>OW240912.1:143465541-143567686 GCA_933207985.1 Pelobates cultripes
AAAGTCCACAAGAGGGACTGAAACATTGATCTTCTCTTAAATATTTCAATAAAAGTTATGTTTTAAGGAAATCTGAGAGTGCAGCCAACTATTTCAATTGCCTGGATACTGGAGCCCTGGTGATGCACCTGGTCACACAACTTGCAAGGTACAACAGCAAAATATATATATATATATATATATATATATATATATATTATTGATACATTTCTTCTTTCAGGGTAATTAAATTATACAGTAAAGCATACTCACACACAGACACAGACAATCTTACTGATGCACACAAATAGGCTCATTGGCAGACAATCTCAATGACAAACACAGACAAGGTTACTGGCACACACAAAAAATTTAGTACAGACAAAATCTGATACACACACAAACTTACTACAGACAGGCTCACTGTCACACACACATGCTCACTACAGATAAGCTCACTGATGCGCACACACTCTCCCTACAGACAAGCCCATTGACACACACATGCGCCCTACAGAAGAGCTCACTAACACACAGATTCACTACAGACAAGCTCACTGACACACACATGCTCACTACAGACAAGCTGACTGACACACACATGGTCACTACAGACAAGCTCACGATCACACTCATGCTTACTACAGACAAGCTCACTGTACACACATGCTCACCACAGACAGGCTCCGACACAACCATGCTCCTTACAGACAAGCTCACTAACACGTACACACACATGTGATCCCTACAAACAAGCTCACTAATACACATACAAGCTCACTCACTAGCAGGCACACACACACACAAACTCACTAGCAGGCGCACACACACAGAGGCACCCTCACTAGCAGATGTGCGCGCGCACACACACACAGAAGCTTGCTCGCTCACTCACTAGCAGATGCACACACACACAAAGACATCCATACACACAGAGGCAGACAGTCACTGACACCGAGGTAAACATCCACACATACAGAGACAGGCAGACAGCCACACACATACACAGGCAGACAGTCACACACACACAGTTACACACAGGCAGACAGTCACACACACAGGCAGTCACACACACACACAGCTACACACAGGCAGACAGTCACACACACAGTCAGACAGTCACACACACAGGCAGTCAAACACACAGTTACACCAACAGTCACACACACACAGACATTCACACACACACACAGGCAGTCACACACAGGCAGACAGTCAGACACACACACAGACAGTCACACATGCACACACAGTCACACAGGCAGTCACACACACACACAGTGTGACAGTCCCACACACACAGGCAGACAGACACACACACACACACAGATAGTCACACACAGACACACTAACCTCCTTCTTACCTCGTGCTTGGAGCTCCTGGAGGCTGGTTGTTGGGGAAGCAGGGACTCCTTCCTGCTTCCCATGCTGCATTAGCCAGGGCCCCAGCCGCACGCTAAGCCCCATCCCCCGCCGCACGCCCCGCCCCCTCGCGCACTAAGCTCCGCCCCGCCTCAATATTATTAAAAAAATATATATTTTTTTAATGATCCTGGCCAGGATCACAGGAGCCTGATCAGTACTGAATGGGGCTGTCAGCCCAGCCCCAGGTGCCGCGGCCCACCGGGAAATTCCCCGGTATCCCGGTGGGCCAGTCCGGCCTTGCACATGCCACACACACACTGTGATACACACACATGCAGATACACAGACACAGATGCACACACATGTATACATACACTGACACACAGACACACAGATAAAGACACAATGATACTTACAAATAGACAGATACACACACTGACACACAGATACACACAGACACCCATCCAAATACACATACTGCCAATATACAGATATATATACTGACACACATTATAGATACACAAACACACAAATACACAAATACATATACTAACAGCATATAGATACACACAACAACACACACTAACACACATACGAATACACAGATGCACTCACACAGAGACACACAGATACACACACTGGCACACAGATACAAACACTAAAACACTTGAAGATACACAAATGCACATACTGATAACATACAGATACACACGGACACAGATACACATACTGACAGCATACAGATACACACTGACACACAGATATGCATAGATTTACAGACACACAATGACATACAGACACAGATACACACACAGAGACACACTGACAGACACACTGACAGACACACATGATGGCCACAATTTACACTTTGATAGCTGTCCTCCAGTTTCCTTTTGGGTATAGGAGGGTATCCTTACTGTAGCCCAGTCAACAGGCTGAGGCTGCTGGGCGTTAGAGTTTGGCTCTTCTGGTCTTTGCCCCCTCCTCTCTCCTGCATGGCTCCACATTTCTGTTAACTGGGAGGAAGGGACAAACTCTCACTTCCTTCCAGTGTTGTTGATATGTTAAAGGGCCACAGTGCCCGACTGGGCCCCTGCTGACACATGCCCACCGGGTGGCCCTAAGTGAATGACCACGGGATGGCCCCCCCGTACCGACTGCACCGGCAGTAATTCCACCACAATATATGTGTGTTGCTCTCAATTGAAGTTTTCCATACATACTTTAGATCACTGACACATTTGAGGACTTAAAGGATCAAAATAATCAAACCTAGTTTTATTCCAATGCTAGGAGAATCTCCTAACTGCAGCTCCAATCCATTCCCTGTGAAGTCAACAATGAAGTCAACATTGTGTGCCCTACTAGAGTTAATACCTGTGTAGAGATTCATAAGATTATATCTTTCTGCAGCATTAGAGATTATGCTTTCTAATTAAAAGCAACAGGGTGTATAATTATAGTAGGACTCTGAAGGGTCAAGTGAGCTTACACTTTCATGACCATTGAGGTGGTATTAAAAACCTCATGTCATTTAAATGTGCCTGGGGATATGGAACAGTGCACAGGTAACTTTTTGTTTTGTCCTACGTATTTGAGTTGTTTTATACTATAGACATTGCTTCCATCAAAACTTAGTTGGAGTTCGAGTGCAGGGCTTAAGTGTTTTTGGACATACCCCATTTACCCTCAATAGACTGACATTTTGCATTTTTGCACATAGGAAAAACTATATAAGTGTATTTAAATTTATATGTGTATTCTATTTAATGTGCACTCCACTTTTATGTTTTGCTTGTTTTGTTCCGTTTTCTTAACATTCTTTTTCTTAAAGGACCACTATAGTGCCAGGAAAACATACTTGTTTTTCCACCAACTATAATACTCCCAAAGTGCCCCACCCTCGGGGACCCCCTCCGGCTCTGGGGAGGAAGGGGTTAAACACTACCTTTCTCCAAGCGGGCTGAGGCTGTACTCCTCTCCTCTCACTCCCTTGCTTTCCGGCGTCATCGGCTGAATGGCATGCTGTGACAGGGCTTCTGCACATTCAGCTGGTGGCATGGGAAAGCATTTACAATGCTTTCCTATGGATGCTTGCGTGCTCTCACTGTGATTTTCACAGTGAGAAGCACGCAAGCGCCTCTAGCGGCTGTCAATGAGACAGCCACTAGAGGCTCTGGAGGCTGAATTAACCCTCAGTATAAACATAGCAGTTTCTCTGAAACTGCTATGTTTATAAAAAAAAGGGTTAATCCTAGAGGTACCTGGCACCCAGACCACTTCATAAAGCTGAAGTGGTCTCGGTGCCTTGAGTGGTCCTTTAACCATAGAAAAATAGAATGTGACGGCAGAAAAGAACCATTCGGCCCATCTAGTCTACCCAATTTTCTAAATATTTAAATTAGTCTCATATATCTGGAATAGCCTTATGCCTATCCCATGCATGCTTAAACTCCCTCAGTGTGTTAACCTCTACCACTTCAGCTGGAATGCTATTCCATGAATCCACTACCCTCTCAGTAAAGTAATACTTCCTGATATTATTTTTAAACCATTGCCTCTCTAATTTAAGACTATGTCTTCTTGCAAAAGATATGCACGGCTGTACTAAAGAACATTGAGCTTTGTATTTTTGAATTTTACAACTTGAATTTTACAACTTGAATTTGCAACCACTAGGCATCTTTTTAACCACAAAAAATCAACTTGTTTAACCCCTTAAAACCGGAGGACGTACTATTACGCCCTATTCTAAGCGGCTCTAAACGCTGCAGGGCATAATAGAACGCCTTCCGGATTTTCTTACTTACCCGGTCGCCGGCGATCCCACGCCGGCAGTCGCGGTTGGGGTGACTCACCTGGGATCCCAGGGAGTCCCCCGCGGCGGATCCTGCCTCCTCCGGTCCCCCCCAGCCATGTGAGAGTGAGGTCCTTGCGAGGATGGCCAGGTAAGCTGGCTGCTGCATTGCCAGCAGGGGGGCAGCCTGTAATGACAGTTAGTCCCCCTGCTGGCTGGAAATCAAGTAAATTAAAGTTAAAGTCAATGTAAAAAAAAAAAAAAAATATATATATATATATATATATATATATATATATATTTAAATAATATATATATATATATATATATATATATATATTTATATATATATATATATATATATATATACACACACATATACACTGTCTAGGTGCTTGTATTTTACTATTAATATATATATAATTATATATATATTATATCAAAATACACATAGACTTTGATACTACTGATTATATAACACTATATATATATATATATAATTATTGTTATATATATATATATATATATATATATATATAGATACTGATTAAATATATATAATTATTGTTATATATATTTATATATAATATAAAACAAATATGTAAATACCTTAAAAAATTAAATTTTAAAAATAATTAAAAATAAATAATTAAATATATAGGTGTGTGTCATTTCGTTCTAACTGTATTGTGATAATATATATATTTATATCAAAATACACGTAAAACGAAATATATATCTATATACATATATATACGTATATATCACTATATATATATACAAATATTTTTTAAAAATTATATATTCTATTATATATATATATATATATATATATATATATATATACATATATACACACACACACATATATTAATTCTACATATATATTTATGTAATATTTTTACATAATTAGGTATCTTAATTAATTACAATTAGCGGGACCTGCCTGACAACCCATGCCGAAAGTAAAGGGAATTTAATTTGCTAGCACTATATTTAACCCTATAACTTTCCAAGACACAATAAAACCTGTACATGGGGGGTACTGTTCTACTCAGGAGACATCGCTGAACACAAATATTAGTATTTCAAAACAGTAAAATGTATTACAACGATGATATCGCCAGTAAAAGTGACTTTTTTGCATTTTTCACGCACAAACAGCACTTATACGGACGATATTATTGCTGCGATACTTTTTACTGTTTTCAAACAGGTTTTATGGTGTTTTCAAAAGTTACAGCGTCAAATATAAGGCATGTGTTTCATTTTTTCACATTAAAAGTCGCAAGATTGGTTACGTTGCCTTTGAGACCCTATGGTAGCCCAAGAATGAAAATTACCCCTATGATGGCATACCATTTGCAATAGTAGACAACCCAAGGTATTGCAAACGGGGTATGTCCAGTCTTTTTTAGTAGCCACTTAGTCACAAACACTGGCCAAAATTGGCGTTTTTTTCATTTTTCACACACAAACAAATACTAACGCTAACTTTGGCCAGTGTGTGACCAAATGGCTACTAAAAATGACTAGACATACCCCATTTGCAATACCCTGTGTTGTCTACTATTGCAAATGGTATGCCATTATGGGTGTAAATTTCATTCCTGGGCTACCATAGGGTCTCAAAAGGCAACGTAACCAATCTGGCGAATTTCAATTTCAAATGTAGCGTGCTATATTTGACCCTGTAACTTCCCAAAACAACATAAAACCTGTACATAGGGGGTACTGTTTTACACGTGAGACTTTGCTGAATACAAATATGTGTATTTTATTGCAGTAAAAGCAAACAGTATTATGACATTGACAGTTAAAATGTCATGTAGAACTAAAAAAAAAAAATCAATCTTATTTTCTCCCATTTTTTTCATATTAAATTATGTTTCACAGCTAAATATTTGATATTAAATGAAAGCCCTGTTTCCCGTGAATAAAATGATATATAATAAGGGTGGGTGCATTTACTATGAAAGAGGTGAATTACGGTTGGACAGACATGTAGCGCAAATGCCAGGTTTTGTTTACATTTTGTTTTGTTCACAACGTGTACATTTGGCTCCGTCATAGAAGGAATAGTGTTCTATGTCCAGTATCGAGGAATGACTGAGGTTGCTGGGATTAGGGTATGGGCGTATTATAATTTCTGTAGCTTTGGGTAAACCATCTGGGAGTTTCTTCAGTAGACACATTGTGGGTGACAAAGTTGGGATTAAAGTAGTAAGGATTCCAATTAATGTGTGTATCTTTCCAGTATTGTGTGAATTTTGGACATGACCAAACGATATGATCCAGTGTGCCTACCTGTCTGCATTCCCTCCAACATTTGCTCGTATTTAGTAGGAGGGAGTGAAGTACCACCTATATATGAACTTATAATGTGACTATTAGGGCAGTGGATTGTGTGACTCCTTTATATCAAGTGTTTCTACAAATTAGTAGTCAATGTGGCTGTTTTGACAGGCCTAAAGGGACTAAAGTTTGAAATGCTGCAAATACAAATATGAAAGAGGTGAATTACGGTTGAACAGACATATAGCACAAATTCCAGTTTTTGTTTTGTTTTGATCAGAACGTGTACTATTGACTCCGTCCTGAAGGGGTTAAAGGGTTTACTCCAAGCAATATGACCACTTCACTGATTTGAAGTGGTCATTGTGCTGGAAGTCTGTATGTGCAGCTTTTAAGTTTGAAATGCTGCAAATACAAAGATGAATCCTTTGTTGTGAGAGGTGTAACTTCACCTCCAGCAGTCATTAGGGTGCTAGTTCTTTGCATAGATGGCATCATCTGCATGCACAGCACATGGGTGACAGACTGCCAATAGTGGCACTGACCCATTTGTGTGGCCTTTGCTTTCCCTGAGCCCATCCTTGCATACATAGGATATGGAGGGGCATTAAAACAGGAATGGTTACTCTGAACAAACACATATTACACATGGGGTTTTGTACAGTAGTAGAACACGTTTATGAAATTATAAAAAACAAAACAAAACACAAACCTTGTTATAGGTTAAAAAAAAAAAAACTTAAAACAGGAACCCCCCCCCCCCCTCAACATTTTACTACAATATTTAACAGAAATTAGCAGTTAAATGGCTAATAAGTGTCAATATACCATTTGGCCTGTGATGCCTACTTTATTTAAGTATATGCTTTTGTGTGGCAATTGTGTTTTCTGTGATGTCTAATAAACTTACAAGACAAACATAACCAATTCTAAAATGGCTCCACATTGAAAATGTTACTACTTGTAATCTGACTAAAATCCTAGATGCATTATGTAGTTGTATTGAACTGAAATCCTGGACATATTATGTACTCTGTAAACCAGGGGAAATAAACTTTTATTTAAAGGGACACTATAGTCAACCAGACAACTTCAGCTCATTGAAGTTGTTTGGATGCACTGTCCATGTTCACCTTAGTCTTGCAATGTAAAGCATTGCAGTTTTAGAGAAACTGCAAACATTTCCTTGTAGGACTATGACTGCCTCTAGTGACTGAGATTCTCGATTCTAGCGGAATCCAAGTCTATTAACAAACCTGCAGTGTTCGTGAAATCCCCACAGGAAAGCATTGAGGTAGGGCCTAATGCGCTTGTGAGGAGTGTATATGTATGTATGTATATATATATATATATATATATATATATATATATATATATATATATATATATATATATATATATATATATATATATATATATATATATATATTTGTCACGTCAAATGAATGCACCCTATTTGTTGTTTAAAAAACAGTATACGTGTTGGTGTAGTAAATGAGACCAATGGAAATTGTGGTACACACACAAATGTAAAAACTGCTTTGGTCCTTAAGTAAACAAACAAATTAAGCTTGGTCCTTAAGGGGTTAAACATGTTTTACAAAGAAAGGCCATAATTAACACATCAAAATAATTATGCCTTAATCTCTACCAAACTGCACGGAACAGATCGGTATGGTACAAGAAATCATGTCTATGACGGCAATCTCTCCATGGAAGGACTTAACTTACCTTTTACTGCAACCTGCAAAAAAAGGAAGTAATGAGCACTAACATTTTTATTTCTTTAAACTGTCATTTAGGCTGCAGAGGGGATAATTATCTATTTCCACTGTAGTAAGGTTTTATCACCAGAAGAGAGGCATTTTCTAATTTAATATTTTTAGTATATTATCGTAAAACTTGTTTCTATGAAAAAAATTACCACGAATCACACAACCATTTGCCATAAAACATGTGTGTGTAAGTACCTGGGCTTAATTATTTAAACATTTCAGTGGATCTGGCTGCGGGAAGAGAAATTGTGTGTGAGAAAGGAGGAGGGGGGAGAGAAGTACAGGATATGAATAGGAATTATACCCAGATAAATCATTACACTCACCTCTATCTGAATTTCATAACTGTACAATAATGGAGGGTTTTTGTAGCTACTGTTAACTAATACTGCACCGGTGGATGTTTCTGTGCTTAATTCCTGGTAATAGCAAGGTTTTTTGGGTACATTTTAATTGCTGAGTGTTTTAATAAAACAGTGATACTTGTGTTCCATATTAGAAACCCCAAGTTTACCTTTGGCCAGGTGGGTAAGTATGGGTTCTTTTGACACGCTCACAACTCAAAAAAACATGTTGGAAAGCATGGATTAATATAGTGCACATGCCTATCAGAGTCATTATGCAATATGCCTTGGCTGAAATCTGTGTTGCCAGATGTTAAACAGGCAAAAAGCATTTGTCGTACACAGATTTTGAAAAGTTATTTTATAATCTCTCAATTTGTATGTAGTGAAATTAGACACATAAAATGTCCTGCTGAATCCAGAATAGTAGTTAACTTTTTAAACTTCCGGGAAATATTAGCTTCTATCAAAGGGCTGGAATGAAAGAACAAGAATATCTAACCATACAGAGTAGAGATGGACTGCTTCATTTTTTTTCCTATCCCTTGTACCAGATCAGTTGATTTCCATATATGGCCCCAATTTAATGTTGTTGGATAATATTTTTAAATTATTTGATATTTTTTTCATTTATAAATCTATTTATGATTTGAAAAGCTTATCCAAAATATAATAATTGGAGGCCTTTTTTTACAAAACATTTACTAGCAAAATACATTTGTAATTTTTGCCCACATATAGTTTTTATTAAAAATGTAAAAATTACTGAAAACAAAACCATTACACATTTTAACCCCTTAGTGACCAGACCGTTTTTCAATTTTCTTACTGTTAAGGACCAGGGCCGTTTTTTAATTTCTGCTGTGTTTGTGTTTAGCTGTAATTTTCCTCTTACGCATTAACTGTACCCACACAGCAAGCGCTACGGAATCTGTTGGCGCTATATAAATGGCAATAATAATAATAATATACCCTTTTTCTCGCCATTAAATGGCGTTTCTACAGATACCATTATCTTTATCATATCATATATAATTTACTATAAACATTTTTTATAAAATATGATAACATTTTAAAAACACTTTCTAACTTTGACCTCCAAAATCTGTTACGCATCTACAACCACCAAAAAAACTAAATAGTTTCAAAATGTTGTCCTGAGTTTAGAAATACCCAATGTTAACATGTTCTTAGCAAGTTATAGTGCTAAAAGTACAAGTAGGGCATTGCTGTTTCAAAATATGTATATTTTTAATTTATCAGTAGTGACATTGTAACACTTATCTGTCATAAATCTCTAAACCACACTTTACATGTACATTTTTTTTTTATTTTTTTTAAAGTAGACAACCCACGGTATTGAATATGGGGTATCTCCATTCTTTTTTAGTAGCCACTTGGTCACAAACACTGGCCAAAGTTAGCGTTCACATTTGTTTGTGCGTGAAAAATGCAAAAAACTAATTTGAACGCAAATTTTGCCCAGTGTTTGTGACTAAGTGGCTACTAAAAAATACTGGACATACACCATTTGCAAAATTTTGGGTTGTCTACTTTTGCAAATGGTATGCCATCATGCGGGTAATTCTCATTCCTGGGCTACCATACGGTCTCAAATGCAACATTACCCATCTGGCAAATTTCAATGTGATAAGAGGAAATGTAAACCTGTACTGGGGGAGTTCGGTTTTACTCGCGAGACTCCGCGGAACACAAATAAATAGTGTTTCATAACAGTAAACGTATCACAACAATTATATCGTCAGTCAAAGTGCCGTTTGTGTGTGAAAAATGCAAAAAAATTGCACTTTCACGGACTATATCATCGTTGATATGTTTTACGGATTTGAAACACTAATATTTGTGTCCGTCGAAGTCTCCCGAGTAAAACAGTACTGGAAGTTACAGGGTTAAATATAGGGCTTGCGAACCAAATTATCTGGACTTTCTACCTGGGTTGTCAGGCAGGTCCCTCAAATTGTAATGAATAAAATGACTTAATTATGTAAAAATATATTTGTAGAATATATATATATTTCTTTTAATATCAAAATACAGTTAGAACAAATTTAAACCGGTATATAATTAAAAAAAACAAATATTTTTAAACTTCATTTTTTTTTCAATTTATTTATTATTTAGAAATATATATATATATATATATATATATATATATATATATATATATATATATATATATATATATATATATATATATATATATATATTCCTAAACAACCGTTTTTGTTGGACGAGGTCGGGAAGGGGTTAAATACGGTCACACAGTTACAATGTAAAACATACAGCCTGCTGTAGTGTTTATGATACCAGAATAACACTAGCCTGGTTTCCCAGTAAGAAGGCAAACCATTTAACAATGGTTTCCCTCTTACCCGAGTCCCCATCGGGGTCTGATTGTGGTACAGTGATGTGCTTCCAGCTATTGCAGAGCTGACCGTTCTCATTGACTGACATTCAGTGAAATTTATACAGAATTGACATTGGCCAGCCTATGGCTCTAGTTCTGGGCTAAATTATTATTATTTTATTATTTATATAGCGTCATCAGATTCCGTAGTGCTGTACTAACAGACATGTAATTGTAACCAGACAACTGGAAGTACAGGAATAGCGGGAGTGGAGGGCCCTGCTCAAAGAGCTTACATTCTAGAGGGAGTGGGGTATAGTGACACAAAGGGTAAAAGTAGGGGTATGAAGTAGGTTGTTAGAAAAGTATTCACTGGTGGGGGATAAAAACACCAGAATTTTAAATTGAGCCCTATATCAATCTGGAAGCCAATACAAGCACTGACAGAGCGGGGAGGCGTGTGAGGTGCGAGCGGATAGGAAAATAAGCCTCGCCGCCGCATTCATTATAGATTGCAGCGGTACTATCTGGGAACACGTAAGACCACTGAGAAGGGGATTGCAGTAGTCAAGCAGACAACAGCATGGACCAGCAGCTTAGTCACATCCGGTGTTAAATAGGGGCAGATGCGCGCTATGTTTTTGAGATGAAAGCGACAGGATTTGGCAATTGATTGGACATGAGGGGTGAAGGGGAGGTTGGAGTCAAGAAAGAAAGACAGAGCGCTGGGAGAGGTAGGAGGAGCACCAGGAGAGAGCAGTATCCCGTAGACCAAAATTACAGAGAATGCGAAGAAGCTGTTAATGATCAACAATGTCAACGGCAGCAGAAAGTTCAAGGAGAATTAGAATAGAGTAATGGCCACGAGATTTAGCAGCAATTAAATTGTTGGATACTTTGGTCACAGCCGTTTCGACAGAATGACCAGCAACGAATTCAGACTGAAGGGGCTCAAGCAGAGCATTGGATTCAAGAAAGTCTGTCAATCTGGTGTACACAACTCTCTCGAGAATCTTGTAGGCAAATAACACCCCAATGACGCTGCTGGAGATTAAGTTACATCTCCGGCAGCAGAGGGGTTATACACCTTCAGCAGCCACTGGCTGCTCACCGTTTAGTAGACATGACCTTACTAACAGCAGGTAAGGGGATGAGGGAGCTTCTAAACCTCCCTTGTACTAAAATGGGTACATAACGAACAAATAAAACCTTGTGGAAGTCAATAACATCCTCGGGTGATTGCGGTAACAAAGCAGTGTGCAGTGAGAGAGAGGTAAAAAATGGAATTGTCCAAATTTTATTTGAAACAAAAATGTGCAAAAGAAATTCTGATGAAACTTAACAAAATATGGGCAAAATTCAGTTTGGACGAATAGTAAGTATGAACTGAAATTTTGGTCTGTGCACAAGTCTAGAAATCAGGACAGGTTCACATTCAAGAGATGTGTAACTAAGAAGGAAAATGCATAATGACCGATCTAAATAACATAAAATATAACTAATAAAAAGCAGATTCTTATTAAACGCTGCCCTCTCCAATACAAGTTAGAAACAAATATTGCTTCCTTCATTTAAGGTTAATGCAATACTTTGTCTTTTCTATGGCAAAGCTTTTTTGGCATGAATTCCACTTATGATAGCAGAGGTGCATTCTGTAAAACAGTGTGTCCAAATCAGGAGTCCTCTAGCAGCCAAACAATGGATTTTTAGTCTATAAAATCTAGTTCATCCCTGAGAAAACAATTCCTGCATTTAACTATCATTCAATGCACAGTGTTTTCTTGCGGTTTCTTACATTCATTTCAATTACTTGGAATTCACTTTGCATTCAGTTTTATTTCACTTTCCCAAAATCAACTTGTCTGGTTTTCTATTTAATTCACCAACTGTTTTTAAAATGTCCTACCTGGGTTGCAATAGGTTAGATTTCAGGAGCTTAATAGTGAGGAGCATAAGATCAATGGAACAACGATTCAGTATCGTATACAATTTAGATAAGAACTAATTTCCTTTGTGGAAAATTGACAACTGCTCCATGCTTTAAACCCTGGGGATCTCCTGGTCCTTTATATACAAAGACAAGCAGGAGTGACGATTATTGAGGGGTGGAATATCCAAACTAGCTATTGGTCAGAGTGCAGGAATGGAGTACTTTTTTTCAGAAACTTATTTAGTTGGTGAGTAAAAGAGAAGAAAAAAAAATTAAAAGTAATGTTAACAGAACATCAAATCAGGATATATAGATTCTGGTAAACTGTCATTTGTATTTCTTGCAGCGGGGAGGCATTTTCAGCATTCTAAATCCATCCATGTTGCTCATATGGCGGACAGTTTGTGCAAATTCTTACCTCACCACACAAAGAGGGTGTACTTTCACACATTTATATAATGGCCCAGGGCATCATATCTGTTGCCGCCTGATGGCGGCCCTGTCTGTGTGAGTCTAGCAGTGAGATTCATATATTATCATATACTGTAACTAAACTCCCATTATTATTGCCTAAGTTATGCTTTATAAAAAAAAATAAAAAAATAAAAAAATTGATTACATTCTGTGAGCTTTGAAATTGCTGTTTAGTGAGTGCTCTGGATCGTGAACATTATAAATAAAAAGAATAGATGGAGGCATTTTATAATTTGGTGTCAAAGTAGCATTAATTTTCACACACGTATGAAGCACTATTAGTATTGCAATGAAACCGTTTGTGTGCGTTCCAATATAAAAGAACTGCTTGTAGAGGTCATACCCTGGGTTGCCTTACATGTTGGGTGCAACACAGCCAACATGGTGTGTATTTCATCAACAGAGACAGGACTCCCCGAATTGCCATCAAGTGCTAGCACAGAGGGAAAAAAAAACAAAATTGGTGGCAACTGCACTAAACCATGAACTGTACAGTTCCACCGGTCTCATTCAGAGGACGTGCAAAAATGGGGTACATGAACACCCACTTGTCGTTACAGACTCGTTATGTTAGGAAAAGCAATGTATGATGGGAGCAATAGTGGTTGGATCCTCTGTGCTTTCTGCCTTTCTCTGAGTGTGAACAGAGGCATCTAAGGATTAGACATCTTTCCTTCTCATGTAATACTCTACTAGTAGCAATGATTACACTCTGTAGTAAAGTATTGTCTTCTGTCCTACACAGACACCAGAAAATGTATGCATCTGTTTAATTATGCAAGGCACAGCCTTTGGTGCAAGTTTGGTCATTGGGCCTACAGTGACAATCGGGTTCTAGTAATATCGGCCTGAATAGGTGTTGGGTATTGCAAAAATATAGAAATTTTGTGGTTGATGTATCCTGCGCCGTGTATGTGCATGATAGGTCCAGATTAGATATCCTTTCTGGGTTCAATTAATACCTGCATTTTAAAACCTACAAATAAAACCAAAATAAATATTTTTATTTCAGAAACTCAGTCCTTCAGTGAATATAGCACAATAAAATAGGATACTTGGTAAATCATAAACTACTTGAAATTTCTCTTGAAATGTCAGTGATTGTTTAGTAGCAAAGTTACTTACAATGAATTTTAAATATAAAGATATGCATCGTATACTTCTCTCTTATAAACTCTGACAGAATCCATGGGTTTTTAAGTGACCTTGACAATTTGCATCAGTAAATCCTAAACAGTGTAGGCAGGGATCAATAAATATATCCACATATATGGACAGAGCGGTGTACTCTGACAGAATTCAACGATAAATTACCCAATGCATTTTTAATGTTCAGCCAATTGATGAATTTGTTATTAAACATTCAAGAAAAACAAGAACAGAAAAAAAAAAATTGTAGGAGCATTTGGCAAATTTAAACATGATTGGTGTTTGAATTAAACATTGAATAAAAAGGAAGTGCACAATCCTTGCACATTTACAGCAAACTGTATCTATGAAAGAAAATGATTTCTAATAACGTTAAAGGGATACTACAGTGCTAGAAATACAAAGCTATAGCTCCTTCGCGCTAATGACATCACAGGGTGAAGCTACATGTCCCCTGGCCATTCTCAATAATTAAACTATAAAGCGAATGTGCACTGTGATCACTGTGAATTAATTTTTTAAAGAAAAGAAAAAATGATGAGTTAAAAGTGGCATGTGGTCTGCTATAGCCAATACATAATTGCAATATGTCCAATAAGGAAGTTACAAATATGCTAACTTCCCTAATACAAAAATGAATCTATTAAAACCTATACAGCCCACAACCAAAAAACACGAAGTCTATAGAGCTTTTATTATTTAAAGCAGTCAAACATAATCAAAGGAAAGCATGTGAAGGATATGAGTCCAACTTCTTCTAGTTGGTTTTGTTTTTAACACAGCAGTTAATGCAAAGAATGAGAATTGGCTGAGATGTAAATCCTTGTGCACCCGTTGTTTTCAATGGTAAAGCTGTTAGCAAATACATGTTAAGCAGCAACTGCATATTTGCACAAGTTGGAAAATGAGGTTACAAGTAAGCATGCAGTACCATAAATTATGTGCCTCAACATTTTGTGCTTGTTCTCGTTTCCCCATGCAGAAGAGTGTGAGCACATTATTAACTATATTTACTCTACTTGTAAATAGTGACCACTACCAACCCAGCAAAAACCTTCCTCTTTTTAGGCTGTACCATATAATCAGTGGCATGCACGAAGACACTAACAGAGCACTAGAAGGCCCTGTCCTGCTGAAGCCACATCCCCCATGTGGTTTTCATCTACCCCAGAGTTAGGAGTTATGATAAGCTAGGGAAGAATCATAACAAATTATGGTACCTGAAAAGTGCCCTTAAAATCTTAAAGGACCACTCTAGGCACCCAGACCACTTCAGCTTAATGAAGTGGTCTGGGTGCCAGGTCCCTCTAGGATTACCCCCCTTTTTTTATGTTAGGGTTAATCCAGCCTCCAAATCCTCTAGTGGCTGTCTCATTGACAGCCGCTAGAGGTGCTTGCATGCTTCTCACGGTGAAAATCACAGTGAGAAGACGCAAGCGTCCATAGGAAAGCATTGTAAATGCTTTCCTACGAGACCGGCTGAATGCGCGCGCAGCTCCTGCCGCGCGTGCGCATTCAGCCGAAGAGGAGGATCGGAGGCGGAGAGGAGGAGGAGAGCTCCCCGCCCGGCTCTGGAAAAAAGGTAAGTTTAACCCTTTTCCTCTCCCCAGAGCCCGGCGGGGGGGGACCCTCAGGGCACTATAGTGGTCCTTTAAAATAAAAGTAAACATTAATCTATCTATGCAATAGCAAGCAGTATGATTAGGGCAATGTAAACATTTATGCCACTATGTCATTATGCAGCAAAATGTATTTCTAAGAAAAGAAAAGGGCAGAGTTCATATTTCGTTTTTGAGTACACCACAAACAGGCAGAAAATCAACAACAAAAAGAAAAATACTACTCCAGTACATTGCATACATGTTCTGGTTTATGGTACAGTATCAACAGGTTTTAAGATTGAGTACCACATATTACCAACAGAATAAATTGATATAGCCTAGTTTTCCAATGCTTTTGAAAGTAGAGAAAGCTAAATATATTCTTCCAGATTAAATCATTTGATATTTATTTCCAGTAGATATCCACTTTCATTGCAAACACCAACAACTGCCTTAGCATGGTCAAATATACTAAACACTGTGCATTATAATAATGCCAGGTTTATATGTATGAGGAAATGCCCCACAGAATCCTAGCAACTAATGTTAAATTTAAAATGATTATGCAGGGATAGACAGACCATATAGCAGAGGGAACTGACAAACCCTGCACTCAATTAACTGAAAATTCATCCATATGAGCACACTACTTTCACTAACGGGGAGTCAAGAAATATAGACTACATTCCCTTCCTTCACTTTTGATTTTTTTTGTCTTCTTGCTTTGTTTTCCTCTTCGTTGTTAAGCATTTGTTTAATTTTGCAACGTGGGCCAGGTCAGCTCAGGCATGGATATGAAGGGTGCTGGACTGAGTGAACCCAGTCTAATAATGTTTAATACTGGAGAAATATCCTGGTCTGTTTTGTTTATTTTATGCTATATGCTTACAAATGCAGTTGTATCGGTTATGCACATTTACAAAACAAAAAAAAAAAAGTGAAAAGTGCTGACCAAACAAATATTAAAATACAAAAATATGAAAAACAATACACCAGTCTGGTCATAAAGACAAAGCAAACTTCTATTCAAGCGTAGCTACTAAGAATTTCGAAGTGACTTCAATATGAATGTCAACTCTTATCTCAAAAACTGGAAAAACCCACTAACTATATTGCCTGCTCAGCTAGTTTGGTCTAAAATGTGAAAATTTTATTTGAACAATTTAGTGAATATCCTGGTCAACTACTCAGCTAGCCTAGTCGAACAATAAGAAAGGGGAAGAAAATAAACAAAGAAAAAAAAAATGTAATCAGATTTGTGAGGAAAAATAAAATAAAATTCAGACCACTAGGTGGCACTCTAACATACTTTTCTAGTGGGGTTACAAAACGGTGTGTGCATGCTACAGCTATAAATTACACAGCAAGCCAGCCATCATCAACATCATCCCAATGCTTGGAGGAGATTCAGAAAGGTCTGTTTCAATTCCCTCTCTTTTGGTCAGGTCAGGATTGGGTACTCTAAGCCTGTTCAAATGCTTTTAGCCCTGGGGCTTTAAATTACCAAAGATGACATGTGACCCCTGCCTTGCCTCTCATGAGATCAGACATAAGATTTATAAATATTTAAGGAGGTCAGTATTGGCCCTAAACAATAGGACATAAAGGAAAAATACTGGTAAATGAAATGGAATGAGAGCTGGTGAATTACTGAAGTTTAAGAAATGCCAAATATTCATTGCAGTAGCTTAGTAAGGTTTTTTTTTTTCTTCCCCTCCAGCATTAGAACAGAATGTTTTTTAGACAATGAGAAGAAGAGCATTATTTAATTTTGTAAAACAAAGATGTAAGGTTATGTAAAATAGCTAATCACCATTAGATTATACACACCTTTTGTGTAAACTGCTGATGCATAACAAGCAAGCATATGCAATCAAAACAAGGTCAGCATGCAAAATCCATCATTTGATCATTATTAATCCGTTCTTACTCGCTGTATATTATGATGCATAAAAATAAATTTAAAAAAACCTACGTGGCTGAAAAGCCATGTTTCATTAAAATGTGCTAAACCATGTCAAACTTGACCAATAAAAAATATAATTTCATATCTGTCTAGTTTTACTTGAATTAACCTTATGAGTGTTGTGCGTTGGTGTGTATGTTTATGTATACACACACACACACTATATATATATACACACATACATATATATACATACACACACACACACACACACACACACACACACAGACACACCCCCACCCTCTGTGCTGGGCTTAAAAGCTGCATTTAAAGCTGTGGACCGACCAACCTACCGTACCAAAATTTATTTGGGGATGCATTCATGTTTCCACAAAAGAGGCTCAGCATACCTCTTTTCTGTGAGCAAAGAAGTAACAATGGTATTGCAATGTCATAACAAGTCAGCCTTTAAATAACCTATATCAAAATGGAATGCCCTACCAATTTGAAAAATGCAGGGCTATATAGAGCTACAAATGTAAAATAAGCAGGCTATTCTATATCCTAGAATGGTATTTATAGATCAGCTTGTTATCCTTAAGACGTCATAAATATGGTCATTAAGGTGAAAACCAAATATAACAACCTAAAAAAGTTTGATTCATACGTGGGACACTCACTTTGCTGGTACTCAGAGAAAGGTAAACAGGATGAGTCCAGCAGATTTTCTATCATATTACACCTTACCTTACCCCTACACCCAAACTATCTAACTATCCCACCCCCAAACTATCTAACCCCAGGAAGGGATAGGAAAGTTGACATACACCCCTAACAAAGAAAGAGTGGTTATAATTTTGTAGCAGCAGTAAGTATAATTGTCCCCTTACCCAGTAGTACATGGAGAGAGTGGCTGAACAGACTGAGGTCTAAAATATACCTTATAAACAGTAATCCATGGGCCTGGTGCCTTTCACCAAATGTAGGATCTTCAAATATTTTTGTGAAACTGTGAACGGAGCTCTGAACGTCAGTAAAAGAATAATGTGGTGGGGATTTTACCACCCATACTGTACACATACTAGAGCTAGCTCTGCTCTGGTAAATGTAAGTACGTTACTTTTTTTCTTCTTCTCATATTAATATTCACCAGTACTTACTTCACCATTGGAGTATTTCTATTTTGTACTTGCTCCTATGTATGTTCTGCATACTGCACTTTATCGGAGACATCTGGGTCCCAAGGATATCATATCTTTAGACAGGGATTGTTCCGTCCATGCGTAATAACAGCTGAGCTCTGAGTTAGCTCAATTAAATGGGAGTGAAAACTACACAAGACTACACAAGATTATTCACTGTACTGCATTATTATTATTATTTTTATCTTTGAGGTCAACTGTGTATACAACCTTAAAAGACTTGTGTACGTATAAATTTCTGTACATAATTTTTGGGCACGGTTTCTTGTACCTTTTCCCATAAGCAGTAATCCATGTCTGGGTTTTCTTAAATGTGATCTAGTTGTGGTTGTTCCAAAGCAGGAAGGATTGTCCATAGCCTTTAATGCAACCCCACCACAGCACATACAGTAAACAACAAAAGATTTCTAAAGAAATCATATATAGAAATTTGATGTCCTCCATGTAAACCTAACAGATTCCACTTTGCATTCGAAATACAAACCTCAATACATGTAGGACAATGAGCTGATGAAGAAACCCTTGAAAAGTGAGGATATCAAAGAATCTCTATAGCTGCAAAGCGGGCTAGATATAAAATTGTGATTACAAATTTTACAAAGCTAGATTGATCCCTTAAACAAAAACAAATAAATCTCCCATTGTGCCCACCAGACGTTCAATATCAAGTGGAATAAGGGTGCAGGGGCTTATTTATAGCAATTTGTGCCTTCAAAGCACACGTATGGCAAAGAAAGCATTGCAATTATCACTTCCACATTATATACGTCAATTGTGCCCGACCTGGACAGTGGTGATTTGCTGAGAGTGCCAAGAGCAGGTTAGCCCAGTGCCCTCAGCAAATCGATGTGCTAATCCCATATTTTCAATACAGCCAATGCTTGGCAATAAACAGAATGACAGTGCCAGGAAATTCCAGCAAACATAACCACTACAGTGCGTTATAGAGGATATTTTGTTTAGAAAGCCCCATTAACATGTGCCTAGATTGTAAACTTGTTTGAGCTGGAACCTCTTTACCTCTTGTAGCCGTCAATGTTATTTTGCCTGTCAGTTACTTGTTGCTCTATGTCCCCACTCTATAAATGTAAAGTTCTGTGGAATATTGTTATTTAAATGCTAATAATAATAATAATATTAGCATTAATACCAATGTGTCGGTAAACATAAATGGCAAGGAACCACTTCTGTGGCAACATCAATGTCCCTTGATGCTCTGGGCGCACTCATGCAGCAACTGACAAATTATCTACATGCGCATGCTGGCATTCTTTCTCAAATGCGGCAGGTTTGTACGCACCCTCATGCTGTTGGCCAGTGCCCATCATGAGGTTTGGATTAATTTACACAGCATACTCTTGCTGTGCCAAGACAGCCAGACATTCCGTGTAAGTGCAAAAACAGTTTGGCATAACACAAATAAATTTAAAAAATATTAATCGTAATCACTGTCTATAGGAAATGTTCAATTAGCCAATGGGTGTATAGTTTTCCTTTAATATCAGTGGTTTTGTTTTGAAACTTGTACCCCCTTCAATTTAAGTGGGTCCCTTATTATTTGTCAACAGGTACACCCTTTTGCTCAGACCGCAGCACATAGCAACTGCGTAAAGCTTGCTGAAGTGCTTTATGTGTGAAGAGTGTATCCTTTTTTTCTCAATTTACTAAAAAGGATATTGGAACTTTTATATATTAACCTTGTTACATCCCCTCGGCTGTCAATCAAACTACTTCCTGGTTGTTTACCCATGTAAAGCGTAAAGTGTAGCTAAACACAGGCAGGCAAAGACTTCTCATTGAGAAGTCTCTGATTGGACAGCCAATCACAGCAGCACATAGCTGCATGTGAGAGACTGTTTATTTATTAAATACAAACATACAAAAGCACAGTTCTTACGGACCGTATTCGGGGACATAGGTCCGGCATCATGACAGCCTTCAGGGATCAAAAAAACTGACAAACCAGTGGCTAAACACTTTCTAGCAGCTTCACACAGACTTCCTACACTTAAAATCATGGCTATAGACCATGTCCCTCCTTTATCTCGTGGGGGTGACAGGTCCAAATTACTACTTCAAAGGGAAGTGTACTGGATTTTTAAACTGGATACAGTTACGCCTAAAGGCCTTAATGAATACAATACCTATTCTATGTTTCTGTAATTTATGGAATATGTTATTGCAATCTACTGTAATTTATGGTCTATATGTACATTTATAGGAGGCATATGGCCAGTCATTGGTATAAGGTATGCAATCTCTTCCCAGCGTTCTATAACATGACTTTTTCTTGGGTGTATGTATTCTGGATTTATCGTATCTATCGAAGTATAATAATTTTCGGATTCATTGCAAGCGGTTTTGCTTGTATGCTGGGTATATCCTTATTGATGAATAATTATAATTGTAATTGCACCCATTATAGACTTGGGCCCATTATAAAAATATTATTCTAATTGTTTAGTATTGCATATGAATTGCAATCTTTATTTTGTTTTTTGTTATCTGCAGTTTATTGTGTAATGATATATATTTTTAACATGCGAATCTGAGCATGTACACACAGTATTAATCCATACTAACTTGCACTGTAAAACTGTGCAGCACACCTTTTGGAGGAGGACATACTCCGCTCACAATGCATGTGTGGTCACTTTAAATTTTTTTCACGGGTTACATTGTTTTTGCACACAATTTCACACTTTGTTGTCCGCTATTATGTGTGCAATATTAGTAATCCTGTATTTTATCCTCCATACAACATGCACTTTTTATTGATCACAACACAGTGTGATCACTTCACGTTAGGATCATTTCTCCTGTCTTTGCATAGCTGGGTACAGTCTAAAGCACACAAGTCTATTAGGACGATAAGTTTGGCTACGTTGCCTAGCAACGGTGTATTCTCACGTGTCATCACGTTTCCCACGTGGTCACACAGCTTCATTTCCGGGTTTCAGACGGCTAATGATTTTGCCAAACACATCTTTTGGTAAGTTTCTATTAATATTTATCTATATATACTCACTTTATACATGATATTATTGATCTCGAAAAAGGCCCTTTAGTGGTCGAAACGATGACTGTAATATTTTTTTGCATATGTAATTTGCATCTCAGAATAAATTAACCACTTGTTAAAGACCTGTGAGTGCACCTTATATGTACTTTTGGTATTTATCTTGGACGCTGAGGTTTGCACCCAGGCAAGAACATTAATATATTCAGCATCAAAGGGTGAGTGCCTTTACTTCATAATAATATATATATATATATATATATATATATATATATATATATATATATATAGAGTATATATATTGTATATTGTGAGACAGACAACTTTGGGCTCATCAGTCTGGGGGAGCAAAGACCAGGTGACTGTCAGGCGGAGAGCACAAAGCGTTTCCACCTCCTGCCAATTACTTAATGTAGTGTGGTCACATGATCAGGGTAAGAGGTTCTTCTATATCCTCTACCTAGTCTGATAGGATGCTTCTAGCTGGGAGCTACAAACAGCTTCCTGTCAGACCAGGTATAAGATACAGGATATCCTCTACCCATGGTCTGCACGGCCATGCCAAGAGGAGATAAGCATGGACAGGAGGGGAGAGGGGTCACAAATGCAGAGGTTTGGTGGAAAAGACAACAAAGTGAAGGAGATAGGGGAAGAGACCACAAAGGGAGGGGGCGTGGAAAAGATACGCAATAGGGGCTGGGTGGTAGAAAGAGACACAGAGGGGCTGGGAGAAGGGGAGAAAGACACACAGAGGAGCTGGGGGAAGGGGAGAAAGACACACAGATGGGCTGGGGGAAGGGGAGAAAGACAGAGGGGCTGGGGAAGGGGAGAAAGACACAGAGGAGCTGAGGGAAGGGGAGAAAGACACAGAGGAGCTGGGGGAAGGGAAGAAAATCAGAGGAGCTGGGGGAAGGGCAGAAAGACACACAGAAGGGCTGGGGGAAGGCAAGAAAGACACACAGAAGGGCTGGGGGAAGGAGAGAAAGACATGTGAGGTAAGAGAGACAAAAGGGTGCGAGGTAAAAGAGACAGAAGTGGCTGGAAGGAAAAAAACACAGAAGGGGCTGGGGAAGAGAGAAACAGAAGGGGCTGTTGGAGCGATAGAGACTCACAGAGGGGCTGTGGAATAGAAAAAGACACACAGAGGGGAAAGTGACGGGGCTAGGGGGAGAAAGACACAAGAGAATGGGAGGCAAAAGAGAGAGAGTGGCTGGGGAAGGGGGAAAAAAAGCACACAAACCTGCTGGAAAAGTGGAAAAGACATACATAAAGGGGCATGTGGGAAAAGACACACAAAGGTGCTGGTGGGGGGGAGACACACAAAGTGACTGGGGGTCAGCAAGCAACACACAAGTGGATGTTAGACACAAACAAGAAAAATGGGGGCTAAGATACAATAAACAGAGGTGTAGGACATTCAAAAGAAGGGATAAGAAACACAAAAGGGGGTAAGAAATCAAAAAGGGGGCTAAGAGGCATGGGACGCCAAAAATACTTGCACTGGAGATAAAAATGATAACTTCGATAATTATTGCTTAAACTATTTACATAGACTCATGTATGCTTTCCTCCGTAATAGGTGTCCATTTGGAGGTGACAACAAGCGCATACATTTAAGGAGAGAATATGGAAGTAGTTGAAACAGTAAGTATTGCAGTCAGCATGTTTATCTCCCCTGTTAAAATTAATAGACCCAACAATATTTGGGGTACTGTGACATAGTGGTGGGCTTACCACAATATGGCCATATGGTGTAACTGAATCCCCATATTTATTTGCTAAAATAGAGGATTTTAAGCAGCCTTGCAAGATTTAAAACTGTATTGTGTGCGCGTGCTGTTCTGTAATCTGTATATTGAATATGTTTTGGTCTTTACAGCAGCAGCACACAGGTGAGAAATGCATGTTCTGGCTGTGCCGTCCAATCTTTTTTTTTTGTGTGTGTGTAACTTATTTCTGCTCATTTCAGTTAAGTGGTGCTGGTTTTATTACCATCATTATATCAGATATTAGAAAGAGCTGACCAACGGATGCAATGTGACAAAGCCAATGCTTCTGAAAGGGGATTTAGAGACCCTTGGCACTGTCCCTCCAATCAGTGGAGCATTTTCAAGCAATTTAACACTAAATAAGTGTCCCTGGCCTCCCATAGTGCGACCCCTACTGGAAGTATAGTTAATGCAGAGACTTTACTCTCCCTTCTAGCCATACCAATTCACACAAGCAAAGAGAGCTGTGCTGAAAGCAGTCAGCTGACACAATCATTCAATCACAGCCGCCCATTACTGCTCAGACTAGCAGTACCAAGCAGCTCGTTAGCCCAAGCCGGACCCGGGGGGACGAGGCTGCGTTGGACTCTTATTTAGCATTAAAACAATAACAGTTTAGTGCGGAATGGAAGGATGGTAACAGGGGATTGCAGACACTATAACCAAGTAAATGATATGAATGAATGACAGTGCATACAGTGTACCTTTAAGAAGCCATAACAGGAATTTCCATTAATAAACTACAAGGCAGGATGTTCAGAGAATGACATAAATCATATTTCTGGATATATTCCCATACAAGTTTTGCCAAGATTCAGTCTATTATTCATGCATATGTATTATGCTAATAATTACTTTGTGTTACTAATTTTATCTTGGTATGAAGTTAGTAGATCTCTTTCATCTACCGTATTTAATGCTATAAATATGAGCCCTTCATTCTGTTTTTTCAATCCTGTATATTGAAGCCATGTAAGTGGGCAGGCTGCTAGTCACCAAGTGTAGGAAAGGATATAAGAATTGATTCTCCTTATTTATATTTTATGTATATTGTCAGGGCCGGCCTTAAGGGTGTGCGAGCTGTGCACAGCTCGCACATGGCCGGGTGACAGGAGTGCAGGGGGAGCTAAATACCCAGGTGGAGAATTCATTATTTTCCACCTGGGACTATGAAAGTAAATAGGATGGCAGCGGGGGGCAGAACTTGTGAAAAAAAGCTCCCAGAAGCTCCTGGTAACTGCTGCACAGGAAGGGGGAAGCAAGAAAGAGTCCCTGCTTCCCCAACAACTAGGCTACAACTGCACTACTTCCACTACCCCCTTCCAGCCATAATGGAAAGAGGTGTGTGTGACCGTCTGCCTGCGTGTGTCTGCAACTGCCTGCGTGCGATTGTAACTGTGTTAATAGTGATAAGTGGATGAGACAGCGCTAAACAACTCAAAGCAGCAACCCTTAAAGGGGAATCCCTCTAGATACCCTTAAAACAAGATAAGTAAAAATAACAATAAAAAAGGCTGCGCCACATAAAATAAAAATAAAAATAAGATAAAAACCAATAAGAGAGTCTAAATTGTGAGTCCTTACGGATATTCCTATTGGGAGGCTGGTAGGATGGTTGATTCTTCAAATATAATGGTGGGTCCTCTTATATGAAAGAGAAAAAAGACGGACAACCAATGGTGCAGTATATCAAGTCCAAATTGAGACGTATTGAGAGATAATAATGGAACACTCACATTTACAAGAGCTTTTGTGCAGCTCTGAGATAAGGCGCACACAACGGTATGATCCCCGCTTATGGGATATATGTGGTAGGATATCTCTCCGTCAGGGATGATCAGTTCTCGGAAGGAAGAAGAGACAGCCAATAGTGCTCACTGTATAGTGGTGATAGTGTAAATTTAATAAAAAACGTACTTACAAATAGAGAGCAGGCGAACTGCTCTATGATGACAGCGTAAGTGGATTGATCCCCACTTAAGGATTTCTTGGGGTACTGGAATCTTCCAATTTGTTGGTACAAACCAATAAGTGGTTAAAAATAATAATAAAATAATTATAAAAATAAATATTAAAAAGCCAGGGTAAAAATAAAAGAAATGTATATAAAAAAGATAATTGGCACAAATAAATAACCAAATTAACTTTAATATTAAAACACAATTAAATATCCATAACGCGTTTCGTCACAATAGACTTTATCAAATGGAATTTTTATAATTATTTTATTATTGTTTTTAACCACTTATTGGTTTGTACCAACAAATTGGAAGATTCCAGTACCCCAAGAAATCCTTAAGTGGGGATCAATCCACTTACGCTATCATAGAGCAGTTTGCCTGCTCTCTATTTGTAAGTACGTTTGTTATTCAATTTATACCATCACCACTATACTATTGGCTGTCTCTTCTTCCTTCCGAGAACTGATCATCCCTAACGGAGAGATATCCTACCACATATATCCCATAAGCAGGGATCATACCGTTGTGTGCGCCTTATCTCAGAGCTGGACAAAAGCTCTTGTAAATGTGAGTGCTCCATTATTATCTCAATACGTCTCAATTTGGACTTGATATACTGCACCATTGGTTGTCCATCTTTTTTCTCTTTCATATAAGAGGACCCACCATTATATTTGAAGAATCAACCATCCTACCAGCCTCCCAATAGGAATATCCGTAAGGACTCACAATTTGGCCTGTTTTATTGGTTTTTATCTTATTTTGATTTTGATTTTATGTGGCGCAGCCTTTTTTATTGATTGTAACTGTGTGTCTGCGACTGCCTGCGCGCAATTGTAACTGTGTGTCTGCGACTGCCTGCGAGACAGTCTGCCTGTACCTTAGTGTATGACTGTATACAGGCAACCGAGTGTGTGTGTGTGTGTGTGTGGCTGTGCATCACAGTATCATGTGACATACTTAGTTTGCCCCTCTGTAATGCAGTGGAGGCAATCTGGCATCTCTGGCCTACACTTCTCACCTGACTGCAGACCATAAGTAGCTGTCTTCCGAGCTCTGGCTAATCAGTGCATTGCTGCGGACTACCAGCGGAAAGCTCTGAAATTGTAAATGCCTGAACGAATGAGACAGTTGCTCATAGTCTGCACCTGGTAAAGGTGCAGACCATATTCCCAGCACACCAAAGATCTGCATTCTCCCCTCACTGCAAGGTAACAAGGAAAGGGGAATGAATAAAAAAAAATAATAAAAAAAAATTATTAATTTAATAAATCCCCTATTCAAACCTACACCCTTATGCACACACACACACACACACATATATATATATATATATATATATGAATGAACACGTATGACTTGGGAGGATTGGGGGAGGGAGGCGCCGTGAAGACTTTTCGCACAGGGCGCCTAAGGCCGGCCCTGTATATTGTTATTAATAAACTACTTGTGCTTTCCTCTTCAATGTTGTCTTTATCAAGCATAGACAAGTGAGATTAATATAGGGGACATCCTCAAAGCAATACAGTCCTCCTCTGACACTAGGAGAGCGGAAATATTGTTTTCTTTAATATAAACTTTTACCACATGACAAGAAGCTTCATATTTTGCATAATCTTTCTTTAGCAACTCCATAGCAGCAAAGAAAGGTAATGAGAAAGCTTAGAACCAATCATAAACAAGTAAAGGTTATACAAGGCATCTTTCCTCTTTCTTTGCTGCTCCATCACAAGATAAGTACAGAGTTTTGGTTAACCTCTCTCTGTTCTATATACATCTTATATTTACTGCTTTCTAGCCTGTTAATGTATATCTGTTATTCCGGATTCTTTTCTCACCTACTTTAGCTCACCCTCAAGTGGCTTCTATTGTCTTTCCCTGTGGGTTTAGCTATCACTATCTTTTTCCATTGGGAGCTTCTTCATCCTCCTTTCTGGGGTCTTTAGGTCTCTACCTCACTTTCTCTACAGCACTTCTTGCTTTTGGGGGGGACCCTGACTATTCTTGTATCCCTGGTACTCAACTGCGTGCGGCGGGCCCCCCTTCTCACACGCATGCACACTCCTGTTTGACTGTTGTTCCGCCAAACTGACCCCGTTTGGGAACCGAACGCCGCACTCACGTACAAACGCCTGTACGTTAAGGAGTGTCGCATTCGCTAGACGAATGCCCTGGTGTGCAGCAGCTTAGCCACAAACACTTCACATAAGGAACACCTTCTGTTCTGCGTTCTCTGTCGGCTTTTTCTCACTCGCAAACGCTAGATCTAACCTGGCGTTTATGCACGTTCGGTAGGATTGTCTTTTGCTGCGAGTGCACGTTCAGCACACGAACACCTCCCATTCACGAATTCGGGGAGGTGCTTATCTGCCCATGCTTTTCACAGGTGGGCAGTCTGGTGGCCATTTTGGTTGCACCAGTTCGCCTGTGTGACAGCTCGTTTGCTTAGTGCTGAATCCTGTCAGACAGTGCTGTCAGACTTCAGCTGATACCAATGGGACCAGGCTCCAGGTAATTGGGGTGAGACCCCATTTCTGTGCTGCTTTACAGAACCTGTCCATGCAGGATTCTGATATCGTGCGTGAGCCCCAGTGTTTAACCAAAGCCTTTTCTCCGCTTGACTTTACCGGCCAAAGTATTTTATACAGGTCAACACCTGTCTACATACCAACCCCCTGGTCCCCAGGCCTCTCCTAGCCTCTGTGCCAATACACTCCAGCGCTCATGCTCTATTGCCCTCGGGTGAGCCCTGCATTGTTTTATCAGTGACCATGGAAGAGCATGATTGCTGCAGCAGTAGCCACGTCTATGGAGAAGGCCTTCTCCAAAAGTTCCCAACAGAACACGATACCACCAGATCTAATTTCAAAAGGATTCATAACACCTCCAGTGAGCGGTCGCACCCACATAAACACCACTGGAAAGGTGAAAACACCAAGGCAAAGCTCCTGCCAACTTTGACCCGTACGGTCCACAGACCTGCACAAATTTCCTCGGAGGAGGACGACGTAGAACAAAATCAGGCCCTCTCAGTGCTGGACGAATGGCAGACAGAGGTCTCCGAACCGGATGATGTCGGCTGCCCGACAAGATGGCCTATCTTTTAGATCAAGCTTATTCTGACTTTCATGGCCGGTGGGGGTCAGGATCCACGGGAAAGGTTGGAGCGTGGATTCAAAGGGGCACAGGATTAACTCCTTAACAGTCTGGCGAGAGTGATGGATTTGGCTGACGACACCTACACACATACAGACAGCTTCACCTCCGATATGGTGCGTGAGTGGAAACATGATATTAGGAAGTGGGCACAACAGTGCTTCTGCTTCCTAGGGATTACAAACATGGCTCTCATCTGAGAGACGCCAAGCAGCATTGTTCCATATCAATGAGAAGCTTGTGGAATTGGGAGATAAGGAGTACAGGGTAAACTAATTGGAGAGGCCTTCCTAAAAGAGCTCAACAAGAGGGTCAATATCTTCACCTCCCTCAACAAGGCTTAATCCACTATGAGAGTGTTCTGCGGCTCTAACACTTTTTGGCAGGGAGGGTCGGCATCGGGCACTCGCACTAACAGGACACAGCCTTTCTACCTGGAGATGACCAATTGCCAAAGGTTCCACTGCTCCAGGGGATCAGACCGCGGCTTTGCAGAATCATTTCCAGGTCTTGTATGCTACGTCTTCCAGCTGCAAAGGTAGCCACCAACTGCAGAGAAACCCGGAAAATTCTCTGCATGTCCTCTATACCTCTCTGTCTACTGGCACACATAGTAGGTGTTCTGTCCTCTTCATCCAGGCAATATTCCTGGGCCCCCTACACTACAGGGCTACGACGGAATCCAACTTAAGACCAACCAGTCCTGATGTAGGACGAGGTTTGAGCGGAACGCCAGTGGGGCTGAACTGCATGCAGGTCTCGAACGGCCGAGACATTTTACATACAGACTTTGTATTGGAATCAGATGCCAGCCAGTCAGGCTGGGGAGCGACTGATAGCGACAGCTCCACGGGAAGCGTCTGAACTCTCTTTGCACAAAAGCTGCCTGGAGCTTATAGCAGGCTCATTTGCTCTCCGCAGTCTGGCGATAGGGAAATTTAACTGCTGCATTCTGTTTCGGATGGACAATATTTCGGCAGTGCATTATAGCAACCACCTTGGAGGCATGCGCTCGTAGAACTCACAAAGGAGATCTTCAAATACTGTCTAACCCTCAACATTACTCTACTAGCAGAACACCTGCCGGAGGAATCCAACCTCACAGCGGATTGGTATTCACGTCACTGGCGAGACGGCAATTAGCAGCTGGACCCTCATGTCTTTGCTACCCTGTACGATCAAAGAGGTCCTTTCTCCCTCTATTGATTCGCTTCTTGCGACAACCTGCAGACACGGGACTTCTTCAGCTGGTTACCGGACCTGGAGAGCATAGCAGTGGACGCTTTCCTGTAACTGAAGTGCGGGGCTTACGCCTTCCCACCCTTCGAGAGGATAGCGAGAATTCTCCATCAAATCTGACTGCAGAGGGTGACAATGACGCTCCTGACACCTCTATGGCAAGGCCAACCCTGGTTCCCGGAACTTCTGTAGCTATCCTTCGAGGACCCACTTCTGTTACCGTCCGACGGAACGAACCTCACGAACCCGACAGGACAACCCCATCATCCTCCTCCCCACCGTCCCATAGTGTTCCCTCCTCCCCACCGTCCCACAGCGTTCTCTCCTCCCCACTGTCCCACAGCGTTCTCTCCTCCCCACCGCCCCACAGCGTTCTCTCCTCCCCACCGCCCCACAGCGTTCTCTCCTCCCCACCGCCCCACAGCGTTCTCTCCCCTCCCCCCCCTCAGTGAACACTTCCTTCCAGTCCGGCGCACTGCTCCGCTCGGCCACGCTACACTAAGTGCCTGGCAGGAAAGAGCACTGTGCACCCACCTCCTGCCGGTCACTACAGTTTAGCGCCCCCCTGGGCCAGTGCGCCCTAAAGCGGCCGCATGTACCACCTTTTGGATGCGCATGCCCTAGGTAGACCCAGCCTTTGGGGCACATTCTGTGCGAGGGGCAGCTGCCCCCTACGCCTTGTCGGCGGGTGCCTCGCCAACTGACATTTTACTGGTGGCGGATTGGACGCGAGAATCTTTTCTAATTCGACATTCTGTTTCTACTTTTCGACGTTCTATTTCCGACCTCCGCCGAATCCAGCCTTTTCTCTTACCTCAGCGTTAAAACGGCAAAATATGAAGCCTCCTGTCATGTGTTAAAATTGAAGATTATGTTAGCTTTAGTGTACTAATAATATTAATTTTTAATAATGACAGGAGGCGAGTATTTTCCCTCCCTTTATCTTTGTATCTTGTCCCCACCCCCCATTATGTTTTTCTTCATATATATTTCTGATTTAGTAGTCTGTTCTGTATTGTTCCATTGTTTATGCTAACTTTGTTTTTTTTCCTGTGGGCCTAATACTCTACTTTGTATGGGACTTTATTGCATTAGCTAGTTACGCTAGTTGGGTTAGGACTTGGCTGGTTTTGTATTTACCTTGCTTAGAGCAGGACAGTCAGGATGGATCTTTTTTAAACTACCCTTGCGTAAAACTAAAACTCTTTATACTCTCTTTTCAGCTTAATTGGACTCTATAGTTGAACCTAGAATGCCTATTCGACTGGACCTTAACCTTATTCATCATGTTCGTTTGAAGTTATCCCACATGGTCTCTTGGTTAATAGACTTGTGATGTCGCAGTTCAAATAGGAAGTGCTTCAGTGATACACGCCTCTTATAACCTTTATTTATGATTGGTTCTCAGTTTTCTCATTACTTTTCTTTGATGCTATGGAGTTGGTAAAGAAAGATTATGCAAAATACTCACCTCCTGTCATTATTAAAATTAAGATTATTAGTACACTAAATCTAACATAATCTTCAATTCTTGCGCTCCAATGCACCCATGCATCATCTTTAAACTACTTATATTCCCTGAGTTTAAGGCATTTAAAGAAACTAATTGTTTTCGGGATCTCCAAATGAGTCCTAATCAGTCACGTTTTTTAACTAATTGCAATTTTTCCCTCTAAGATTAATATTGATATGATTGTATTTGAAACATGATGGGATGGTTTTAGTAAATTTATTTTTGTAACAATAAAAGGAATTATTGCAATAATGGAAGAATGTATCTGTAACAATCTACTACGGAGGGACTAGGATAACAATAAAAACATACCCTAGCAAGCATAAATCTAAGCAGGAGATAACTGAATATGCATATATCTAGGTATATAACACTGTGCTTACAGAAAAGCTATACAAGTATATATAAAGTAATATTGTGATGAAAGTAGGTCACAAAATTTTACATTGTTATGGACAATGACAGGACACAACTGAAGGTAGCCAAGAGATAACTGGAGTGCACAAACTCACTACTGATATATTGCTGCTGCTGAAGCAGATAATGTAACAACAACATGTCTGCTCTTATCTGCTTTTCAAATTGAATGAAGCCTCGTGTCCATCACAGGAATATTCTGTTGTTAACAGCCTATTTCTTGAGATAATTCCCGCAAGGTGGAAAGTGACATTTTCTGCTGCTCCTCAAAAGTCGCCCTAACCTACAATACCATACCAAACGACCAGTGTTCATACATATATTCAGAAATCATACGAGTACTATTTGTAGAAAGGATAAAATTAAGCATTACTTCTGCAAGGTCACATAATATAATTTTAAAAAATATGGATAATGATAGGAATTGCTATGTATTACAAATGCAGAAAATAATGAATTTATATCTACTGTTGATTTTTATTGCCTTTTTTTTTTATTATTCCTGTAAAAAAAAAAAAAAAGAGGACCTCCCTAGCCCCATGGCTGAGTGTTGAATGCCATCTTTAATGATGATGTATGGCTGTCCTTTTCTACAGCTCTTCTGGGGGGTGGGTCAAACATGTGATACCACTAGACTGGGTATCAACAATTGCATTATAAACCATGTCAAACTGAGTTAATGCAAAACTGTAATCCTCTTTAACAAGAGATCAAATCAGTGCCATGAGTTATGTTCAGACGGTAATCTGATAAGAAACAGAGCAAGCCTCTAATAAAAGACTAATGAGAGGTCTTAATGATGCTGTTAAAAGGTAGCACCAGTTAAAATATTACTCTTGTTCCAACCGATTAGATCAATGTTGCATATTTGCATAGCCTTGTCTTACCTGTCAGAATAACCTGTATCTTTAAAACAAAGATAAAGTTTCTCAAAGAAACATGTCACTAAGGTGAGCAGTCACCTAAACGGTGTTTGCAGGCAGATTACAAACAACAAAGAGAGACAAAATCTCCAAGAATTCCCCAATCGTTTGTAATAAACCTATATTTGTAATTGTGTTACTGAAGAGGTTTTTAATTTTGGTGGCAAGTGCTTACATTGTTAAATCCTATGCAAATAAATCACTCACTGAAAAGCAGAAATTTGCATACAAAGTAACATGTGGAAGGAGATTATTGGTCTGAATCTTTAAACGTGCTGGTAATGATAGCATAAAGTACAGGCCTATCAGCTCTATATGCACACTCAAAACATAATTTAGGCTAAGTGTGTCTACAGTACAGTCTAAAAAGTAAAAAGAAAAGGCATGAAACATGACAAGCATTCTACCACAGTTTTTATCCCAAATACTGTGGATAGGCTATCAAGACGTCACTGGGTCCTCACTTATTCAAGAATCAAACCTGCTTTTTCTTACATTGCTACCATTATAAATAAATGTGCCACCTGTAGAAAATATAACATGAATCCCAAAAGCGCGAATTATTTTAAGGTTCTTGGAAATAATTTCACCATCTCAAACACTCCTGTTACTAGGACATCTAATACCTAAAAAAAATAGGTTCTAGTCTTCAGCATACCCTTAACCCTTAATGATGCTGTGAAAACGATACTAGTTAAAGTACTAATTTCAACTCTTGTTCATCTCTCTCATTCTCTTTAAGAACAGAACTTCAAAAGAGAAGCGTCCTGAAATATATGTATTGTTCAGGTTTCTATCTATACTATGTTTTGTTATATCTTTGTGAAAGCTGGGGGAATGCAAAATATATTTGAAAGAAACAAAAACTAAAATACTGCAAAATACAAGTCAGTTATCTACAGTCTTAACGGGTCATTATAGTTCTCCCACATGGCATAAAGTAATGTGATTTTATAGAACTTCTCTGCTCCTGCATGATCTGCGGACTTCCACATGAACATTTGGACAACAGTTATTGAGATCCAGGTTTTAGCTCTTCACATATAGGAAATAAGGAAAGAAGGAAGGAAAGAAAGAAAGAAGGAAAGAAAGAAGGAAAGAAAGAAGGAAGGAAAGAAGGAAGGAAAGAAAGAAGGAAAGAAAGAAGGAAGGAAAGAAAGAAGGAAGGAAAGAAAGAAGGAAGGAAAGAAAGAAGGAAGGAAAGAAAGAAGGAAAGAAAGAAGGAAAGAAAGAAAGAAGGAAAGAAAGAAGGAAGGAAAGAAAGAAGGAAAGAAAGAAGGGAAAGAAGCTGAAGGAAAAGAAAGAAGGAAAGAAAGAAGGAAGGAAAGAAAGAAGGAAGGAAAGAAAGAAGGAAGGAAAGAAAGAAAGAAGGAAGGAGCGAAAGAAGGAAGGAAAGAAAGAAAGAAGGAAAGAGCAGCTGAAGGAAAGAAGGAAGGAATGAAAGAAGGAAGGAAAGAAAGAAAGCAGGGGCGAAGGAAAGGCGCTAGGGCTGAAGGAAAGAAAGAAAGGCTGAAAGAAAGAAGGAAGGAAGGAAAGGAAGGAAGGAAAGAAAGAAGGAAGGAAAGAAAAGAAAGAAGGAAGGAAAGAAAGAAGCGAAAAGGAAAGAAAGAAAGAAGGAAGGAAAGAAAGAATAGCTGAAAGAAAGAAAAGAAGGAAAGAAAGAAGGAAGGAAAAGAAGGAAAAGCACTCATGAAAGAAGGAAGGAAAGAGCTTTGCCGTTGGAAGGAAAGAAAGAAGGAAGGAAAGAAAGAAAGAAGGAAAGAAAGAAAGAAGGAAAGAAAGAAGGAAGGAAAGAAGGAAGGAATGAAAGAAGGAAGGAAAGAAAGAAGGAAGGAAAGAAGGAAAGAAAGAAAGAAGGAAAGAAAGAAGGAAGGAAAGAAGGAAGGAAGGAAAGAAAGAAGGAAGGAAAGAAGGAAGGAAAGAAAGAAGGAAAGAAAGAAGGAAGGAAAGAAGGAAGGAAAGAAAGAAGGAAGGAAAGAAAGAAGGAAGGAAAGAAAGAAGGAAGGAAAGAAAGAAGGAAGGAAAGAAAGAAAGAAGGAAGGAAAGAAAGAAGGAAGGAAAGAAAGAAAGAAGGAAAGAAAGAAAGAAGGAAAGAAAGAAGGAAAGAAAGAAGGAAAGAAAGAAAGAAGGAAAGAAAGAAAGAAGGAAAGAAAGAAAGAAGGAAAGAAAGAAGGAAGGAAAGAAAGAAGGAAGGAAAGAAAGAAGGAAGGAAAGAAAGAAGGAAAGAAAAACATTTTCAGGAGGCATTATCATCAGTAAAATTAGTTGATACAGGAAACATCTAAGGCAAGTAATATAATGGACATTACTGTTACCCATAGAGAAAACTGCAGCCTTTTTACAACTCTTTGTAGAGAAGATAAAATTATTTGGCAGAACAATCTAAAAGCATATATTCCTTTCAGTATGTGCAAAAAAATCATTTTATTTATCCTATGGACTCCAAGGGTAATGGCCATTACTCTCTCAACTTCATTAGTGGGTCCATTTTCCACTTAAATCTCACCTTCCAATTAGGATTCTTTTCTATCCTGTCACTTGGTTACTTTCTATTCATCCTGCTGTGTTTTTATATCCCATCTCGTTTAAGCAGATTTCTCATAAACCTATTGTTCCTGTCAAATCCTGTACTAGTTTGTCTCATTGTTTTGTTAAAGTCCCCTTAATAAAATTGTAAAGTACTGCAGAATTTATTAGACTATATAAATAATAACAATAATAACAGTAATAATAATGTTGAATCAGTCAGACCTATTTTTTTTAATAAAGTGTTATAAAGCATTGGACTTGGTTTTCAGGATTTTGGAACTACCAAATTCTGCCCAGCCAGATGACACAGAACTATTTGCTGCCCCTTTAGGACTGGTGGTAGAAAAATTGCTAGGATGGAATTCAAGAGAATACTCCAGTTTATCCAACATGCAACATTCTTGCATGACTAAATGGTTGCTGTATTTATTCATAAACCAAAAAGGAAAGACTCCATTTCTTTTGCACAACCATCTACTCTGCATAGTTAAATCTCTGCTAAATCGTATTAGGCAAAAACATCCAGGTGTGTGACTGCAAAGCCAAGAAAAAAGCCAAGAAAAAAGCCATTATAATATCAAGTGCCCAAGAGAATAATTTTCGGTTTCTTGCCCATGTTCATGCCAGTTAAATATTTTAGAGTGTCAGGTGCAGTGAAGCCAAAGTGCTAAAAAAAAATACAAGTCTATTCCTTGGGGCAACAATAGAAAAAAAAACTGCAGGGATATACTAAGCAAGTCAACACTATGTGTTTACAGTAGCATCAGACATGCCTACTACTGCTGAGCAGCTTACCACCCTAGTCACTGTGTGAATCCATGCACATAGATCCATCTGGCTGTCAGTTTTATCACAAAAACCTCATTAGTACACAAAGATTGTCCTACTAGTTCAAGTACACATTAACAGAGTGAAGAAAGCATAAATTAACTTTGCATCAACTTTTTGTTACTGCTGTCTATTTTATTATAGCACAAAATCTTATATTCCTTTTTTTGCTCTTTAAATTACAGAATGTGACGGCAGATAAGAACCATTCGCCCCATCTGGTCTGCCCATGTTTGGGGTGTGGGAGCCCTGTGATCTGCATATGCATTGTGCTCTGCAATCGCAGAAACTAAGGACGAGAAATACAAATTATTTGTGATATATGGATTGCATAGGAAAGGTAATTGCTATAGCATTCACCTCAGCACAAGAAATTAAAAGTATCTGGTCTTAACCTGGCTCGGTTGAAAAAAAAATATGATGATAGTTATGTACAATGCAGGATGGAAAAAAGGGTCTTGTGTTATAATCAATAAACTTTTCTCCCTAGACTATGCTAACTGCTCACTGGGTGTCACCAGGATCAATATAGACCGCTCCTCTACTGTCAAATGGAGTGTAGAGTTAACACAATCTAGTCCCCATTCACATTGCTCACTCAGTGTAGAGAACAGAAAGTTAAATATCTGCTTGTTCCAGATCTCCACCCATTGCCCTACAATAAAATGGTTTGTTTCCCTAAATCCAGTGTCTGTCTATATGGAGTTATTCCTAAAGGCGTCTAGGGAGCTAATAACAGAACTAAGGTCATAACTAGGTTCCAAGCATGCTCTATGATCACTGTCTCTAGTTTTGAGGCAGAAGGATACTAGACTGGCTAAGTTGTAAAAATGATGTAGAGAAGTGAGTGCATAAACTGGTAGGCAAGGCTTGAGGAACCTTCTTATTGAACCAAAATATTGTCTTAGGAATGTGTAAATAAATTCCTGTACAAAAAGCCCTAGTAGTTTGACTCCCTGTATACACTCTGGGACCCAAGACACTGTTATATTTGGATATTTCAGTCTTCTCATACGTTTGGTTCTACTGCATAAATAAGTTTTGTCTACACACCTGTTAATGTACCATTATATATACACAACTTTGCATTACATAATCTGTCCATTTCAATTGACTTATGTTTTCAAATATTGTATTGCTTTAACAGGGACATAATGTACGCAATGTTCCCTATAATTAACAGGGAATTATGTACTGACCAGATCTGTAAAGTCTGAGAGCCCTAAATTGGTCCAGAACTAGGAAGTCCCAATCTGTCAGAGATTGCAGATTCTGTTCAAGAGTGTAACTACCAAACATTTTAATGACAGAAGCTGAAGTAGAGGTCGCCTTAAGCTGTAATGTCCACTAGTCTTGGGCAGTACCGCCTTTACAGTAAAGTTCTTCCCTTAACCACTACGTTATAAACATTAAGCTCTACACTACCTTAACACTTACACTAACAAAAATATCACTCCGCATAAAATATATATGATTCATCTCATGATTCTTAAACCACTTGACTAAGATACTGTGTAGAACATGCTTTTTTGGACACTAACTGCTCCTTGTTAAAGGTTATTTTAAGATCATTAGACAAATCGTGCACTATATTATCTATATTTTTCATTACTATACCTTTTTAGTCACCACAGTTCCTGACATTTTTAAAAATGATACCACACCTACACAACATCAAGACATACTGTGCCAGTCATATTTAAAACGTGATACTTCAGTTAAAGCATGGATTTCCAGAGTCACTCAATCCTGGTACTGGAGACGGAGACCAGTCCCAAAGAAGCGGTTGAAAACTATTAAGTAATATAACTGATCTAGTTTGTACCTTTTCTGTTTAAGTTGTTTTATGTTTCTGGAGTGCGTGAGGGTGCTTGCAATCAGCTGACCCATCATAGACAAAATGAAAAGGAATTATGGTCACCAGCATATAAATTGTGGTTTCAGAGATTCTGTCAATTTAGACAACCACAACTGTGGAAACAAACATGAATGCTATTCTAGAACATTAATGATGTGTTTTGAATTTTAAAGCTTTAAAACAAATTATAGAAAAATAAATAAAAATAAAAAATAGATTTTTAACACTGCAATTCAGGAACATCCACTCGAGAAATTATATATTGGCAGTCGTAGCAAAGCAACAAAATACTTATTTTCAGAAATGCATGTGGTAATATAAGTAAAGAAGTGAAACTATATAATAATAATAAAAAATAAAAAGCATTGCAACTGGTGTTTTAAATTAATTCAACACAGGATTAAACAGTTATATTTCTTATTACAAAAATAAATAAACTACCCTGCTCCCTAAGGCATTGATCTTGGTCCAAATATAGAACTTGGGAGACATCCAGATGCATTACAACAAAGCACGGGGAGAGAAATTAACTTGGATAATGCTGACAGCTGCAATAAGCATTCCTACAAGACTCTGGAAATTGAAATCATTTAGGTATGTGTAGGCTTGATGGAGGGAGTTAAGGACATACTGCAGTATAATAGAGTTATGTATTGACAAGAAGAGAGAAGAGGCACTTAGTTACCTATAACCCAAACTTCTGAAATAAGCCTGCAATGTTAAGGTTTCATATCGTACCAGAAACAATAAGAAAAGCAATAATATAATGATGGGCTCTTCTGACTATTTTAATCCTGAATGCAAAATACCAGGGCATTCTAGGCAGGGGAAGGCATACTCTTTAAAATATAGCTCTTTTAAATAGATACTCTTTATTTTTGTTTAAGTGATTAACAGAGGTCAGCAGTACATTTTACTGTTGTTAACAGAGTCTGTGTATGAGTCTCTAAAACTACTCCTGCGTAGACCTTATAGTAGATGGAGCAAAGCCATGGAAAAGTCCGCAGGGGAAACACTTATTTAGGTGTAAGATGCATACTTTCTTTGTCAATCTTTATTTTTTATTATATGTTTCAAATATGGTGCTATAGGAGGAGGTTACATATATAAAAAGACGAAGGAATACAAAACTTAAAAACTATCTTATACGGAAAGTCTGAAAGCCACTTTCCAGATTAAAAAAATAATAATTATTATTAATGTTTACAGCTTGCTTCTAGATCCACTTTTGTGATGGGACCAGAAGACGCCACCTGGATTACACAATGCTTCTTTCCTCCATCATTAACCCCATACGTATTTGACTGGTTCCTAACCAGTAATTCTTCCTTTCCCTTGATCCTCTCTCTTAACTCTTTTCCTATAAACCTAGCTGACAGTTTGATTACTAAAAAGAATAACCGGTGGCTATCCAGAATGAACAAATGGTACATACAGTAAAGAGAGACCGGTGATTACGAGTGACAAAGTAGAGACAACCAATTTCAGCTGAAATCAGGTAGCCTAGTCTAGTTAAATAATCCCTTCAACTTTGAAAAAAAATAAAATATTAGCATAGAAACATAGAATGTGTTGATTCCCATTATGTAATTAAATGTTTCTATCATATCCCCCCGTGTCTCGTCTTTCCTCCAAGCTATACATATTAAGATTCTTTAATCTTTCTTGGCAAGTTTTATCCTGCAATCCATGAACCACCTTAGTAGCCCTTCTCTGAACTCTTTCTAGGGTATCAATATCCTGCTGAAGATACGGTCTCCAGTACTGCGTACAATACTCCAAGTGAGGTCTCACCAGTGTTCTGTACAATGGCATGAGCACTTTCCTCTTTCTACTGCTAATACCTCTCCCTATACAACTATGCATTCTGCTAGCATTTCCAGCTGCTCTATTACATTGTCTTCCTACCTTTAAGGCATCTGAAATACTTACTTCTAAATCCCTTTCCTCAGATGTTGAGGTTAGAAGGGTATCAAATATCCTAAACTCTGCCCTTGGGTTTTTACGTCCAAGGTGCATTATCTTGCAGTTATCCACATTAAATGTCAGTTGCCACAGCTCTGACCATTTTTCCAGTTTACCTAAAGCATTTGCCATTTGGCTTATCTCTCCTGGAACATCAACCCTGTTACATATCTTCGTATCATCTGCAAAAAGACATACCTTACCATCAAGACCTTCTCCAATATCACTAATAAAAACATTGAAGAGAATGGGTCCAAGTACAGATCCATGAGGTACCCCAACTAGTAACTAGACCTTGCTTCGAATATACTCAATTGACAACAACCCTCTGTTGCCTGTCATTTAGCCACTGCCTAAGCCATTCAACAATATTGGAATCCAAACTTAAAGATTGCAATTTATTGATGAGCCTTCTATGTGGAACAGTGTTAAAAGCATTACTGCAATCTAGGTAGGCAATCTCTACTGCACCACCCTGATATATTGTTTTAGTTACCCAATCAAAAAAAATCAATAAGATTAGTTTGGCATGATCTCCCGGAAGTAAACCCATGTTGTCTCTGATCATTTATAACATTTATTTTAAACATGGGGTGCATAAGAACCCTGATGGCATTACTAGTAGTTTAGTAGTTGCTGAGGGATAGTATAGTGTTAGGAATACAGTTTTGTACTCCTAACACTATAGTGTTTATTTTAACAGGTTAAGAGGTACACATATTCAATAGAAAATGTATTTATTCTTCAAACCAGTTATACTGTGGACATTTACTAAAGCCCCTTAAATCCCCTGTATGGAATAGGAATGCAGACTTTAAACTGTCTCGATGCAACACTTTCTTCACGTTTTGTCAGGTTTGTGGTTATCAGATTAATGTAAATATCTTGCAGGGTTTTACAGTAATTACAGGAATGTAAGCTCAGCTAGATTGCAAGGGCAGATGTGCAGCAGATACATTGCTATGACACCAGTGACAAATAGTTAACTGATAAGAAAAAGCAGAGAGAACGACAGTCTGAAGAACAAGTCAATATCACGCTGTCATGGCACTATTTGATAAACATAATTAGCCAATTACTCACCTGGCATCATCATTCATTGTGCTGTGGTCAATAGGAGCCATGAAGCTTACCAACTTGCTGTGAACATGGTACCTGAATGAAGCAACATAAAAGCAGTTATATACACAAACATCAAATCATCAATGATCAGCAATGTGATGTGTTCATTTATGTACAAGTTTTTCAGGAGGCCACACCGAGCTTAACATTATTCTGAGAACCAATTATTTAGATTTGACATATTTTGTTTATAAATGTTATAATTCATCAAGAAATAAACATTTTATAAGTTATTTTATGTTTGTCAGACAACAATTACTGTCAACTTTATTAAACAAAATAATCAAATCTTTGCCAATTAGAGGTACAATTTTATGAAAGCAATGGAAGTCAATGATAGATGAATAAAACTTTTGTGGGGATGTTGTGCAACAATTAAGGACAAGATAACGAGGCGCTGCTGGCCCTGCCTTCTTCTCTGAGATTATTCATTATGAAAGCATTTGGAAGCTAATGTGCATCTGTGCCAAAATGCTGCACTGCCAACATGGGTATATAGTATGGATAGGGAATATAAAGATACTAAATCATTATACATTTCAATACCTAAATAAAACATAATATTAAATTATTCCATCAAGTGAAAAACAATACACACAATGAATAACCTAATAACACACCAGTGATTAAAATTAAATTATTTATTCATGCAAAATAATGGATTTAAGATAAAATATTACATGATGTTAAAAGTGAGAACCTGTTACAAGAAAGCAAAATGGATCATTGGCATCATTGAATAAGCATTCAAATTTTCTTTTGGAATCTGTAAAGACAGTGTGCTTGATATGGACTGAAATACAGAATAAAGAGGTGCCCTATAAGTGTGCCCATTCATCACGGCAGTAGGCTGACTGGCTATTTGTCTAGTAGGGATTCCGATATAGGCATTGTCACAGTTACTCTTGGCTTCAGAGCTGATCTTAAAGACATATAAACTTTAGCATAACAAAGCAATTTTGGTGTATAAATCATCTGCCATTTAGGAGTTAATTCACTGTTTGTGCAATAAAGAAACCTAGAATATTTTGGTCCCTGCAGAGTATAGTCTGTTTAATCTAGAATGTATTATCTCCTGCTCTGTTAAAAGCATTCTAGGCCCTGCAGGATTCTCCTGTGTGTGAAGTTATATGAAATGTTTTAAAGGCACATAACATCAGCTATGAAAAGGGATCAGGAAAAGCTGTAACCCAGAAATAATCTTGCACAATTACATATAGCATGCCTGAGCATGCATGCAATATTGCTTGCTCCTTTCAGAGATGTCACATGCATTATTTTATTTAAGTGTAAATTGTGTCCGAGGGGCAAAGATAATGCACAATTCAGTAAATGTATGTAAAAGCAGGACAGATTGTATTTATTTTGCATATGAACTGCATTGCTCTCCTGCCTTGAAAAAAACTACAATAATATGCCAGTGTCACATGTACCTGCTTCACCTTCATGTTGGATAGTGAGGTCTCAAACACGGAATTTCTAAAATCCCCAGGAAAAGCAAAAGTATTTTATGTTCTAAACGGATTGTTCATATAATCATTTGTGCTCTTAGACCCTTCAATAAGTAACATTTATTACTAACAAAGGATGCATCACTAGTCCATATAAATATAATACAAAAGGTAATTTTCAGTACAGATTGTTTTTTTTTAAAGGCAAATTTAAAAATATTAAATATGTAAATGTATGTAAATGTTCACTACTTTTATTTTTCATTTATTTGTTCATCCTTTAAAGTAATATTTGGGGGATAAAAATCTTTAGACAGTACACACTGTTCTTATACAGTAGATATGACAAAATACATAAAAATTGTCAAATAGCTTACTTATAGGCATCTGTAATGACCCTGACAGTAAAACTTACTGAAAATGGCAACAGAATGTTAAAAAGTATTCATTCAAGTATAATACATATATATGCCATTCTAACATGCAATGATAAAGCTGATACACTCACCCCACCTTCCCCCATTTTATTTGTACAAAGTACAAACATTTTTTATACTTTATTCTGGAAATGAAAGTGTTAAGGAAATTCTGCACCAAACTGGTTTGAATAACTAAAACTGATCATGCTAAAGAAAATTAGGGATAGAAACAGTACATGATGCAAATTCCTACAGAGCACCGCAATTATGGAATGACCTCCCGCACACTTTCAAATCTTGCCCAGGCCTAAAATCCTTTAAGAGATCCCTCTCTACATATCTCAAAACAGAATGCACCTGTCATGGTTGATGATATATTTCTTACCTGTTCTGTGTTAAATTTTGTATATATTGTGTATTAGTATTGTTTTTGTATTTTATTGTACCCTATTGTATCAATGCAATGTTTTGTGGACATACTTGAAAACGAGAGAAATCTCAATGTATCATAGAAACATAGAATGTGACGGCAGATAAGAACCATTCGGCCCATCTAGTCTGCCCAATTTTCTAAATACTTTCATTACTCCCTAGTCTTATCTTATAGTTAGGGTAGCCTTATGCCTATCCCACGCATGCTTAAATCCTTCCTGGAAAAATATTTTATAAATAAAAAAATACATTTGTTTACAACAAACCTAAGATACATGCATAAGTTATGAATGTGCATGCAGGGTATTACCTCCTTAGTAGGGATGCAGCATGCATGCACATACACTCATTGTGAGGTAGATACTCAAGTGCATTTGTGCGGGCCTAGAGCATTTGCTTGATGATGTCACCCACACATTAAAGTGAAATAAATATTTATACTACAATTCACTGCTCACGTTACCCTAATAAACATTTTAATAGCCTTTAATGAGATGAATGGAGTATGAAGTGTCATCTAAATCCTAAAGGAGTATTTTTCAAATTAAAGTTAACTTCACTGTGCATTATTTAGTTATTTATCCAAGCCTTGGCTGTACTATTTTACTTTTATTTAAGACTTTTCTATTACAAGTTTTTAACTTTGATCTACTTTACCATAGGAAATCTAAAATGTACTGTATACACAGTGCTAGCAGAACCACTACCAAATAGGGATTCTTTATCGCTCATCTACCATGATCACTGCACGGAAAGCAGGCATGTTCATTTCAGAGTTTCACAGTCCCTAGTGAAGAAGGAACTGTAAGTGAACATCAGTTTCACCTAGATAGGTTTGCAGTTTTCATGGCTATGGTGACAGCTGACAAACATAAAAATAAACATGAATCTATTCATTTATTTGTGCACTGTATAGTAAAAAAAGTTTCCTATAAATGGATACCATGCCATGTTTGCGCATAGCCTATTCAGATAAGTTCTTTGCCCAAAATAAATCAAACTACTTATATTAAGCATGTAGATAAAGTGATACATAAAACATGCGGGGAATTGAAATACAATCAAAAATGCTCTACGCTTATTCTAAGCCTTGTAATTCTTTCACCCAACTTTAATGAAAACACAGGCGAATTTTTAAGCCAAAGCGTTGCAGAAAAAGTCTTTGCATGCTCATTGGTCAGTTCATGGGAAGGACCTGTACTGTGCTTAGTTAGGTTTTATAAACGGTGTGAGAGCATCTAGGAAATAGCTTGAAGCAATCTCATGAATTGTTTCTATTTGAGCAGGGAAGAGCACAGCCAATTCATATTTGCTAATTTTGCACAGATATAAAACAGCACAAAGCAATTTCATGTATATAGGCCACAGAATGGAATCCGCAAATCCATGACACTCTGCTTAAACATCCTTTTATTTGCATCTTTTTGGAAGTAAAGTATAACATCCTTAAACTTCTCACTAAGGATGTTTCGCTCAAATAGTAATTGAACATTTTGTTCACCTCTCTGCTACTGATGATCTGGCCCAGTCTGTTCAATTGTTATCTAAAGCTGGGTAATAAGATTGCCATGGTAGGGCCTTGATCTCACAGTGAACGAGAATAGTCCGTGTCGCGCACACAGAGATGGGCTGCATTATTTCAAAAGCTTTATGAGAGTGTGACTCAGTCGTGTGATGTTGTCAGCGGCTTTTGACTGAATCATGAATACATCCAATTATGTGTGATGCTGACAGAAAAGAATATTGATAGCCAATAATTACAGGCTTTTCAGGCCAACAAAGCAGCTCTTTCCTCTTTTAATAAATTATCCCAGAACATCAATCTTAAAAATTACTATGCCACAACTGACCCAGACTGACTTGCATGACTTTCTATCTGATGCCTTTGGAACTAAAGGCTTATCGTCTATTTATTCTGGCGTTTGATTTCAAAATCAGAAATATACATTGTATTGAGCACTCACATTACCATTATACATGTATCGGGACCTATAAACTATGAAAACAAAAAAAACATTAAAAATAAAAATAGAACACTACAATAGTTACTATTATATTGACTAACCTCTTGCATGGCCAGTTTTAGAATAGGTTTAAATGTTTTAAAGACATAAGAGCATAAAATAAATTGTAGTACGTATGTTGGTAAGTTAAAAGCATTTTATTATGAACGGAAAAATGTAATGTAAAATCGCCTCTTGAAATTATACAATTTACATACATGAGTAACTTTCTTTGCAATGGAAAACTCTAGACTAGTTTTAACCCCAATGGATGTTTTTTTTATTCAAGATCAAGAACAAACATACTTAAAATATGTGTTTGACTCTAAAGATGAAAATAGTTTAGTTCTTTTCAACACATACCTCACTTTTCTGCCTTTGCTCGCTTTAGTGTCCACCTTTTTCTTAATTTTACTTCTCAGTTTCTGGATTGTCAACCACTGTCTGCAAGGGACAATTTTAGTTTCTTGTATGAAAAAAATATATTTATTGTAGGTCCTATTACACTAAACGAAAATTAGCAGTGAAATGTAGTTATATAAAACAATTATCACAATTTTAATTTCCGTCAAACCAGCATACAATTATTTCTTTTAGGAGGTATCACTGCACATCACTTTTCTGGAATTTACACCATTGAATAAAAATAAAAAAAAATAAAAAGAAAAACACTGAAAATTGCTTATAACGTTTGTCTTTTCCCCCAATGAGATGCTCTGTTATCTTTTAAAAATATATATTAAAAAAAAAAAGGGGGGTGGGGGGGCACAATATGCTCCCAGACCACTTTATCACAATGAAGTGTCCCCACCATTTTCTCCCGCAATGTAAAACTTTACCATTTCTGAGATACAGTAATATTTTCTACTGCAGTGCTAAACACGCCTCAAGGGGCTTTCACCCTGACAGTCACTTAATAGTGCTACCGTGTGCAGAACAAGCCAAACTCTATTCTTGATGTTCTATGTCATCATGCATTCCTAGAGGACATTAAAGGACCACTCTAGGCACCCAGACCACTTCAGCTTAATGAAGTGGTCTGGGTGCCTGGTCCAGCTAGGGTTAACCCATTTTTTAATAAACATAGCAGTTTCAGAGAAGCTGCTATGTTTATTAATGGGTTAAGCCTTCCCCCTATTCCCTCTAGTGGCTGTCTCATTGACAGCCACTAGAGCACGTGCTTCTCACTGTGATTTTCACAGTGAGAGCGCAAAGCGTCCATAGGAAAGCATTATTGAAATGCTTTCCTATGCGACCGGCTGAATGCGCGCGCAGCTCTTGCAGCGCGTGCGCATTCAGGCCAGCGGCGGAGGAGGAGGAGAGGAGGAGAGCTCTCCGCCCAGCGCTGGAAAAAGGTAAGTTTTAACCCCTTTCCCCTTTCCAGAGCCGGGCGGGAGGGGGACCCTGAGGGTGGGGGCACCCTCAGGGCACTATAGTGCCAGGAAAACGAGTATGTTTTCCTGGCACTATAGTGGTGCTTTAAGCGTTCAATGCTTCTGTGTAAGAAGCATTGGATTTCATGGTTCTCTATGTGGAGCATTGAATTGATACATTTTAATGATTGCTGGGCATGAGCATTACTGACCAATCAAATGCTTTTGGATAAAATATAACATTTATAATATATTTCTGACAGTGTTCCTTTAAAGATTTAGCCCAAGACATAATAATGTATTTTAGAGAAGGCAAACTCAGAGCAAACATTGCAAATAAAGAGGAGAATTAGAAACAGTGTTTAGTTTCTCTACTCTGTATGCTTTCTATATATGCCAGGTGCAGAGGATAGGACTTATAAAAATAACTGACAGGAAACTAAGATGGCGGTAACCAGAGGCATAATAGGGTGTGTGTTTCTACATGTAATATTCAAAACCTCACAAATACATATTTGTTAAGTGCAGAGATAAGTAATTATATTATTAAAAACTCTGCAATGTACAACAATTCAATATTTGTTTTTTTAGTACCCAATTCACAGTCTGTGTTGTGTATTCTGCATATTGCTTAGACCCATCAGCTCTGCCCAGCCATAACTTCCCACTGGTTTTGGGCATGTGCCTCCCTGCAATTATCCAAAATTCTTTACCCAGAGGATGTATGTAAAGAGATGTTCGGGACACTAAATGGCCAATGTCCTAAGCAAATATAAGCACTGGAATTAAACTTTCAAAAATGGAAACTGGGAGCAGTCTCCAGTACTAGTGCACAGGTGTCTGAAAATGATTGAACTGTTGACCAAAAATTCTGATCTATTGGACGGGCCTGAGAATGGATTGGAAGAGAACATTGTAATTCATCTAATTCTGATCGGACACCATGTTGTTGAATACAGAAGAGTACAATATGGCCAAGGTATACTACAAATCCAATTAAAATGTAAAGCCTTAATTGCCAGAGAGGCAACAAGCTTCAATGCATGGTAACTGACTAGCCAGACAATGGAACACTAGCAAAAGCCAAGAATTCATTGGCCCAACACATAAAACATTTCAAAGCAATCCATATACAGTAGGAATCCGCTTAATATCTACTGTTTTAGTGCTCTGGCTTTAACCCTTTATACCACGCACATGCACAGCACATCATGATGTTATAGTTTATTTTTTATTTGTTTTGCTATTGGGCAATGAGACCACCTGATTTTAAGACACTCACATAACACACAAATAGCGTATTGGGAAGAACTGTTCAGGAACAAATTCCCTGTGGCCATGTACACAGCAACAGTTAGCCTTTTCATTACTGAATGAATTAATTTGCTTCAGCTATGTCATATATCAAGGGAATTTTAGTGGCACAGCTGAAGTTAGAGAGTTAAATAATAATTACGGACATGATCAATGGTTAATCAATATAGGGTATTACTGCCTGCCCTGAACAATGGCAAGACGTGTCACAAGCGAATCCACCAAATGAACCGCACATTATTATTAATACATATTTTGATCATAGCAATGTTCATTTAAGATTAAACCTGTAAATCACTCAGGGCTACACTTTAAAGTGACATTTGTGAAAGGACAAGTATTTTCTTTTGTTAATATTTTCTGCATTATGAGAAATATAGCTTTGGCTAGATTTTCATTATTTAGATCATTTAGCAAAACAATTGTGTTCAAAAAAGAAGCAGCTATTGGGAGAAAATCAGCAAAACGTCATGTAACAAGATCAAAACAATGAAATCTAAACATCTTAAACTCATCTAGCAAAATCCAATTACTATAATCTTAATATAATCTTAATTGCCCCAATCTATTTTATTGTGAAACCTGATAAATATACAGTATATCTATTACTAAACAAATGCTATAGGGCTGCATGTATTACTCAAATAAAAGCAGATAATTGCATGGTGATTCACAAGTTCTGTAGAACACTAATCACAGTGTTGAGTTAGCATGTCACTATTTAGGAAGAAAAGACATTCTGTATTAAGATACTTGCATTTCTTTCTAGTATTACATACAACACTATGCAAAACATTTAACAGAAGAAAAAAAAATCAATTTTTTTTTTATTTTTTTTATTTTTTTAAGGTGAGCTGATTTTCAAATAAGATACAGCTAAGTGAAACACACATTGGTGGGAAAAGTTTGCATATAATTTTCCATATCTAAAGTCTTCACATTTTATTTATGCGTTCTCTCGATATGTTTTCCATTTTAAAGAAACACTCCAGTCCCCTCAAGCTTTACAGCTTGCTAATGTGTTTAAGAGGTTAAATACAAGTTTAATAGGCTTATTTTCTAAAAATGCTGATTTCACGAGAAATCAACACTTTTATAAATTCCTTTAGTAACATCTCCCAGCTATCAAAAGCAGAGTCTGAAGGGTTCACTGCCTCACTTGCTTTGAAATATAGATCAAAGAAGAAGAGAGTGTTTGCTCTATGAGAAGCATTGTTGGTGTGTACTGATGCTTCTCTGGGAGAAGTACTTAATTGGACACAAGTGCTCAGAAATGTCGACTTCTCAAGAGGAAGATGAGATTTGCAGTGAAAATACTCTCCCATAGCTGGAATAAAGATGAGTTTAATTGATTTAAACCCTGTTAGTGCCATAATGGGGTTGAAACAATCCTCTAAAGAATTTAAGTAACAATCCAATTAAAACATTATTTTTAAATGTGGGGTTTTATTTTAAGTCCTTTTATAAAACTATGATCTTTAATCACAATGTTATTGATGGAAGTGCATTTGCCTTATTGTATAGTACACTAATTACCAATATAGCTTATGAGATTCTTACAATGTGATCAGAATGTTTATATTTTGGTTAAATTTAATAAGGACTCTTACATTTCCTAGATTTTCATATGGCACTCACATCATGGAGGTGAAACCGCAATTGTATCTTGCCTACACAGTTGAATAATATGTACTAAGCAGCTCAACTATTTGAAGCTCAGGTCCTGAGTGGCTGTTGATCTCATTTGCTCTCAGCAGTTTTTGTAATTAATGACAATTTCAAAAATGATCAAGCAACCCTAGATTGCCAACTCTGTAAAGGACAACAGGTTTTAAAAGGTTAGTTGCAGATACAGCTTGGTTACATAAAAAAATATTACTTTTCTTGTGGCAGATTCATTCCTTACTGGTAGAACTCTGTAGCTGTAATTTAGTTGATGGCTGATCACAGTTAAAGGAACACTATAGCTTCACGAATAAGAAAATATTCATGACAATATAGTGCTATTTAAGTGGCCGGCACCCCTCAGATAGCATGGAAAAGGTGAGTTAATTTTTTTTTTGATCCATGCTACGCCGGTCTCGCAGTGACCTTCACCTTCGTGTCTTGATGATCTCAGCCAATCCTATGGAGCATGTGAAGCAAAAAGCAGCGCTGCGCCATTCAGCATTTACTCCTAAATAAATTCAAACAATGCATCTCTCTAGGAAATATTTATCGGCTCCATTGTGCAGCACTGACCCAGGAAGCACCTCTTGTGGTCTAAGTGGTCAGTCAGCTATGATTCCGGTTCAGCTACCTTGGCCTTAAAACTGCAGTCCTATTTGAATTCCATATAATTCTCAATTTAGTAAACAATTCCTAGAGAGTTATCAGGGACTCTTTTATATCTCTGTTATGATTAAATCGCCAATGCAGCAAAGAAGTATGCCTTTGCCAGCCAGTTAGCGGTATTTTGCAGCATGTCATACAACCTACACTGCATAGGCATATTTTACATTTTTGCCTATATATGCAAAAGGTTCAAAGTAAATTTAAATTAATCATAACCTATACATTTTGTGTAACATTATTTCATATTAAATGTATTCTCTATACAGTAATAGCATGACCAGATTAGAACTGTATGCAAGCATATGTTTGCAATAAACACGACAATGAATCTTGAATCAAATACAAATTTAGCAGACTCCACTGATAACATTGAATTAAAAATGATTATAAGAGATTCATAAATCATTGCATATTTTAGAGAGAGGAAAGTGGGGTTTTCTTCTGAGAAATAATGGTTCTGACATCATCTGCAAATAATACTTGAAATGATTGATGTCACATAGAATTGTTTTATCCAGTCTTGATGGCTCATCTAATTGTGCTTGACCTGTGAGCTTTCGTACTTTTGTTTTACCCTGAACGGTGAAAAGGACAGTAATACTGGCGGCAAAAAGACGGCTAATGCCTCATTCTCACCTTCCCATTGCCACTTGATCATTGGGATCCATGGAGCTGGTTTTTCTTTCTATCAATTCACGGAGCAGCTACAAGAGATTGAGAAACAAATATGAAAATCAAACACCACCTAAGATTAGGAAAGATAAATTTACACACTTGTAAAACTGCAGCTATTTTAAAAGTAATCAGGTTTGCTCTACAATAGAAGTTTAAAAAAAAAAAAAAGCAAAACATTTTTCTTTGAAAATATATCAAAAGAATCAAGAACTGAGCAATAATGGAGGCTTTCTACTAGCTTCTATTTTTACCTGGTACACATAACTGGCTAATATTTTAACGTTTTCTCATGCAAAATACTGGTAGGAATGCACACAACTGCATTAACACTGAAATGATTTTTTTGACATCATGCTTGTTAGTATATTTGCCCTTTTATGCTTTACTTAGGTTTACAAATGTAATGGAGAGTTCAAAAATTGGAAAAAGGACAGATCACAAGAAAATCATTTGGAATTTAACAGTAATATTATAATCCCAAATGATTTAAAAGGATAATATAATGTGCAACACTGACATTCAGTGTCCCCACACTCTGCATGGAGACACTGATCACTCCTCATAGAGAATCTCTATGAAGAGATGCTGATTGGTGCAGCCCGGCGTTTTGCTGCATGTGTGCATTAGCCCACCAATGCTTTCCTATGGGAAAACATTGGATTGGCTGAGATCATCAACAGTGGTCTTACATGCTCCCAACTTGCGCTGTTACAGTCCATAATGAATGCGGCAGCGTGGCTCATCGTCCTGTCCGCCCGCACCTCCCATGCCTCACCCTTCTGTCAGTCCCTACATTGGCATTCTATAAAATATATAGCTCAATTTAAAATTCTGGTTCTTGCTTTCAAATTTCTACATAATGCTGCTCCCACCTATCTATCCTCCCTTATACACAAGTATGTCCCGTCTAGGCCCTTACGATCTGCTGAAGACTTATGTCTATCTTCTGTCCGCACTCCCACCTCTCGCTTCCCTCCTCCGTTAGATGCTCACCCAGTCTCCACTCCTTCAAAAAAATCGTTAAAAACCCACTTCTTCATAAAAGTGTATCAATTAAACTGTTAATAGCTACTGACTAATTCCTCTTTTGCAACTGTCACTAGTCTAATACTATCCTTACATTTTTAATGCCATTTTACCCCACTCCCTCTAGCATGTAAGCTCATTGAGCAGGGCCCTCAACCTCTCTGTTCCTGTGTGTCCAACTTGTCTGGTTACAACTACATGTCTGTTCGTCCACCAATTGTAAAGCGCTGCGGAATTTGATGGCGCTATATAAATACCATAATAATAATAATAATAATATCAAACAAGAAGACAAAGAGGGGGTGAAGCCAACCGTAAGGAGACCTGTGCGGCGCTGTAAAAAAAGTAAACTACTTTGAATTGACACCCAAATGGTGTTTCCCACCTATAGTATCAGAAATACAATTTTTGTTACGTGTTCCTTTAAACATTTTGTTACAGCATTCTAATGACTGGGGCAGTCTCACTAGGGAGACATCCAGCATTAGCTGTGTATTGCAAAAACTTTGTGACCTGCTGCTGCAAGAACCTATGTAGGGTTGTCATATTTAAAGCTACGTGTTGGCAACCTGTACATTACCCATCACTAAAAATAATAAATATATACACACACATGGAAAATGTTAAGTCCTACTCTCCACTGCAGGTCGGGAAGCACACTAATCAGGGCTAAATTCCTATCTGCCAGAAAACTGAATTTGAATTTATCAGTGGCGAGGGAAGATTTGAGATACTTCCGTCATCAGCTGCAGTTTCACTCACCACATGATGAGTGGAACTGGAAAATAAAGCAATAGCACGCTTACCACAGTTTTGAGAAGCTCGCCACATGTATCCGTATGTACTGTATATGTGTAGCTGAATGCTTGTGTTCTCCCCACAGCAAGAGAGGAAAGGAGAAAGTTTGATCAAGCTGGACAAATGTTGGGTGGAAAAAACAGGAGTTTTACTTCCTACCACCATATTCCAGGGGAAAGCCTTATAGTGAATTTTAGCTATCGCTGTAGTTCCATTTTACTCAGGACAGGAACACAGATAGAATGTTGGTCTCGGCAACGTTGTCAAGGTGCTCGGAGTGAATATTAAAGGGGCATGCATCACTTTGAGACAACGGTCTCATTCAAAAGTTTTGGGGTTGGGGCCTCACTCTGCAGGCTGGTCTTCTACCAGGCAAATACTTTTTTTTTTTTTTCTCATATTTACCTTCTTTCTTATTATTTCCACACCCACTCCAAGGGGACACTGATCTTTCCAATCAGTGTCCTATCCCTAGGAAAAGGGCACTGGGGGTTACACACGTGCAGTTGGTAGATCTCTCAGCATCCTGACAGTGAGAGAATAGAGGAAGTCTAACCATTGTGATTCATGCACAACAGGATCTGGTCTTGGGTTTCAATCTCCTGCTGCACAATGATGTCCTGTTTCTGTCATCAGTAACAAACCTTAAAAGGACACTATAGTCACCAGAACAACTACAGCTTATTTAATTTGTTCTGGTGAGTAGAATAATTACCTTCAGGCTTTTTGCTGTAAACACTGTCTTTTCAGAGAAAATGCAGTGTTTACATTACAGCCTAGTGATAACTTCACTGGCAACTCCTCAGATGGCTGTTACAGATCCTTCCTGGGTCATGGCTGCCTAAAATGCATCCAAACATTCAGTATCTCCTCCCTCTGCATGCAGACACTGACATTTCCACATAGAGATTCATTGATTTAATTCAATTCTATGAGGAGATGCTGATTGGTCAGGGCTGTGTTTGAATCATACTGGCTCTGCCCCTGGTCTGCTTCTTTGTTAGTCTCCGCCAATCCTATGTGGAAGCACTGTGATTGGATCAGGCTACCACTTCTGGTGAGGTCAGCAGACAGCGTGTTTTTCTGAGTCAAACAGCATGCAGAGTTACAGTTTCAGGCTTGAATACAGTAAGATTTTGCTATATTTATGGAGGTATGCAGGGCCCAGGGGGGCTAGATGGTGGTTTTAACACTATAGGGTCAGTAATACAGGTTTATGTTCCTACCCTATAGTGATCCTTTAAATCAGGGCTGTCCAACCTGCAGCCCTCCACATATTGCTGAACTACAACTCCCATGATTCTTTCAATGAAACAGATAGCCAAAGAATCATGGGAGTTGTAGTTCAGCAACATCTGTTGGGCCGCAGGTTGGACAGCCCTGCTTTAAATAGGGATGGGTGAGAAAGAGGGAGGTGGGAAGCTGAAGAAATTACCGTAGCAGAGAGGTTTGCCAACTGGTGCAATGTGACTAAATATATAGTAAGTTTATAAACATCTTTTATACATACTTTTATGTATGGCACTACCAATTCCTCTGCCTACTCTGCCACCCTTTACTTACCTGACTCCAGCGCCGATGTCCATCGGCACAGGATTGAAGCTCCGCCCCCGACGAGCGGGGTTTAATGTCATATAGAAAAAATCTGATGCGGGAGGTCCTCATGAAGAGCGTGAGGGCGTCCAGCGTCAGATAACGGACCAAAAGTCTGTTTGGATTCCTGAAGCCCTCAAGTGGCTGTCTGGTAGACAGCCATTGAGGGCAGACTTAGTGCAGCAATGTAAACATTGCAGTTCTCTGGTGTAAAAGGGACACAGCATCCAGACCACTTCAATGAGCTGAAGTGGTCTGGGTGCCTATAGTGTCCCTTTAACGTTCATATGAAGAATAAGTAGCATACACTGGGGAAAAAAAACCTGCCTCCTTTTGTGACTGACTTAAAAGAGCTGTAAAACTGAGCGGTTTTGTAGAGTTATGACTTAGGACGGACCAAAAAAGATAAAAACAAACCTACAATGTATTAATTTCCAGATTCAACAGTTGATAACATGGGTAGCAATGCAAAAATTGTGCAATACTTGTGCAATTAATGCATCACTAAAAAAAATAAAAAGTGAACATGCTACTAACCAATGAGCCCTGGTTCAGAATTAAACGTTCACTGCTGTTCAAATCTTCAACCACTTTATTTGACAAAAACCCCACAATGAACAAATCTTTAAAAATGCTGCAAATGACATGCTACCCTCATTTGTGATTAATGAGTAGGCCATCTGATTCCTGCAGTATGAGCTTTGAAACTGTGCAAGGATGCCCTTTATCACCGACTCCTTTACTTACATACCGAAGAAAATGCATATGAAAACATAAGAGGAAGTGAGAGTTTCACTTAAAGAACATGAAGCTTGATTGTACGCAAATATATTGTTAACCCTAATACAACCAAATTAGGATTCCACTGATTAAAAAAAAAAAAAAAAAAAACTAATTCCATTAGAAGTGTCATTTTTATTTATTTAAAATAAGCAGATTAACTATGGCATTGAGACGGTTGGGCTGGGGGACATATGCATCTAAATGGCAGGAACAAGCCGAACACCACCTAGATGGGATTATACAAATCATTCTGGCGGGCTCCTCCAGAATTTCTACTTTTGGATTGTATTTATTCCAGGATTAACAAGTAATTAGGTTTTTGTAGTTCAGATTGTCAAAACTTTAAATGTAAAGAGATACATTAACAAAAACGTAACACAACACAGATAAAACAGAAAATCTGCACATTACAGTTTCCTTAAAAAATAAGCCCACTTATTGGTAGTTTAATGAAAATAGTAATTGTTATGTGGTAACAACTGTATGTGCTACTACTAGATGAATGCAAAATCAAAATTCAGTTTGTTTTAAGAGAAAAACCAATATAAAAATATGAGCGTGCAGCTTAGTTTAGCTCCAACTGCTCATTCTCTTTGTAATCTGATTGAATTAATGTTTATCAAACAGAAACTAATCATATTCCTATACAACGCATAATCGGACTCAAATGCACTGGCCTCCATTTACATAATATCAGCACTTTACATATTTTTTTTTTTTACATGTTACAGAATGGTGTTTTTTTGGGGTGACAAGGCCACTGTAAAGATGATCACGCTAGTACAATCACTGAGCCCTTCCTAGTTAATTAATAGCCGCAAAAACTAAAATATACACATTTATTGAGAACGTTCATTTTATGGATTCAAAACCAGTTACCAGGCAATTCTATTGTTTGTTGTACATGTCACATTATACAAAACTAAAACCTGCAGCTCTACAGAGGATGACAATAGAGAATTTGTATTAACATGTAAATGCAATAGATCCTCTCCCCCTTTACTTTCAGCTGAGAAGAGGAAGTCAGTCTGCTGACTACTGTATTGTTACAAGTGGAAGCATTCCAAATTCAAGTCAGGAAGCAGTGATGCTGCCAACAGCATGTGCTGCATTTCAGCACCACGGTCAGCTCTATATCTTGAGAACAATGCAGAAAATAAGAACAAACACTGGTGCAGACACTTAAATGCGATGTTAGAAATAGGGATAGGAATGTTATTGATTACCAAACCTAGGTAAAAAAAGAAGAACAAATGCCACCCATGTGCCCTCTAAAGAGCTTAAAAGGCGCAAGGAGTAAGACTATACATTTGCTTGCACAGAGGAAGAAAAGGGTTAAAATACACAGCGACTCCCATCTGACTTGTGTCAGTGAGAATAAAAATGATAAAAATATATGTAGCAAAACAAGCTTAAAGTTGATGGCCTGTACGCACCAGCTTGATAGCATGCACATAGATGCCTAGTAATCCATGTGAAATTCACAGGACATACTTGAAAACAAGAGAAATCTCAATGTATCCTTCCTGGTAAAATGTTATTAAATAAATATTCTTAAATTGCAGATGGCGATGGCGTACTTGTAGAAGACGACATATTAGGTAGCCATTGAGTTAGATTATGTTATTCTACACATGGCTAAATTACACTCTATGTACTTGTATGTGTGTGCAAGATAATGCATATGATAAAAAGGAGCAGCATTCAAATGTTAGCGGAGTGCACAGTTCTAACATTGTGAGTTTATTTTTATTTTTTTAGCTATATTGCATGGGCAGAGACCTCAAATCAAGGAACTGCAGTTAATATGTTGACAAGAACTCATTTGATGAAGAAATTCAAAATAACCTGATTGGTCACCCCTCTTTATTTTAATGCAAAACAATATATATAAATAAGATAAACAATATGTCATATGCATCAATTCGGGGAGATATTATAATATGGAGCTTTAACAAGAGTAACATGGTGAGATAAAATTGCTTTGTACTTGAGAGCAGACCACTGTAGCAGCAAGCCGTGCAGGGTGTAACTAGGAACACTAGAGTCTAACAAAACATTTTTTGGCCCTAATAGTTAGAGGGATTTTTTATTTTTAATTTTCTTTAGATTTCATGGCTGCCCTTTTTTGAAAAAAAGATAAATCCATGAAATTAACCCTTTAGTCACCTATAACTCAGTGCCCCAATAGCCTCTTTTCTGCAACCAAATCCACCTTCACTGATGTCATCAGGCTTGATGATCACTTTGTCAAATGAAATGCTTCCTACAGAGAATCACTAAGGAGAAAAAGCGCATGTGTGGCAATCACCACGGCCGGCCATCAAAAGCTTCTGAGTAAAAGGAAAGAGTGCTCACATCACAACTGCCTGCACAGAGAGAAATGTCAACATCCTTGTACAATGTGTGATGTTACGGAATAGTAAGAACAGAGTTTGACTCTGTTCTAGCATTATCTAGAGACCACGACTGGGGGTATGTTTAGCCCTGCAATGTAAACATTGTTTTACCTTGCAATAGAGAAAAACGGTAAGCACAACGCACCACTGAGATGAAGTAGTGTAGGTGCCTATTGTAACCCTTTAAAATTGATAAATAGATTTAAAATATTGCCTTGCTATTACAGCACTGATTTAAAAAACAAACAGCTCAATCCCCATCCCACAAAAACAAAACAAATTTACAAAAGTCAGGTTAAGTGAAAGAATGTGTATTTTGTTTTCCTAAATATCAGGATGAAATTGTTAATACTTAAAAAGTCACTCTTGGCATCACAGCTTTGCACTGTTACAAAGTTTTTGGTGCAGAGATTATCATTTACCCACTCGCAAACAAAAATAAATATCACTGCAGCTTTAAGCCAGCCTCCATGGCTCAGTCACAATTAAGAAGAAGTTTTGTGTGCACTGCCTGGATGCCACATGAGTAAGTAGGAAGGATGTCTCGCTCTCCACCCCCACTGAGAGCACAGTTGCCCATGTGTGGTCAGTGGCTCGGCAGATCACAGCAAACAAGAGCAGAGCAAATTGAGTCGAATGAGAACCTCCTAAATGCTGGGGTTTATTTGCTGTGAACCTGTGTACTTGCACAACTGTGCTAGTATACAGCTTTTGTTTGTTGATATGTTTATTTTAAATACATTGTCAATATAATGAACTCAAGCAGTCATTTTTTGACCATGTTGGATCACAGAACTGGGTAAAATATAAGTGCAGTGTAACATAAAAATCTGTTAAAATAAAGTGATCATGGCAAAGTTTATTTGCAGAAGTCAGGAGCTGGGAATCTCTAGAGGGATTATTATGAATTTATAAAGATATTCCATTATTCATTGAGCTGCAACAATATCAGATTGATTTCTCTTTGTAGAATCAAAGAGATATGCTTTCGTTCACAATTTATAATGAACATGAACACAATGCTGAAACAAGTGTGGTTATATGCAAACACCTGTATTGAGCTGAAATGCTACACTAAATGTATTTAAAAAGGCAAACAAAAAAAGGCAAAAATCAAAAGCACTTACACAATAGAAGCCATTGTTACCGGTGGTCAAACAAATACTCAATTAGCATGAAATACAAAATGGTTTAGGCACTCCAAGGTTCAGAAGTGTCAAATTTATTGAAGCCCAATGTAACGCAACGTTTCGACCTACACTACTCTTTGTCAAGTCTGACAAAGACCGTGTAGGTCGAAACATTGCGTTACATTGGGCTTCAATAAATTTGACACTTCTGAACCTTGGAGTGCCTGAACCATTTTGTATTTCATGCTTATTGTTATAGGGACCTGGTGCTTAGCTCAGAGTGATGCGATTGAGTGCAGTTCCTTATTGCTTTTTGGAAAAGAAACAAATTCTCAAGACATCTTTGGCCTTTTAGTAAAGTGCTATTTTTCACCACGGCTGTTCAAATTGTTCAACAGGAACTAGCAAAAAAAAAAGCAAGCAATGCTACCACTGTAGCAGCCTAATAACAGATACCCATAGTGAGGATACCATTTGTATTTCTGCTCTCATATGAAAGAGTAAGCTTTCAGCTTCATTCTATGAATAGTTTCTCTGTGTGCCGATTCGGCTTAAAAGTCATTTTTAGCACCATAACATGTTTACATCATTGCAAAGCTTAAAGTGAAGAGAGTACCCTGCACCCTGATTTTCTTCCAAGAGTAGCATATTAATGCACTTATCTGCAAAGATGGCTGCCACTATAGACCTGCCCTATGGAACTGGTTTGTTAAAAAGTAACAAGTTTTACTACCAATTTATCCAACTTGTACATGAGAGCAGCAATTTTGTGTATTATTGGCCAATCAGGGATTACTGTACATATCCCAGATCAGAAAACTGTGCAACAGACTTTATAAACCCTAAACACAGCGTTAGTATGATTACTATCAGATTATAAAGCAGCGCCACTCAGCCTACGTGATGAGCTGAACTGCAAAACTAGGGATAAGATGTTTTCCATAAATCTCAGCCGGTCTATTCTTTAATAGACCAGAACGAGAGGCTGCTGAGTGGTGGTGCCTCTTCCTTGCCAGTCTGCGTCCGTTTCTACTTCCAAACTGCAGACACGTTTCTCATTCAACTTTTTTTTTTGGGTATATTTTTTAATGCATTATCTATTATTTGGGGCTCAATTCCTTTCAATTGTATCCATTTAAAAATGCAGAAAACTTTACCCACTGTCAGGATTACAATTGATACAACATGCAGTATTAGTATCACACTTAGGAATAAGGATAACATCTAACCGGACCTTAGCCTGGCCGGACTTAACATATCAGAGAATAGGTGAAAGAATAGCCAAGGGCAGGAACACAGAACGAAACACAGTTGCAAAGAATAGTCAATAGTCAGGGATACCAGAATTCAGGGAAGTCAGAACAAAGCAAATCTCTTTGTTTATACAATCCTTGTCACACCTCCCAGCATGTGACTTGCACAGCCTTCCTAAACACTTCCTGTAAAGAGTCATCTAATGTTCACACTTTATTTTAAATTCTGTTTAACTTAGAATTTCTAATCTCCTACTCTGTTAATAGCTTGCTAGATCCAGCAGGAGCATCTTGTATGTAATTAAAGTTCAATTTACAAAGCAGGAGATAAAAAACTTAAAAGTTTGTTGCATCAGATTAGAAAATGAAACCATTTTGTTTTCATGCCAGCTGTGTCAATCACAGCCAGGGGAGGTGTGGCTAGGGCTGCATAAACAAAAACCAAAGTGATTTAACTCCTAAATGGCAGAGAATTGAGCAGTGAAACTACAGAGGCATTATAGATACACCCAAACTGCTTTATTAAGCTAAGGTTGTTTTGGTGACTACAGTGTCCCTTTAATTCCTAAATAGCAGTTACTTGAGCAGTGAGGGCAAAACCAGTTCATTAAGCTAAAGTTATTTTAGTGAAAAAACAGAAACTACTCGTATATAAAATAGATTGCAATCTATGTATTATATACACTTTCCAATGTCTGAATGGGATATTTTTTTGCAGGTTTCTATCCTGACTGTATAAGAAGCTTTCCATTATGTTAAAAAAAATATCAAGCATAACCTGCAAAAATATCAAGCATAAAGTGCACTGTAAAAATATGATCCAAAAAAGTATAGTAAAAAAATAAATAAATAAATAAATAACTGGCTTCCGGAGATAAGATTGTATCATCCTAAGAAACAAAACTACTGAAAAGAGAAAGTGATTATTTAGTTTAATTTATAACTTTGTGTAAAAACAAAGTTATAAAGCCTAATGCAAGAAGAGACATTCAATTAGAATGAATAGCCACTTCCATCAAGATTATACAGAACAAATAGGTGCCAACAGGAATGTCTTTAGGAACCATGGTTCTCTGATTTTGGGGGTTTGTCAAGCTTTAACCGGAATCCTATTTCCTGAAAATGCAGTCCTTATAGTACATATCCAAGCCCTTGGGGAGAGGGAGAACTTTCACAAAGACAATACATGCTGGATTTCAGAACACCTTGAACGAAACAAAATAAAACAAAGAGACTACATTTTTCTTGGAAACAGGTGCCTAAAGCTTCATTCATCATTCTGCTAAGTTTTATGCTCTGAATTTATTAGTCAAAATAGAAATCTCTGTTCTCAAAACCCAGTATATTTTTTTTGAGAGTGATATATGGTGTCTCTCTACGTCTAATAATTAACTAGGAAGTGTGAGTAAATCATGCTGAGCAATAAGCTCTGATGTGTGAAGACTGAATTAAGATGCTTTTAACCCCTTCAGTGCGAGTACAGCCTGGAGATCAAAGCAGGAGCCCAAGCATGCACATTAACGGTCAATGCTTCTGAATAGTGATTAACCATAGCTGTGGTTATTCCTACATGGTTTCGGCTGATCAAAAACAAAGGAACTGTAAAATTACACCAAGAGAACAGGCATTTTGTATATTAAGCCACAAAACAAGACCCAAGATGTTCATGAACACGTATGGAATACAGACAATACAAAAATGCTAAATAAGATTATTTTATAAAGTATCCTTATTCCTACTCTATGTAGACAGGATTCAGGATTAAAAACTACAGAGAATTACTGCACCGATGTCCTTTTGTGACCGTTTACGATCATACAACAAAAACATGACAAAAAAAGGCTTTTGAAATACAAACATTTTCACCAACAATGACTCGTGAAGATGTGAAGCATACCCCAAAAAATCTTTTGTTTGAGTTGCATTCTACAGTATCTAAATGCTACGCTCATCTCGAGCTTACTGCTCTGACAAATAAAGGAAAAGCATTCAATTTAACATGGAAGGTGACAGAAAACATACAGCAATTTTCTTTATCCTTATTGTTGAATTGGCTTCAACTTGAAGCTCTGCCTAATACCACTCAACAGAAGAAATTAACCCGGTCAGCTGAACAGGTGCTATGCTGTGTCTGTCAGGGGCCCCCTCTTCCCTACAATTACTAGCACACATTGAAGTGGTAATCTTTACAGATCATCTCTCCCAAGAAATACTGTTGTAGGGGAATGGAACAAGGGAGGAGCTGGGCAATGGGGAAAGCATAGAGAGAAGAAGACAGGAGAGAGGGAGAGAGAGAGAAAAGTGGTGGTGGGGGGGGGGGGAGAAAAAGCAAAGGGGGAGGGGTGTGGAGAAAAAGAAAATGAATGTGTAGCTGCCTTACAGCTCAGCAGATGTCTGCATGTGATGAACGAGGCTGGGATATGCTGTTGTAGCCTGCTGCCAAGGAGCGGTAAGTGATTAAAGCCTCCACAGCTCTCAGCACCATATTTAGAGTCTGCAGGGTTCCCAGCCTTGCACCCATTGCTTGCTGTGCTGCCAGATGTTGACAACTGCTCGTGTTCGCATTCACTAGGTACGGATGGCAGCAGTTGGCATGGAAGTCCTGCAATCTGGAACATTTGTGGAGACGCTGTGCGCTGACAAGTGTCGGCCATCATTCACCTTTACAGAACACCAGAGCGACTTTAATTCTCTGCCAATCGCCTCCTGGGAGCCGGCCAAGATAAAGTTGCGGCTGGCAGCCTCATTTGTTTTACTCAGGTGTTTCTGTTGCCTTACTGACCTCTATTAGTTTAAGTTTTAATTTAGATTAACCCCGCCACCCCAATTAACCAGTCAGGAGGAAAAAAAGATAAGATGTGACTACTCATAACTCTGGATTTGGATTTTTATCAGAGTCAAAATTATGAAGCAGCAAAAGAGGCCGGTCACTTGGTGCCATCAGTCTCTGAACTCACCACTTCAGGGTGAATTAAAAATAAAAATTGTCTGTGGAGACACGGCAATATTGTCTTATTTGGAAGAATACAAATGTAGAACATTTATTTAAGACCGTGCAGGGCTCAAGATAGGCATAACCTATAGTTCCAAGTATATTTTGCTGCTGTATATATTGCGGCTGAATGGACATACTAAAATTAACCAATAATGTGGGAACGACAATAGAAATGAAGTTGGAAATTATATTTAATAAAAACATTGGTAGGCTGACCTCGCTGTTCTGAAGGGTTAAGTATAAGGAATTTCCAAGGCAATTGATGCTAGAATCATTCTGAGAATCCAGCATGATTGTTTTGAAGCTAAAATCAAAGAAATGGGAATCTGAAAAATAAATGTAAATAAACCAACTAAACATTCTGATAAAAATTTATTCTAAATAGTCATAAGTATGGCTTGTATATTACACAGGTTATGCCATCACAACCAGAAATGACTTTTTGGCACATTTTTCTTCTGCCTCTATGCCCACTATAAATGCAAACACGAAGGCTCAGGCAAAGGAGAAAACAGGTGGACACATGTGAGTAATCAGGGGAATGCATGGGAAAAGAAAAAATGGAGGGGAAAGAGGATTTTGAAAAGGGTGCATGAAGAAAAAAAAAAAAAAAATCACTCAAAAGATAACGTGTAAGATAACACCACCAATAGGTAAAACACTGTATGGTAATAGGTTACCAAAGCACAAAAAAAAAAAAAAAAAAAAATCTGAAATCATGTGTTTATTTGTTAACTCCAGGGAAATTCAAATTCTAGGCCACAAAAGCACACTGGAAAATCTCTTCAACTCAGGTTACTGTTCAGCTTGGCTATTTTGGTCTAAAATTTGCTATTTCTTGTCCAATTCATAACAATTCACAGTTTAGTAAATAATTCTCTCAGACTGAGCTAGAGATATAATCTGTGGCAATTACAATCCAGAAATCTGAGTTTTACTAGTCACTGGTAGCACTTTCTAAAGTGAGAATGTACTTTGAGCCTGTGCATGTTCTCGTCTGTTTATATATTACAAGCATAGTTTCTGTTCCCTGAAATTGTATCTTTTTACTGAATTTCTCATTCTGATGGGAGGAGGAAGATAGTGGGAAAATACGCTCCACAGAACTTAAAGAAATCATTATTTGCTTCACCTATGCATGCAAAAAATAAGACGTTTATAACCCCATTAAACAATTTGTAAATGTGCCCGTTTGTTTAAATTTGCATATGTACATCAGAGCCAAAGTCTGCTTGTAATAACTGTGCATTGCTGAAATCCAAATAATACCATAAGGTACCATGCCAATGGCTATACTACAGTTACAATCAAGCACACAGAAGATGGGTAAGGATGATGCTATACATAGTTATACAAAATGCAAGGATAAAAATTATGCCGTGATGACATGTAAATAAGTACATAACTATGTTAAAGGAATACCCTCAAACATAATAACTATAGACAGCTGTAGTGGGTGTAAAGCAAGAGGTATCCTGACACACACCCAGTGTAAGTAATCAAACTGCTTAGGAACATTTAACAAGTTACCTGGTGTCTGCTGGCTATAAGTCCACCTCTAGTGGCTGTTATACTGACAGCCACTATAATCACATCCGCGGTACTGACCGACACGTGATGTGGAAGCCCCCATATGAAAGCAATGATTCAGTTCTATCCTATGGGAAAGCTTGGATGTGCTCGTGGCACTCGCTAAACATGCGGATCAGGTCCCCAAGGTTCCTCTATGAGGAAGCCATACCTCCTCCATTACATTGAAGGAGATGGAGAGTAGGCAGTGCCAAGGAAAACTTTCATGGCATCCAGAAGGCCCTGAATATACCTATGGACAGGAACACAAAACTGTATTCTGAATACTTCAGAGTTCCTCTAACATATAATATAGGACTAGTAGCATGCAGGGCTAAAAGCAAACAAAACACTTTGATCTCATACTTTATGGTTATTTTCAAGACCGAACACATGAAAAATGACACAAAAACACACAGATGAAATTAGTCAGGAACACTATACACAAGACAAGATCCAGCGCACTCGCCTATCCACTAAACAGCAACTTCAATGTTGAAAGATTTTATTTGTTTTTTTAAAAACACCTAATCTAGGCAAAAATAATGGGGGTTTAGTTACATTATATGATCATACATTGCATAAGCCTGCCACAGCGTCAATGTACCCCATCTTTGGCAGGTCCTACACTAACAGCCTAATGTCTGCTCTTATGAGATTAACCCACTTACTTGGGGAAATAAATTCCATCTGGGCCTCTCTGCAGTACAAGGCTAAATAGGGCCCTGGGATGAGGCACCTGTGACAGGGAGGGGTGCAAAACCAAGGAGTTGGCTAGACTTAAAAGCTGCAGACTCAGGAATACAAAAGTATAAATAAGACTTTGAAACGGGATGTTTTGTAGACAGAAAAGAAGCGGGTGTGCTCCATTGATATCTAAAAGAATGATCGCCAGCTTACAGAAAGAAAGGTTTGTCACAGAGTCAAAAATAGGATTGCAGAAACAAATACAAAAAAAAAAAAAAAAGAAAAGAAATGATAAATTCATGGTGCTAAAAATATGACAATATGGGCAAAAGATTTGCTTTCAGACGTTTAAATTAAAATCACTGCCATATCAATTTGGAGAAGCAAAAAAAACGATATACAAGGAGAGAAAGGAAGAGGACGTAAGTAATACTGGAAGTATTCATCTAGGAAAATATTTAAATGTGCTGGTATTATCAACTAAATATCTTGGTAAACAACACCTCAAAGAAGACAAGCTTCTGAAAGACTATGAGAATAACAAATGCAGTGCTTGACAAATTTGCTTTGAATCTAGGAGTCAGATAAAGTTAGGAACCAGTTTTTTTTTTTTTTAAATGTTTTTTTATAGGGATTTTATACTGCCAAGAAAACAAACCCGTTTTCCTGGCACTATAGCAGGGATGGGGAACCTTTGGCCCTCCAGATGTTTTGGACTACAGCTCCCATAATGCTCTCAACAACCAGAACGCCGGCAAAGTATCAAGGGAGATGTAGTCCACAACATCTGGAGGGCCGAAGATTCCCCATCTCTGCTCTCTAGCGCCTCCCATTCCTTGCACGCCCCCCTCCATCGCGGCAAAGGGGTTAAAACCTCTTCGGTCACTAACCTGAATCCAGCGCCAATGTCCCTTGGCGCTGGGTCAGGCTCCACCCCAGAGAGGTGTGTTTTTCTAAACCCCTACATACTTATTAACCTTTAGCAGGGAACACATGCGATCCCCAAACAAAACTAAGTAAAATATTGTAAGCTGGCCTCCCTCATAAAGACTAAATAGGTAAACCAAAGTAAGATAGTTATTACACTAATGATTAAGGATACATTAAAAAAAACCTTAGGGCCATGATACTGAAACAGTTATTCTAGTTTACACACAACAAAAGACCCTTTTATAACATTATCAATAATCCATCTCAAGGTTCTAGATGGATCATGAAACACGAACTCAAAAGTTGGAATACCACGCATTGTCTGTTATCGGTCATGCAAGCTGCTGCGGAATGGAAAACACAAGATATACACATGTGCACTGGTTGGGACTCTATTTCAGACTGTAGTTGTACAGAGTCTTGTAAGGCATGTGAGTAAAGCAACGGAGAGAGAATGCACTGCTGCAGAGATGAACTATGGCAGCAGCCCAGTAATGGGACTTCTATAAACTTCAGGCAGCCTGGGACATATATACTGTGGTTTTGCATGGAGATAAAAGCCCTATTATGCACATGTATTGCAACACAGGGAGCAATACAGAATTAGAAACTGTGATCTTAGCATTAAATTAAGGAAGATTCTGGAGGGAACAAACAGACACACAAAAGAAATTGGAACATTGGAAGGGGTGACGGGAGAATCACTGGCTGTCTGTCACTAGCATGCTGCACATGCTGATGACAGATGCCAAACAAACACAGAACTGACATTAGCCAGTCATTAGAAGCAGATGAGTTCAATTCTGTACATGCAGTGTGTCATAGCAAAATGCTGCACATACAGACCTCAATACAATGATAACTGGAAATCAGTGAAGTGGTCATGGTGCTTCGAGTAACCCTTTATGTAAACAAATGAATACAAAAAAAAAGGGTGGGTCAAAAGAGTATTATATTTGCAGGGCCTGAAAGATTCCCGGTAATAAGGAAATTCTGAACCTTGATGACTCGTTGCTACCTGCAAACTCAAATGCAGAGAAAGCATAATAGAAGGGTATTTGCAGCAAGAGTAACTTTAGATAAGTTTGCTTGGAATATAGAATATATAAAGGGATACTGTAGTGCCAGGAATACAAAGCTGTATTCCTGGCACTACCGATCCCTCTGCCTCGTGCCCCCTTCCTACCTGGTAAAGGGTTGAAAACCCTTTATTTACTTACATGATGTCAGCGCCGATGTCTGTCAGCACTGGGTCGAAGCTCCGCCCCCTCCTCAGCCCCATGACGAGCGGGTCTAATGCGCATGTGCGTCAAATACAGCGTGTGCATTAGACCTCCCCATAGGAAAGCATTGAATTAATGCTTTCCTATGGGGAAAAATCTGACGCTGGATGTTCTCATGCAGAGCAAAAGTCTGTTTCGATCCAGGAAGCCCTCTAGTGGCTGTCTGATAGACAGCCACTGAGGGCAGATTTAGATCTGCAACGTAAACATTGCAGTTCTCTGAAACTGCAATGTTTTACATTGCAGCACTAGATGCAAAAGTGACACAGCACCCTGACCACTTCAATGAGCTGAAGAGGTCAGGGTTCCTACAGTGTCCCTTTAATCTAAAAAAAAAGGAAATATATATGTGCATATAGTTGTATTTGTAAAGCTAATTCCAATTGCCATTATGTGCATTCCAATGATAAATAGATCAATTTCACAACAAAGAACAACAAACATACCTGGTGATAGAAGTCATCATCATCAAAAATGTTTTCATCCAAATCTTTAAGGTGAGCATTTGATTTGCCTTCTTCTTGAATATCCTGTAAAGTTCCAAAGGCAAGATTTGAGTTAATGGACTATTCTTAACAATAGGTGAGAGCTGTGACTGCTATAGGTAGGGACAGTTCGCATCATCAGAAATATAGCCTACAACAGCTAGCATGTCATATATTAGTGATATTATCTTGAACAAGAAGAAATAACATGAAGAATCTATATCACTGCCATGATTATCGAGGTATGCGATTTGGAAATCACGATATCAACTTGAGAAGAGAAAATTAACCTGCTTAAATACCAATAATCTGCCCAGTAAAACTGCAAGTTTATGATAATTCTTAACTCCTTCTGGTCTAAGTAACCTTATTGATACATTTAGGAGTTTATTTTATATAATCACGCAAGACATAAAATTAATTTGATAATTTTGACTCAATTTTCAGTGTATTACTCCTCCTAATTCGGTTTAACAGGATTACAATGGTCTTTATGGAAATCCTATTAATCAGGCCATCTCTGGGAGAAATTAATATCTTGTAATACCTTCTTTACTGGACTACCAATTTTGGAACAACAAGTTTTCGGGAGATACTTCCTTACTCAAGTCTAAAGCTTTTCGGTCATCAAAGCGACAGCAGATAATACACAAGTTTAATTACGTTAAGAGGGAAAAATCTAATAAAAGACACCATTCCTAGGCTTCCAAACAGTCCCGCTTTTGGGATTCTGTCATGCACCAAACAGGGGGGACTTCAGAAGTGCTCCTTGCATGGTCCTTAAGGCTGTGGGCAGGTAATTGAGCCTGTCCAAAATTAGAGGTGTAATGTATGTTTAAGCCCACGTTCACCAGATAAGACAACCCTCAAAATAGTGTGCAAATTCTGGATCTGAACTAGGCCTGCAGACTCATTTGCTTACAATTTGAGCCTAGGCTACACAGTAAAAGTCAACAAATAGTACCATTTTATATTAAAGGGACACTATAGTCACCAGAACAACTACAGCTTATTGAATTTGTTCTGGTGAGTAGAATCATTACCTTCAGGCTTTCCTCTGTAAACACTGTCTTTTCAGAGAAAATGCAGTGTTTACATTACAGCCTAGTGATAACTTGTAGAATATTGCATATTCTGTATGTTCCTATTCAAATACATATTAAGGTGTGGCTGTCTAATGGGTTAAACAGAACAGATGGTGTTTGCTACTCTGTAATATGAGGTCTCTGGAATTTGCTGTATAAGAGATCTGAGGCTGTCTTTATATAGGGAACTTCCTTATATGGCAGGGTCTAAACTAAACGTTATGACGTAATTTGGGGTATATAGAGTCAAGGACAAAGGATTACAGGCTCTCTTCCTGCTACGATCCGTTTGCTCTCCCCTCTGATGTCAAGACGACTCTCTGTAACATCGTTAAGAATTAACATCTGTTAAGTATATTATGTTTCCTGTTGAATGTAGAATAAATACTCATTTTTTATAAAGAACGTCAGATTGCGTATTAGTACTTTTCAATAATATAGACATATATTATTGTGGCAAGCATTTGGCCCAAGACGTATATATATCAATCAACTGAAGACAAGAAGAAATATCTATATATATATATACATACAAGACTTATTCAACTATAGAAAAACACAGCCAGTTATTACATAACTTCACTGGCCACTCCTCAGATGGCAGTTACAGATCCTTCCTGGGTCATGGCTGCCTAAAATGCATCCAAACATTCAGGATCTCCTCACTCTGCATGCAGACACTGAACTTTCATCATAGAGATTTAGAGATTCAATTCATCTCTACGAGGAGATGCTGATTGGCCAGCGCTGTGTTGGAATCATGCTGGCTCTGCCCCTGATCTGCCTCCTTGTCAGTCTCAGCCAATCCTATGGGGAAGCATTATGATTGGAACAGGCTACAACTTCTGATGATGTCAGCAAACAGCTTGTTTTTTTTCTGAGACAAACAGCATGCAGATCTACAGCTTTAGGGATGAATACAGTAAGATTTTGCTATATTTATGGAGGCACGAGGGGCCTGGGGGGGGGGCTAGTTGGTGGTTTTAACACTATAGAGTCAGGAATACAGGTTTGTTTTCCTGACCCTATAGTGATCTTTTAAATTCTAAAAGCGGCTTATCTTGCTGTATCCAGTTATACAATTATTGTGTAGTTTACTTTTATGCCGATAGATGGTGTGCATCTCTCCAGCCAGTCAGCCTCACAAAAAATCATTTAAATTACAAAGATTGGGGCCGTCGCCAAGAGCCCTGGACATTGACAGGCCTATTTGCTAAACTCTGAATTTTCACAAATTAATTTTGAATGGAAAAAAAGAGTCAGAAATAAATGATGTGGAAAAATTATCTAACGCTGCTATAGTTACAACATGGCTTATTTAGCCTCAGTTTTGCCATTTGGATGTATTTTGTTTTAAAATAGTGTCGTCTTTTCTGAATAACCTGTCTCACCCTCTGCCATCCCATACTCTCCCTTTGTCATAGTTTGTGTGCTTGGTGTGTGCAGTGAATGCAGACTATACCAGGACAGATTACCAGAAGCGGATTTTCAGTAGTGGGTATGCAGTGTAACACTTTAGCGTTTCTTTAAGCAGTTTGACTACATGCTCTAAGAAGGCGCACCACAACCACTACAGAGGGCTATAGTAATATATTAAAAATAGAATAAGTAACAAATCTCTTTCGCCGACCCAGACAATTTCATGACAAAAACAGTGAATGTACAATATGTAAAAAAACCAAAACAAAAAAAAACACAGCTCTTAAAGAGTTGTATGAAAACATAACCTGTAGTTTATCAGGTTGATTTTAAGGAAAGCAGATGTACACTCTACACACATATCCATCCAGATTTAATGCATGCAGTAAATAATATTACCATTGTTTCTCCAGGAACAGACTCTGGCATAGAACCAAGTTGAGGTTTTCCCAAGACCTTACATAGCGTACGTTTTGTCTGTGTGCGTCTAAGTAGCCTTTCTTTATCCATCATAATCTGTTCGATCTGCGTCAGTATTGATCTCTCAAAAGCTCCAAAACCCTAATAAATAAACCAAATATACACAAACAGGCATTAATGATTTCAGATAAATACCATGTGTTCATTGTTATTATTGAGGAACGTTCTGTGATGTAATGAAATTAAGAATGTTTTCTAAAAAGTATTAATTGTAGCAAATGTGTTTGAGTGTCTATTTTCCAGAATACAGAGAGCTTTACAGACAACTAAATCAAAAGCTAGAGACCAACATCTATCAATCTTTAAAGGGTTATTTACTTAAGTAAGAATTGAACGCAAGTTCAAAGTGAAATTCAGATTTAAAGAGACACTCCAATCACCATAACAACTTAATCTAAATTAAGTTGTTATGGTATCAGAAGGCACCCAGAAGCACTCTTACTTTAAGGGGTTAAACCATTCTCGAATAGTTTAACCCCCCTGGTGTGCCTCCAGCGCTAATCTGCAGGTTCCTCAGTTGGTATCTGACTTCTGAATTTAAGGCCAAAGTACCCAAACCAAAAGCAGAGCAAACTTAGAGAATGTTTTAGATTCAGCTATGGAGCTTAAATATGACATTCCCTTTAGTGAAAAACCCTGTATATGCTTGCATATAAACAAAAGAAAATGTGTTATAGTATTAATTTTAAGTTAACCAAGCTTATGCGACGTATTAAAATCCTAACATTCATACAGGACTCCCTAGTCCCTACATGCAATGATACCAGCCATAGATAACAGTTGCTGAAGGTGTGGAGGATAGGTGGGCACCGTACTTCATCTATGGTGGGAGTGCTCAAAAATAAAACCGTTATGGAAAAAGATCTACAGTATCAGTCAAAGATTTTCAGACAACCCACCCCCCTTCAGACCAGCGATGATTCTCTTACATCACACTAAAACCCGCACATCCACATACAAAAACTCACTGACAATACGAATCTTGAATGTCGCCATGGGGCTAGTGCCCTTATTCTGGAAGAAAGACATAGCTCCACCGATGGAACTGTGGAAGACCTAATATTCCGTAGTGAGAGACCCCAAACTTACCTGAATATCTGAACTCAGCGGATTCTGTCAACAGTCTCCACTGACTTCAAAACGCTATTGCAGTACAACACTTCTGACACCACCAGTAGAGCCGGAGAGACGTGTTAATATGGGCATGACAACTCACTGAGAGCAAAAATGTCCTTCTATTTACCTTACTACCCTCTTTCCTCCCCCCCCCCCCTTTCTTCAGATACTTGCCAATCCCCTGGTCCTCCGGGCAGGGAGCCCCTTATAGGGACGCACCTATTGGTAGCAGCCACTGGTGACTAGGACAATGCTCCACCCGCATGGTGGGTGAGACACATACCAACACCACATGGGCGAACGTCCAAATGCTCAGTGGGGTAGCGACCTCACACAAACACTGTTACTGAAATGCTGTTTATTCCCTTTTTTTTCTTTTGATGTTAGACAGTAATTGCAATTATCCACTAACTAGTAACCAACTGGCATGCAACTAACCAAGTAACAATGGAGATCTGTGTGTCTCAAAAGCTGCTTAAATGTTCACGGAACCTGCGAGTTACATGGTTTTACGCCTAATTGACACAGACCTGCGTGCTGTGTACTACACTGTTCTATGGTATGCTTGACTCATACAAAAAAAAAAAAAATGTATGACGGGAGGACCTCTTGACGAAATCAACAGATATTTCCAAAAATCCTAGAAAAAAAGCTCTATACTGGAACCTCCATATTGGTTCCCTGCCAAGAAACTGTAGAACACTTTCTATTTTCCTCCTTATTTGCATTGTGTGCCATGGCAGGAGCATCACATGAAAAATAGGTTAACACAAAACTAGAGGTGATTTTCAATGTTTAATTCAATGGTGTAAATTTCAGAGAAGTGACAGTTTTATAGCATTTTAGGTCAGTGGAAATAGATTCAGAGGATATAAGAGCAATAGTGACATAAAAAAAAATGTTTTGTGCGAGGAAGGGATGTTCTGTGCACATGTAATGACCAGCTGCACAATCGCCTTATTAAATTGTAACTCCCTTCTTTTAGAGACTGTACACAAAAGGTTTCTTGTACCTTGCCTATTTTCCCTGACAGCTTTGTCTTGTCATGCCACTTCTGCAATGTGCTATCGCGATACCCTCGGAAGTCTGCAAAGCGTTTAGCCATAAATTCTGGATATTCATCAACCTCCAACTTTCGTTTAGGGGGACCTTTTCTTTCTGCTTTTTCTGAATCTGCCTCATCTTCGTCACTAGGGATTTCTTCATCACTGAAAATGAACAAAAAGCAATTATTGTAAATATCGATCTGAGGCGCTTTTCCTTTAAAGTTTTATATACAAAGTAGTGTATCTTTAAAAACTTTTTCTGATCCGTGCGGCTATCCTCTAATTTTCCCCTATATACAAAACTCAAGAAACGCAATATTTTAAAATAAGTTAGTGCACAAAACTGGTAGACGCTCTTAAATTAAAGAGCAAAGTGTTAATAGAGCTTATTTGTAAAATGTTACTCTGCAGAATGTTCATAAAGATAAGAGTATTGTCCTGATGTATATGAAGCATTCTCTTTATGATTCCAAAGTCATATAGTCCACACCGTAAATGCAGTAGTCCCTTCTAGGTTCTCCAGCACTTCTGGGGTTATGATTCAAATAGCAATCTATATGTATTAGAGCTTAAAATGGTGTAATAACGTTGGGCGAGAAACCTCCACTATATACACCCTAGTACTTCCTGCTTATCTTTAATCCAAATCTCCTCTTCCAAAAATTCCTCTCAATGAAATAAGAATGAGCACCTGTGTGCTCCATCCATCACATAGGTGCTCATTCTGATTTCCTGGAGAGGAATTTGTGGAAGAGGAGATTTGGATTAAAGATCAGCAGGAAGTACTTTATTCCAGTATATCATTTGGGACCGGGTACAGATCAAATGCAAGTGCACTTTAATAAGGTGAGAGCTCCACATAGGGTGTATATGGTGGAGGTTTCTCACCCAACGTTATTATACCATTTTAAGCTCTAATACATATAGATTGCTATTTGAATCTTAACTCCAGAAGTGCTGGAGAACCTAGAAGGGGCTACTACATTTACGGTGTGAACTATATTACTTTGGAATCATAAAGATGGTGCTTCATATCCATCAGGACAATACTCTTATCTTTATGAACATTCTGCAGAGTAACATTTTAAAAATAAGCTCTATTAACACTTTGCTCTTTAATTTGAGGGCTTCTACTACTATTGTGCGCTAACTCATTGTTTTAAAAAAGCAATATTTATCATTTGAAAGGTTACAAAATTTAAATGAATCTTAATCTATCAATAACGCTCAACAAAAATACAGTGTCCTGGTCTTTGCAAGACATAAGCATAACTTCTGAGTTTTGCTGTGTGAGAATAAAGAGTTCTATGCGTGCAGCTCTGTTTTCTGAAGATTTACAGGGTTACATACAGCCTCAATGGGAGAGAAGCTTCTCTAAGCCTGTTTTTTTTATCTGTGATTAAAGAATTCATTTTAGACAAGTGCAGACATGCTTTTCTCTGATTTGAGGTGACTGGCTTCTGACAAGATGATGTGGATGGATATTTGTTGAGAAAAGGCTTGCCCTATTTTAGGAGTGTCGGGTGAATGAAAAATAAAAATGAATCTGCAATGTACAACAAATATAGGAATTTATCTTAATGAGGGCACAAGAGACTGCAGATTAACCCCTTTTAAGACGCATACATTTAAAAATAAAAATATACATTTTCAAAACACCCATAAAACAAAATAACGCTGCAACCAAGATCTAAGCTACTCGTGTTTTTTTTTCCAGTACTATTTCACACATTCAGCTCATATTTCAGTGGGTTGATGAAACGATGAGTGTGTCTCTGAAACACTTAAATTTTTTTCCAATTTTCTGTAAATCTGCAGCTTCGGCAGGGATCAGCAGCAGGGATGAGCAGAACGGCTCAATAAACTGATAGGAGCCAAAACTCAACTGATATTGTTTCGTACACCATCCAGATAGTTTTGTGAACCAAGATGTATGCAGTAATTTGCTGGACCCATGTCAGATCTCTCAGTAAAGGAGGGAGAAGGAGAGATACAGCTCCTATTTGTGTGTCATGGGCTTCTTTTGCTGTAACAGAGGGCTTCTGTGTTCTTAGAACACAAAGTGTTTTAAACGATGCTGGACGTCCTCACGCTATGCATGAGGACCTCCAGTGTTGCCAGGATCCCTATAGGAGCACATAAGTTCTTTACCCCCCTGCTGATTGCAGTGGGGGAGGAGCGTGGGCGTAGCCTGACCCAGCGCCGAGGGATATTGGCGCTGGATTTTGGTAAGTCACTGAAAGGGTTTAAACCCCCAAGAACTTCAACAGGATTGGGGAACCGGCTAATGGTTCTAAGAGATCGGCAATGAGGGCTCCATGTGCAAACTATGTGTAACTTTGTCGAGGAGGCTGCCAGGATGGATTGACTTTTTGGGACTTGTTACCTGACTAACTCAGGCACAGACCGATTGGAGGTCTGGTACATGGTTAGTCTACCTTTGGGGGGGGAAGATATGTGACAGTAGTCACTGTCACTGAGCATGGAAGACATACACTACGTGGGGTTTCCCAGATTCCTTTTGTGTTTTGGTCACCCTGTGCCCATTATTGGTGCAGGGTATGTTGAATGTATTGCTTGTCATGTGCCTCTCCCCTTCCCCCTTTTTCCTGTCCTATTGTTTCACCAGCAGGGCGTTATCACAGGGACACTGCCAGACCAGTTTACACTAGCTGCTTTGTTCCTCCTCAATCTCCCATAAGCCCTTGCTAATGTCTGACCCCACCTTTCCTTGTACTATAGTGCTTTATGCACCCCATCGTATGTAAATGAGGCTGTTGGGGGCTTAAAATACGTGTGCTATGTCTATTAAAGTGAGTTGTTGTTTTAACCTTCACCAAGTGTCGTCTGGTGTTTGGCCCAGGGTAGAAAAGGCTCTCAGTGATCCCAGTCAAGCCTCGGAGACTGGGTCTGAAGTGTTCCAGGGTCCCTGACAGCCACAAGGAAGCAGACTTGGGGGAGGTACTCAGTCGGAGTACTGGAGCTCCGTCACATCTTCCACACAGTTTCAAAACCAGGAGACAAATTCCAATTGAGGGACATGGCCAAAACTCAGAAAATTATTTTTGGTGGGCAGGGGATGACAGACCTCAAGTGACTGAAAAGACAATAAGTTGTACTACAGCTATAAATTAATCATTCTTTGGATACTTGCTCTGGGGGAAAAAAAAGGGTTATATGGAGTGTTACCATCAAGAGAAAATTGACAGTACATTCATGTCTGTCAATGAGATATGTTGAGGTATCACAAGCAACCCACTTTCCCTACCTACACATAGTTCTACACACCCAAAATGGATATCTACAGAGACACAAATGCTATTTTTATGCCAAAATCCAATCTTATTATATGCTTCTGACCCAAAGAGCAGTACAGCAACAAATATGGTTAAATTGTTAGGTCGACAAAAACAAAAAAGATGAAAATGATACAGATTCTGCACTCCGCTGGTCAGTGAAATGTATGACTACCACTGGATTATATCTTGTGGTGCTTTTTGGGCCTTGCTAGGCCGCACCTTTGTTTATATGCACTGAGACCTGCGCGCCTCACATACATAGCAAATGTCATATTGTACTTCTGAATATCAGTTTGCTTAAAAAAAAACATGTAAACTTACATTTTTGACTCGAAGAATATTGCTGCTCATGAGAAGCAGCTTGGTTGCTTACTTTTACATTCAAAATGCATGTCACCCTGAGTTTTTCACTTTTGAGAGTAAAGAATGAGAGATCTTTTTGTATGAAGCGATGCAATGTCAGGGCCCTTGAACACATGCACAAGATTAGAGTAAAAGAAGGCAATGAAGAAAATCCTGTGCATGTGAAATGCAGCGGCATGCAGTATGTGTGCATGACTACATATATGCCAGCAAATGCATGAGTCCTCCCACTGGTATTAATGTCAAAGCAGAGTGACTTATAAATCCTCCCTGCGGAGTCCTTTTTTATCTGCCATTTCTGCTCAACAAATTACTCATAAACTGCTTAATTAGTGTCCCATACTGAAACGTAGGAACACTGTCACAACTATACTTATAAATTTAAAATACAATATATATATATATATATATAAATATATATATATTTTAAATTTATATACACACATATATATACACACACACACACACACATATACACCCCAGCTATATTTAGGAAAACTTTAAAAGATCATACAGCCGATTGATTAATCAATCGATAAATGTGTGTAATATATCAGTGCATGCACTGATACTTTACACACAAGTACAAATATAAAACATTACCTTTATTACTTTTTTTATAAACAATTTTGATCTGACCAGAAGCTTAAATAAAGTAATAAAGAAACAAAAAACAAAGAAAGCTGAAAATTGAACTACCTCTTTCAGAAAATCTTGCATATAAATAAAGTGGAAAAGAAAACAATTAGAATATAAAAATATGGCTGTTACTTTAAAGGAACACCATTATTTTGAATACATTTATAAGACTGGACTTGGGGAGCCTCCCAAGGCCCCTTTGCCACCCAGTACCTGTAAATAAAAGGGTTAACTTACCTCTAGTTCAACGGTGAGACGCAGTTTTGCCCGCCATGAGATCATCAGCACATGCTCTCTTAGTGATGTGGCACAAATCAATTAATAAGAGCAACCACCTGGGTGTATGATTGACACCTAGAAGGAAGCAACCAGTTTAAAAAAGTGCTGCTTTCTCTTGAAATGTGCACTTTTATAAAGTGACAAGAGGCATACCCTCTGTTAACCTCTAAAGCACTTCAGCACGCTAAAGTGCTTCAGGTGTTCAAAGTGCTGCTTTAAACACTATAAAGACAACATCCTTAAAGGGACACGGTAGGCACCCAGACCACTTCAGCTAATTGAAATGATCTGGGTGCTGTGCCCCTATTGAACTTAGTGCTGCAATGTTAAACATTGCAGTTCCAAAAGAACTGCAATATTTACATTGCAGCTCTAAGTCTGCCCTCTGTGGCTGTCTAACAGACAGCCACTAGAGGGCTTCCAGAATGCAAACGGACTTTTGGTCCGTAATCAGAAGCTGCACGTCCTCATGGACCTCCAGCGTCAGATTTTCCCCATAGGAAAACATTGAATAATGCTTTCCTATGGGGAGGTCTAATGCGCATCTGAGGGGCATGGGCGGAGCCTGACCCAGCGCAGAGGGACACAGATTTAGGTAAGTGGCTGAAGGTGTTTTAACGCCCTCAGCCCCGTGGCAGGGGAGGGACCTATTAACCTTTTAGTGCCAGGAAATTGTGTCTGTTTTCCTGGCACTATAGGATCCCTTTAATTCTGTTTTAAAATCATAGATGTGTATTCCAGATTAGCTCCAACAATTACAAACTTTCAACTTCATTTTGTAAAAATATCAAGAGTATCCATAACAAAAGTTGTGCAAGTGTGTCAATATTCTAAGACCTGGTAGTTCAAACTATATGCAGACTCCTTCGGCATGCCACTGTAGGAAATAATATTCAATATGACAAGTGTAAAAAAAACAAACCCACACAAAAACAACAACAACTTACCAGCGCATATGAAGTGTGCATACAGATAAAAAGGAAAATCAAAACAGCAATCATTACCTGTCTGCTTTACATTTCTTGCCATCTATAAGATATCTTGTTTCCGGAAACTGATAGAGCAGTTCGTCTTGCAGTTGTACCAAAGAACGCATCAACTCTTTCAGTGCTTTATAATCTAAAAAGCAAAATTTTAAATTTTTTATTTTTTTAAGACGTGCACATAAAAAGTTACTAAACTAAAAACTGAAGAAAGGTTTGTGTAAGTGAGGCGTACTTCAAAAGAAAATAGTAAATACATCATTTTTATCTACAAATAAAAACATGAGATAACATTAGATCATCTTCACTGGTTCACAATCATTTAACCATCTCTTAACCAGAGATCAGGCAATAAATAAATGGAACTGCACTCAGCCAATTAAGCCACAAGATGGGTGCACCAGACTAGGGGGTCAACATAACCCTAAAGAATAGAAGAGCAGAATTTTTTCCGTTCACTCTTTTTTAGGTCTGAAATGTGGTCACTAACTAGTTAATCATTTCATATTCACTGGCAGAATAGCAACTAACCAAATACTAAAATATTTCTAAATAATGGAAGATTTTAAAAAAAAATCTGTTATTCTATATAGTTTGCCGTCTCGCTTCAACATTAGAACCCAAGTCTGTTTTACATGTATTGACTTTAATTAATTATAGTATGCAGCCACCAGGGGGTAAAAACCAAGGGGAGTGCACGTGGAACATGTCCAAGTAAACTACTCCTATCTGATCTGATTAATACAGGAGCGTTGGTGGGCGAATTCTATGTAGTGTTTGCCATGAGAGGCTGTACAGGACCTGTATAAAGCACATTAATATGGTTTGCTTCAGATTTTTATATTAAAATAATACTAAATATAGCACATGGGACGTTTTCAATCCTGTGCGAGTTTCTGCGAGGTTGCTTTGTAAGGCTATAAGCTATGGTGTAAAATATAATTTTAAGTCTTATTTGTACACCCCATTTTCCTCCAATGCCATACTTGAAAAGCAAGATGTGTCACCAATTTAGTAATTAAAGCTACAGGCCAGCATTGTACATATATAAATCAGTAAATTTGTAGCTAAAAAAAAATACACAAACCGAAGTACTCATAAGCACAGAATGAAATAGTTATCTGCTAAATAAAGCAAAAATAGAAATACACACATCTTACAGCGAATAGAACCTTTGAGGTTTTACACTTAAAATGTTTAATTTTTTATTGTTGTTTCTACCTCCATTCCTTACCTCAAGAACAATACTCATTTAAATCCACAAAGCCTGCCACTTGCACCAGTCATCCCCAGCAATTAATCCCCCAAGAAACATGTCTGATTAAATCTTTTCAAGCAAATCCTTTGCTTAGCTTTTGTTGGCTCACTTCTTGTCAACATCCATTAAAATATGCCTTTAATTCTCCCACAATCTTAAAAAACACAGATTCTACTGTCTTCAACTTTAATCAACTCTAGGGCCGGCATTTTTCATTTCATAATAATGTGCTGCTTGGAATTCAAGAGGCAGGGCTGACATCAATCATTCGGCAAGAATTTTTCCACTGCAATAAATATGCAAATGAGGAAAGCCAGTCAGTCGTATTTCAGACCCGACTTGCTAGTGTTTTAAAAAAAGACACAAATTTATTAATTGCCAGTGGCCAGAGGAATCCTATTACTGTGGGCATTGATTACAAAGCTGTGAGAGTGATTATTGTGCAACTCGCGGCCTACCCAGGCATGAGGAAAAATTATTAAACCACGACAGAGATTATAAAGTCAGAATAACAATAAGCCTCAACATTTAGACCCCAAATTCTTTAACAATAATTCTCGCAAATTTTTTTTTCGTGCTGAATGTGGGTGAGACATAGAGTAGAATTCTGATGATAATCGGAATAAACTGGGGGGGATGGGGGGAAATCCCTTTTACTAGTATGTAGTGAAAGCAAATTGTATCTGGTATTGGTGGTAAAGTTGAAGTCACAGACCTTGTGTTAAATACCAAGCACTCCCTGTTGCTAAAATAATAGGTTAAAAACACTTGTTAAAAAAAAACCCTATGTTTCACTCTTTTGTTGGTAAAATAAAATTCACTTTACAAGCAAAGTAATTTTGGAGTAAGAATTTTATATATCATAAAATAAAGATCCACAGCAGCTGGAGCACAGAACATTACCAATTACATAATGAAGAAAAAAAGAAAATTAATTACCGGTACCAACTAACCGATGGTAAAGTTTAACATCTTTCACATGGACCCAAACATTAAAATACTGTGGTTGCTTGCACGGTGCCGAACTATTGTTCATTTCCTCAGCTCACTCTTAACAATCAGAGATGGCATCCTGATAATCAGATGTTTGGTAATGGGTGTACATGCATGCACGCGCCCTAACCAATTAATGGGAGATTCTGGTGAGCCGGTAATTTGGCAGTGATGTTTTGAGATTTGCTTTTTAAAACAGTTCTGAATCCATTCAAAATAAACGTATTTATTGCATGTAGCAATGAGTAGCCAGCAGCAACTAAAGAAGTCTTTATGCATCATACTGAAAGCACGGAGATTTTCTGTATTGGATTTAAAAAAAAAATGTAATTTAAAAACTATATGCTGCTTTGGTATTTAATTAGTGAAAGCTAATCTGGGATCACTGGCCAATGTACGTCAGTTCCATAGTGCAGGGGTAGGCAACCTTGGACACTGTCTAGATGTTATTGACAACAACCTCTTATAATGCTCTTACAGCCATAATGCTGGCAAAGCATAAAAGTTCTAGTCCACAACATCTGGGGTGCCGAAGGTTTTTCTACACGATGGAGTTGTTCCATCTCTAGCCATCCATACTTCAGAGGTTAGTTATGTTTGTAACTTTTTGATGCCATTGATGCCAACCCTGATATGCTAATCATATCTCTGATGTGTTTTTCACATTTGTTGGTTTCTTTTTCTTTTCTTTTTTTTTTTTTTATAATTCTTTATTTTTTTCATCTTGGCAGGGGAACAGCAGTATGACATTGGTAGAATAGGCGTCACAATTTCACATAGTTAATGACTTAGTGTATCGGTGTGGAATGATTACAATAGATAAATGTTATACAGCTTATGTTGAACCCGCATGGGTAAAGTTGTCGCCGCCCACCAAGGGTTTAAAAAAAATAAAAAAAATAACAAAACAAAAGCTTTGCATTATAATCAGACATGTTTGTAAACAAAACGTGTTAGTTCCACCTTACTGCAATGCCTACATATTCAACGGGTTACATGTATATTTTGGTTATACACATTGCATATTTTAGTTAAGCCATGTAATTGGCGAACCAATGCGTAGTATGTCTTACTTTATATGTCGACCCCTTAGAGGTAGGGGTATTTCCAAGATAAGAGAAGAGAAAAGGAAGGAAGGAAGGAAAAAGAGGGGGGGAGCAAGAGGAATATGTGGTACTGAGTTTTCCTCCAACAGGGCGGTGCTTGAGGGCGGTAGGGGGCGAATCAGCAAACCTGCCACATGACGGAATGGGCGGCGGCCTTAGTCCTCTCCCATTGCGCTGTCGTCCCATAGGTCCCAGATCTTATGGAAAGCTTTAGTGGACCCCCGTACTGAGGCTGTCAGATCGTCCATTAGTCTTATCTCTTTAATTCTAGCGATAATTTCTGTCATGCCTTGGGTGGTTGGCTTCAGCCAAGAGGCTGCTGCCGCCGCCTTCCTAGCCGTCAGCGTGATCTTATGGATAAGCTTTTGTTCAGTTCTGGTCCATCCCTCCAGCGATCTATTGAGCAAGTATACCCAGGTATCTAATTCTAAGGTCCTGGAGAACACATGCCTCAGTAGGTTTTTAACTAAAAGTCCAGAATCTAACCACACTGGGACACTCCTACCACATTTGTAGATAAGAACCCTTGAGACCGCAACCCCTCCAACACACATCAGTTGTGGTTTTGTGCATTCGGAATAACTTTACCAGAGTGGTGTACCACCGGAACATTGTTTTAAAGGATTGTTCCTGGAGGGTCACACATACAGAGGTGGTAGCACTTGCCTCCCATATCTCTTGCCATTCAATCCCTTCTAGCACTCACCCAGATCCTGTTCCCACTGATCAGCATACGTTAGTCTACCCCATTCGCTCGTCTCCGAGCAGAGGTGGCCGTACAGCAGCATTGTCATACCCTGGGGCAAGTTCTCCGTCAGGCACCAGCGTTCAAAAAACGTCAGTGGTTGTAAAGCAGCGCTTTTGATGTGTGGTTGTTTTACAAAATCTTTCAGTTGGATATATCTAAAAAAAAAAAAAAAAAAGTTGCCCCCCTTGTGCGAGGTCGTCAAACCCCACTATTTCGGTGCCTTTGTATAAGTGGCATATTCTCTGGATTCCTGTTTGCTCCAGGTTCCTAAAGTCTCTGGCAGTCATGGCCTTATTGCGGAGATAGGGCATCATGGGGCAAGATGAGGATGCTAGATTGTATTTTAGATGTGTTAGGTCCCACAGTCTAAGTGAGTTCAGGATCGCTGGGCAGGTAACCCTGATCATGGGTCTATGTTCTTTTGGTACCCACATGGCGAATTGCGGCAGATCGGCTCCGATCATGAGCGATTCTATATCTACCCATTTCCTTTCGTCTGGGGGTGTGTGCCACATCGCTACCTGCGCTTACTTGGCAGCCAAGTAGTCGTAATACAGGCAGGGCAATCCCAGTCCTCCCCTCGACTTGGGTGTATAAAGGACCTGTCTGGATATTCTATGATGTTTATTTTGCCATATGAAAGCACCTATGGTTTGTTGCAGTGGGAGTAACTGGGTTTTAGATATGTGTATGGGCAGTGCCTGGAACATAAATAGGATGTGTGTCAAGATGTTCATTTTCACGGAGTGAATCCGTCCTACCCATGATATCGGCTTATCCAGCCACTTTTCGAGATCTCTCGTTAGGGTTTTCATTAATGGGGTGCAATTGTAGTGAAACAATTTTTCGGGGTCCGCAGTTAAACGCACTACTAGATATTTAATAAAGGTAGGTTCGATGTGTATGGTTTGTCCGTCCCCAATCTCAGCCGTGTCTGCCGCTGACATACCCACCGGGAGTGCACTAGTCATATTAACTATGTAACCTGAAATCTCCCCGTGGCTCTGGAGGACCTCTTGCAATGCTGCCATGGATAGGGCTGGGTTCGTAAGAGTCAAGAGCACATCGTCAGCGTATGCAGAGACTAGCAACTCCCTTCCTCCCACTGTGGTTCCACGTAATCTTGGGTGTTGCATAAGTGCGTGTAGCAGGGGCAAATTTGTTGGTTTCGGATTGTTTTGCAAGCCAACTGATTTTACCATTCTTCTCTTCTGTTCTTAACCTTTGCAAAGCTACTACTTCATTTGCAGTAATACGGAAGTCATGTCTGCAGAAATGGTGTCTGATATTCTGCAGCCAATCCTGGTCCTTTCATTAAAGGGACACTATAGTCACCAGAGCAACTACAGCTTAGTGAATTTGTTCTGGTGAGTAGAATCATTACCTTCAGGCTTTTTGCTGTAAACACGGTCTTTTCAGAGAAAATGCAGTGTTTACATTACAGCCTGCAGTGTTTACATCACTGGCCACTCCTTAGATGACTGCTAGAGATCCTATGATGTCTTCTAGGGGATTAGGGGACTTTAAAGAAAAGGTAGGACAATTTGTTAATGTGATAGAAAGTAGAAAAAAATATTTATTTCAATATAACATATTATTCAATAACCTACCATCCACATTCATAAAATATTACGTGGTAGTAACATCTCCACAGAGACATCTAGCAACACTCTGTATTGGCAGAGAGTATTACAGCTAATGGACAGACCTCCAGATTTTATACGCGACTACTTCTCACATACGTGACCATGTCACATCTGGATGAATTCCATGCTCCCTGGCGCAAATATCCAAGTGACCGATAGGAGGGAAGCTCACAGCGCTCCTCTCCTCCTGGTCATTTCCTGTAACGTGGCCAGCGAGGGAGCTCCTATCCATATCCGCATTTCTTGTATAGCTACCTCGCATGCCCTGTAGAAATCCTGGGAGCCGGATTGTGATGTCACATTCCGGCTCCCAGGCACCACTGCAAGGGAGATATACAGGAAATGTGGATATAGATCCGAGCTCCCTCAGAGGAGCACTGTGGCAGCCCACTGGCCCAAAACTGTGTATCTACTCCAGTTTTCCAGAAGGTAGGGATAGAGAGCGAGAGAGTGTGAGTGTGTGTGTGTAGCCCCACTCCTCCACAATACTGTCCCTCACAACCCCAGTCCCCCACACTACTGCCCTGCTCCCTCCATACAGTTACTATCCCCTCATAACCCCAGTCCTGCACAATACTGCCCCTACCCCCTGACAATACGGTCCCAATCCCCCCTTTCAACCATAACCCCAGCCCCCCACAATACTGTCCCTATCCCCCCTCCCACCATAACCCCAGTCCCCCACAATACTATCCCTGTCCCCCCTCCCACCATTGCCCCTGTACCCCACAATACTGTCCCTATCCTCTATCCCACCATAGCCCCTGTCCCCAACAGTACTGTCCCTGCCCCCAATACTGTTCCCTTCCCCCCACAATATTACTATACTGCTTGTAACGGAACTCCCCGTACTCCGACCGAGTACTTTCCGTTGATTGACGCTTCCTAGCTTGCGCAGAGGACCACAAGCACTGCACCGGACACCACAACCACTGCAGACTCCACAACCGCCGTAGCTTAACTGGAGTCTCGCCGTCTTCTGTCCACTCTGGATCAGCTTCTGTCCTCCAGGGCAGTGTGGGGAAGACCTCTCCTCGAGGAGAGCGTAAAAGGAACAGCGCTTAATAGAGTAAGGGATTAAAGCTCAAGGGAGTATGCAGAGCATAGCAATCCCCAGTGTGAGTATAGCTGTCCCCTCCAATCACGAGACAAGACTACATGTTGAAGGGCAAGAAGAACTGTCTGTACTGGCACATACAGCCTCTTATTCATTTTATACCAACATAGTACTGCCCACAGGGTTTTGAAGAACAACCAATCAACACATTACAACACAGCTAACACTCCCATTCATTACATCAGAGATCCTCCCCTCTGCCTGTGATACAATTATCTCAACACAATAGACTAACTTAATTATCACAGGCAGGAAAATACAGTATTATAAAACATATCACAGGGACCCCAAAACATGCAATAACCCCATAAAAAATATATTCTCGGAACCGGGGAACTACTGAACAGATCTGGGTGAATTTTGGATATGTGGTTCACCCAGATCCGTTCAGTAGTTTGGAAGATACGGTTTAATGCAGATTCCGCAGAACATATACAGGCTATATGAAAAATAATTACTGTTAAATGTGTCCCGTGTTCTGTAGTTTAAAACTACTGAACGATGTCTTTGTGCACCCAATACCGGCGAAATGGCACCGTGTAGAAAACTCAAAACAGTGTCTGAGTTAAAATGGCTGCCATCCATTGTTCTCACCATGTGCTTCATCCATTGTTCTCACCATGTGCCCTTGATACATGAAATGGTGGCCACCCAGTAACTCCACAGTATGTCCCCAGATGGTTCTTAAAGGGCCAGGAGCAATATAATAAAATACAGTATGCCCAAATCAGTTCCTTAAAGGGCAATACATCCCAGGGCCATAGTCGCAGGGCAGGAGGCTGGAAAACAGGCCCCTCCAAAAACCAGTGGCGAAGTCACTTTCGCCACACTGCTCCTACTCCTCACAATACTTTCCATATCCCCTCTCCCACCATAGCCCCTGTCCCCTACAAATGCATATTCACCTGTGTAGCCAGAAATCCTTGTACCAGCCCTGACGGAACCTCACCTTGACTCATGTTTTCTAGAATCACACAATGGAGAGGAGACCAGCATATTGATTTTTCCTAATCCAGATGGAGAGGAGCCTACATTGCTTTTCACTAATCGCTATTTCTCATGAATGATGGAAATACTACTGCTAAATACACTAAATGCATCCTGGCTTCAAATACCCAATAGCAAAGTTACAGGTGTGGAAATGTAAAAACATCAACTCTACGAGTAGAGTAAAGAACTAGCCCAAACTACTTGTCCTATAATTTCCAGTTCTAACAAAAGTCTAGAACCCTGGACCATAGACAGTGTCATTTACTCTTTTCTAAATCTTTGCAAATTAAATCCACATGGAAAATACCAGCGTTTCACAGCAACATAGTCACAACCTTTTGCATTAGTTTTTTCGTTCGGATTTAATTTAAGATTCTGAGTTTAGGGGTTAAAACATCTGGTGGTAAAACGGGTGACTAAGTTCTGTACCACAGGCTTGCCTGTGGCACAGCTAAAGGCAAGAATATTTTATTTACTTTTTTTTTTTTATTGCCCAGTATTGCACACCCCAGGCACTGAATGATTAGACATTTCACATCCCTGATGCAAAGCAATACCATCCTTAACTTTAGGTTGCAATCTAACTAATACACACGAAATGACCACTTTATTAGGTACACCAGTATCCTCTTCCCTCTACCCAGCTAGGAAAGCATGGTGAACGTCTATCATGATTCCATATGCCGGTTTCATTGGCAGCACATTGGTAACATATTGGAGAGAAAATGGAGAGATATAGGTCACCCTTTTCCTAAGTTCCTCTGGAAAAGCACAAGAAACACAAGTGGAATAATTCATCACAGCAACTCTCCTCTGTCAACAATGCATTGATAGATTAACAGAGGGACCATATATATATTTTTATTACTTTACTCTTAAATCTGTATATTTGATTGCAATTCTGCAAGTGCAACATAAAGACAAAAGTTTACATACTTTCATTCATTTCAAATAAACTTGTGTGCAATGTTTAGGTTAAAGGAGCACTAAACGCATCAAAACCACTGCAACATGCAGTTTGCTAATGATTTACCAACTCACTTTGCGGTCTGCCAGCAGCCATAGTAAAATCTTAATTGTATTCAAGTCTGGAGCTGCATGCTTTGTCCCAGTTTCTTTTGGACCTGCCCACTGCCATCACCAGAAGTGGTAGCCTGATCCAATCACAATGCTTCCCCATAGGATTAGCTGAGACTGACAAGGAGGCAGATCAGGGGCAGAGCCAGCACAATTCAAACACAGGCCTGGCCAATCAGCATCTCCTCATAGAGATTAATTAAAATCAATGAATCTCTATGAGAAAAGTGCAGTGTCTGCATGCAGAGAGGGTGGAGACACTGAATGTTTGGATGCATTTTAGGAAGCCATGACCCAGGAATGTTCTCTATCATGTAAGGAGTAACCAGTGAAGTTATCACTAGGCTTTAATGTAAACACTGCATTTTCTCTGAAAAGACAGTGCTTACAGCAAAAAGCCTGAAGGTAATGATTCTACTCACCAGAACAAATGATATAAGCTGTAGTTGTTCTGGTGACTATAGTGTCCCTTTAATTTAGTTGTTCTGGTGAGTATTGCTAGTCCCTGCAGGCTTTTTGCAGTAAAAATATTTTTTTGTTTGTTTTGTTTTATTTTTTTTTAACCCCTTAAGGACCAAACTTTTGGAATAAAAGGGAATCATGACATGTCAGACATGTCATGTGTCCTTAAGGGGTTAAGAAAAGGCAGTGCTTACATTACAGCATAGGGATACCTCCACTGGCCACTCCTCAGATTGCTACTAGAGGTGCTTCCTGGGGCAGTGCTGCACACTCAGTGTCTCCACCCTTTGCATGAAGATACTGAACTTTCCTCAAAGACCAGGGGCAGAGCTAGCACCAGCAGACTGGAACAAAGGTAAGATTTTACTATATTTAGAGGGGCAAGGGAGGAACAGGGGGGTAGATAGTGTTATTAGGGTCAGGGATACATGTTTGTGTTCCTGACCCTATAGTGTTCGTTTAATTTCAAGAACTAATGGTATATGCTGGGCTTCGCCAGGCTCCTTAATGGTCTATGCTTCTATGTTTCTCCAGCTAGTACCACAAGTAAATTATTTTAGCCTTAAGTCTGTAAGGACCCTCAAGAGCAAATATCGCCAACCAAATACAATTAACTTCTAAAATTAAATGGGTATCTGTATTACTGTTTGATATATGTATTTCCCTCACAACAGGCTAAAAAAATCCTAGTCTGTGCAATTACACTGAATACAGAGGAGTAAAACACTAATAAATACTAATCTAATCAATATTCCATAATATAGAAAGAAAAACTATTAAGCTCCATGTGTGCTCCTTTACCCGTAAATGAAAATGAAAGAAAAAAAAATAATCATGTGGAAATAAAGAAAGCTTTAGAAGAATCCCAACATTTCTTTGCTAAAAGAGTACTGTCCCAGAAACCATAGAATAAAATGCAGCCTGGTTTACTGCAGCTACAGCAGTTTAAACTGACATTTACATTTAGGAGACAACGTTTCTGTCAAAAGGCTTAGGGCAGTTACAACTGCAGAAGAAATCCCGCAAGGGTAAGGAATATCAGAGCTAGCCTTATCACGTGGGTTGTTGTACTAAGGCTTCAGTCATGCATGCACTGAAGGACATCTGAACCATAATACATCACTTCCACACCCCTAAATTTTGACAGCAATCTCAGTTTTAAGGCAGACAATATGCAACATATAAACCTCTATGAACTAGAAAGCCTTAGACAAGCAACTTAATGTGCTGCTAAATAAAAAATAAAATAAACTTAAAAAATAAAAATAGGGGAAACAAATAAAAACAGGAGAATGAAAAACAAACAAGTAATCTTCACCCCCTTTCTCTTGGTGGAAAAGCAAATAAATAAAATAGGCTTGTTCAATTTAAATAAATTACCCACAGCTGGAGAGATGTTACAGGAAATCTGAAAAGGCTGAAAATGTTTCTTCCAGGACAAAACACATTACAGGAGTTCTGTTTGTAGCAGTGCTGGAAAATACGCATTATTAAACCTTGCTATCCTGCTTCTATTCACTATGTCATGTTTATTTTGCGGAATTAAACCGAAATACACTGGGGAGCTGCTAAAATTTTAATAAGGATTATACAATGACAAATAAGGAATAAACATAATCAGTCTGATGGGAGAACAAAAAATTCAAAAGATGCATTATAATTAAATGGACTATTTTAAATCTAGGTGACAGATAAAAAAAATTATAGGAAAACTGAAGATATATACATTTACAGAAAAAAGGTAAGGAGAAAATACATGTAAAAAAGGGTAAGGTATAAATTAATTTATATAAAGTTTGAAAACAAATCTCAGAAAAATTTAAAGGTTGAAAGGTGAAAAGGTTAGATTTTAAATTCTACTTTTACTTATTACGTCTGCGAGTAATTTTTATATTTTAGAAAAATGTACCCCTAAACGGAAATCACTAAAGGACTCTAAAGCTTAAAGAGATGCCCTAGGTTTCTTAATCACATCATTTGACTGAAGTGGTTATGGTGCTCAGACACTCCCTGCACCTTTTGCTTTTAAATCATTCCAATCTCTCTCGGCCCTCACAATCACACACATACACACAGACCCCCTGCAACTCCCCCTCCCCCACACACAGATCCCCAAACACAGTTACATAAAGTAATGGGGTCCCTGCTTCCCTCCCCGCCCAGAAGTCAACTAGACCGGATTACAAGCGGTTCAGGGCAGCATGCGGGCCGCAGGTTGGACATGCCTGTTGTAGCTGTGGCAGTGGTTTAGTAGACGGGGGACTGTAATATAATAGACGAGGGTGTGACTGGGATTTAGTAGACGAGGGGGGGCTGGAGTTTAGTAGACGAGGGGGAGAAAATGTACCAGTTTTTTTTGCGGCCCACATATACCTAAACATTGTTTATTTGGCCCTTGCTAGTCTTTGAGTTTGACATGCTTGTGTCACATGAAAATTTATAAAATATTTACAAAAATGTGAGGGGTGTACTCACTTTTGTGAGATACTGTATGTATATGCATGTACATAATTTTAAATTTCTCTTTCCATGCCCTGTTTGCATTCTTAAATTTTGTAAATGATTCTGTTGACCCATCTGTCTTAACCCCTCAAGGACAGAACTTCTGGAATAAAAGGGAATAATGATGGAATATTTCCGTCATGTGTCCTTATGGGGTTTAATGTTTTAAAGGCCCCTTTATTATATTATTTATCTTACTATATATATATATATATATATATATATTTGTGCGCATTGTATGCATTTATGCCCATAATATTGTACAGTATTGGATAACTGGACAGTAAAGAGTACATAATCACAAATAGAGGTTCGAACAAAGGAAGAATGTGTCTTTAACAGATATTCCTCTTATATATAAATTATAGCCATAAAGTTTTCCTGCCGAGCAGCCTAATTAATTCTTGTTCCATACACAAAGGGAAATGCTGGGTGACAAATGGGTGCAAAGCATGAAAGCTGCCAGGTCTGCAAAACATTTTCTACTTCAATTTAGAAGCAATTTTGCAGTAAATCATCAAGCTGAACTTGGGATCTCAGGAATCTTAGGACGGCCAAACCTTGTAAAGTCACTGCTGTGGTAAAAGAAAAAAATATTAATGAGATGTGTCTTTAAAGCAATGTCAGCTCAGGAGAGTTGCAGATCACATTTTACATGGCCGTTTGATTTACGAGAAAAATAAAAGTAAAAAAAATAAAAAGTGTGCACACTTACATCGGCACTTTACATAAGGAATGTTGGGTATTCTTAACGTCCATAAGTATTATCAGTGTGTTTTCTTTAACAAAAAATAAAAACAGATTTCACCATTTATTTATTTATATACAAGGGACCATTGGGAAAATATACATGCGTAAAATAACACTACAAGTGCAGCCCGCTTTGAAGATTATGGTGCCAGGAAAGCCCTGGTGGACTCCTCGAGTGAGTAGTTAAACCATTTAAAAAAAAAATTAAGTTTGAAAACTATGCTGGGGTCCACTGGGCACCCACTGTTGGGGTGTCAGCTGGTACTCTCACCCAATAAGACAGTCATGCATGCACTGGAGAGTTTGGCTTAGGTGAGCTAATAGAAACTGTAGAAACGATAGTGGCAAGCTCCTGGCAAACCCAAGATAAGCTGTGAAATTGTTCTTAAAAGGTTTTACTACTAACTCTGGGACTATTGCAGGATATAGTGGTTATCATATTTGGAGTGTTCCTTCAAAGAAGGTCAATACTAAAATTAAGTGATAATACAGACTAAAGCAACATGTAACTTTATATCACGGACCCTGCCTCGTACATAAAAATACAGCTTGTATGAATGTGGGTAGTATAAAAGAAAGGCAATACAAAGGTATGAAAAGAAGAAAACCAAGGGTGAGGGATAGAAAAGCAGGAAGATGGATGCAAGAGGCTCTAGTGAGTTGACATTCTTCAACACGGTCCGAATTACTGAATCAGTATTGTCTGGGTTTCTAGATCATGCCAAAATTTGAAAGATATCTTAGGATAACAAAAGGAAGACCTAAACGAAATTTTTTGGAATTCTCTAGGTTCATAACCTGTGATAAGGATGGTGGAAAATAGAGTTCCCACTCTTTGGCAATCATTTTTTTCAGTGCTGTTTCCACTAGCTTTCATAAAGTTCAGGAATGGCAGAATTACTTTAAATTTACTGGTAAACTAAAGCCAAATATTTTCTTGAATAATTTTAAGCGAGAAATTCAAATAGAGCCTTCCTAACTGATGCCAAACTCATTGTCGGGGAAATTAATATTGATGCAGGATTTATTTCGTCAGCTTCTAGGAGCATGGATTTTTTTTGCTGCAGTGAAGCTGTGAAGTGTCCGGACATTTTGTAACAGAAGGTTGTCAGCCCATCCCCACTGCTGCCCTTAACTTGACCCGTCAGAACTTATGATTGGTGGAGTCAATATGCCTGACAGACCTCAGGTGGGAGCAAGCACTTACCCAACACTGCTTTGCCTGGCTGCACTTTGGCCTGGTAAGTGCATGCTCCTAAAAAGAGGGTTAAATATAGGTGTATTGGAGACTTGAAGGTGTTCCTTTAAACTTTACAGTTTACAGAATCCAAGATCTATATAATTAGAATCTACTTACAGACCACTCCTTCACCCAAAAACAAACTCAACCATACTTTTTTTTTTTTAAATTGGTCTCCCCAGAAACTGTACTGCCCCATACAGTCTGTGATGAATGCTGCTGCCAGGCTGATTGTGACAAAACTTTAAGGGAGTTTGCCATGAGTTTTTGGAGGGGCGTGCTTGCCAGCCTCCTACCCTGGGACTATGGACCCTGTGATAACCCATGTTCAAAAGTACCGTTTCTGCCCCTTGGACTTTTAACTGGAACAGATTCAAACATGTGGCGGCTTAAATTGTCCAGCAGTGTTTTGTCATTGAGTGTATGGAACTGTTTTGGGCATGGGACCATGTGCACGGCGGGGCAAAAATAAGACTTCCAGGAAATTCCCGAACCGATCTGGGTGATATGTTGTTCACCCAGATCGGGGCCATCAGGGGATGTGACTTTTGTGGGGATCTGTTGTATTCTGGGGTACTTTTTGGGGTTTGTAAAAATGTATGTTTTTTCTGCTTAGCGTTAATTGAGTTAGTCCATTGTCTTCGTTAATTGTATCACAGACAGAGGGGAGGGATTGTGTACACTGTATGGGAGAGTCTTAATGTAAACCTCTGTTTTTAATGGCTTGTAAGTTTTGTATTCGGTGCCCAACTAGGTCCACCTGGGCGTCACATTTGCTGTAAAACTTTTATAAAAGACCAGTGTGTGCCATTAAACTTTCTGTTCCTGATTTACCCTCAATCTAGAGTCTTGTCTCTTATTGGGGCAAACTGCTACAAGTGATTGCTATGCTCTGCATACTCCCTTGAAAAATCACTAGCTCTTGTAAGAGCTGTTCCTGCTTCGCTCTCTGGAGGAAGAGAGGTTCATCCACTGGAACCTGGTGCCTTGTCAAAGGTCCAGGGTGGGTAGGAGACGGCGAGACCCCAACTAAGCTGCGGTGGTTCGTGGGGTCTGCAGGACTTATGGTGTCTGGAGAAGTGCATGGAGCATCCGTCGGCGGAGGTACCCAACCGGGGTACGGGAAGCTTGGTTACACCAATCTTTCTCTCCTGTCACTCTTCTCACACCTTACCAGTCTGTCGATCCTTGCACTGGCTTCCTGTACCCTACAGGTGTCAAATTAAAATACTAACCCTTACCTATAAAGATCTAACCAACTCTACCCCTTCTTACATTTCTTCAATGATTGATAGGTATGCCCTCTCAAGTCTCTCCGCTCTACTGGTGACCTTCTCCTGCCTGCTGCTCGCACCCTTACTGCTAATTCATGCCTGCAAGACTTCTCACGGACAGCTCCTTTCCTTTGGAACAGCCTGCCTACCCCTGTCAGACTCTCCCTTAGTCTTCAATCCTTTAAGAAGTCCCTCAAAACCCATCTTTTCAGGATTGCTTATGCTCCAAGAGTAACTGCTACTTTCCCACCATGTCTATTTGCGGTCACCCTCAATACCCTTCATATTGTTTTTTTATACCCCACCTCCTCTAGACTGTAAGCTCATTTGAGCAGGATTCTCAACTACCTATTGTTCCTGTTCCATTTTGTTATAGTCTCATTTGGTAAATTCCCCTTAATGTAACACGCTACGGAATAAGCTGTCGCTATATAAATACCAATAATAATACTGTCACAGTTCTTCCTCCCCCCCCCTCCCCCCCCCGTGGGAAATCATTGTGATTGTCTGAGATAATCAATTCTGAAGTTCCAACACCTCTTTTGTATTGGGGAAGGGCAACTTTTTTTTTATTTTATTATTTTTATTATTTACATTATTGGCAGGTGGTAAAAATCCTCACCTTTTACCAGTTTTACGGCACTAAAGGAATTGCAAAAAAATCTACATTTTTGGTTTTACCAGTGGCGCCACTTTAAAAAAATAAAATAAAAAAAAGTTTGTCAAACTGGTTTAGTGAGCAGTATGACAAATTGCTGTCAAAGTAATCAAAGAGAGTGCCATTAGATTCCTGGCAACATATCCACTACAGTTATGGTGCTTGGAGTGGTTCCTTAATAGTGTGTGCAAGGGATTATACGACTTCTACGGAGACGGGCTTTGGGAATGGATTACTTTTTAAGGGCTACTTGCAGTGCCCAAAACAATTTTAGCGCTTTAAAAAGAGCTGTAAATTGAATCTATACATTGTTCTACCAGTTGTGTTAGCAAATGTATAGATTGTGAAAAAGCTATTTAAAAATTGACAGGTGAGAAGAAAAAACAATTATATGGCCCAGGCAGAGGCAACCTTTGGCACTCCAGATGTTTTGGACTACACCTTCCATGTGTCACGGATCTTACCTGGAGTGGGAGTCCGCACGCAGAGTTAAAGCACCCTTTGCAATTCGACACAGGCCGAGGGGACTCAAGACAGAAATCCCCAAGGCTGTGACAGTGCACTGGGGCTGAAATAACCAGTGCTTCCTGGAACGCAGTACAGACAAGGGATATCCAGAAGAGTAGTCAAACAGAATCAGAAGTCAAGACAGGCGGCAATCAGGTGAAAACGGTAGACGAGCAGGGGATCAAAACCAGCAGTCAGATGAAATAGCAGTGAAACCAAACAGGAACAGAAAACACGATCTGACAACGAGAACCAGCCTTGCGGGGTTTAAATAGGGAGTCTCAGCCAATCATCAGGGAACCAGGAAGAGGTGTGCAAATGTCCAGAACTAGAGATTCAGACAGCATGAACCCAGGAACCACACAAAAGGAACTAGAGATGCGTGGAGTCAAGGACAAGGTGCCTGACTGGGATGCAGGAGACCCAGGTTCAAACCCAAATACCCATAATTAGCGTATAGCACGCTGGTGACCCTGACACCATGATGCTTTGCCAGCATTATGGGGGTAAGAGCATTATGGGGGATGTAGTCCACAACATTTAGGGTGCTGAAGGTTGCCTACCCCTCGCATAGACTCTAGTGCTGCTAGCACTGGCTAGGGAGCGAAGGAACAGAGTGACGTTATGCCATGCAATGAAGCCAGCACGTCAGCTTCCCTGAAGAGGTTTGTCATACTTGGAGAAGTGTCTCAGTGAAGAACAGAAGAGGAACACTTGTGGATTGTTTAGGAGGAGTACAGGCGGACCTCTTTAATGAGATCGTGGCTCGAGAGCAGAGTCCACGGCAAGTGGTTACAGGTTCCCTTTAAATTAAATGTAGTAATCATTGACAGAAAGTTGCGGTTTATATTATCTGATACCAAACAAAGAGCATTTTCTGTCATTTAATGACCCATGAATGTGGGTCCAATTTCCCTGACTTTTCCTTGTGCTAAATCTGTGTTATGCAAATATTCATTATTTCTACATAAAATTGCCTGTTATCCTAGCATTTGTTCATACAAATATATTCCGTCAGTTTTACCATTTTCCCTCAATTGTAGAGCACTGCCTTGTCTTTTTTCAAAGAAAGAGGGAAAATACCAATACTGGCTTCTTTAAAGAGCAAACATTGACAACAAATTTATAGAGCATTAAAATATCTGTAACTTAATGCTTTTTGCCCACGTACAATTTCAAAATGTCAACCAGTGTTTCTCAAAAAAATAAAAAGCTCTATAATCATATTAAATTTGAAACTAGTAAATTAAACCACGCTCTGCACTATTTGCAACGCATCTCATTAAAAACATTAATAGTTTGCATTTCATGTAAAGGTCAGCTTATTATGGGTTGTTTTGGGGTTTGTTAATCATTTTGAATAAAAGATGTTTACCTCTACTTAAAATACAAACCAGCCAATGCTTAATTTTTCAAATGTTGGAGGCATAACATTTAACCAATTCTGAAAAAAAAGTAATATTATTGTACTAAAAGAAATATCAATGAGGTAGAACAACAGATGTACAAGTAAAATCAATTTTACCTGGCTAACTACAGGATATCAATTTAAAAAATACATGGCTGTTCAAAAAAGCAATCAGGAAAACTTAAATAGAAAATAAATAAGTAACACAGATCACAAGGCCTACATAATGGAATCGACTGAAAATAGTGGACGGTTTGAAAAATGTGGTTCCTCTAGTTGAAGGTTTGTAGTTTTGTTTTGTCTTTACAGAGATGAACCCATTTTACACCATTCTGTTCTTAGACAATTTGATATAAAATCATGGAATATGGTACCAGTGGAATATAGGCCAAACAGAATGGGGACTAGTTGCCATGGAAACCGTTCCAACTGCTTCCAACAGTTTCAACTGCTGTTTGCATTTTTTGACTGTGTGACAAGACCAATCTCGCCACATTGCATTGGAGGAGCCTGGTTGCCTGCCTGCTGCCTTTGGATTATGGACCGGCAGTTAAACAGTTAATTTTACTGTGCAGAAAGGTTTATTCATGCCTTTCTGCACAGCCGTTCGGTAGATTTAGTCTACCGCACAAACCGCCTTCTATTAGCCTCCCCAGAGCCGTGGGGAGACGGCAGGCGCTGTTAATTGGTCGACCAGAAGCTGGTGTGTGCAGTCAATTGACCACCCAGTAGCTGCGGTTAACGGCAGCTTAATTGACTATTACTGGGTGGTCGCGGTTACACTTAGCGGCCGCTAGGTGGCTGTGTTATGGAACTCCTGGACGGCTAGCGGTGCTCAGCCCGGAATCCGTGCACTAAAAGCGGACACTTTTACGTGCAGGCAACGCTGAGCCTCCAGCCTTCCCTGCTTCTACTTGTGGCTATTTAACCGAACACCTGATCATTCGGGACTTTGTTTTATGTGAATGCTTTAACCCAGATAGCACAGCTAGAGCCTATTCGTGTAATTAAAGACTTTGGCTCCATGGCAATTGAACTGTGTGAATAGGATCTGAGCGCTATTCGGTAGTTATGTGCGCTCAGATCCCAGCTATCTGGGGATATGTGACATGGATGGTATGGATTTTATGTATTAAATGTAACACTATGTTTTAATGTATTTTACGGTCTTTGTGTCCCCACGTGTATAATGGAGTTTTGCCTCTGTCCTGGGAGATAATTGGATTACTTCCCAATTATCTCCAGGATAGAGGGAGGGAAATTAGGATGCATTGTGGGGATGTTTTACTTCTGTGTGTCTGAATGTGATACATGTCTGTCTGTGTTACAGTCTTCCATCTGGTCCCCTAGGGGAGTGTCCACCAGGTGGGAGACCTGCATAAATACTGGGCAGGTAGCCCTCAATAAACCAGACCACTGCTTGACCCTCAACACGGAGCTCTGTCTCGTCTTTGGGGGGATTTACTGTATGCTGTTAGAGACTGATTGCCAGGAGTGTAAGCCGCTTGGGTGCTTTTCCTGTTCGTCTGCTAGCAGCTATTCGTGAGGTTCCAGTTCGGGAGTTTGGAGTGCTACTTTGTATGCAGTTCAGGAGTTTGGAGCATTCCCTTGTATTCAGTTCGGGAGTTTGGTGTTCTGCAGTAGCTGTGCCTGTGTCTCTGGAAGGGAAGATCTACTAAACGGTGGTTTAACCCTTTTATGCCTGGGGGTGCCGTTACAGACTGGTTCTATGACAGAGAAAAACCTCTTGATTAGCTAAAACTAGCAGAAAGTGAAACGGTAATGTATACTGTTTGAATTAGCGGAGAATTCGAGTTCATCCTCCTATAAAGAAATGGCCAAGGTGAAGCCATACCAGGGATAACAGGCAGTGATAGACTGAACGCATCACCTAAGTGTTCTTGGCCAATCACAGCTCCAAACCCTGGTATGAACTGATATGAAAAAAGGAAAAAGGCATAGCTCTGCCCTGCCAATTTGTCATTGGAGGCCGGGCTCTAATGGACCAAGCACTTCTACTAAATAGTGAAAAAGTGGCACCATTAACTCTGGGTACCATATCCACATTAATCAGTTGACGTAGTAATGGTGCCATGTGTGCCTTTAACCCCTTAAGGACTACGGACAGAATTATTTCTTCATGGCAGTCCGTGCCAAGATGACCAGTGACGGAATTATCCCGTCATGTAAAAAGAATAACTCCAAAATCACCAGGTTTGCAGCAATAGTGAGATTAATGCTGTTGCTGGGTGCCTCAGTGTCTGAAGCAGATAAGCAATGGTAAATGTGAAGTCTCAGACAATGTGATTGCGGTGACAGTGTCCCGATACTGGTCCCTTGCGGCGCCGAGCAATCACAGAAATTATGTATTTTCTGTGTCCTGATGCACACCCACCCATCCCTAGTGCCTCATAATGACATCATATATTACTCGGAACCCTTCCAGTGATCTCTTTTTAGAATGTCAGTCTTTTGATAATGTATACACACTTGTGACATCATGGTCCTCTGACCAATCAAAATCCAGTAAAGGGTGTATATATACTTTCAGGCTGTCCTTATTTCCTTGCCTTGTCATGGTAGTTATTTAAGAGTGTATTTATACTGTGCATTACATTTTCTGTTTTCTCAGCTTGTTTGATCATTCTTGCTCTCTGCTATCCTGACCTTGGACTGACTCTATTCTGTGTATCTCTGTTATCCTTGTATTCTGGATGTTTCATTGGAGTTATCCTACATGTTGATCGTTACTCGGATGGTTTATCATTCTCATTGTGATGAACTTGTGATGTCGCAAGATGAAGAGGAAGTGCTTCTATTACTTGTACCTCTTATTAACTATGCTTGCTTATGATTGGTCCTCAGTTTTTCTTTGTGGCTATGGATTTTAGTAAAGAAAGTAATGCAAAATACTTGCCTCCTGTCTGATTATTACTACACTAAAGCTAGCATAAACTTAATTTTTTTTTTGTTTCCATGTTTTGTACTATATTCAGTGCACTTATTTAGTTTGCTTGCAAACATTTAATTTATGTCTCAGACACTAGCCCGGCCACTCTAAGGTCTGGTATGTGTTCCTTTAGGTTATCTCCATTCTTGACAGACAACTAGTCACAGCAATTACAGTGCTGCTGGGACAACTTATCCTCTGTGGCCTTTGCATTGGTAACGGTTTTAAGGGATGAAACAAAGCTCCAGATGTAAGATATGAAAATAATATTTTAAAGGGACACGATAGACACCCAGATTACTTAATTTCATTGAAGTGGTCTGGGTGCAGCACTCGTCTCCTAAACCCCGCAATTGTAATTAATGCAATTACAGAGAAACTGCAATAATTACCTTGCAGGGTTATCCACATAAAGTGAATTACAAGTTGCAACACAAACTAAAGTGGAGCGCTAAATTATAAGAGGTATCTATAGTGGATTTTAACTCCCTGAAATCACAATTATTTTAATAATTAAAAAAAATTATATATATATATATATATATATATATATATATACACACACACATACATACATACATACATATATATATATATATATATATACACACACACACACACACACACACACACACATACATATATACATATATATATATATATATATATATTTTCACACACACACACACATTACATACATACATACATCAGGGCTTGACAAATTTGCTTGGAATCTAGGAGCCAGCTAGAAAAGTTAGGAGCCAGATAAATCAATGCCAAAATACAATTCTTAAAAGGGACACTATAGTCAACAAAACCACTACAGCTTAATGTAGTTTTTCTGAAGTCTATATCCTGTCCCTGACTTTTCAGACAAAAGCAACAGTCACTCCGATGGCCTCTAGAGGTGCAGCATTAACCTACGTTAAGGTTCCCTATAGGGATGCATTAATTCAGTGCATCTCTAGGAGAAGTTAAATTGGCAAAGTGGCATTTTGCCTTGCATGCGTAAGTTTCCAAATGCTTGCCTATGGGGAAGCATTGGAGTGGCTGAGATCGCCGAGATTGATGATCTCAGCCGTGGAGGTGGGACCAGCCGTGACAACACTAGCACGGCATGGGAAAAAAGGGGAGTAAAAACACCTTTCCCATGTGATTGGAGGGAACAAACACAATTTAAATCCACCCATCCTACAAACCTTTGGAGAGCTGGAGTGGATAGGATTCCCTAAGGTCCAGAGGAGAGGGACTGCTGTCCTCTCCCTACTCAGCTCCCTCTCTGGCACGATTTAGTGAGTCGGGGGCCGGAGTGACATCGTAACCCGGCTCCCAACAACACTGCAAGCCGCCTCCCTCAGTCCCTCAGCAATCCATGAGCAGGGCGCCCGTCCCTTCCCTCAGAAATCCATGAGCCGGGCGTTCGCCTCCCTCAACAATCCATGAGCCCGCCTCTCTGCCTCTGCAATCTATGCGCTGGCTGCCCCCCTCTCACTCCAATACATGAGCCGGCCCCCACCCCTAACAGCTGCCTGCTAGCAACAGCCCTCCGTGATCCAACTGCCCGCCTCTGCTCTCAGGCAGCTGGTCACCTCAGGTGCTGAAAAAGGCTCACAAATCCTAGTCGACATGGCGCCTGGGATTTGTCGAGCCCTGACATACACACATACATACATACATACATACATACATACAGGGAAGGCTGTTTGAAAACCGAATCAAACTTTTCCATAAGAATAAATGTAAATTAGATTAATCCATTCCAGATCCACAAAATTACAGCATTTTAACAAAAAAATACAGTTTAATAATATCTTACATGCATAAAATCATGCAGAAAACCAATAAACAATGTAAATACAACGTCACTTTACCTGTCAGCTCTGTTCGCTTTGTCTAGTGCTACGAGGCAGATGAGTCATACCAACAAGGTTTCAAAGCAGTAACAAAGAGGTTAATGTACAGAGACATTTTTTTCTCTCAAATATATATACACATAAAAAAATAATCCAATATCTGGCACTCACCCAAAGTAAAATAATAGTTCCAAAGTGACCCGGGTGCTTCCCAGCGTAAATATAGAACAGTGAATAAACTGAGCACTCCACAGGATTTATTTCTCTCAAAAAACATTTTAAAAATCCTGTGGAGTGCTCAGTTTATTAAAAAAAAAATACAAAAAAATATATATATACATATACACACACACACACATATACATACATATACACACACATATATATATACATACACACACACACATATACATACACACACACATATATATACATACATATACACACACACACACACATATACACACACACATATATATAT
>OW240912.1:143567786-143686988 GCA_933207985.1 Pelobates cultripes
ATACACATACATACATACATACACACACACACACACACACACATTATATAGACATATACACAATGTGGATTTCAACTCCCTGAAATCACAAGCAAGTTACAGGTAATAGCTACACTAACATGGAGATGGCTATTTTATATAAATATATATTTATGTGTCAATTTTATTTTCTGTGATGGCTATTAAAGGGACACTATAGTCACCAGAACAACTACAGCTTAATGTAGTTGTTCTGGAGAGTATAATTCTTTCTTCAAACTTTTTGCAGTAAATACTGGGGGTTTTTTTTCAGAGTGTTTACATTACAGCCTCCGGATACCTCCACTGACCACTTCTCAGATGGCTACTAGGGCTGCTTCCTGGAGCAGTGCTGCAATCTGTGCAGCACTACCATTCAGTGTCTCCACCCTCTGCCTGCAGACATTGAACTTTCCTTGTAGAGATACATTGATTAAATGCATCTCTATGATGAGATGCTGATTGGCCAGGGCCGAGTTTGGCTTGTGCTGGCTCTGCCCCTGATCTGCCTCCTTGACAGTCTCAGCCAATCCAATGCTTTCCTGTGGTGTTTGGCTCAGATCACCACTTCTAATGATGCCAGCCAAGAAGGCAGATCAGGGGCAGAGCCAGCAGCAGACTGCAATAAAAAGGTAAGACTGCACTATAGATAAGAGTATGCAGGTTTCTACTTCGTAAAGATAGATATTTTACTTAATTTGTCCATCCCCCTTATTTTTATTTAAAAAAAAAATAAATACTAAAATAAAATTCCTTTGAATCAATTAAAAACTTACCTGGAATCCAGTACTCCTTGCTCATTTCCACATGCATCTATTGTCTTGACGCATCACTCCAAGGTCCAATCACATATTCACGGAGAAGCATTTGACTGGACCATTTCCCCAGGCTTGGAGTGCATGCTTGCGTTTTGAGCCAAGGAGGGAAAGGGGACTGACAAAGGGTAGGAATACATGTATGTTGAACTAAATGAGGGAGGTGGGAGGGCTGAAAGGTAACCCAGGAGGGAGAGCGTTGACATTGAAGCTTCCCTTGCAGGTACACTCCCAGTGACAACAGAAATTTTGGCAAAGAGTTAGCATGAAGCCGTCTAACGCATGTGTGCCGGGCGTGTAAATGGCCTTTGGCACAAAGTCGCAAATTACCATTTATGCAGAAATGTTGCATATAGAGATTTCTTCCTACATGACCACTTCTATAAGCAGAAGTGGTCATGGAGCATGGAGTATTAGGATAAATATAAAAATGATTCAGAGTAGTTTAGTGTTACTATTTTTATTTATTTTGCTAAAAAAGTCACACAGTTTTTTTTTTTTGCCTTATAATTAATTCCTCTTGTGATCTTTCCTCATTACAGTTTACTATATACTAAACAACAAGATATTAAATCTAGCAAATCTTTAACCAACGAATCAGTGGAGATTCTCACACTACTCGTCCTTACAATGCTATTGTGGCTAAAATAGTTTTTGATTATTTGCATCAATGTAAAGACTGTGTGTTTTAAAATTAATAGCACGTGACTATTATTTGAATACTATCTTCCAACCTTTTGTTCCATAATTAAATACTGTACCATAAACTGTTTGAGCAACATGTGCATTATTCAATATCCAACTATTCTAACCCATATAGGAAGAGGTAGGATTTTTTTTCTGTCTTTGAGCTAGAATATTATGTTTATGGACTAGTAACAACTGCTTCATTCTCTAAAAGCAAAACAGCCTATAATTTATTCCCTCTTTATTGGAATCCCCTTTAAGGCCAAGAGCATCTTTAACTGCTTTGACCAGCAAGTGAACTAGATTTTTATGAGACATGGTTTATCAAAGCTTAGGGACACAACCATTCCCAGAAATTGCTCACGTCTAACAAATCTCTCTCTTTGATCTCTATTACGAATCAAATTACCTTAAAAAATAATCATGTACACATTCTGGGCTTTCCATACATATCTGTTCTATGTTCATCATGTTGCAGGATATTTTCCACCTACCATTGGCTACTTTTACTTTCTCTTATTTTGACAACACCAAGTTTATACAAAAAAATCAAATCCCACTTGTGAACAAAACTGTAGATCTGCAGGCAAGATTTAGACTAGAAAAACAATTTTTAAAGAATCTATTTTAGCTTGCCTGACAACCTGAGAACACATGTGTTCCTCCTTGTAATAAATGTTAATCTCAGGCATTATGTTTTTCAGACATTTAGATTAGGATTTTTTTAAGCCATGCCTTTAATCCTAAAAAAGTTATTAATTTAACCCCTTAAGGACCAGACTGTTTTAACACTTTTGAGGTGTTTGTGTTTAGCTGTAATTTTCCTCTCTCTCATTTACTGTTCCCATACAAGGGCTTTCTTTAAATATTAAAAACATCAACTTTGACAGCAGCCAATAATGAGCGATCGCGTGTCGCTCAAACAACAGAATTGGCTGTTACTATTTGCCTCACATGCCTGGCAGATAGTAACAGCAGCATTTCAGCGGAAGCTCCCGTTGCTCATTTTAAGGAAGTTCAGGACCGTCATCAGTCGTCAAGGGGATGTTTCTGATGACTGTCCTGAACCATCATAGGTCCTCAAGGGGTTAAAAAAAGATCAAAATTAAAATATCTACAAAAGGTCAATATTTGCTTATAACAAGGATATAGATTAAAAGCGTGGAATTTTTCGATATCCTGAATACAGGAAGGACCTGAAATAATTCCTGGTTCCTGTAGAAGAGATGAAGAACCTGAACATTTGCAGCTAACAAGGGGATTACCATTTTTTTAAATCCCCAGTAGTGGTTATGATGCCTAGAGTACCCCTTTAAGGTAATAGCCAATTCTTCATAGACCCTTTTAATTATATTTTATATTTTCTACTCCAATACAACAGAACAATATATAGCAAATGTAAGTTTGTGTGATATGAAACTAAAAATTAAATATAGGAATCCACACCACAATAGTTATGTCTACCCTGGAACTAGGTGTCTCCATTTGGTTTGCAATCAATCAACATTCAAAAGGTTACTCTTTTCTGCCATTGAACAGTTAATGGGACATTATTCCCCTAAATGTTAGAATTTAGCCTTTTCACCACAGATCCCTGTGAAATGAACTAATATGTTCAATTGGGCTTTCCAAGCATCATAACCATACAACTGTAGTGGGTTTAGGGCTAGAAGGCTGCAGGCATCATCATCCAGTTCTTGGTCAGTTTTCAAGCAGTTTTTCTAAAACTGGACAGCTTAGTGGCATCAGCCCCATCTTACATTGCAAGATGAAGTTCCAATTTTAGCCATATTATAATGCTTTCTATTTTGCAACCAGGAGTATTTATTTACTAGAGTAACAAACGCTGGTATTTCAGATACTCGTTCGTTCGCTTTCTCCTGAACTGCCAGAGGCGGAGTGATTATAGCTCCCAGTTCGGGTGTTGTTTCGAACCTTCTTCAGAGTAAAAGTACAGCATACAAATAAATTCACAGAGTAATTAGACGCTTTCCCAAACATCAGCCTAGACTAAATGAAGGGTACAACAGGAATAATTTTATTCCGGCCAAATGGCCGGCTTATATGAAACTCCGCATGAAAGGGGTTTCCCAAATCACAATCCAGGGTCATTCCCCGCTGGACCTAAGAGGAGACTAGTTACAAGCAGGCATATAAAGTTAAATTATCGCAGTACAGAACATTTACAATATAAAGCATCCCAGAGGTACCCCCAATATACACGAAAACCCCACACAAGTCATTCCCTGATAGCCCCCATCTGGGAGGCCAACAAATTTAAAACTCACCCAGATCAGTTCAGGATCTTTCCTGGAAGTCACTTATTTGACTAACCGCGCACATTGTCCTATGCCCAAACCAGTTCCACAGTTTCACAGGTAACAGTTGGTCTATTTCGGGCGTTCCAAACCGAACAAATCCACGAACGGTTTCCCAGGCTCATGTTTAGCGTTTGTTCACCTAGTTCGTGTGAACAAACCCACCGAACAGCGCTCTCCTGGCTGGCAGGTGAAAAGAAGCAGTCGTTCGGGAAGTTGACCAGCATTCGGGAAGTCGAGTGTTCGATTTGGAGTTCCAGACCCTCGACCACCAAGTCCTGCTGCCTCTTTTTGTGCAACAAGATGGACGCCTTTTTTTCAACACAGAGAGAGCACTTAATCTTGCAGTTTTCTTTATATAGTTAATGAGCCGGGGGAGAGGGGGTGGAAAAAAATTGAATTTGCATATCAGTGGTGTAATTTCTTCACAAGTAGTACTAGACATTTGCACATCTAACCATCTAAGCCATATGAAACAGCCTGTACTATTCCTGCTATTTTTGAAAAGGGGAGATACATGGGTGGTACTATGGTGTAAGCATTTTTGGATTCTTGCATTTGGTTTGTTTGAGAAAAACAAACAAAAAATGAAACGTGCATTATTAGAAGCACTTCAGCCTACAGTGTCCCTGTGGTGAACGAGCATCGCAAACAGTCTCAACTTTAATTTTAAGATGACATTCTACAGCAAGGTTCTCCAAAAGCATGCCAGCTTTTGAAGATAAATGTTCTTAATTCTGAAATAAATGGAAGTATTGTTCAATCGTTATGATAAGCTCACATTTCCTCACGTCAAAAAAATTGAGCTAACACCAAGTCGGATTTTTTTTTATGATGAAAAAAATGCAACATTTGCCCCTGGCATTGCTTTACAGTAAACACAATGTCTAGGTAATCAATTCCACATCAGTGGAGCAGCTATGACTACAGAGCTAGCATTTAACTACAAACAGAGCTCTGATTCCTCTAGCAGCCACAAACTATTCTAAGGTTCTATATTATGCATCTTCGCTTCAAGGTATGGGAGTTTTACTCCACCCCCACTCCCCATCCCATCTACATTGACGTGGTAAAGAACATTACAATCTATACTAAAATACTATTTTCTAGTACATATATCACAACACACATAAAAAAAATAAAAAAAAATATATATTTTTTTGTTTAGATGTCCTTAGCAAGTCTTGGAACATCAGACACATTTCAAGGATACAGATGAACCTCCAATAGAAGAAGGCAGTGTTACACCCACGGCATGTGAACCCAACCTACCACAGACTTTTAATAATTAGGCCAGACACACATTTCCATTACTCAACACAGCATGGACACAGCATGTGCCTTCTCTCTCATATCTCAAACGCAAATTGGGGTTAATTTGCACTGTCCTATTATAGTTACTTTCCTAATGTATAATTAGAAATCACTAGCACAAAACTGGTGCTGGGACTGCATCACAATCTATATATCACCTCTTCAAGAACAATTATAGTGTATCACACTAAAAAAAAATGGGGGAAGAGAGCAAAGAAAGATCCAAGATATTTCATAAACATACGTGCATTTAAAAAAATTTTTTGGCAAAGTCAGCTTGGAAACAAGCTTGCAATACATTTTTATTTAAAGAGTTTGTGAAATATGTCTTAAGCAAGTTGTTCACAGGATATATGTCATAAAGCATAGTATCTATGCCTACTGCATGATTAAATATGATTGAAATGGTTATTTAATAGGCAGTAAATGAAGTGAATCTTATTGCTGAAACATTTCTTTTTCTCAAACAAATGGCAAGTAATCTGTAATTCACACAACAGTGTTTTCAAAATTTGTTTCTAACAATAGATTTTAATAATTAATTATCCGTGGTCCTTATATTTAAGTTTTACAGTGAGTGTCATAATTTCCAATAATGTGAAATAACACCGTTCAGTGCTGTACAGCAACTACAGAAAACATTAAGAATAAATCCATGGCAACATAAAAAAAAATAAAAAAATGCAGTCAGGTGGATCAAATAATATACTCTGACCAATCCCAATATGCAAGAGAACAACCTATACTCTGTTGGGGCAGTATATAGACACATTCTGGGCTCTCCAGCATATGATCAGAGAAGACAGACAGACGCAATATGACATCAAATCGCACTGACATAAAAGGGACACTATAGGCCCTCAAACCACTTCAGTTCGTTGAGGTTGTCTAGGTGCAGCCCCTTTTGCACTTAGAGCTGCAATGAAAGCACTGCAGTTTCTCTGAAACTGGATGACACCCTGAATGTGGTGTGTGTATTCCAGGAGCTAACTAACCTGTTAGTTAGCTCCTGGAATACACACACCACATTCAGGGTGTTACCCTCTATGATATTTTCGGATAGGTGTTTGGTGAATCCCTATTTTTATCCAGTTTGAGTGACATACCATTAGTCCGACAAACTCATCCCTGTGTGTTGCAATAGGCATACCAGAATTTTTATATTCTCTCTGAAACTTGATGTTTAGCATTGCAGCACTAAGTCTGTCTCCAGTAGTTGCCTACCAGACAGCCACTGGAGGCGGTTCCTTGAATGTAACGGTCCTTTGGGTCGGTATCTGACGTTGGATGTCCTCACGCTCTGCATGAGGACATGCAGCGTCAGATTTTTCCCATTAGGAAAGCACTGATTCAACGTTTTCCTATGGGGAGGTCTAATGCATGTGCGGCACTTGTGCCTGCACGTCGCGGGACGTCGGAGGGGGCAGAGCTGCGTCCCACTGTCCAGAGACATCGGTGCTGGGAAAAGGTAAGAATTAGGAATAAAGGGGGGGGAGGGGGATTTGCAGAGGTAGCAATAGAGCCAGGAATACAAAGCTATTCCTGGCACTATAGTATCCCTTTAACATAGACATGCAGAAAAGCCAGAGAACCAAGAGGCTGGGTCTGTTCAGGTAGCTACCCGTTTCCCAGCTACAAACTAGGCAAGCAGCCAAGTTAGGCAAATGTGAGGCTGTTTATATTAAAAGGAGCAGTCTAATCACCATAACCACTTAAGACAGCTATACAAAAAGATTTCATATCAAGCTGCCTATTTGCATCAATGCAAAACCAAAACCGCTGAGCTCTATCAAGGCAAAACTAATACTTGATCACACAATCATACTGAATATTTATTATTTCTGGATGGTTCCAAAATGTTCCTAGAGTTCAAAGTCAAAATGTGGCATTGTACATTTTGGGAGGGATATTTCAGATAATGTAAACCACTTGTACAATAACAAGAGATTTCTTTTAAAGTGTAAAACAGCATTATAAAACAATAAAAAATAAAGTCTTACTATTCTTTAGTGAGGTTGAGAATTCAGAGCCCCCTTCCTTTTTAAACATTGCAAATGTGTCTGGCTGTGGAAGTTGATTAGCCAACAGAAGTGCTTTCTGTATTTTTATCCGCCCTTCCAAAAGTTGGTCCCATAAAGCTAAAAAGAGAAAATGACAACAAAAAATTAAAAATCACTTAAAAATGCATCAAGTCAGTTCAGCAACGTCATGATCCTCAATAAAATTTAGTTTCATAATTATAAGTAGGCAATTTAAAAATCAGCAGCATAACTCTGGGTTTTTATTGAGGAGTAATGAACATCTATTGAATTTCTAATTGCTGACATTATTAGAGAGACTAAAGAATCAACTAAACTCAATGATATATTATGATTACAATGATATATTATAATGATTAGATTATGTAACTTGATAAAGTGCATACATTTAAGGTGACTATGCAACTTAACTTCTAAATGAATACTCTGGGTGAAAACGTACTTGCCTATTATACATGTGCATAATAGGTTATCATCTGTGATAAACTGAAAGAATCTACACAGTCTAAAGAATACTTAAAGCGGCACTGTCATGCCAAACTTTCCTTTCCCCAAATCGATTCTTCTTCTCTCCCTCTCTCGGGATCTGCTCTTCATTTCTTCCTGTCTGCTCTAGTTTTCATTAAAACATAAATGACAGGACGTTCGGGAAAAGTAAAAGGAGACTTCGCGGGAACACTGAGGAAAGGTGAGAATTGTGGGAAAATTGCTCAGACCACCGGAAAGAAAGCACACTTTGCTCCTCCGCTGGTCAGAGACGGCCAGGCGTAGGAAACCACCATAAGACAAATAGTCCCTACTTTGTCTTACGTTTTAACGAAAACTAGAGCAGACAGGAAGAAATGAAGAACAGATCCTAAGAGAGGGAGAGAAGAGGAATCGATTGGGGAAAGGTAAGTTCAGCATGACAGTGCCGCTTTAAGCAGAACCATTGTATATAAATATCACAATGACATCAGAGTTCCTCTGCCACATACCTCCCCCCCCCCCTGAAAAAAACAAAAAACACTTTAAACATTTACCTATTTGCAGTGCCACCCCCTACGATGTCATTGCAAGGAGGAACCTAATGCGCATGTGCAGCAAGCGCCTAAGGCACATCAGGCCTTCCTAATAGGAAACCATTAAATTAGTGCTTTCATAGTCTGGTAGACAGCCACTAGAGGCGTTCTCAACTCTGCAATGTAAACAGTGCAGTTTGTCTAAAAGTGTAATATCTTCAGCTGCAGGATTAAGGGGACAGCAACACTGCACCCATGAGATAAAGTGGTCTGGGTGCCCCCAGTCCCGCCTTTTGTGGGTCTGTCCCGGGCACCTTCATTCCAGGACAATGTAATGTCCCGGAATGAGCTAGGCCCCATATTGGTGAAGAGGGGGCCCTCTGGCTTCCCTTGTATGCCAGTGCCGCGGGCCCCCATTTGCTGCCCACCGGTGGAGATGTGTGAGTAGACACCCTCCCTCCCCTCCCAGTGTTGCGAGCAAGTGAGGTCACACGCGATGATGTCACTCCCTCCCAGCGTTCTTTGCAGGAGCTAAGAAAGAGTAGCTCCCAGGACCAGGTAAGTGGAATGATGGAGGGGGTGAAATCTTTATTGTGGACTCACTAGTACTACTAGTGATTCCATGATAAAGATTTCACCCCCCTTCCTCTCAGTGAGGCAGTAGTGCGGACATGAAATGGGTGAATAGACATGAAATGGGGGTGGGGAATGGACATAAAATATAGGGGGGGGGGCGCGTTGGACATGAAATGGGAGGTGTACATGAAATGGGGGGGGGAGCTAAAACCAACGCTAAGCCGCTGTGTCCAGTGTGTAGAGAGGGTCCAGGAGGGGCAAGGAAGTGTGTGTGAATTACATTTGTGTTCACCCTATGCCTAGTGTCCTTTTAAACCTATAAGAGACAATGTGCCCCTTCTGTAAATTAATATCACACAAAAGTGCATAACAATGGGAAAAAGCAAGTTATAAATTGAATGACAGTTTTTATGATGAAACATTGACGAGAATACAAGCTTTTTAGAATGAAGAAAAAAGTTCATATTTCCAACAGCTTCAAAAGACAGCCACATCTGGGCATTGGCCAAAATTAGAAATCATGTAATTAAACAGAGAGAGTATCTGAACCATGGGGCGGTACATTATGTATGGAGAGACAGCAGGACTACTTGTCAAACCTGCCAGGATATGTTGGCTGCAGAGAATGAATGGTTTAATTTTTTCAAACAATTACCTACCAAAGACACCTTCAAAACGAAAAAGAAAGAAAAAAAAATAAATACATTTTGAGTAACTAAGCTTTTAAGCCCTTAAGGACCAAACTTATGTAATAAAAGGGAATCATGACAGGTCACGTGTCCTTAAGGGGTTAAACTATAATCCTAATGTATACAAAACATATTAGTTTCCACAACAAAGGCAGTGAAGCTCTTGGAATACAGTTTCAGAAACCACAACCACTTATGTTAGGTCATGATTGTGTATTTGTATTCGATGAATGAATTTGACACTTATTTAATCAGTTAAGGGACCACTCTAGGCACCCAGACCATTTCAGCTTAGTGAAGTGGCCTGGGTGCCAGGTCCCTCTAGGATTTTTTTTTTTTTTTTAATAAAACATAGTTATGCTATGTTTATAAATGGGTTAATCCAGCCTCTAAAGCCTCTAGTGGCTGTCTCACTGACAGCCGCTAGAGGCGTTTGCGTGCTTCTCACTGTGAAAATCACAGTGAGAAGAAGCCAGCATCCATAGGAAAGCATTATGAAGCCCCGGCGCTGTAAAAAAAGGTAAGTTTAACCCTAGGGGCACCCTCAGGGCACTATAGTGCCAGGAAAACGAGTATGTTTACACTGCAGGGTTAATCCAGCCTCTAGTTGCTATCTACAGAAAAGCAACTAGAGGCACTTCCACGATTTACACTGAGTAAATTGCACTTGACGCTGGACGTCCTCACGGACCTTCAGCGTCAAAAAAAGATCCCCATAGGAAAGTACTGAGTATATTTTGCATTGAGTAATGCTTTCCCATGGGCGGGTTTGAATGCACGCTCGCCTCTGGCCGTGCATGCGCATTCCGCTCCACACGAGATCGGACATCAGCGGGGAAGGAGAGGTCACCAGTGCTGAGGGAGCCTGGTGCTGAATTAAGGTAAGTGACTGAAGGGGGTTTAACCCCTTCAGCGCCGAGGTAAGGGGGCCCTGAGGGAGTGGGGCACTCCAAGAGCCTATAGTGCCAAAAAAACGGGTTTGTTTTCCCTGGCACTACAGGATCCCTTTAAGAGAATATGTGGTGATGTCAGCACAGTTCCATGGCAAGCTAAGGTGAGCTCTTGGAATAGCAGATTCTGCATATGCACAGATATGTGAAACCAATGCACGAGCATAAATAGACTATGCCATTCATAAGTATTAATCAAACTTAGACCTTTCCACATTTTGTATGGTCGCAACATAGAATTAAATTGGCTTTTAGGAGTATATTTACCATTTGATTTACGTACCACTGTGGAAGATAAAAGGTTACTCCAGGCACCATGACCACTTCAGTACTTTAAAGTGGTGATTATATGGAGATAAGCGTTTCACTTTGAATGTGATTAAACCCTCTGCTGTCGGAGGTGTTAAAGGGGAATCATTAGCCAGGGACAAGAGTTCCATGCTGGCTAATGTCAATTCTCATTGACTGGTTGAAAGCAGCAGGATTGGCATCCATTAATTGGCTGAGCCCAGCAGGACCCAGATAAGAGGGAAAACCTTTACAAAAAGGTCTACCCCATCAGTTTCGAATAGGGCCAGGATACCCCTACCAGTGGCCTGTAGTGGTTATGATGATTGGAGTAACCATTTAAAAATAAATATACACACATACTTTGCTGCTATAAAACCCTTACTGCAACAAAATGAATTGTATTACGACAGAAGGCTTTAAATTTTGCATTAACTTCCTTTACTACGCCAATAGCAGCAAAGAACATATAAAAACAAATGAGACAAGCAGAGCATATATCAAGCCCCTCCCCACTGAGGCAATTCCTCTTTGTCCCTCCCGGAGAATTATTTTACCGCACTAGAAAAACGCTTGTGCTGTGCTCCTGCACAGCAACAGCGTTTTAGCCAATCAGGTGATCAGGGCTGCCGCGAGCTTCACGGCTGTTCTGATCACCTCAGATTTTAGCAATCCCTTGTAGTGATATAGCAATTCCCCCAAATAAGAGACAAGACTCTAGATTGAGGGTGAAGTAGAACAGAAGGTTTAATGGTACAGGTTGGCTTTATATACAATTCCTCAAGCCAGAGGCACACCACCTGGACCTGATGGAGCACCGCATTACAAAACGGTACAGACAAATAAGACCAATATAACAATGTCCGTCACTCTCACATACAGTACACAATTCCTCCCCTCTGCCTGTGATATAATTAAGGTAGATAATGTACTAACTTAATTATCCGCAGGTAGAAAAACCACACATTTATAAAAAGTCCAATAAGTACCTCAAAACATAACACATTCCCTGATAGCCCTGATCTGGGTGAACAACATATCCAAAAATCACCCAGATCAGAGCAGGGGTTCAGGAAATTCCTGGAAGTCTCTTTTGACCGACCACATGCATGGTTTCATGACCAAAACAGTTCCAGAGAATCAGGGCTTGCTGACGGTCTAGAAAACAAGAGAATGGGGAGTTACCATGTTAGACTAAGTCTACACTGATTCCCCTTAAAAGTTACCGAGATATCCAAGTGCATGAACCTCAAGTTACATAATACAAAAAAAAAAGGAAAAGAATGGGGTGGCCACCCTCTCTTGCCAAAAGGCAGATGGGTGTCCACTCCACCAAAAGATCTCTCTTAAATATAAAATCTGTATAATGGTATAGACCTTTATTAAGCCGAGTACATATATACAAAGACAGTGAAACCTCACAAACGTGAAAAAATAGTGAAACCCAAGTGATGTCCCTTTAAAAACTGGGTACACTGGGTCCAAATTGCCACATAATTATCAGGAGTACAGCTATGTGAGAAAAAAGGGGAAACTTTTTATGTGTAAAATACTCCAAAGACAGGGCACACTAGTGCGTGGCCACAGTTATACGGTTACACAGTTTATAAGAAAATCACTCTATTAACAGAGTGTAGAGGCTACAGTATGAATGCCCATAGCAGAGTATTACTCCCATCCAGAATGTAGTACATGCAAAACAGGGTCTGTGTGAAAACTCAACAGGTAAACCCTATGCTTGATATTGTGTCCAAAATATCAAAGTGAAAAACTTTTAAAAGAACTTGCTACACTTCTGGACACAAACGTTACAAATCTCATAGTCACCTCTCCTGTTTATTAAAGAACCCCATTCTTTTCCTTTTTTTGTTGCTGCCGGTCTAGTTCGGTAGTTTGCAAATGAACACACAAACGAACAAACTACCAAACGGAGTCGATAGTCTTACCCTGGAGCTTGTTCCCTTTATCTAGACGAATGATTTCACCGAACAGTGCCCTTCTAAGCTGAATAGAAACTAACGCAGGCGATGATTGAAGTCCATCGGTGTTCGGGAGTTTCTGTATCCGATTTTAGTTCCATGAGATTCATGCCGAAACACCGCTGTCTGCATGACCGCCACCCTGTGGTTGTTCATAGGAATCGCAGCCACCCAAACAAACAATTAGAACACTGCGGTGAGAAACGTTCTCTGTTGTGCGAAGCCTGTTTGAAGTGTATTAACCAGTTCTTTTGCAGGGACCATTGTCACAGGGTAAAAGGCTGGCAAGTAGTCCCCTCCAAAAACCAGTGGCGAGGTAACTTTCGCCACGGGCTTCATATGAGAGCCTTCCTTGCCAGGGACCGATCCTCTTCCCAGTCTGAGGATATAGTCCCAGTTAGTAAAATAAAAAAGAAGAAGGGTTGCCTTTCCTCTTCAAGTTCTGAGGATGAACTTTATTTTGGTCCCTCTTCCCCATTCTCGTTTGAGTAGTCGACGATTTAAAAGGGACGGTACCTCCAAAAGCGAAACGTGTGTTTCCCTCGTTTGAGGTTTCAAAGCAGTTTTCACACAAAAGGGACAAGACTCGTTTGAGTGCTGTCAGTCCCTCACCATCCACCTCAAGAGCTTTGCTCATGCATCCTCCCTAAGCCGGTCCTGTTCCAGATAGGAATCACGGGAGATTGATTGGGAGTCCAAGGAGGTAGTTTGCTCTGTAGCTTCCACTGAACGAGGGAAGATGAGCAACATTCAGATGACCAGAGTCATCTGAGTTTTAGGTAAAGTGCTCTCTTAAAAATTATTCCATTCAAGATGGGCCATCGAACAAGAGTCAGAAGTCAGGGATTTTGCCAAACTAGCTTTCAGATCACTGCTAGTTAAACAGGATGATCTCCTCAGAAGTCATATTGGTATCCCTGACATTCAGGCACTAATGGCCCCTGAAATTGATCCAGCACTGTTATCCATTACACGAAGCAGTGTTTTTGCAGATCCCATGGATCAGACATTTCACAATGTACAATTTAAAATTGCGGATCCCCTTCCGCTTATGCTAGATAAGGCAGATAAGGAGGGACCAGCTTTTCTGACTTCTAAGATGGCACTTCTAAAAGCTTCCAGCAGAGCAGTGCTTATTATCGGTCAATCCTTCAACTGTATTTGCAACAGTCGCAGAACCCACTTGCTGCATGCAGCAGGGATGTCTGATTTGGCACCTAAAATCACATGAATTCCCTAATTTCAAAAACTCTTCTATGTTGGCCCATCTTTTATACAAGAGGTTAAAGGATGATATAAGGCTAGGAGATCTTTCTCCGATTTAAAGAAGAGCTTTCCAAGCTACAAGAAGTCCTTTCGGACCGAGGGTTGTTCCTACATGGCTACAGGTTCGTCCTGGCAAGCACACTTTCGTTACCATGGGGGAAAGTCAAGACCCCCAGACAGTAGCAGTGGAGCCCATGCCAGACGTGGCTCATCAGGAAACCGAAGACTGATGCGGTCAAGTAAGTGGTATACCTCACATCCCTCAAAATTGGTTAGAAATAACCTCGGACAAATGGGTGCTTCAAATTTTCAAGAGGAGTTTACAACTCCCTCTCATTCAGTTTTCTTTCCAGAGTCAAGCTCTGGGCAGAGAGGTAAATCCAGTTCTAGATCCCTCTCTTTCACAGGGATTAGCTCATGAAAAAAATAGAATTGGCAGATTTGTCAATTTCAGGTTGGATCAGTCCCTTGTAGGGATCAACGGATATTGATTTTTTTTTTAGAGCCGATACCGATAATCTGTGAGCTGTCAGGCCGATAGCTTGACGATATTCTGTACATTTACCATTTTGAAAAAAATAAACTAATTCTAAAGGTAAATACACAAAATATACATGCCACATGTAGTGGATGAAGTGTGTTTAGACAGGGGAGTTGTGTGTATTTGTGTAGTGGATGCAGTGTGTGTGTATATATATATATATATATATATATATATATATATATATATATAGTGAATACAGAGTGTGCGTTTGTGTAGTGTGTAGTGTTTATATATAATGCAGCGCGCGCGCATATAATGCAGCGCGCGCATATAGTGCAGCGCGCGCATATAGTGCAGCGCGCGCATATAGTGCAGCGCGCGCATATAATGCAGCGCGCGCATATAATGCAGCGCGCGCATATAATGCAGCGCGCGCATATAATGCAGCGCGCGCATATAATGCAGCGCGCGCATATAATGCAGCGCGCGCATATAATGCAGCGCGCGCGTATATAATGCAGCGCGCGCGTATATAATGCAGCGCGCGCGTATATAATGCAGCGCGCGCGTATATAATGCAGCGCGCGTATATAATGCAGCGCGCGTATATAATGCAGCGCGCGCGTATATAATGCAGCGCGCGCGTATATAATGCAGCGCGCGCGTATATAATGCAGCGCGCGCGTATATGTATATAATGCACTGTGCGCGTGTGTGTATGTATATAATGCACTGTGCGCGTGTGTGTATGTATAGAATGCACTGTGCGCGTGTGTGTATGTATAGAATGCACTGTGCGCATGTGTGTATGTATAGAATGCACTGTGCGCGTGTGTGTATGTATATAATGCAGTGTGCGCGTGTGTGTATATAATGCAGTGTGCAAAATAGGGGGGCATTTTTTTTTTAAATTGTTTGTTTAGTCCCCCTTCCCTGCTTCTTACCAGGATATAGTATTCCCTGGTGGTCCGGTGGCTTGTTAAGTGCTGGGGGGCCCACAGGAAGCTGTTTCTTACCTTTCTTGCAGCTCCTCCAGCTCCCCATCTAAATCTCGCGGCCCTTAGTGCCGCGCGGGGCGTTGCCATGGTAACCCGTGGCAACACTCTGTAGCCTTGGGACTTGCGAGATTTGCACTGGGGAGCTGCAAAAAAGGTAAGAAATAGCTTCCTGCGGGCCCCCCCAGGACCGCCAGGCTTGTATTTCAGCTGATAGAGAGCAGCTTGGGAAAGAGACAGATAGATCTTTTAGCATCTCAGACCCTGGCTCAGACTCCCAAATTTGTAACCAAGACCTTGGCAAAAGGAGCTTGGAAGATGGATGCGATGTCCTTCCAATGGACAGAAATTCTGGGCCTTTACACTTTTTCCCCCTCCATCTATTCTGATGAATGTGTTCGAGAAACTTCGCAGGGACAGGGTATCCAATCTGGTTTTAGAGTACCACATTTGGACCTCCAGACCATGGTACCCCCTGATCCAACCTCTAATCAGGGGACCAAAGGTACCATTAGGCTAGACAGCGGATTGCTTCCAAGTGACCAGTGATCTCTTTACCAAGCTCCCCCAACTTATGTGGATAGCAGATCTGGTAGGCTTTTAACGCATCCTCTTCTGTCTGATCGATGACCTGCAAACTTTCTTTGTCCTAGGGATAAGCATAACCACCTAGCAGCCCAAGAGCCCATCCCTTACTCCCCAGGTTTATTTGTAGTGCCTGGTGGTGGCAGGGTATTTATCTGGTTCGGGAATCTTCTAATCAAAGTAATTTTTTGTATTTGTTTTCTTTTTCACTTGTATATTTATTTTGTTTATCTTTACAGATTACAACCGGCTACCCAGACAGGATCATCAAGCCAAGGACCCTTCTAAATAGTTCTGGAGGTTAAGAAAATTATGATTACAAGTTATTTGATCATGAGTTATACTATACTAATATTTCTCAAAGAGACGGTTTTTCACCTTGATGAGCAAAGTTTGTTTTGTTACATTTTCAAATGTCACTTTTAACTGTCAGTACTTGAGAATTGTTTCTTATTTATTGTTACTTTATTATATTGCCTTTCCACTCATAACCCTTTCATAGGAGTAAGTTCATATTTGGTTGAGTAAATAATACATTGTTATCCCCCTTACAGTGGCGCTCTTTTGCTTTATTATATTTAGTACCGTGTACATTGATCTCTATCCTACATTAGGGGGTTCTTTTAGGGGCAGCCATGCTGCTATCCCTGATGGTCTTGGTGGTGAGAGTGAACTCTAGCCTGAAGGGCTAAAGTTCACTCTTGCAAGATCTGGGCGTTGCCGTAGTAACCGCGGCAACACTCTGACCTCGCAAGAGGAACCCGGTGTTCTATTATTCTGCTATACTCAGTCAGATTTCTATTCCCCGTCACTTCCAGGGAGGGGAATCAGCTGGATCCTGTGCTGCACATGCGTGCTAGCACTCCGGCTACTCCTCCACAGGAAGGTCCTGGAAGGTAAGTAAAACTAGTTTTACACTCTCATTATAGTTAGTGCATTCACTAAGCTTAGGCACACGGGACATTTAGGGTTAAGTGAGGGTTCAAATTAGGGTTAGGTAATTGCTTCTAACCTCTCTCACACTCTATTCTTACCCTAACCCTTGGGGTAAGGGTTAAAATATCACTATTTAGTGATATTCCCCTAATGTGAAATATCACTAAATATGAAGTCCCTAATCCTAACCCTAATTTGAACCCTAACATTAACAATAAATGTCCCATGTCCTAAGCTTAGTGAATGCACTAACTATAATGAAAGTGTAAAACTAGTTTTACTTACCTTCCAGGACCTTGCTGTGGAGGAGTAGCAGGAGTGCTAGCATGCATGTGCAGCACAGGATCCAGCTGATTCCCCTCCCCGGAAGTGACGGGGGTATAGAAATCTGACTGTGTATAGCAAAATGATAGAACACCGGCAGAGCTGCTGGCTAGAGCTCCCCGTGCTCCCTAAAGACGGTTCTTAAAGGGCCATACACAGTCCAATAAAAGTCCATAAGCCCAAATGCTGGTTTAAAAGGGTACAATCTCCCAGGGGCCATAGTCGCAGGGGAGGAGGCAGGCAAGCAGGCCTCTCCAGGACAAAGGGCACTTCGTCACAAGGTCCAACAAGAACTTCGATGGTGGCTCGATTGCATGCAAGCCTGGAATGAACAGGCCATTTTCGCGACGCGGCCGGATTTCGCACTGGAATCGGATGCCAGCCGATGAGGCTGGGGTGCCACCGGTGGACAACTAGCCACAGGTGGGTTATGGAAAACCGATTGCGGTTTATTACTGCTCATGGACAACATCTCCGCGGTTCGATACATCAACCATCTAGGAGGCACCCGCTCCCAAACATTGGCAGGTCTCACAAACGAAATCTTTGAGTACGGTCTTCCATGTAACATAACACTGGTAGCGGGACATACCAACTGACAGCGGACTGGTTCTTCCGACACAGGTGGGACAGCGACTGGCAATTGGATCCTCATATTTGCGGTGCTAAACGAATCGAGAGGCCCACTCAAGGTAGACCTTTTTGCGTCTCGCACCAACCGACAACTACCAACCTTCTACAGTTGGCTCCCGGATCCAGAGAATTCAGCAGTTAATGCATTCCTTCAATCGCTGGTAAGACCACACCTTGAATATGCTGTGCAATTTTGGGCACCTGTTCTAAAGAAGGATATCATGGCACTGGAGAGGGTCCAGAGACGAGCTACAAAATTGATAAAAGGAATGGAGCATAGTTAGGCGTCCATCCGTTATCCACTATTTGGACGATTTTTTGTTGTTAGAACCGAGGTCACACACACCAAGTAGCATTCACAACACCACAGCCCTCTTCACTAAACTAGGGGTACCCCTGTCACCAAGTAAAACACTTGGACCCTCTAGCAACTGGTTTTCTTGGGCATCGTTTTGGACACAGTATCCTTCCAAGCCAGCCTAACACCCGAGAAATTGACCTGCATTAGGGACGAAATCTGTCTGTTCCTGGAGTCCCTTAACTTCGTGATGCGGATCATTCGACAGGGCAGATCTTTCTTCTCTAGGCTGCTGTGTTTACTCCATGGGGTGCCAGACTCCTGCCCAATTACTTTGGATGCTCCCGCCAGAGCTGATCTGCACATGTGATATAACTTCTTGGCCGAATCGAATGGAGTCTCTCTGTTCATACCTCCACTATCCGAGCTTTCACCTAGTATTTACACAGACGCAGCAGCACACACCGGGTTTGCTGCCATTTTGCAACCACTGGTTTAGGGAGAACTGGCCCACTGAGACAGATGCCTTGAAGGCCTTTAGAGAAACCTCCTCATTGTTCAAGATTTACCCCATAGTGGCGGTCGCCCATACATGGGGTCATCTCTGGACTGGCAAGGCAGTAAAATGCTACTCAGACAACTCAGCAGCCTGCGAAATTATAAACAAGGAGCGGTCCTCTTCTCTTACCATTATGAGGCTGGTACACAAGCTGACTTGGATGGCAGCAACCACTCAGTTTCACCTTGTCTGCATTCACATTCCTGGTATACGTAACAGCTGCGGACGCGCTTTCCCGCTCTCATTTTCAGGTATTCTTCCAGGCACTCCCCATGGCCCATCACCTACCATCCAGGAGCTAATCAGGTACTAACTGAGCTACTACATCACGCACCACGAACTCTAACCCAAAACCACTACCACTTACGCTAGGGCACTGACTATTTTCAATAAGTTCACTGCGGAGTTTCACTTGCAAGGAGACTTCTCCATTAAAACCATGGTGGCTTTGCCTCCTTCTGTCACTTATCCCATAATACTATTAAGTTTTACCTCACAGGGGTACAACACCACGTCCTCACAAACTTTCCTAATCACGCACCTTTCTTAGCATCATACCCTATTAAGAACATCCTTAAAAAAGGTATTCACAAGGTTACAGTTCCCCCCACCTCCCCTGTCACTACCAGATTGCAAATAGATGGTCCTATTTTCAGACTACCTAGCGACCTACTGGACAAATTCACATTCGACTATCACACTAACCTGGTTATAAAGGCAGCTATCTTTATTGCTTGTTATGGCTTCCTTAGACCTAGGGAGTTCACAGTAGTACGACAGGTAGACACTACATCAAGCCTTAAACTATCTCATCTAAAGAAAGTTGATGACCACTATGTACTTTCTTTACCTTCCACAAAAATTAACCACACCAATCATCCCACTATCATTCTTCTCTTTCCTACCGCGAATGCCTGGTGTCCAGTCAAGTGCTTGACCTCTTTCTTGTACCTCACCACACACACACTCACTGGACACTCCACTGTTACTACTCCAAGGGCACTCTCAGCACAGCTAAATTCACAACTCACGTCAGGACTCTACTGTCAAGGTTGAGCTACAACCCGGCTTCCTTCTCCGGTCACTCCTTACGTATAAGCTCAAACACACCAGTCCACATCATTAAGAGACTGGAGCACTGGAAATCCTCAATTTACAATACTTACATACCACGACCAGAGAGGGAGCTTCGTCAAGCTTTCAGAAATTTAGCTTTGTAACTTGCAATAAAGTGCATTTTCCTTGAATCCTCCTTTTGACCTCTTTATTACAGGCCTACCTCAACCAACTTTGCATATTATATATATATATATATATATATATATACACACATACACACTTTTTTTTTTTTTTGCCTATAGTGTGAGTTAACAGTCTCATCCACAGCTAAAGCTTTTGAATAAGACAGCTGTCTCAAAGTGATGTATGTTTCTTTAATTGGACATCACAACTGGCCAAGTCACTTCCTAGTCTTGGCAAAGCTCATTAAAGAAAGAAGGCTTGAATATTGACAGGAGCTTCAAAATAAGAATATCTGTGTTTATATATAATTAAAGGGCACCTGTAATTACCTATGTTTTTAAATATTATGTTGACCTATTTCTATATTTAACAAATATGTTTTTGTGAGGTGTGAACTTTTAAATTAATATAGAAATCCACAATTCCTGCAACTAGATGCCTCCATCTTAGCTTTCTGTCAATCACATTTGTAAGCTCCATTCTTTGCACCTAAGCATTCAGCAGAGACGGCACACAGAGAAAGTGCCATTGTGTGCCAATTCCCTCATACCATGATTATCATGGCTATCAACCCACTCCTTTCACACCCCTCGCTGTCTGATGAAAATATGTTTAAACAACACTGGGTCATATTCATCTTACAATGTATCTGCAGTACATCCACCTATAAGACGAACCGTTCTATTTTCCTCACCAGATGAACAGTGGGTTTTATTTATTTATAATACCATAGTCTGTTTAATTGGGGAGCAAGTCTCTGAATTGATGGCACAGACCTGGCTGTTGAGGAACAGTTCCTTGCAAAGAAACTGTTTACTTAAGGGCAAAAATAAATTGCAAGTTTGTCAAAAATAAAATAAAAATTTTAATAAAATATTTACCAGGAACGATGCTTTTGAGATTTTTCTCTTTTTAAACTATGGCCTGTAATGATGAATAAGCCTGTAGTGGATCCCTAAAAAAAGATGCCAACCTTCATCTTTTTGTCACTGTAGCAAATTACTGTGAGATGTTATCAAAAAAAGGACTGGTTTATTGTTTTTTAAATTATGGCATTGACTGAATCGTATGTCACCAAAAATATTTAAGCAGATTAAAAAACAAAATCCCTATGCCTTCAATATGCACACGGTAGACAGTAATAAAAAGTTAAAGAAAAATCCAAAGCCATACCTATTTGGTTACGTATAGACCGCCCCTTTTCAACATCCTTGGAGAGCTTTCCTTTAGAAATAGTCAATACACCATCATCTTCTTCAAAGTCATGTTTTTGTAATTTTTCATTGAACTCCTCTTCATCACTTTTTTCTCCATGATCATCACTTTCTTCCACTTCACTGTCATCACCTGCTTCATCTTCGGTTACTTCCTCCTCCATCTCATCGTCGTCATCATCACTCCTTTGTAGTTCATCAATGTAACCAGCCTCCTCCTCATCATCTTGTGATGCTAAATTTACAAACAAGCAATACAATTTGATCAGTTATAGCATAATGATGTTCATATCTTAGTAATAAAATGTACAAACCTTCTGAATACAGCACATTGTAATTGCCTACATGGATAGTTGGTTAAAAGGATCCCTTTCATTGTTTATGTACATGATATATAAAGCAGAACCATACTTCTGGGTCCTGCTCTAGATTTCATATAGATATTCCTTTGAGGATCCACATAAAAAAGGACAGCCATACATCCCAAAGCGGGGATTGTTCTGTCCAAGCCTAAATCCCAGAGCTGGTCTAAAGCTCAATTCAATGTAAGTGGTTCTCCACGTCCATTCTTGTCCTAATACTTAGATATACTCCACCATTGGACGTTCTTTGTTTTTGTCTTGCATATCTACCAATTTGGAGTGTAACTACCAACAAATTGCGAACAAATTATTTTAAAACCAGCTACACTTAAACGGCTTAATATAGTGGATCTAGTGTGGTGGTAGAGTTTAATGTAGTGGTTCGGGTGTCTATAGTACCTACAGGCTTTTCAGAGAAAATGCAGGGTTTACATTGGTGCCCTGGAATACTTCTAGTGGCAGTCACTCAGATGGTCACTAGGGGTGCTTCCTAGTCCAGTGCTGCAGCGTGCAGTACTGGCGTTCAGAGTCGCTGAACGTTCCCCGTAGAGATGTAATAACATTGATTCAATGCATCTCTATGAGGAAATGATGTGCATATGATTGGAACAATAGTGTTCCTTTAAAGCTTAGCTTTTGTAAGTAAACTAGAAAATAAGCAAATATAAAATTAAACTATACAAAATGTTATTTCATGAACAAAATCCTTATGTGTAAATCTAAAATGCTTACCAGAATCTTCAGAGAAAGAAGTCTCTCCCAAATCTGCTTTCAAAATCTTTCGAGATGTAGCTTTTCCTGAGTAACGTTTATCTGTATCAGACAGATACACTGAAGTCCTTTTCCTAAGATTCCCAGTCACTACATGCTCATCGTCAGGTTCACCTTCATCAAACGTGTCAATTACTCTAGCAACAGTGGCTGCAAATAAAAGACATTGTTATATTGTGAATGTTTCATGGTTAAAAGGCATAGCTGATGTCATATTATTTACTGTTCACAAAACATATTGATTAAGGGTGGCACTAAATAAAAAGTGGAGACGAATTGCTAACAAAACCATTATTTTTTTGATTCTAACGAGCATTCTTCTGACTTAATGCACTGGCATTTTCTCACTATACTTGTCTGTAAACAGTAGATTTAAAATCAGTAGATTTAAAAACAGCCAGAGGGGCAACAGGGTTATGGCAACCATGGTAACTCTAGCAGCTGAATAAGGGGCCTCGATCGGACTCATAGGGAGGTGGCAGTCTCGGTGATGGGTGCTCCAGAGTCATACACGTTAGTACTACACTATATTATCTCACCCACTTTATCCTTTTTTTTTTTTTCCCTCTCTCAATATTCATCTACTTTTCATTTTCTTTCTCTATTCCTCTTAGCACTATAAAATTCTAGGAGGGTCACAGGTGGTAGTGGATTTAGGAACTAGACAACAACAGTGTCTCAATAGCATTTATTCCATGACCAAGCGGATATGTCAACTGTACAGAAGTACATGTCGTAAAGATGTGATGGTCAGACACTAATCCCAATCTTGTATCTGCTCTGAATATGAATAACAGCCAGTAGCGCCAGTGGGGGCTCAGGAGGGAGGATACTAGGGTTATTTTATTTTATTTTTATTTTTTTTAACAGTAAGCAGCTACGGAATGAAATTCCGATTCAAACAAAGTCCCGAATTGCATCCTAACATGAATAGAGAAACTGTTCTCATTCTGATGGGACGAAATTCGGTAGTTTCGCCGGCGTTCTGCCTAAAATGACAGGATGTTCGGGAATACTGACAAGAAGCATCGCAAGATCACGGAGGAAAGGTATGAATTGTGGGGAAATTTCCGACAAGAGATGGTCAGACGTAGGAAACCTCCATAAGACAAATAGTCCCTACTTTTGTCTTAAGATTTAAAGCAAACTAGTGTAGACAGGAAGAAATGAAGAATAGATCCTGAGAGAGGTAGAGAAGAGGAATCGATTGGGGAAAGTTCAGCATGACAGTGCCGCTTTAATTTAGAATTTCTTATTTCCTGCTCCTACATGTAATTAAAGTTCAATTTACAGAGCAGAAGAAAAAAAAACACTTTTAAATTAAGTTGCATTTGATTGAAAATAAAACCATTTTGTTTTCATGAAATCTGCGTCAGTCACAGCCAGTGGTGTGGCTGTGATGTATAAACAGAAACAGTGATTTAACTGCTAAATGGCAGTGAATTGTGCAGTGAGACTGCAAGGGCATGATCTATACACAAAAAGGGCTTCATTAAGATAAAAGTGTTTTGGTAACTATATTGGCCTTTTAATGTTATTTTTCACCAGCTGACCGCCACTAACGTTTGCTCGCAAAGATACTGAACACTCACAGATTAACCGATTGCAAGTAAAGCGCTGAAACTCCTAGGGGGGCTCACATGGGGTTCTGGAAGGACTCCATGGGCCATCTCAAGTCTCTGAACTGTCTTTTACGTTTTTGATTCAGCTACACTTGATTATTCTTTTTTTTTGTACCACTGACCTGGCTTTTGTCTCTCAATTTCTGACTCCCATATTATCTGGCTTGTCTCTGTCCATTACCTATAGCCTGGCCAATCTGAGGGCAAGTAAAATTTTATTTTCTATTTTGGGTTACATTCTGTGTGCTGGGTAGTTATATTGTGATAGTTTCTCGCCCTCTGAATGGCCTTAGCAAGAGAGAGTGACTGTGTTTAGAATGTATTAAACTGAATTTTTGCAATGCCAGATACAGGTCTATGTAACCCCTTAAGGACACATGACATGTCATGATTCCCTTTTATTCAAAAATTTTGGTCCTTAAGGGGTTAAAGGAACACTATAGTCACCTACATTACTTTAGCTAAATAAAGCAGTTTTAGTGTATAGATTATTCCCCTGCAATTTCACTGCTCAATTCACTGTCATTTAGGAGTTAAATCACTTTGTTTCTGTTTATGCAGCCCTAGCCACACCTCCCCTGGTTATGATTGACAGAGCCTGCATGAAGAAGAGAAAAAAAAAAAAATCTGGTTTCACTTACAAACAGATGTACCCTATTTTTCGCTCCATAAGACGCACCTCACCATAAGACGCACCTAGTTTTTAGAGGAGGAAACACAGAAAAAAAAATATTCTGAACAAACTGTTCCATAGTGTTTCTTACTATGGGACAGTTTGTTCAGAATATTTTTTTTTCTCCACTGTCCCATAATAATCTTTAACCCCTCCTCCCCTTGTCCATTAGTGTTCTGATCCCATAGTGTCTCCCCCTCCCCTCGTCCCATAGTGTCTCCCCCTCCCCTCGTCCCATAGTGTCTCCCCTCCCATTGTCCCATAATTACTTACCTGTCTTGGAGCGTGGGCCGGCTTCACAGCGCGCTCCGCGGTCCAGGAACTTCTATTTCAGGTTCCGGTTTCCGGCGGGACTGAAAGGAAGTGCACACACACTTCCTTTCAGTCCTGCCGGAAACCGGAACCTGAAATAGAAGTTCCTGGACCGCGGAGCGCGCTGTGAAGCCGGCCCACGCTCCAAGACAGGTAAGTAAATCTTCACATTCGCTCCATAAGACGCACAGACATTTCCCCTCACTTTTGAGGGGAAAAAAAAGTGCGTCTTATGGAGCGAAAAATACGGTAATTTACCTTAAATAATTGTATCTCAATCTCTAAATTGAACTTTAATCACATACAGGAGGCTCTTGCAGGGTCTAGCAAGCTATTAACATAGCAGGGGATAAGGAAATCTTAAACAAACAGAGCTTGCAATAAAAGCCTAAATAGGGCTCCCTTTACAGGAAGTGTTTATGGAAGGCTGTGCAGGTCACATGCAGGGAGGTGTGACTAGGGTTCATAAACAAAGTGATTTAACTCCTAAATGGCAGAGGATTGAGCAGTGAGGCTGCAGGAGCATGTTCTATACACCAAAACTGCTTCATTAAGCTAAAGTTGTTCAGGTGACTATAGTGTCCCTTTAAATTGCACATGCAATTTACTTACAAAGGAATATTTCTACAATATACATCATTGTAATGGAACTCCCCGTACTCCGACCGAGAACCTTCCGTTGAGGGACGCTTCCTAGCTTGCGCCAAGGACACAAGCACCACACCCGAAACAACAACCACCCAAGACTTCACAACCGCCGTAGCTTAACTGGAGTCTCCCCGTCTTCTGTCCACCCTGGATCAGCTTCTGTCCTCCAGGACCGTGTATCAGGAACAAGCTCTTAAAAGAGCTAAGTGATTACAGCTAAGGGGAGTATGCAGAGCATAGCAATCCCCAGTGTGAGTATAGCTGTCCCCTCCAATCACGAGACAAGACTACGTGTTGAGGGTCAAGAAGAACTGTTTTACTTGGCACCAAAAGGCCTTCTTTTATGCAGGTTTTACAGATACAGTACCGCCCACAGGGTTTTGTAAAATAACCAATAAAGCACGTAACATACATTAAAACCACACCCATTCACTCCTACAAAATCCTCCCCTCTGCCTGGGATATAATTACTGCACACAATGGGTTAATGTAATTATCACAGGCAGGAAAAATATACTTTTTACACATACACTGTAACTTTCAAAGTATACATCCAATCTTCACAAATACATTTTCAGAACCAGCATACTTTAAATATAAACATAACCAAAATTCAGCCAAATCCGTCCAGTACTTAAAAAGTTAGCTGGAAGTCCTTTATGGCCGACCGGAAGCACATTTTCCTGCCCAAAACAGTTCTATAGATTTGGGCTGTGCGGTCAGTCTATTTTACACAGAAAACTGACTAAGTCCCATTCGAATGCATGAACGGAGCCGCTCGTGCATTTAGCTCAGTATAGCAGTACATTCAAACTGCCGAACAGGACTTAGTCTCTGAAGTGTAGGAGAAGGCAAGGGTCAGCGGTGTTCGTTGAAATGTGTAGCCGATTTCAGTTCCATGAATTTGACTACACATACCGCTGACCTCGTTCGAATGAACAAAGATGGCCGCCGCCACGTGTTTGTTTGCACGAACTGTGGCCACCCAGCGGTCAGCAATTTACCTACAGCAGGCTCCAAGCCTGGGAGGTAAATTACCTGCACGCTTCCACTTCTGGGTGGTCCGCCTGTGTGGTACTTGGTTCAGTAATCCCAATTTACTGAACCAAGTGTAAAGAAGCCATGAGTAAAGTACTTTAACCAAGTCTGGGGACACAGGCTTAAAGGGGCAGTGTCCCAAACACGTCTGGGGACACGTCTTAAAGGGGCATTGTCCCAATTTTCCCCATGTCCCAAAAATGTGCTTAAAGGGCCAGCACCAGTCCTATAAAAGTTCATAAGCCCCAAAAATGTTCTTAAAGGGCCATACACAGTCCAATACAAGTCCATAGGCCTAAATAGCATTCTTAAAGGGCCATAAACACCAGGGCCATAGTCACAGGGGAGGAGGCTGGCAAGCAAGCCTCTCCAGGACCAAGTGGCAAAGGGCACTTCGTCACAATCATGTCTTCCCATTTCTTTAAAATTATTGAATTAATAGCAGTTTGATATAGTTGAACATGCTTTAAAATGACATATCAAAATAAATAAGACCTACTTCTCTTTAGTCCCACAGTGTTCCAATCGCACCATGACTGCCACTGTTCTTCTGGCTGAGATTATTATTACTGAAGATCCCAGCCAATGCTTCTCTATAGGGAAGTATTGGGGTCTAGTGCAAAACGGTGCAATAGTGAGAAGTGGTTTTTATTTGTTATTATACCTTGGCAAAACAGTGCAATAAGTTTTATGGATGAATACATTAAGAACAATCAAACATACACAATAGTTCCTCTCAGATTGAACTTTGTTCACGGATCAAACATTTGAAAAAAAATTTAGACAAATGTTCTACCCCCTCTAAATAAGTCAGGTCTTGAGCCAAGCTGCCATGGTGACTATGAATTTTGTCCTGGTGCCTCTGTGTTTGTCAGCCCGGGGGAGAGTGGAGGAGACTGGCCAGGGGTACGTGGAGCTGGGCAGCAAGGGATCAGAAATATTCCTGCAGTTCTTGTTCTGATTTCTCTAGCTCTCACTGCTGTGATGTCAAAATATGCCATCCTCACATCAGTAAGCAGAGGAAGAAGAACTTAGATTACAAAATATCCCACTCCAGTGTTCCCAAAGGTAGGGAGGCTGGGTTAAAAAAAAATAAAAATAAAAAAATGTGAGTGCGTGAGAAAATGTGTGTGTCTCTGAGTGGGTGTCTGTGCGTATGTGTGAGTTTGTCTGTTTACGTTACAGACACCCCTCGATCACATTGCAAAGGTGTTGTTACTAATATTTTTTTCCCCACTCCATGCCGGTCTTGCCATGATGATCTCAGGCAAGCCAATGCTTTCCCATATGAGAGCATTGCGAGGCTATTGTGAATCCTCAAACGATGTGCTGTGCCAATCAGCATCTTTTTTGAATTAATGCATCTATACAGGGAACATTAAAAAGGACCACTCTAGGCACCCAGACCACTTCAGCTTAATGAAGTGGTCTGGGTGCCTGGTCCAGCTATGGTTAACCCATTTTTTCATAAACATAGCAGTTTCAGAGAAACTGCTGAATGCGCGCGCAGCTCTTGCCGCGCATGCGCATTCAGCCGACGGGGAGGAGAAGAGGAGGAGGAGAGCTCCCAGCCCAGCGCTGGAAAAAGGTAAGTTTTTCCCCCTTTCCCCCTTCCAGAGCCGGGCGGGTGGGGGCACCCTCAGGGCACTATAGTGCCAGGAAAATGAGTGTTTTCCTGGCACTATAGTGGTCCTTTAAGTATCCATGCAGAGCGTGGAGACACTGAATGCAGGACTAGGAATCACCTCTGGAGGCCATCTGAGTGACTGTCACTAGATGTGTTACTAGGCAGCACTGTAAAACACTGCCATTTCTCGGAAAAGGCTGTGTTTATATTGAAAAGCCTACAGGGACAGGATATAAACACCAGAAAGCTGCACTTTTTGTAAAATGAAAAAAAAAAAAAACACAAACATGCTCTTCATATACAAAGCATTTCAGCATGCAAAAAGTACTTTAGTTGCCTGAAGAACAGCTTTAAAGCCCTGTAGGGACAATATGTAGGGAAACATACCTTCTAAACACCATAATCACTATAACAAGCTTAGCGTTTGGCTTGCTCCTATAGGTAAGATGCCTAGCATTGAAACGTTCATTCATAATGCATATGAACAATTACATAACAGGTGTCATTCAAGGGCTTAAATTGCCATGAAAATGACTTCATGCAGGCATTCAAGAGAAGTGGTGGTTATCTTAACTCCACAAATTGTATCACAAATGTTAACATTCTGTTTGCACCATGGTTCAATGCCTCCCAAGACAAACTCGAGCTTCACAAAAAAGCAGATAAATGAACATACTGACAAAAAAAATAGCAACAACGTGGCTTCAGTTATCCATTAGAAACACGTGTGGGGACTCCATAGTGTAAACACGTGGTTAATGATGCCGGCATTCAAACAGTGGATTTAATTTCCAGACACGCCTTTCCCTGGCATGCCCCACAGCCCAAAACCGAGTCCACCAGTACCTTCATCCTGATCGTCTTCGGGGTCATAAAGGGTCGGTTTGGGGTTTAACAGACTCTCCAGCTGCTGAGCTATGGGGGCCGCCATCTTCAAACAAGCAGCAACAAGGTCTTCTGGTGACGTCACGGGACCATGTGACTTTAGCGCGGTCACATGGAACAGGAAGTAGCCGGGAGATTGCATTCAATTTGTCACATGTGACCTGGCTGCAGTAGGATAGCAGGAGTAACCCAGGAACATAGATACTGATACATTGCACATTGTATTATTAGCAAGACTCTCTCCAGAGGGAATAAGTGTTTCTAGGCTTAGCTCAATAAGACTTTGGGGTTTATTCACTAAATTGCGAATTGCCGTTTATTGAAATCTGAACTGCAAAAAGTTGAAGAGTTTACCAAATCAGTTATTTTTGTCCATATTTTGCAAATATGTATCTCCCCTACAATTTTGTGTTTACATAAGAAATATTTTCAGTTCTATGAAAATTTATTTTTATCAATATGTTAACAGTTGCTCCAAGCACAATAACCATAGCAGTGCTCCATGGCACCACCAGGGCCGTCATTAATATTGATTGGACCCTGGGCAAGAATTTACTTGGGCCCCCTGGATCCCGCCTTCCCACACCCTAGCATGCAATAATGCCCTCCACCACAACACACACAAAAATGTGCAGTGTGTGAGTATATATCAGCCAGCCCATTGCTTTCCCCTAGGAAAGCATTGGGAGGCTACTGCGCATGCGTGGCAAAACGCTGTGCTGCACCAATCAGCATCTCCTCATGGGGAAGTGTTGAATCAATGCATTTCTATGAGGAGTGTTCAACGTAAATGCAAATGCTACACGTTGTGCAACACTGGACTAGGAAGCACTTTTAGTAGCCGTCTAGTGGTATTCCTAGGCAGTAATGTAAATACTGCCTTTTTACTGAAAAGGCAGTGTGTTTACATTAAAAATCTTGAAAGACAAGCTATAGACACCAAAACTATTACATTTAGCTGTTGTTGTTCTTGTGACTATAGTGCCCCTTGAATATAGAGGGAAAAAAAGAACTAGCACAAATGTATGAAATAAAATGTCTGTATCATAAGTCTAAAAATTATTTTTAAAAAAACCAAAAAACTATGCACATTCCTAGCTTGATTTTTAGCACAACGTCTGACACAAACATTTTGTACTTTGTATATGTATAAAAAATATATAATAAGGAATCTGTAAAATACAAAATATTTGTGCCAGAAGTTGTGCTTTTTTTTAATTTTTATAATAATGATACAGCCATTTTATTTGATACATTTGTGCTAATTTTGGTGCTGGTTGGAGGAGGGTGAGGGGCAGTATTACACAACCTTTATATTTTTTTTATACATATACAGATTGTGTAATACTGTCCCTCACTCCCCTCCAACCAGCACCGAAATTAGCACAAATGTATGAAATAAAATGGCTGTATCATTATTATAAAAATTAAAAAAGTGCTTCTGACACAAATACTTTGTATTTTACAGATTACTTTTATTTATTTGTTTTAAAACAATGTGTAGGTAGAGATAGTACAGTACTTTCTAGGGGGCGTCACCAGGGACCCCCACAATGAGCAGGCCTGCCAGGAAGGGAAGGGGCTGACATCATGCAAACCAGATTGACCACCTACCAGCCATCCACCTACTTGCAGAGCTCTGCAGAGAGCACTGAAACGCTCTCTCCATTGTCTTATTGCCTGCTGCATAGCATGAGTTCATGTAATGTAGCGCTCATGCTCTGTGCTTGAATACAGTTCCCTCCTGTCCCCAGTTGTGGGACACCAGGGAGTTAAATTCAGTCTTCAGGACAGAACATCAAAACTGTCACTGTTGTTATAGCCCTGGAAAAGGACTTGGAAAATGACTGAATACACTTTTCAGTTTTGAATCAATGCATCTCTACGGGGAAAAATCAACACACTGAATGTAGCACTGCCCCAGAAAGAACCTCAAGTGGCCATCTGAGTAGTGGCCACTAGAGGTGTAATTTGCCAGTAATGTAAACACTGCCTTTTCTCCGAAAATCACATTAAACTACATTAAAATGCCTGCAGGGACTGACTATACGTACCAGAACCACTACATTGAGCTGTAGTTGTTGTGGTGACTATAGTGTCCCTTAAACTGGTCATAGTGTTATAGTGACCCTTATTAAACATATACTGACGGGGATATCATCAGTGAAAGTGCAGTTTTTGTGTGATAAACGCACAAAATAAAATATATGAACACTAACTTTGGCCAGGGCTTGTGACTAAGTGGCTACTAAAAAAGACTGGGCACATCCCTTTTTGAATGCCCTTTGTTGTCTACGTTTGCAAAGGGTATTCCTTGATGGGAGTAATTCCTTGGTTGCCATATGGTTTCAAAGGCAATATAAGCCCTGAAAACCAATCTGGCAAAACTGTAATGGGCAAACCCTATATTTGACCCTGTAACTTTCAAAAACCCCATAAAATCTCTAGGTCCAGCAAACCAATCTGGCATATTTTAATGCATAAAAATTTAAATGGGCAAGGCATATTTTTGACCCTGTAACTTTTCAAAACCCCATAAAATCTCCAAATGGAGGGTGCTGTTGTATTTGTGTGACATTTCTGAACACAATTATAAGTGTTTTAGAGTAGTAAATGTATAATGATGATGATATCATTGGTGAATGGGCATTTTTTTTGTGTAAAATGCAAGACGAAAATATGCAGTTCCACAAGAACGAATATGTTTTCCTGGCACTGGAGAATCCCTTTAAGTTAAATAAAATATGGCACTGTCATAGGATGTCAAGAATAGATACCCGAACATGCATTCAATGATGCAGGTAGAACCCTATACAGACAAATAGTGTATTATTGGACCTTAGAGTGGTCAGGCTTAACGTATGAGGAAAGTATAGGTTATAGAATAATCAAATACAAGCCTATGTAATACTTGTGGAAAAGCTAATTGGAACTCAACTGCAGGTGAATGAAGAGATTCGATACTGTCAGTTTAAGAAAATAACATTTATTGAAATAAAGCAATTTTGCTTTGGTAATCTTCTGTTGCAATAAAATTCTAAAATGATAATGCATGAGTAAAGATAATCTTGCAGGTAATTGTGTCAATCTGAATAACAGAGAAGACAGAGTTGTCAGGAGTAAGCCAAAAGGTTCGGTACACAGAGAAACTGGAAGTAAAGCTCAGATGACAATCTGCAACGAATTAGCAAGTATCCAAGAGTATAAATTGATTAAGCAATCTTGATTAGTTCGTGGCTTCCTTTTCAAAGGGAAGCGTGTGACATCAGACGCATGGGTGGAGTCAGATCGGCGAAACCCAGAAGTCGTACGGGTAATACCGGTTGGAAAGGAAGATATGGGGGAATCCTGACAGCCTAGGCCAGGGATTGGTGAAAAACAGATCAACGTGAGAAACAGAGCCAAGGGTCAGGTATTCTAGAATACAGAGTAAACTGTTAAACAAAGTCAAGTCAAATACCAGATATACACAGAGAATCAAGGAACACACTCACAAGCCACTAAAACCACAACAGTGCAAGGAAGAGAGATAATAAGGGCTTGCCGAATGGTGCGGTAACAGGAAGTAGTGCCCAGAAACCTCAGAGGACACCTAGAACGTGGAGGTATAACAATACCGCCCTCCTGCAGGAAGGCCCACTGGGTGGAAACAAGTCAGGGAGCATGACTTCAGAAGCAGGCAACTAGATACACTCCTCAGAGCCATACTCCATGCAATGTATTAAATATTGAAGAGAACCACAGGACATTTTGGAATCAACAATTTCTTGCACATCATATTCCTTATGACCATGAACCAAAACAGACACAGGAGGAGAGCGAGGCTTAGTATAACTTCAGTAAATCAAAGGCTTGGGAAGTGATGTGTGAATCAATTTCAAAGATTTTCTGGTAGCTCCAATGCATAGGAGGCTGGATTGAATTTATGCAACTTTCTATAAGAACTTATTTAATTTACTTAGGAGACAATTTCATGAAGGAGACACAGAAACGTAGGTTTCAAGTGGATAGTCAAACCCTATCACCCACTTAAATAATCAGCCTACTTCTTTTGAGTAAGTAGGCTTCTCTCTAAGATGGCTTGGATCTGTTTCCAGGTGTTTCTCAGTTCAGCCAAATGTGTATCGAGGACTGGCATTCCTTTGTTACAGAAAGCAGTTGGAAGCATGTTAGGATGTAGGCCATATGTGAGGAAGAAGGGACTGTGACCAGATGCTCAGCCAATACACATACACTACACTCAGAGACCCAACAAATCAATCCATGAGTAAATAAAATCCTTATGCAGATTTCTTAAAAATATAACATGGCGTATTTCACAAAAAAAGGTAGCAGGGACATAATATTTGTATGAAAAAAATCCTTGCACCGGATCGAAGGGGGAGGAAAAACAATATGAAACTAAAGATACACTGAACTCGTTTCACGTCTTCTAGGGCACTTTATTAACATGTGATATATATTGATGAAGCATCCTAGCAGATGCAAAATGCATTCAGTGTTTCTTTAGTTACTTTTTTTTTTCCTCCCACACCTTTTTTTTCGGTGCAGAGATTTTTTGCCTTTTGTTGATCAAAGAAACATTTCCAATTTACCGAATAAACCATTAACATGTAGAGTTTGTAGAACAGTCCTAACATGTTTATGGTGTGTCTGAATGTCAGGTGAATGCAACAAAATATTGTCAAGATAAATGATAACATGTGACTTTAAGACTTCAAGACATCATGATTATGTGCAGGTTAAAAAAATATCTTTACACCAACATCCCGAGGACACAAAACAAACTGATCGCGAAGGAAACGTTAGCCACAAGACGAGCAATAGCAGAGAGATGGGGCAGACCAGACATACCATCACTGGACATAGTGAAACTTAAGGTGGAAGACACTAGAAAAATGGATAAAGTTTCCGCCCTGGTCCACGACACAACTAAACATTATGACAAAATTTGTGGACCCTGGGTCTTTGAGCTCCTAATACCCACTTAGAGGCCTTGGCCTGGCGGAGGTCCCAACCACCTCCCCGACCTTCCTGTCTTACTCTACCCAACCCCCCCACTTCCTTTTTTCTTATTTCTTTCTTCTCTCCTTCTGTTTTTGTCTTCCCATTTTCCTTCATTCTTTTTCCTCCTTCCTTTTTCTTCTTTTTCACACCCACCCAAAACCTCAACACCACACCCACCTCTACCAACTAAAGCATACAACACATGGTCCACCACACTCAATCCCCACGCCCACTTAATCTAAAAGCTCAATCCCCTCCCCTATCTAAGCACCTCAATTGTCATACAGACCAACAAGGCCTCACAATTGCCTGCAAACTTGGCTTTCGATAAAATATCACCTGATTTTTCCTACTAACAACCACACCAGGATGCTCTTGCATTGTATTTAAAATATCAAACGTTATTCGTTATTGTTAATTTTTCTAATTTTACTTTTAAAAAACAATGATTGTCTCTTTGGACCTGGCTAACAAAACATGCATCCATGGTGCTCTTGACTAGTGCCAGATGAACTCCTAAACGATACAAAATACACCAAAAAACAATAGAGGAAATTTTCAGATTTATCAGGTGTCTATCCCTTTAAATCCTCAATTCCCGTGAGTGAAGCGCTTCAGTGTAAATTTAGGTATTGTGAATATATATATGTAGTGCCAGAAAGCACTTACCATCTATACAATGCTCGTATTTCCGTATACATATACATAGGGAAAAAAACAGATATATACAAATAATAGTGCAATATATCTAAAGAATCAATTTTAATTATATATGTGAGTTCGAATGTAAATTAACTCACATTTTTTAGAGCCTTTTACAGTGGTAAGGCTCTAAACTTCCAAAGTCTGTGTCTTTTGGGTAGATCACACAACCCCTCTCTCTCAATGACGGACCGTCTGTTGTTCTCCAGAGTATATTAAGATAAAACAGAGAAAAAAACGTCCAAACTAAGTGTAGTATTTAGAATACCAACGTGTATCAATGTGGATAAAAACCAGAAAAAGTGCTCACCTTTTTTAGAGCCTTTTTATAACTGGCTCTAAGTATGTAGGTTCAGTGTCAGTTTATAGGGTGACACTATCCCTTTCTTGAATCACTTGTGCAGGATGCAGTAGGTATAATATATAACAAATATGTTTATTATCAATATTAAAATGTACAGACTATATATAAAAACAAAAAAAGGGGTTATATAAAAACATATAAGTAATACTAATGTATTCAGTGGTGTAGCATAAATCCACTTGCAGCCAAAACGCGTTTCACCGAAAATCGGCTTCCTCAGTCAGCTTCAGGACGTCTTCTGTCTTCCATTGCTTTTAAATCTTTATTTGCCCGCCAAAAGTTCTCTTTTTGCCGGTCCGCAGTGATTTGCCGTGACGCGCCCAAACTAGCGTCGCGTCACTTCCGGTTCGATGTTACTACATCTCCCATAGTTCATTGCGTTTGTAAATGTCATTTCCGGTTGTGGACCGCTATGGTGATGGGCAATGAAGTCCTTGATATCGTCGTTTTTCAGTTCATGTTCCAGTTCATAACAGGCTCAAAATAAAGAGCCGAAATGGTGGGAAAAAGATATCAAAAGGGCAAGAAGTATATATCAATGTGCAGTATTTCATATGCGGATTTCAAAACTTAAAGTTAAAACAATATATACCATATATCTTATAAACAGTGATATTTCTACACTTAATAAACTTTTCTGTGAATAATTCTTTTTTAAAAAACAAGAAAATAAGAGTGTTTTTGTGAACTATTATATTCTGGGTTTCACATTGTGCATAATAAACATTTAAAAAGGGGGTATTCATACTATGTTTCACTTAAATCATTTTTTTTTTATTTATTTTTTTAAATGTAAACTTTTTTGCTTTATACCCAAAATTATAGCAGATTGAGTTTAAAAACACCCTAAAGTGGTATTAATGTCTCTTGCAGTTGATGAATCCTGTCCTTCAGTATAATATAATAAAAAATGAAAAGTATGGAATAGAAAAATTGAAATTAAAAAAGAATGGAAAAATGAAAGATAAATGATAAATAAATATAAAAATAAAATAAAATAAAAATAAAAATAAAAATAAATTAGATAAAGATATAAATGATACACAAATCCAACTCCAGAACCATACATCCCCTGAGGAGTATGAGACCATCACTAAGATCATTCAGAAACAAATAGACAAAACGGAGATAGAAACAATAAACATAAAAAGAAAGAAATATAAAAGAGACAGATATGATTATGACAATAATCAAGTGTTTACCTATGCATCTAGAAACAAATATACAGACACACGAAATAATGAGAATAACTATTACAACAGAAACCATTCACAAAAACAAGAGAAGGAAAAATATCCATATATGCCTAGATGGGGGAACAAACAGGACACAAATTGGGCACATTCATATCAGAAACGAGGAGACTCACGAGATAGGAGATACCGCTCTAGAGACAGATCACCACATTCAAGATTTCCCACGCCACAAACAAGATTCACGAAAGACATACCGATTCAAATGAAAGGGAGAAAAGAACAGGGAAATAGAGGAGGGGAAAGATCACCGATTCTCACAAGAAATAGGAAGGAGACACAGGGAAATCACATATTTACTACCAATAGATTCAATATTTTATCAGATAGACAAGATGAGGAGGATTTTTTTCAGGAGGGACGTCAAAAGGGGAAATACAAAGCGGTCCAATCCCCCCAAGGTATATCCCCACCCAAACACACCCCCCCAAAAGACAAAGGAATTTAAGAGGAGGGGAACACGGGGAGGAAAGACACTTAGACAGATAAATAAAATAACCACACACACTCAATCTATCATTTTCAATTTAACAGGGAACCCTCTAACAAAGTCACAGCAGAATATTCTAAACAAGGGGTTGAAATTTGTACCCACACAACCGCTTAACAAATTTGATATATTCATAGATCTAAACAGATATAAAAGACAGCTATGTTTAAAGAAATGCTTTATGAGGACAGAAAAACCAATATATCAACCTCCAATTTCAAAATATAAACATACCGATCTCAAAGAAAAATCTACGTTTTTTCCAAACAATTTTATATCTAAAGAGATGGTTGCATTTGAAAAAGCAGTGATGCAAGAAATAGATAAAATTAAACCAAGAGATAAAAACACATGAATCTCAATAAGGAAGAATGGTTAGCCCTTAAGACACTCCAGAAAGACAGAAACAACGTCATTAAACCAGCAGATAAGGGTGGGGGCATTGTAGTGATGCGAACAGAAGATTATCTACAAGAAGGATGTAGGTTGGTAGAGGATCTAGAAACATACAAAAAGTTGCCAAGTGATCCAACCGCTAACATAAAAAAGAAATTTGATGATTTATTGTTAAGAGGCAAAGAAGCAGAAATACTAAATGATAGGGAGTATAAATACCTCAATGTTAAAAAACCAAAAATTCCGGTATTCTATCATCTCCCTAAGATTCATAAAAACCTTGCGAATCCCCCAGGTAGACCAATAGTCTCGGGGATCGACTCTGTATCCAGCAGATTATCAGAGTATTTAGACAGATGCTTACAACCCATTGTTCAAAAAACCCCTAATTATCTTAAAGACACTTTAAATATCATTCAGGTATTACAAAATATAGAATGGAATTCAAACTATATCTTGGTTACAGCGGATGTCAGTTTCCTCTATACAATTATCTCACACACTAAAGGCATAGAAGCCACCAATTCCTTTCTAAGAAAAGAAAATCTTTATCCAGAAGAACAAATTAATTTCATAATTGAAGGAATAGAATTAATTCTAAGTAACAATTACTTTTGGTTTAATGATGAGTTTTTTCTACAAAAAGTAGGTACCGCTATGGGAACCAGGTTCGCTCCCAGTTATGCCAATCTATTCATGGCATTTTGGGAAGAAGAATATATCAATGAAAATTCTAACTGGAGAGCGAACCTGGTCTCCTATAAGCGGTACATAGACGATATATTTTTTATTTGGAATGGTTCAGAGGATTTACTTAAGACATTTTTAGCTTTTTTAAATTTAAATGATTGGGGAGTAAAACTAACCACGGAATATAGCACAGAAAGTGTCAATTTTTTAGATCTCACAATTTTTATAGAAGACAATCACATTAAGACAAAGACCTTTTTCAAACAGGTAGACGTTAACAACTATATCTTTTTAAATAGCTGTCATTTTTCTCCCTGGTTGAGAAATATCCCAAAAGCACAACTAATGAGAATCCGTAGGAATTGCACTGACCAAAGCACTTTTAAGACCCAAGCCAATAGAATTAAAAATCAATTTATGGAAAAAGGGTATATGGAAAATTCCCTTATGAGCACTATAAAAGAAGTAGAAACCATGGAGAGATCCTCACTGTTAAAATACAAACCAAAGGAAAAAAACGACAAAAACATCTTACCTTTCATTTGTAATTTTAATCAAGAGAGCCAGAGAATAAAACGAATTATAAACAGACACTGGCCCATTTTAAGGAACGATCCAATGCTACACTCTATATTGCCAGAAAAACCGAGATTTATCTATAGAGGAGCTCCCAACCTAAAACAAAAATTGGTACGGAATCATATAAGACATCAGACACCTACTCCTTTTTTTCAAAATAAGGGTTTCTTTGGTTGTGGACAGTGTCTAGCCTGTAGGAGTACAAAGAACGAGAAAAGACACATTACAGAATTCTACGATTCCAAAAGGGAAAGGAAATATAAAATACAGGAAATGACTACATGCTTTTCAAAAAGAGTCATTTATTTATTGAAATGTTCCTGCAATCTTCTTTATGTAGGAAGAACAAAACGCCCCTTAAACGTAAGAATAAATGAACATGTACGCAATATAAAAAAAGGTTTCGAAAAACATAGTGTTTCAGAACACTTTAGACTAGTACATAACAAAGATCCACAGTTTTTAGATTTTTATGCCATCCAAAAAGTCACACTAAACTGGAGAGGGGAGGATGAAATAAGGAAGCTGGGAAAAATCGAAACTAAATGGATTTTTAATTTAAATACTTTAGCTCCCTTAGGTCTTAATGCAGATTTTGAACTATGTCATTTTTTATAATTATTATACACATATATACAGAATTTATTTCTATTTATATTTAACAATTATTTTATTTTATTTCATTCTTATTATTTTAGCATATCTTGCTTTATCTATTTTTATTTTTTACGAGTCATTTCTACTACCCTAATTTAAATCCAATTTCCTACGTTTCTACCTTTACCATTTTAATTAATTTTTATTTTTATTTTATTATTTATTTTTTATTATTTTTATTTTATTATTTATTTTTCATTCATTCATTTTTAATTTTAATTTCATATTTATTTCACTTACTTTAATTTTATTTTTATTATTTTTATTTTTAATTTTATTTTTATATTCATTTATTTTTATTTTTATTTTTATTTTTATTTATTATTTTTTCATTTATTTTTATTTTTATTTTTAATTTTATTTTTATTTTTATTTTTATTTTATTTTATTTTTATATTTATTTATCATTTATCTTTCATTTTTCCATTCTTTTTTAATTTCAATTTTTCTATTCCATACTTTTCATTTTTTATTATATTATACTGAAGGACAGGATTCATCAACTGCAAGAGACATTAATACCACTTTAGGGTGTTTTTAAACTCAATCTGCTATAATTTTGGGTATAAAGCAAAAAAGTTTACATTTAAAAAAAAAATAAAAATGATTTAAGTGAAACATAGTATGAATACCCCCTTTTTAAATGTTTATTATGCACAATGTGAAACCCAGAATATAATAGTTCACAAAAACACTTTTATTTTCTTGTTTTTTAAAAAAGAATTATTCACAGAAAAGTTTATTAAGTGTAGAAATATCACTGTTTATAAGATATATGGTATATATTGTTTTAACTTTAAGTTTTGAAATCCGCATATGAAATACTGCACATTGATATATACTTCTTGCCCTTTTGATATCTTTTTCCCACCATTTCGGCTCTTTATTTTGAGCCTGTTATGAACTGGAACATGAACTGAAAAACGACGATATCAAGGACTTCATTGCCCATCACCATAGCGGTCCACAACCGGAAATGACATTTACAAACGCAATGAACTATGGGAGATGTAGTAACATCGAACCGGAAGTGACGCGACGCTAGTTTGGGCGCGTCACGGCAAATCACTGCGGACCGGCAAAAAGAGAACTTTTGGCGGGCAAATAAAGATTTAAAAGCAATGGAAGACAGAAGACGTCCTGAAGCTGACTGAGGAAGCCGATTTTCGGTGAAACGCGTTTTGGCTGCAAGTGGATTTATGCTACACCACTGAATACATTAGTATTACTTATATGTTTTTATATAACCCCTTTTTTTGTTTTTATATATAGTCTGTACATTTTAATATTGATAATAAACATATTTGTTATATATTATACCTACTGCATCCTGCACAAGTGATTCAAGAAAGGGATAGTGTCACCCTATAAACTGACACTGAACCTACATACTTAGAGCCAGTTATAAAAAGGCTCTAAAAAAGGTGAGCACTTTTTCTGGTTTTTATCCACATTGATACACGTTGGTATTCTAAATACTACACTTAGTTTGGACGTTTTTTTCTCTGTTTTATCTTAATATACTCTGGAGAACAACAGACGGTCCGTCATTGAGAGAGAGGGGTTGTGTGATCTACCCAAAAGACACAGACGTTTGGAAGTTTAGAGCCTTACCACTGTAAAAGGCTCTAAAAAATGTGAGTTAATTTACATTCGAACTCACATATATAATTAAAATTGATTCTTTAGATATATTGCACTATTATTTGTATATATCTGTTTTTTTCCCTATGTATATGTATACGGAAATACGAGCATTGTATAGATGGTAAGTGCTTTCTGGCACTACATATATATATTCACAATACCTAAATTTACACTGAAGCGCTTCACTCACGGGAATTGAGGATTTAAAGGGATAGACACCTGATAAATCTGAAAATTTCCTCTATTGTTTTTTGGTGATTTCTATGTATGTTGGGTTTTTAGGAGTACCCACAGAGTGTATAGCAGCTAAATTCACTTTAATATAATAATTCTATAGCGCCACCTTTCCACAACCTGTGTGTGTATACTCAATTTCTTTGATACAAAATACACGACTATGATTAACAGCATGTAATATGTATGTTATGTTATCTTCTCACAGCCTGTTTACCATATTGTTCCTGCGTAAACTTGTATGTTCTTCCAAAAACTCAAAAATAAAACGAAAATAAAGAATTGTCAAAGAAAAAAATATATCTTCATGGCAAAAATTGAAAACTAATTAGAGATGACAACGCAGGTATACATAAAACAAGATAAAATAACCCATTTTGCATAAACCAATACATTCTAGAAAGTGAATGTCACATTAAATATATACTAAGTTCAGAAGCCTCTTCTCGAAAGACCTAAAGTGTCAACCTTTCCATATCATATATTTATGAAATAAAACTCATTGGATGAGTTTAAAATTACAATTCTGGTATGGTCTCTGTCCTGAAATATCTCATATATTAAAGGGACACTATAATGAAGTGGTCTGGGTGCCAGGTCCCTCAGGTTTTAACCCTGGTTAGAGGTTAATCCAACCTCTAGTGGCTGTCTTCCTGACAGCCACTAGAGGCGCTTCTACGACGTTGGATAAGAAACGTCCATAGGACAGCATTAAGAAATGCTTTCCTATGGACTGTTAGAATGCGTGCGCGGCTCTTGCCGCGCTTGCGCATTCCGCTTCACTTGGGAGCTGACGTCGGCGGGGGAGGAGAGGTCACCAGCACCGAGGGAATCTCGAAGATACTTTATTAAATTACCAAACACAAAAATAAAAATCAACAGACACGAGCACCTAGCTGTGACTTCCTGACTCAAAAGGGGTCCATTATAGTAGTCTCAGCAAAGAGCCCAAACATATAGAAGATACATAGACATGGATGTAGCAGTGAAACAAATATATACACTAAATGGAGAGAGGTAACTGCAATAAATTGTATCAATGTATCAACAAATTTGTCCAGTTCACTGAAACAATCACTCAGTGGTAATTAACAGCTGTGGTCTAATTATTGACAGTTAATCTAACCCCAAAATATAGTTGTCACATGAATAAAAAAAGGAGAGATAGAGTTAATAGAAACTAGCTGTAGCCCCTATATCAGTTTATTTTGCTCCAACCATAAGTGGCAATAAGTCTCAGTATGCTCGAATGCATCCAGATAACCGGAATGTATCCTCGTGGTATCGGTGAAATAGCACATTATTTAGTGGCGCTATCTGCAGAGATTCGATCTCTGTAAAATGAAGAGAGTTGGTAAAACCTAACTATAGCCTCTTTTGCAGTTTGCTGTGCCACATCAATAAATCACAATAAGTATCCATATACTCAAGTCAATCAAACCTACCGGAATATATCCTGGTGGTGTGAGCAAATTAGCATGCTATATCGTAGGACTAACTACAAAAACTCAATCTCAGATCATCACAGTGCCTAATAAATATAAAGGGAAACTATTATCGGCAGTATTCAAAATCATTGCCGTGTTCCCCTTGATCCAATTTCAGATTGTAACGATGCCTAGCAAGTATAGATATTAAATAAAGGGAAACTATTACCGGCAATATTTAGTATCGTTGCCGTGTTTCCCTTCAGGCAATTCACACACTCAATGCTAAAACAAACCTGAATGGGGCTATCTGGTAGGCTATCAAAGGATAGTAGAGAATAGCTCAGATGCCCCTAACAGGGTCATAGATAAAAAAGTAGTAGAAATAGTGCCTTCATGGGCACCTAGTACAGGAAAGCAATGAGGAGATAGAAGATCCTGAGAACTGAATGAACAGTTAGACAATTCAGAGTGGTGTACTGCTGGAGTTATTAGTTAACTGTGATAAAATTACCCTGATCGGTAACTGGTTAACCTATATAACTTACACGGCTGTCGATCATCTAAATCCACATTCTATCCAATGGCTATTAAAACAAGCCGGCGGTAAATCCAAATCGCCAAAAGATAAAGGGGGCATGGTGGAAAATAGGAAACCAAATTTAATGCCATTAGAGTGTTGAACCCCGACGCGCATTTCGCCTAGGTTAGAGGCCCATCAGGGGGAACCGACACCCCGGTTTAAATAGCCAGCCCCTGAAGCTGATTGGTCCGCAGTCAGCACAGGGGTTATGTGAGAATATGGTGGCCGTAATGGCTCAAAGTAAGTTAGCAAAAACTCAATCCTTGGGGACAATGTAATAGTAACATTAGTATCAATATTTACATTTATGAGTATATACAGTCAGTTTGTCGAGTCTATAAAGTCAAGGCATTGTAATGCTGACATGGTAAAGTCCTCAAAAGCTCTTACAAGCGTCATGTCATTCATAGATGCTGCTGGAATAAGCCGTAGAAATGAACACATATATAGTTTACAAGGCTCAATTCCACTGAGTGGGAGACAATTATAATTTCTTTAAAGTGAATAAAATATTGGAAATTTGATTACAGCTCTCGGCTGTGGTGGCCATAAAATACAGATATCCCAGTCTGATAGATTAATAAGAAATTAAAAGCAGTATTCTGACTAGTGATGTCGCGAACCGTTCGCGAACTTGCCGTGAACGGTTCGCAGCAGTTCGCCACGAACCATTTGCGGCAAGTTCGCGAACGGTTCGCGACATCACTAATTCTGACTACAGGCTAATAAGTCCGTTCCTGTATAATTTAATAATAGAGATATTATGCGGCTATTGTCTAGGATATCAAGTTGATATCATATACAGTTAAATACAATCAAAAGGGAAGTATAACAGAACTACCTCAATGTAGTGCCGAATTGAATGGAAAATTTCATGGTAAGATTCATAATCATGTCCTGTATCATCCAAATGAAAATAAAGTCATAGAGGAAGTACCTAAATTGTATATTGGATACAAATTCAACGGTGTATAAAGGGTGTATAATTAAATTCTTCATTAAGACCCAAGGGGATCAGTGTTTTAAAAGCAAAGATACATTGTGATTCTTTCCTTAGCAGGCTTTTGTTGAAGTCACCTTTTCTTGGGTTGGGCACCAATTTTTCGATAACCTGAGGTTCTCAGGTTTACTATCATGAACATTCAGAATATGTCTCGCTACCGGGGTGGGTGTCATGGTATTGTTAATGGAAATTACTCTGGTAACACCGTCTGGAGTACTGGATTATGTAAAAGAATTGGCCAGTTCCTCTTCAGAAGTTTGGACATCGGCCCCCAGCCTTGATCAAAGGTGGCAATGCATCGTGGAGCCTTAGACTCAGATTTGGGTCTAGTGAAGTGAAGGCTGGAGTCTCTGTCCATATTACATACCCTATGAAAGGTGTGTTTCAGGACGTGGTTGGGGTACCCCTGTTCCTTGAAACGTAATTTCAATATTTTGCATTCATTATAAAAAGTCTGATCTTGTGAACAGTTGCGTCTTGCCCTCAGGTACTGGCTATACGGAATGGAGGCCTTTAATTTATAGGGATGATGGCTTTCCCAGTGAAACAAGCTATTTGTCAAAGTGGCCTTTCTAAACAATTCCAGCAAGATTTTTAGGTCAATAAATACCAATTCGTGTTCGTCAATTACGTGTGTCAATTTTAAATTGATGTCATTATCATTGAGACTTTTAACAAAATCCTCGAACATGCACGCAAGACCGAGAACCAACCCGGGCCATATCGCAGATATACTCAGCCATCATAACGAACAGATACCTCCTGGCACCTCCGTGCATCATACACTGGGAGGAGGACCTAATCGAGCCCTTAACGGACGCAGACTGGGACAAGATCATTACCCTCGTACAGAAAACACCGGGTTCGGCGACATTACAAGAAAATTCCTACAAAATCCTCACCAGGTGGTACTTAAAGGACCACTATAGTGCCAGGAAAACATACTCGTTTTCCTGGTACTATAGTGCCCTGAGGGTGCCCCCACCCTCAGGGTCCCCCTCCGCCCGGCTCTGGAAGGGGGAAAAGGGTTAAAACTTACCTTTTTCCAGCGCTGGGCGGGGAGCTCTCCTCCTCCTCTCCTCCTCCTCTCCTCCTCCGTTCCTCCCCGTCGGCTGAATGCGCACGCGCGGCAAGAGCTGCCCATGCATTCAGCTGGTCACATAGGAAAGCATTCTCAATGCTTTCCTATGGACGCTGGCGTGCTCTCACTGTGAAAATCACAGTGAGAAGCACACAAGCGCCTCTAGTGGCTGTCAATGAGACAGCCGCTAGAGGCTTTGGGGGCAGGCTTAACCCATTCATAAACATAGCAGTTTCTCTGAAACTGCTATGTTTATAAAAGAATGGGTTAGCCCTAGCTGGACCTGGCACCCAGACCACTTCATTAAGCTGAAGTGGTCTGGGTGCCTAGAGTGGTCCTTTAACCCCATCAAACCTCCACACCAGAGACCCTCAGATCCCAGATACCTGCTGGCGGTGCGAAGAAGCCGTAGGCATCTTTATACACATCTGGTGGGACTGCGTCCGTATTCGACCGTTCTGGGAGACGATCCGAAAAGTGATACAAGACGTAGCAGACGAGGCCCTACCACAGTCGCCAGCCTCCTTCTTCCTCCACCACACCATGCCGACGCCGGCATACACCAGGTCCGTCATCCCGAGACTCCTCAACGCGGCCAAGGCAACCATCCCCATCTTCTGGAGACAGACATGTACGCCGCCCGTGAGACGATGGGTAGAGGAAGTGGAGGACATGAGGAGATACGAAGACATGAAAGCGACTACCCCAAAACACAGAGATAACTACACAAAACGCTGGTTCCACTGATCGCGCAACCTTAACTCAGCCAACTTCCTACAACACATCACCGAACCATGAGCAGGAATGCGAAGGGAGACGCAGACGAGCCCAGGGAGTTTTGGATTGGGGCCCCGGGGGACGGCGGACCTGGAGCAGCAAAGGGGGGCGTGAACCCGCCGACCCACGAGACTTCCCTCCCCCACCCCGACAGGAACGCCAAATACAGACCAATGACCACGAACGCCTACAACAACCCAGGCACACCAACACACTACCCTAACTGCACATGAGCAGGACCCAAGCACCGAGCCGAGGGACTACACACCACCCACTGACATCTAACATGCCATTAATACCACAACACATAAAACCAAGACCCGCAGACATCCACGACACCGCACATGATCCAATCACCATCCAATTACACAATTAAGTCCAGAAAGCCTACACAACCACAAAGAACCGGGGCGGAATAGGACCCAGAAGGTCAAAGAACAGCACCCCACCTCCCAGACTAGGGGGCGCCAACACACAATAAACCCGCTCTCACTGCCCAGACTCCCCACACGGGTCGGAAGCAGACATACGACAAGCACCCAAGTAGCTACATCTCTACCAGACACACAGGACACGTCTCAATACACACAGACGGTCCCCAACCTTCAAACACAGGAACACGCCCACACCGAGACACCCGACTACATACCGGACGACATTCCCCACAGACACCAAGACACGGAGAAGCAGAGGAAACATATACACATGAGAGCACCAGCCAACTACAACACACTCTATACAAGAACCCACAGATAGGGCCATGCAACACACTAGTCATACGATAAATAATTACCAGCAGGGCTCTATAGGAATGTTATGAGGGATGACACCCACCGATACTAAATCAACCAAACTTGACAAACAAAACACCGGGGTATACAGCGCAGCGGTCATTGAGAACGCCCCGGCTAACCCCCACAAACAATAACCCTAGACGGTAACGACACCCCGGACTGCTCTACTATACACACTAGTCGACCCTCAAAGAGGGCCAAACACCAAACGACGAGGATCCCTGGGATCCACACACTCAACACTACAGACCCTACACACACTACATGCCGACCCATACATGGCTATATAAGTTTTGTTTACTATTGCATGCAGAAATAGGCCACTGTCGAAAATAACCATGTTATTACGCAGGTAGCACATAAAACGCTACAAAAATGCAAAATATTACTAAAGATAGCCTCTGCATAGGCGCATTTACTACTGCCTCTGCCTCTGCATAGGCGATGATGCAGAAAATGTTTGACCATGTTATATGTGCGCTAAACATATGTTTATGAAGTAAAAACCATTTAACACAAAATCCTCGAACATGGGGACAGATCCTGTCTACAGGAGCAACACGTCGTCATTGTATCTGTGCCAACTCAAGATGTACTCATGAAAGTGGCTAAATGTAGGTGTCATGACGACATGCTGCTCCCACCACCCCAAGAACAAATTGGCGTAGGTGGATGCACAGGCCGTCCCCATGGCGCTGCCAGAGATCTGTAAATAATACTGACCATAAAAACGTGAAATAATTGTGTGTTAAAATAAATTCTAGGGTGGCTAGGAAAAAGTTTTTCTGCAGCTCATTGTATAATGTTTTGTCTAGGAAAGACCTGCATGCACTAAGTCCCATTTCATGGGGAATGTTTGTGTGGCGAAACCGACCTCGCCACTGGGCATTGGAGAAGACTGATTGCCAGCCTCCTGCCATGTGACTATGGCCCCTGGGATGTATTGCCCTTTAAAGATATGATTTGGGCATAATGGATTTGTGTTGTGCTGCTGCTGGCCCTTAAAGAACCATCTGGGGACATAGTGTGGAGTTACTGGGTGGCCACCATTTCATGTATCAGAGGCACATGGTGAGAACAATGGATGGCGGCCATTTTAACTCCCAGACACTGTTTGGACTTTTCAACACGGTGTCATCTCGCCGGTATTTGGTGCACAGAGACATCGTGCAGTGGTTTTGGACTATACAACAGGGGACACATTTTACAGTAATTGTTTTTCATTTAGCCTGCATATGTTCTGTGGAATCTGCATTAAACTGTATCTTCCAAAGTACTGAATGGATCTGGGTGAATTTATGGGGTTATTGCATGTTTTGGGGTCCCTGTGATGTGTTTTATAATACTGTATTTCTCTGCCTGTGATAACTAGATTAACCATTGTGTTCAGTATTCATATCACAGGCAGAGGGGAGGATTTTGTGTGGGAGTGTCTGTGTGTATTGTACAGATTGATTGGCTGTGTTTCAAAACCCTGTGGGCAGTACTATATTTGTGGATTGTGAATAAAAAAAGGCTGCATGTGCCAGTCCAGTCAGATTCTGCTTGACCCTCAAACGAAGTGTCGTCTCGTTATTGAGGGAATTGGATTGTATGCTGACTGTCAGGAGTGTAACCCTTTCGTATGGTTTTCCTGTTCGGATATTTCCCGTGTTCATGTGTTTCCAGTTCGGGAGATCGGTGCTTATAGTAGCTGTCAGTGTATCTGGAAAGGGGAATATCGCCTAAACGGTTTTTAACCTCTGGTGAGCGAAACGGTCCGTTACAGTTTGTATACAATTCCAGCATGTCCAAACTTGCTAGTTGTGTGTAGGGTGCTACTGTCATGTCCTGTAGTGTCAAGAGAGTAGATTTGGTGTCCTTTATGTAAGACGGTAATGTAATTACCATAGCATGCAGGATTTTATCAATAAATTTGCTAAGCGATTCTGTAAGGCAATTTTTCCCGGACACAATTGGTCTCCCTTTGGGGAGGCCGAGTGCCCTTATGCATCTTAGGCAAGCAGTAGAATGTTGCGATGGTCGGGTTCTTGCCAGGTAATAAAAATCTAAATTCATCTTGGCTAATGATCTGTTGAGTTAGGGTCTCATTAAGGAGTAAATCAAGTTCACCTACAAACCTATTGGTGGGGTCCGAGGGTAGAGTTCTGTAATATGTCTTGTCATCAAGATGTAACATACACATGCTGAAATATTCAGAGTGATTTATCAGGACTATGTTGCCCCCTTTATCCACCGGTTTTATTATTATATCCCCCTGTTGTTGTAGTTCTTTTAAGGCTTTACGTTCCAAGAAGCTAAGGTTATTAGTAACAGGAGCCTGATTAACAGTAGTTTCAAACTCGTTTAGTGACAGTTGGACAAAGAGATCGACATGGGGTGTGTCTGCAAAGTTCGGGGTAAAATAGCTCGACGGTTTGAAGTCTGTTAGTGGTCTCATAGGGTCATTTCTATCAAACTGTCAAGAGTTTTGGAGAGTTCATAGTCCTGTATAGAAAGACCCAAGTCATTGGCCATTAATTGATCTTTTTTGGCATGCATTATGTTGAGGGCTAGCTTCCTGCTGTAGAGATTTATGTCCTTAGACCAGTTGAATTTATTGCAGGCGGGAGTTGGTACAAATGATAAACCCGTCTTCAGCGGTATATCCAAGAATGAGACTGCCTTCTCTGAATTTTTTAGAATGCTTTTATTGTTACCAGGTTGGAAACTCGAATCTCTGGTGCGGTCGGTACCGCATTTAGGTGTAGATCTATGTCTAATTTGTGGCTGTTGGTCCTGGTCTGACCAGTCAGTTTCACCAGATGAGGAGCCCCTATAACTGTTTTGACGTCTTGGGTACTTATTTGTTTGTCTAAAGATTTTCCCGTTTTTGAAGTCTTTAAAATCTCTTTGAACTTTATTGTGTTTCTTAACCTTGAGGTGATGTCTAACGTTATTAATGCTTTGTTTTAACTTATTCTCCATCTGAATATACAGGTCGTCAGTTTTGTATTTTGTGATTAAAATAATTTCATTTTCTAATTTAGTATTTACAGCCTCAAAATTGGTGGACTCCAACTTTACCAGAAAATCCATTAATTTGAAGGAGCAGTCCAGTAAAATGGAATTCCATTCACTGAGCTGCTCTTCCGTTTGGATTTTATCCGGCAACAAAATTTCAGGACATAGTCCTCTGGGAACCAGTTTTTGTTCCAAGTATTGGAACCCCTTCAGCGCCACAGGAGGGGGACCCTGAGGGTGAGGGTCCCCCAAGGATGACATAGTGTCAGGAAAACGGGTTTGTTTTCCTGACACTATAGTGATCCTTAAATTGCTTCCATACATGCATGCATTAGATATTAAAATGCAGTGCACATTTATATTGCATATCATTTTAAGGTATCAGTGGCTTCTGGAGATGTACTGTACATGTATTAAAGCTAAATATCAGATCAAAGAAAAAGAGATTTAAATCCCAATGGTATAACTGTAGATTAAATATATCATAATTATTTACTAAAGTGTGATTTGTCAAGATTTCAAAGTGAACTTCACATTTAATATCTTATGAGAGAGGCTTGAAACAGCCTCTTGGATTCATTGTGTCCCCTTTCAATAAAATGAATCAGAAGACAAAGTGTAACTGCACAGTAAAGACATTTAATCTCAGTGTGATATTTTTTGTGTTTAATATTTTTATTGTTTTGTCATTCAGAAGCATAGATGCAGTGGGGATACAGAAGAGAAAAGGGGAGTGGGGAAGTTTTATTACAAAGCTCTCCAAGGTCACACTTCACAATTAGATATCAGCAGTTACATATTATAGTTTCTTACATCTATAATTCGTCTTATCAACATGGTCTGATAGGAGCGTCATAGGTGCCTCATTGGGCCCAGTGGCTATTGTTTTTTGATAGGTGACCTCCGTGCCCGTTTGTGGTAAGTTCGCTTTAACATAGGGGGGGGTGACGAACAACAGGGGTAATAAACCTGGAAGAGTAGGGTAGGGGGGAAGGGGGGAAGGGACGAGTTCGGTTTGGTTCGGTTTAGTTCATAGGGATACCTTTCTGCTCAGGGGCATAAGTATGTCTTGCTAATATGTCACGATGGTATGTCCCATTGGTGGATCACAATAGTATGTCATAGTAGTAGTATATCATAGTAGTAGGGAGGGTTTTGTTTTTCCCCTTTTGCGTCTTATTCAATTTTAGGGGTTATGAGAGTGTCAGTTTTGCTGGTTCCATATTTCCCATTTGTTCCACGCTAATTTCCAGAATCCTCTGGGTGTGTGTGTACCTCTTGCTGCCTTCTCAAATGATTTTGTTACTTCTACCATTTCTATGCATTGTCGCACACTAGGAGGTGTGGGTTTTAGCCAGTTTCTACTAATGGCAGTCAAGGCTGCAATAATAATGTGGTATGCAATATATACGTCTGGCTTTTGCAGTGTTACAGGCCATATTAATAGCAGAAAGGAGAGAGGAGTGTGTGGCAGTTTTACTCCTGTGATGTTTTTTAGTATGTCCGATATTTCGGACCAGAAGGGAATGAGTTTCGGGCATGCCCACCATATATGTACCATACTGCCTGGCGCTTCACCACATCTCCAGCAGGTGTCTCTCTTTGTGTGATCTATTTTGTGGAGTTTAGTTGGCACCATGTACCAACGATATAGTATTTTCCTACTGATTTCAATATGTGCCGTGTTTAGTGTCAGCGTTTTGTGGGCCTTCAATGTGCTAGACCAATCTTCTGGTGTCAGTGTTTGTCCAAGTTCCCTTTCCCATGCCTTAATACATTTGAGTTGTTCTAAATAGTCATTTGGTCCGATCAGACTGTACAAGGTTGATAGTAGCCTTTGTGGGGGCTTTGTTGCTAAGCATAGCCGTTCTATCTCTGTGAGCAAGTGTCCTTGGGCTTGTGTATTATCATAGTGTTTGTGTACCCTCGATTTCAGTTGTAGGTATGAGAAGAAGGTGGCAGGTGTGAGACTATACTTGTTGTGTAGTGTGTCGTAGTCTATCATATGTCCGTTATCTAGAACCTGCGACAAGCAAAATACCCCATGAGAGTGCCATATTTTATATTCGAATCCTGGAATCAGGATAGTTAGTGCCTGAAGTTGGAAGGCTGTGGAGATCCTCATTCGAGGCTGTTGTTTCTTAACTAATTTATCCCACACTTTCAGTGTCGTTGCTGTTGTTGGGCATATTGTTTTGTGGTGTGGTCTTTTGTCAGCTGGCATCCAGGCTAGTGTATGTAGTGGTAGCCCCTCAGTATGCGCCGTTTCTATTTGATTCCACGCTAGTGATTTTTTGTGGTGGTGCATTTGTACTAGTGTGCTTACTATGGCCGCTCGATAGTATCGCGAAACGTCCGGCACCCCCATTCCTCCCTTTTTGAAAGGTTTATATAGGGCGTCTGCTGCGATTCTGGCTTTTCTCCCCCCCCATATAAATGTATTTATGGCTTGTTGGGTCTTAGTGAGGAATTGCCTTGGGAGATCAATTTGTAGTGTCCTGAAGAGGTATTGTAAACGGGGCAGTACCATCATTTTTGCCGCCGCTATTCTACCCATCCACGACACATATTTTCCTCTCCAATTTTGCAGTTGAGTATGTATTTCCCGAAGGAGTTTCACATAATTTGCATGGTATAGTTTGTGTATATGCTGTGTTAAAGCTATTCCTAAGAAGGTGAGGTGGTCCTTTCTCCAGTCATATGTAAAGGTAGCTCGCAGGTTTAAGAGTCTTGGGTTTCTGATGTTGAAGCTCATGGCCTGGGTTTTGGCAACGTTGAGTTTATAATATGAGCAATTGCCGAATTCTTGGATTACAGCTTGTAGTGCCGGTAGGGATGTTTCGGGTTTGGTTAAGGTAAGCATCACATCATCGGCAAATAATGTGATTTTATGCGTCCTGTTGCCCACAGTGACCCCCGATATGTTGCAGTTTTCCCTGATAGTGTGTGCTAGTGGTTCTAAAGCTAGGATATATAGAAGGGGGGACAGCGGGCAGCCTTGCCTAGAGCCGTTTGAGATTTGAAATTGTTTGGAGACAAAGCCTCCATTGATTACTTTCGCCGTTGGTTTGTCATACAGGGCGGAAACTAGCTTCAAGAAGCGGTTTGGGAAGTTGTATTTTTGAAGAACCGCCTCTAGGTACCCCCAGTGCAGCCTGCCAAATGCCTTTTCCGCATCCAGTGACAAGGCCACACTGGGTTCCTTTGTCTGTTGAATATTATGGATAAGGTTTATTAATTTCCTGGTCCCGTCAGAACCTTGTCTTCCTTTGACAAAACCCACCTGGTCGTCCTTTATTAAGGATGGTAGAATGTTCCCCAACCTGGTGGCATAGATCTTGGCTAGTATTTTTAGATCTGTATTTAATAGTGAAATTGGGCGTAAGTTTTGGCATTTGTGGGGAGGTTTGCCGGGTTTGGGTAAGGTGGATATATGGGCTATCAGCATTTCTTGGGGTATGGTTCCGGTGCCTAAAATATGATTGTATAGTTTCTCTAGGTGGGGTGCTAGCGTATGTGAGAAGGTCTTATAATATAGGTTTGTAAACCCATCTGGTCCTGGAGATTTCCCTTTAGGGAGTGTCTTTATCGTTTGTTGTATTTCGATAAGTGTGACGGGTGTTTCTAAAGTGGTAATGTTGTCTGAGGTCAGCCTAGGCAGTCTCATTCCCGATAGAAATTCATCTATATTAGATGGGAGAGGTTGGTGGGTGTCACCGTCTGTCTTTAAATTATATAATGTATCATAATAATCGGCCATCATGTTGTTTATGTCTTGCGGGTTAAAAATTTTGTTTCCTTTCTCGTTGAAGAGGAAGGGAATTTTGGCGTTCAGATGCTTTTGCCTGAGTATCGACGCCAGCGCTTTCCCAGCCTTATTAGCTTGTGTGTAAGTAGTGAGTTTTAGTTTATTTGCGATATGAACTGTTTTCAACATGTGTATGTTGTTGATCTGTTTTTGTATTTGCTGTATCCGCTGCTGTCGTTCAGTGGAGGGTTGTGAAATTTGGGCTGATGTTTCATCCCTAAGGGATCTGAGTAGAGTCAGGTATTCTCGGTTTGAGTTGTGTTTAAGGTGGGATGCTCTACTTATAAGATGCCCCCGGATTACTGCCTTATGTGCAAGCCATAAGGTTGCTGGCGTTATTTCTGGTGCTGTGTTGTGGGTGAAATATGACATTAGTTCCGTGTCTAGTGTCTGGTTATATTCTGGGTTATTTAGAAGTGTGTCATTTAGGCGCCAGGGAGTTGCCCCCCGGAATGCAAAATTATCCTTGAGTGTTAACCATATCCCTGCATGGTCTGACCATGTTATCTCGCCGATGGTGCTGCTGGTGGCATGTGGTAGTAGGTCTCCTGACACTAGAATGTAGTCGATTCTTGAGTAAGTGTTATGGACTGAGGAGTAAAACGTAAATTCCCGGCTATCCGGGTGCTGTGTTCGCCATACGTCATAGAGTCCATATTCTGAGATTAGACGTGTCAGTGAGGTTGTTTGTTTACTTAAGGTTTTGTATCTGGGGGATGTAACTGGCAAGGTAGAGTCTAATGTGGGCTGTAGTATGTGGTTAATATCTCCACAGATTATTGTAGGGACATGGATCGTGGTTGGCAGTTTTGTCAATATCCTATGCAAGAAATTTCTTTGGTTGTCATTTGGGCCGTAGACACTAACTAGGATGTATTGTGTATAATTTATTTTACAGTGTAGTATGACAAACCTACCTTGTGTATCTTTTTTCAATTGTAAGAGTTCAAATGTTATAGATTTGTGTATAAGTACCGAGACCCCTCTAGATTTGGAGGAGTATGTGGAGTGGTATTGCACTGGGAAGTCTCTAGTTGCGAATGTCGGTACTCTGTTATGCACAAAATGGGTCTCTTGTATACATAATATATCGGTTTTGTGTCTTTGGGCCTCTTCCAATAATAATCGTCGTTTATGTGGAGTGTTTAGCCCGCGTGAGTTGATTGATTGCACTTTCACCATTTGTGTATAGTTATAAATAGTTTGCTAGATGAATATGTGTACCAAGTTATTGTGGTGAGAAGTGCAGTCTCGGTGGGCCCTTCACAGGCAGTAGCTAAAATAACGTAATTATACGGTGTTGCGGCGCTACCTTTTATACTTGCTTGGTTAAGGTTTCTGTCAGCCTGTGTTGTCCCTATTTGTTTTACCGAACTGGAGAGGGGGTACTGGAAGGAGTAAGAACTGGGGATGGGGATGTTAACTATGTACATGATGTCTCGATGTGAGACAGGGTGCAAGTTTTCCGCACCTTGGGGGATGGAGTTTCCTGGTGCCTCCATTACGTGGTCTTTGGGCTTTGCTTATAGTTTGCTGCAAGTTACTCATGGGGTTTGGCAGCAGCAGCTGGGTCTAGTCCCTATACCATGGGAATTGGCTTTTCTCCATCTCGTGTGACTTAGTTATAATTTCGTAGCTAGGGCGGGCAATAACTGCTATAGGTCTCTGATGGGCGTTAGGGTGCGTCCACTGGGACAGTTAACACTTTCTTGGTGTGTTGTCATGTAAGGGTCTGCATGATATGGTCACCCGGGTTTCTCTGCCCATGAATTCTCGCTGTGCTAGCTGTTCTGTTGGTGTGCAACCCCTAACGGGAGAATGTGGCCCCCATACTGGGCCCATGAGATCCTGTTACCCTGGGAGCCTTCCATTATGGTAGCCCACCTTGTCGTTGCCTCCCGCCCCCCGAGAGCCCCAGTCCCCCCGTTCTGTTCAATAAATGGCTGCTAGATTTGCTTTATAACATTGTCTAGTAGGAGGGCTGAGTCATTGAGTCCCGGATAGCCAAAAAAAAAGTTTTTGCATGGGCTGTGCACCCGAGTATGTGTGATGGTTAGTATGTAGGCAGTCTTACCGGTATCGGTAAAAGTCCCAATCTACGGTTCCAGATCCGGGTCCCCCGCAAGGTTCCACTGCTCTGCTGTGCTTCGTCACAGGGATGGCGGGAGCCCCGAATCCAGTTGCTTACTTGGTGATGGGGCCCTCTGCGTCGCCGCCAAAGGTCTTTGCGTCATGGGCGTTCAGGGGTCGGGCTGTTCCGATGTGGTCTGGTCACTAATGAGGCCAGCTGCTTTGGATTCTTGCGTTAGTCTTGCCGGTAAACCAGTTGTCGTCTGGTGTTTAATGTTTCTTCGGGACTTTTGTCCATTCGGGCCGAAGCGGTTCGCTGATCGTTGGCTTATCCTGGGGGTCAGGTGTTAGTGGTACATTCCAGGTTCTCAGCCTCTTCGTTCCGTCCTCCGGGGTTAGGATTACTGTTGTCGTTCCGTCTTTTGTAATAAGAAGTTTTGTGGGGAAGCCCCATTTGTAGCGGATATTGTGCGCTCTCAAGGCACCTGTAATTTGGGAAAATTCTTTTCGTCTCCGGAGCGTGGCTGCCGAGAGGTCTGCATAGATTCGGACCGTGGCGTATTCGTCCGGTGGTTTGGCGTGTGTTTTGCTGTTTCTGAGAATGTGCTCCTTTATATGGAAGTAGTGAGCCCTCATTAGTATGTCTCTTGGGGTCGCCGGAGGCAGGTGTCGCGGCTTGGGGATGCGGTGCACTCTGTCCACCAGCAGCATTTCTGTTGGGATCTCTGGTGCATGCGCCTTTAACAGCCCCCGAACATATGCCGGTAAGTCTGCATTGCTGATTTCTTCCGGAACCCCCCTCAAGCGGAGGTTGTTCCTGCGCGAACGGTCTTCCATGTCCGTTAGTTTTTCTTCCATAGTGGTTAGCTGAGCAGATAGCTGTTCCACAGTGGTTGCGAGGTCATTGTGTGCCGTAGCGATTTCATCACATTTGTCCTCCATATTGGATGTTCGTTTCCCCAACTCTTGTATGTCTTTCCTTAATGAGTCGGCTGTGTGTTGCCAAGTTGTTATTAGTTTGTTCGATAGTGTCTCTAAGGCTGCTGAGAGATCAGCTTTGGTAAGCTGTTGGTTGTTTAACAATACCTCAGCTTGCGAGCTTTGCATGTTGTAATTCGGCTCGGGGTCCTCGTTGTCGGTTGAGGCCTGGTCCGCCGGAGTTACAGGAGCTGATTTCTGGCTGAAAAAATTCAGTTTTTCAGTCTTCACAGAGCTCTTCTTGGTCCTGTGTTGTGACATCGCGGTGGTAGGTTGCTGGATGCAGCTTTGGATGATGAGATTACATCAGATTAGATGCCCAGTCGCCGGAGCAGATTTCTATGCGACCATCTTCTCAGTGTGATATTTTTATTTGCAGGGGTATGTCTCTTTTTATCTGAATTTCTGATCAAAATGAATCAAAAACATTATTGCTAATTGAAGGACATCCAAGGAGTTGTCTTATATATATTCCCTTTAGACTGTAAACTCTTTCATTGTTGAATTTCCCACTTTTTAATATTGTAAAGCACTGCAGAATATGTTGGCACTATATAAATTCTGATCATAATAATCATTTTATTTTGTTTACTGTGTACATTGCATTGCCTTACAATCCTCAATTATTTCCCTGTCCATAAATCTCACAGTAGGTCCTTTTATTTATTTCTTCCTGACACGGGTTACTAGAAGCTAATTAATTAAATTTTTTCAACTTTTTTTTTCTTTTTTTTCTGATTTCCTTTATTGGTGCAGTGAATTTTTTCTTATACATTGATCTGTTTTTTTTTTTCTCCCCTGTTTAAAACTTCTTAACATTTCTGTTTTTCTAAACAACTAAACCCTTGTATGTAATATGCTTCTAACTGTTCCATGGTTCCAGGTTACACAAAATATATAAACAGTATTTCTTTAGTACATGTTAAAAGAAATATAAACCATTATTTTTAGAAACTGCTGAATATGGCATTGATTTAATATTTTTGGATAAGCTTTTCATTGATTTAATTTCTTTTGAAAAATATTTAGATTTTTTTATTGATATATTTTATATATGACATATTTTTGATTTTTTTTAAATCATTCCTTCTTTCTTTTATTGAGGCATTTGGTAATACGATACAGAAAAAAGAAATAGGGCATATAGCGAAGACACTTGTGACTAGAATATAGCATTAGCCTTGTTTTGTTTGTGTTAATGAAAAAAGATGCCACAGGTATTAAACACTGTGGCATATCTGTATGGTGGCAATAGAGGGTTAATTTGTCCTGTTGGTACAGTTAGGGAAACATTTAGAGAGAGTACATGACCCCTGGTTAGGTTGTTGTGCAAAGTGGGACAAGTAGCTGGGCAGATTTAGTGACACAGCTGTTGCTGGGGACAAAAGCTGGCTGAGGATTGGTTGCTGGTTGTGAGCCACAATCCCTGTCAGCTGTTTGCAGGACAGGAGAAGCACGGACAGACCCCGCCCTCCCTCCCCTATTTACTAACTTTCTTTGTAAGTAATGTTGTGGTGTTAGAAAGCTTGGGGCAAAGCTTCATGCTCAGGTTCAAGTTCTGAGGAAGGATATGTGTTAAATGGTTGTATATAAAAGGCGGTCAGGTTAGCTATGACTGACTGGCAATTAAGTAATGGTAAAAGTTAAAAGTTTTGGAAGTAAAGTGAAAAAGTTCATGTGAATATGTTACCGTTATCAAGTTATGGTGGTATGCCCCCTTTCAAGCTTTAAATAAACACCACGACCTAGCCCATTGAAAATAAAATAACTGTGTCTGTGTTTATTGTGTGGTAAAGTTATTTATGCAAAATATTGCCTACCATACAAAAAATAGTAAGGAAGAAAATTAAGTGGCCGAACAATAGAGTTGAAACATAAGACGACTCTGTACTGTGAATCTTGGTAGGTAAACAAGACACATGGGTTAGGTGCAAAGTGAACACATTCAGGCTTGGGACCCAGGTCTACATACTGGCTAACAACTATGCTAGTGTGCCTGAAATTGTCTAAACATGTAAGTAAATAAGTGAATGGAATTAGACTACTTGTCTAACTAACTATGAGTAGTATAATGGTTGGAAGATAGTACAGAGTCAGATGAGTTAACCATGTTAAAACATACTACAAGGACAATACTGATAGGCTCATGTAAAGTGTCAGGTTAAAAATAATAAAGGAAGAAAACCACACTTGTAAAAACAAGAAATGTGCCACTCAATAACCCCTTAGCGCTTGGGGGGAGGCATGAAATATGTCTTTACATCTGAGCTTATCTTAGAAAAGTGAACAATAATAAATGTGAAATGAAAATAGCAAAAGGAGAGCATTAAATAAATTAGACTGATCAAAGGCTCGGTCCAGCACAGTACAATCAACCAGGAGTCCACCCATTCTTTAGCCGGTATCAACGGCAGAGCGTGGAGTAAAAGGAACAATCTTAGATACATTCCAATAACAAACTGGCCATTGCCATTGTCAGAGGATGAGGTAAAGCCTAGTCTCTAAGGGAAAGCTGGTGAAGTCTTCCACGTTAAAATTTGGTGAGTGCGGCCATCTTTGGTAGCTGGACTCCCTTAGTGGCTGGAGCTGTCAAATGTTCCTCCAGTTGTGGCACGACTAGACTCTCTGTATGAGGGATGTTGTCAAGGGCATCAAGGATATCTGGTGCTGCCATTTTAGGCCTTGGTCACAGCTGATGGAGGTTGCTGGTGCTGTGGGAACCTTCCCTCATGAGGGTTTTGAGCTTTTTAGCCATTTACCCCATGCTGTGCCGAAGTACCTGGCCCAATCTCAGGCAAAATAGGGGTAAATAGATGCCTTAAAGAAGGTATAAGCAGTGTATGCAGCGGAAGCTCAATGAAAATGTGTCCGCTCCCTTCGATGTCCAAGCCATGCCCCCCTATTTTTTGATATTTTGAAAAAAATATTTTAAAACGTTATCAAAAATATTAAAAGTGTATCCAAAAATATATAATATTAAATGGAAGACTGTGTCAGATTCCAAATCCTCAGTTTGATAAATGCCTTCATGCTGTTCCTGTATATAATCTATTCTATTTGAAGTGAATTTCCAAATTCCATCAGCTCCACTATGTAAGGATTATCTGGTCATACATAATTTTACATGTCTAGTTTTATTAAAGTATGTATATACATACATACAAGCCAAACAATCCTGTTTGTCAGCAAAAACACAATAGCCCAATGCTGTCTGTATTTTGGCTACTATTTTTATGCTAAATAAAAGCAGTCCCAAAACAGTGATAATTTTGTAGCAGAAGCCATCGATAGCCAAAGTCTATGGCATCAATAACATCCACTGAAAAATAGCAAAAATCCTCTCAGATAGTGGTGTGTAGTGAGTACACAAGCAGTAAGGTTAGAATTTGGAAGGGATGTTGACGGTCATACTTGGAAAAGGGAAGATGAAGAAGTAAAATGAGAAAGAAAGGAAAATAAAGCACACCTTCTAGTTGGAGTCTTTACCTGTGCATTTCCTTTAGGGGAGAGATGGAGGTTAGGAAGGAGCAGAGGGCTGTGGTGAAGGAAGAATATCTTGACCCGAGCTAGTGGACTCTGAAGACAGCTACCAAAGCCAATAAAACAAGACACAGGAGTATTTTTGGCTATTGGCTGAAGTTGACAATATCAGCTCTTTAACTGAGCATATGTCTTCTACTTGTCATACCTCGGCTCCCGCGCCATCCTGGTCCTGCCGTCCATCCTCTCCTGCCGGGCGGTGAGGAGCTCCGGTCGGCGTAGCGCGCGAGCCTCCAGGTGCGCTCGCAGGTCGGGGAACGCGTCTGGGGACATGCGCACGAGCATGCTGTAGCTGATGGGGATGGATGTTGCTCTTGGCTTTTAAAGTGATAGTAGCCTATTGCTACTATCTATTTATATTCTGCCTCATTTCTGTCACTGCCTATCAGAGTTCACCTTGCCCTATATTAACCTCCCTGTGACATCACTTCCTTGCCCTGTCATGGTTTATTGTAGACCGAGAGTGCGTTCTGATTACTTGTCTTTCTTTTGGTTCCTGACTTCGGCTTGTTATTTGGTTATTCTTGTTTCTGGCTCCCTTGACCTTTGGCTTTGTTTACCGCTTACTCATATCTCTCTAACCCTGACCTTGGCTTGTCTGACTATTCTTATCTCTTGCATTCTTGCGTTAAGTTCGGCCACTTTAAGGTCTGGTAATACGCCTGTTTGTGCTTGCATTTATTTCTCTGGTTTGCGTGTTGGGGAGTTGTACCTTGACACTATTATATTAATTCAATCTTGAACTGTTGGAAATATGCTCTATCTCCAGAACCCTGAAATAAGACTGCTGGTGGCATTTATGAAATGGAAAGTACTGTTTTCGGTATTTGGATATATGGTATATGGAATAGAAAGAGTGCAATAGGTATACTTCTGAGGAGATAGTTATGGGGATGTCTGTGAGTTTGGTGAGAATTGCCCCCTGTTTAATGCCTTTTCTCTATCTGTTGAAATAAGGAGGGAGGGGTAGATTTGCTTCTGGGTCATGTGTATCAGGTTAAGTACTTTTGTGGTATTACCTTGGGCTTCCTTACCTTGAACAATAGCCATCTGGTCCAGATGAGTGAGGTCTGAAACAAGTAGTTGTATGTGGATTGCCAGTATTTCAGCAAATAATTACATGTTGAGAGCTCGGCCTGTAGCTTGGGCATAAAGAGGGGTCTTCACCCTCCTTTAGTAAAGCAACTACATGTGCTGCTACTGTATGGGGTTTAGATAGCTCTCCTCCTGGCTGGCGTTGAACACGCAGTGTAAATGGGGGGGCAGGATGTATAGAAATGTTTTATAGTACAGTGGTACCTCGGTTTACAAATTTAATGCATTCTCTGGGACGTTTTGTATTGCGAAATTTTTTTAAACCAAAATGTGGTTTCCCATAGGAATGCATTGAAAACCAACTAATCCGTTCCAAAGGTCAGAAAAAAAGTAAAAATGAGCTGGCATGGAAACCAACCCACAATGCAGAATACACAGTAAAAGGCATGCAAACGACGAAGCTCAGCTCCCTACCTTTCCACCGCTTGAAAAATGCACCAAAAAAGTTCCAAAAAGTCCCAAAACCATTTAAAAAAAATTCCACAATGGCTCCAAAACTCGATTCAAAAACCACTTCAACACCTCCATACTCGATGCCACATCCTACCCACAGACTCCAGCATGCACGGGTGCGGCACTATAAACCTCCCAGGTACAATGCATCCTGAGGAAACTTGCTTCGTATTGCAAAAAAAAATTCATAAACCAAGGCATTATTTTCAATGGATTTTCATTTGTAAACCAAAATTATGTTACCTGAGGCGTTTGTAAACTGAGGTACCACTGTATTTAACTGTGAGCCCATCAGGGCAGGGGCTTTTACGGGATTTTGTGAGTTTAAGTGCCAGCGAACGCTCCTCGAAGGAAATGGACTCCACCAGGGGCGGAAATCAAGGCCCCCTTCCTTGCTGCAAGGTGTTTGTGTGGCTCTCACACAGATATTATATGCATGCTGCCCAGCACTCAGAATGGCTGTATGAGAGCCACACAGTCCTGACTCCCACACCTGCAGGACCCCCTTATGATGTTGTGTTCCTGTATGTCAACATGTTGAAATAGAATGAATCATTGGTCTTGTTTTACCTATTGTACTGCGCTGCAGAATATGTTGATGCTATATAAGTAATTGTAATAATTGCAATTATCTGTGTAAGGAAGCTCTATGCAGTATTGCAATGGCGGGGAACCAAATAACGAGTGAGTGTGATTAACAAAGTGCAAAATGTGCAGGCAAGCCGCTGAAAACTGTGAAACACTCCCTGTATCCCTTATATTTAAACGCCAGAGTTTGAAGAGAGAACATTCTCCTGAAGAAGTCTGAAGTGAAACGAAACGCGTTGAGGAGATAATTATCCCAGAAAGGACTTCAGCATAGCAGCATCTAAAGACTGACTTCCTTGTTCCTCATCACTAGCAGTATGCGGAGGAAGCCCAGTTGAGACACACATTACTGACTGACATTCCTGGGGGCTAAGCACATTTGAGGCTAAAAGCGCTTGTGCACATATTGATTTGCTTCAATTGTGCCATTACTTATGTGAGTGTTCCTACTTTCATATTTTAACTTTTTGTGTTTATTAAAATTTGCACTATGATTTTTTTGTTTCTCTTTTTCATGTGAGTTTGTGCATGTGAGTGGCTGCATGTAGTATTGCATGTGTGGGGATGCTGCTTGTGGGATTATGTGCATACAGTGAGGTTCCTTGTGGGTGTGCATGTGTGGAGAGGGCTGGTTGTGTTGCACAGTGTGTGTCGATAGGAGCTGTGTGTGGGATGGAGGCTGTAGTAGGTGTCTGGGGGATACTGGGTCTGTATGGGCACTCTACTGTGTGGGGGAGATACAGAGGTTGCAGTATATGTGTGGATAGTGGCTGCAGTGAATGGGGGGGGTATGTACTGTAGTGGATGCAGGGGGGCAAAGGGACTGTAGTAGGTGCATAGTGGCTGCAGTGCATAAGGAGGATATGAGATGTAGTAGGCGCAGGAGAGCGTAGGTACTGTAGTAGGTGTAGGGGGGCATAGGGACGGTAGTGTGTGCATGGGGCTGTGGATAGTGGCTGTTGTGGGTGAAGGAGTGGTATTGGCGGAATCAGGTGCTGGAAGGGATAGGTGCTGCACTGGATGCAGGAAGGGATATGGATGACAGATATGGGGTTGTGATATGTGCAGGGGGGCATAGAGGCTGTAATGGATGAGGTGGGTACATGGAGAGATAGAGGTGTATGCAAAAAGGCATAGAGGCTGTGGTGGGTACAGGGATGCGAATGAGATGGATGGGGCTGGTATGAGTAAAGATGGGCAAAGGGTCTGGGATGGGTGAAGAAATTTGGTCTGTGATGGGATAAAGGGTGCATAGTTGCTGGTATGGGTGAAGGGAGGCTAGGTGGAGGGGGCATAGGGTCTGGGATGGTTGAAGGTGCATATGGGCTGGTATGGGTGAAGTGGGGCATAAGGGCTAGTATAGGTGAAGAGGCATATGGCCTTGGATGGATAAAAAGGGGGTGTACCGAACACTGGTATTTTGTATACCTGTTCGTTCGAATGCTCCTGAACTGCTAGGGACTTAGTGATTATAGTCCATCCCATGGAGCGCTGAATCGTACGTTCCTGAAAATCAAAGTGAAGCATGAAAGTAAATCCAGCGGTTCATTGGTCACATACCCAAACATCACTCGAGACTAGACGAAGGGCACAACAGGAATAATTTATTCTGGCCAGATGGCCAGCTTTTATACAATTCAGGAATTACACGCCTACAAAAACCTTCTACAACACGCCCAAGAATTTCTGAGTCACAATGACTCTGCATAAAATACAAAATATCAAAAATACATAAATAAAAAAACACATAAAACATATAGGAACCCCCATAAATATTATATCCCTAGATAACTTGGATCTGAGCGCCCAAGTTGTCCAAATAGCACTCAGATCCCACGAATAGAGCCGAATCGCCACCGGGGTAAAGCTTTGACCGACCACTCATGAGAAGCCTACCCAAATCAGTTCCATAGTGTTCAGTGGTAGCGATCGGTCAACTTCGGGAGTTCCAAACCGAACAAAACCACGAATGGTTCCCCTGGCTCATAGGTAGCGTATGTTCACCTTGTTCGTGTGAACAAACCTACTGAATAGCGCTCTCCTGACTTATCTATGAAATTAAGCAAACTTTTTTAATTTTCTTTTTATTATATTTTATTTATTTATTCTTTCCTTTTCTCTCTTGAGATTCGACATATAATTTTCCATAAACTCTCAGTTAAACTATAGACCAAACTATGAAAATTTACACACATAACATCAGAGGGATAAATGTTCCACGTAAGAGATATATGCTCCTCAAAGAACTCCGGAACTCCCAAGCAGATATTATTTGTCTCCAAGAGACCCATTTAAAAAATAACTCTAATCCTTTATTTAGCCTCAGGAATTTCCCATATCAGTATCATGCTACATCCCCTAATAAGACCAAAGGAGTTTCGATTCTGCTGAGTTACCGATTAGCCTTTGAACTGATAACACTACATATAGATCCACAGGGTAGATTTCTTATTCTAATTTGTATATTGAATAACGCCACTTATACCATAGTGAATACATACTTCCCCAACAAGAACCAATCTAAGTATATGCATACACTTATGAATGAAGTATTGAAATTTCAAACTGGCATTACAATCATTAGTGGAGATTTTAATCATATCCTGGACCCAAATCTGGATTCCACTGCCCTTCATTCTTCTAGAGGGAAAACTTCTTTACACAAGAATTGTAACAATCTTAATAAAATACTGACATCTTATGGCCTCTATGACATTTGGAGGACTTTCCATCCTACCGCTAGAGAGTTCCCACATTACTCTCAAGTTCATAATACATATTCTCGAATTGATGGATTTTTAATGTACAGTTCACATCTATCTGGGAGGGAGGGTCTGCTGGAGATTGGCCGGGACGTGTCAGCTGACCGGAGTTCGCCCCGAACAGCTCGTGGCGAACCGTTCGCGAGAAGTTCGCGGACGGTTCGCGACATCTCTAGTAAAGACCTGCGAAATTGGAGTATCCACAGAATCTGACCACAACCCGGTAATACTTACATTAAGAGACCAATCCAAATATACAAAGAAAAGTCCATGGAGATTAAACGAAGAATTATTAAACAACTTGGAATTTACAGATAAAATCTATCAAGAATTAGATCAATATTTCACGATAAATAATTCAGAGGACATGAATCCCATAACAGTATGGTTAGCACATAAACCTGTAATACAAGGACTTTTATTAAGCAGAGCCTCATATCTCAAGAAAACTACTCAAACAGCTTTGCTTAATCTTCTTTAAAAAAGCTCATGATCTCGAAAAGCCAAAACCAGGCAAATCCAACTTCTCAGCTACAAGACAACATACAACAAACACAAAAGGATATTAATGAAATCCATCTGAGACAGTCCAGTATTGCGTTGAAAAAACTTAAGGCTACATCCTATTCTAAGGGTAATAAAGCCACAAAAGTATTAGCACAGAAACTACGAGACAAGCAATCACAGTCTAGAATTCCATTTCTGCTTTCACAGTCTGGACAAAAGATAATTCAACCTAATTTGATCTGTAATGAATTCGGAAGCTATTATAGTACATTGTATAATCTGAAAGACAAGTAACATACACCGCAATCCACTTCAGCTGCCATACGTTTCTACCTAGATAAACTGAAGCTACCTACCATACAAGAATATCAAATAACACAGCTTATAGCACTGATTACCACAGATGAGATAATAAAATATATAGATGAAATGCCTAAAGGGAAAGCACCAGGCCCGGACGGATTCACCAATATGTATTATACTATATTCAAGCAATCACTGGTGACAGCTCCTTCTTATTTCTTTAATGAAGCAACCAAAAAGGAATCCTTTCCGATGGAATTTTTATCAGAAAATGTTATCACTATCCCTAAACCAGGGAAATCTCCAAATGTATGTCAAAACTTTAGACCTATATAATTGCTTAATATAGATGCCAAAATATATGCAAAAATATTCGCAGAAAGACTTAAATCCATATTACCCACTTTAATACATACAGACCAGGTGGGATTCGTTACAGGCAGACAGGGCCCAGATAATACAAGGAAAGTATTGAATATTTATAACATCTTGAAATCATCTAAACAAGAAAGTATTATTTTATCCTTAGACGCCGAAAAGGCCTTTGACCACCTGAATTGACATTTTCTCTACAGTACGTTGACTACATTTGGATTTCCCCCTTTTATTTCTCTCAGTGGTTAAGGCTTTATATAGCAAGCCTACAGCGAAAGTAATGGATATGGGTTTTTGTTCAAAATCTTTTTACATCACAAACGGGACACAGCAGGGTTGCCCCCTGTCCCCCCTCCTCTATGTCTTAGCTTTAGAGCCCATTGCCATAGCTATACGTCAGAACAAAAATATTCACGGAGTGTGTGTGGGGTTAAAAGAATACAAACTCAACATCTTTTGCCGATGATATCTTACTAACGCTGGCGCAACCACATATTACCTTACTCATTTTATATAAAGAAATAAATGCTTATAGTCAACATTCTTACTATAAGCTCAATATTACAAAAACTCAAGCAATGTGCCTTAATATTCCTAAACTATTGGAAGAAAAACTTAAATTAGACTACCGCTTCGATTGGAGAGAAGATTATCTAGTGTACCTCGGAGTTAGATTTACCAAAAAAGAAAAATAATTATTCTCTGCGAACTTTACAAAATTATTTAAAGATATTGAAAAGCTATTGAAATTGTGGGGGAATGCATTATTATCCTGGGTAGGGGAAATGGCGGCAATTAAAATGTCTATCGTACCAAAAATTTTATACCTATTTATATGTTATATACCTCGTTACAAGTTAAAATTCCACAGTCATATATTAAAATTTTTTTATATACCTCGTTACAAGTTAAAATTCCACAGTCATATATTATAACTCTTCAAGCGGTACTCTTATGCTATAGTTGGGGCGGGAAACATCCCAGGGTCCCAAAAGGACTTTTACTGAGACAAGTGAAATCCGGAGGCATGGGGTTTACGAATTTGAAACTATACTATCATTCGGCAATCCTAACCAATATAGTTAGGGCAACTTCAGGCGTAAACACTCCTCAATGGGTTACCATAGAGAGCAATTGCTGTGGAAACTTTGATTTACCTTCTTTGATTTGGATGCCCCAGCAGAATCGAAAGATAGGCCCCGATACACTATCAACTACCAGGCATCTACTTAAAATCTGGGATACTAACAGAGATAGCTTATGCTTGGCATATCCATGGTCACTGGCGGCCCCAATTAAAATTTTATACAACTGTAATGGCACATTTCCAAACTTATAATGGAAACAATTGGGAATTACTCATATATTTTACCTTTATACAATAGATAGCTTAAAGCCTTTTCCCAGGCTTCAAGTGGAATTTGAACTTACTTCACACTTTACTTTTGCATATCTCCAAATCAAAGCACTTATGTCCAACAACAAGATACATACAATACAGCAAAACTTAAGTACCTCTATTACGAAATTTGAACAGTTATGTGCAGCAATCTCTCCACCAAAGAAAACACTCTCGATTTGCTATTATAGCCTTATCAATTCACAAGAAACATCAGTATGGAAATTTATGACAGAATGGCAATCCGACATGTGAGAAATTATAACACAAGAGGAATGGGAGAAAATCTTTACAGCACATGAGGGACTTTCATCTTGTACATCACATTTTGAAATTTCTCGGAAAATACTGTATAGATGGTACATGGTACCAACTCGTCTCAAATCAATCTATCCGGAAATGGAAGATATCTGCTGGAGGTGCCATTCTCATAAAGGCACCATGTTACATATATGGTGGACATGTGACAAAATAAATAATTTATGGAAAGATATAGGTACATTGATTGATGAGGTTACATCTTATAAGCTCGAACATACACCAAAGATGATACTCCTTAAAACTTTACCAGACAACATACCTAAAGTCACACGTAAAATAATCTTCCTGTCTATCGACAGCAATTTTAATAGCCAGATATTGGAAATCCACAAATCTGCTTTATTTACAGGAAATTAAAATTTTAATGACCACTACGGTAGAATATAAAAATGATAATGTGGAGACAGACAAAAATAGGGAAACTAAGCCCTAATGTAGCCAATAGGTGGTGGTCCTATTCTCAATCATCTTCCCCACATTCAACCATATTATGATTTTTCTGGAGAGGGAAGAGCGAAGAAATCCATTTCACATTTTACACGTTGCTAATTACTAATCAAATATTATTCAAACTGGAGAATGCATAGAGACAATGTATATATATATATATATATAGATATATATATATATATATATATCTATATATATATATATATATATATTTTTTTTTTTTTCACCAGGCAAACATAAAAATGCTTTTAAAAGAATGTAAATTAAATCTTAGGATAACTGTTAGAAAGAATTAGCTTGATTTTTAACTGAACTGGAAATATTATATTTGACAGCTCTGGATTGAGATAGTATAGGGGATAAAAAGTATGAGTCAAATAAGTGAACTGTGTTATTTGGAAAATTTGAGGTAACCTTTATTGTGTATGTCTGCCTTGTGATATTTTTATGTAAATGATTGTAATCCCTTCCCCTTTCTTTTTTTATGTAATCCCCTCTAAAATAAAAAAATAAAAAAGGAAAAACAATAAAATACCAATTACAAGAAAAGAAGCAGGCGTTTGTGAAGTTGACCAGTGTTCGAGGGGTCGTGCGACCAGATGGCCACCGTTTTCTCCAGGACCTGTTGTTCGGTTATACGAACGGCTGCCACACAGGGAGAGCACTTAATTTTGGGGTATTCTTTGAACTTAATGAGCCAGGGAGTGGTCGGTATTCTGTAGATTTATTTACTGAACAGAGAAAAGTAACTTTTGGGAAACAAAATGTGTAGTTTTGTTATGGTGGGCACATGGGCTGGAATGGGTCAAGGGGGGCATAGGCTGTGGGGTGGATGAAGGGGGTATTGAGGCTTAAACATTTTTTACATACCTGCTGTCTGCCAGACTTCAGCAGATTCTGCAGAACAGGACAGAGCAGTTGGTGAGATAACTTCCCCTCTCCCAGGCCCCGCCTCATCCCCTCAGGGGCAACCTATCACTGGAATATGCAGAATTATGTTTTTTTCTGACTAGGCAGATCTGATATCTGATCTCCCCAGCCAGAGCATGGCTGTGCAGCTATATGGGCCCCTTATAGCCTCGGGCCTTCAGTCCATGACCGATCTGCCTGTGTGGTCAATCTGCCCCTGGGCTCCACCAATTTCTGTGTAGTGTCTGCATCAAAATTTCTTATATTATTGTCAATGACATATGTAGACTTGCAGTTGGAGAGTAGTGGGTCGGTGTCTATGGTGGAAGGGGAGGAAGTTCATAAATTATGTAGTGATGTGTAATATTGTCAGAAGCCTTTGGCAATAGCAGAGTGTGACGAGACCAATCTCGCCACATTGCATTGGAGGAGCCTGGTTGCCCGCCTGCTGCCTTTGGATTATGGACCGGCAGTTAAACGGTTAATTTTACTGTGCAGAAATATTTATTCCTTCCTTTCTGCACAGCCGTTCGGTAGATTCTATCTACCGAACAAACAGACTTCTACCAGCCTCCCCAGAACCGTGGGAAGTCGGCCGGCGCCGTTAATTGGCCACCCAGTAGCTGGCGTGTGCCCTCCATTTACCTCCCTGAAGCCGCGGTTAACCACAGCTTAATTGACTGTTACTGGGTGGTCACGGTTACACCTAGCCGCCACACGATGGCGATGTTCTGGAGCTCCCCGGGCAGCCAGCGCTTTTCTGCCTGGCTTTCCTACGCCAAATCTGGACACTGTGTCAGCTAAGCACCGCTGAGCCTCCAGCCCCTGGTTCTAATTCGTACCAATTTAACGAATGTATGTAAATTCGGTATTTTGTGTTGGTGGAATGTTTTAACCCAGATAGCTATGCCATGGAGCCTATTCGTGTAATTAAAGACTTTGTCTGCTTGTCTGTCCCTTGTCACAGTCTCCCATTTGGTCCCCTAGGGGAGTGTCCACCAGGTAGGAGACCTGCATAAATACTAGGCAGGTAGCCCTCATTAAACAGACCACTGCTTGACCCTGAACACGGAGCTCTGTCTCGTCTTTGGGGGGATTTACTGTATGCTGAAAGAGACTGATTGCCAGGAGTGTAAGCCGCTTGGGTGCTTTTCCTGTTCGTCTGCTAGCAGCTATTCGTGAGGTTCCAGTTCGGGTGTTTGGAGCATTCCCTTGTATGCAGTTCGGGTGTTTGGAGCATTCCCTTGTATGCAGTTCGAGTGTTTGGAGCATTCCCTTGTATGCTGTTCGAGTGTTTGGAGCATTCCCTTGTATGCAGTTCGGGTGTTTGGAGCATTCCCTTGTATGCAGTTTCACTTATTGGCGGTTCGTGTGTTTGGTGTTCTGCAGTAGCTGTGCCTGCATCTCTGGAAAGGGGGCCGATCGCCTAAACGGTTTTTACCCCTTTTGTGCAAAACGGTCCGTTACACAGAGGGTATCTGGTGAGTGTGGTACATGGTAGATGGTACATGGTACCAACTCGTCTCAAATCAATCTATCCGGAAATGGAAGATATCTGCTGGAGGTGCCATTCTCATAAAGGCACCATGTTACATATATGGTGGACATGTGACAAAATAAATAATTTATGGAAAGATATAGGTACATTGATTGATGAGGTTACATCTTATATGTTTGATTCTGCTAACATCCGATTTCTGCCTGCAGTCCCTCATCACCCTTGCCAACAACTTCCTATTTTTCTTACAATATTCATAAAATAAATTTTTGGCTTATTGAAACTCTAACTGGATCCGTGAGGTCATGAGCGAGTTGAGCAAAGAGTAAGGGAAATCAGTCGGCGATGGGTATCAACATCACGTAAGGTTTTATGTTGCATTTCCAGTTGCATGATCTGGGAGAGCAAAGCAAAGATTTCTTGGGAATGTTGTCTTTTCTTATGGGTGCCATGCTTGATAAGCAGGCCACACAACACGCATTTGTGGGCTTCCCAAACTGTGTTGGGAGAAGATACAGGGTTAGCGTTGGTTAAGAAGAACTGTTCGAGGCGAGTACAGAGATCCGATTGGGTAAGGGGATAATTTAAAAGTGATTAATTGAGCCTCCAGATCCACTGCTTTCGATGTGGGATATTATGGAGATGATCACAGGGGCATGATTCGACCACACTGTTAGTAGAATGTAGGTTGTCTAGATGTCTTTGTGTTATGAGGAAATTATCTATTCATGAGTAAGTGTTGTATGGTGGGGTCTTTACCGATGAGATGTAATACACGCCCGCAGTCCATTAACTGAAAGTCAGGGCGAAGGGCAGGTATTCCCTGTGTTTTGGGAGGTGGGTTGTGCCAGCAGGTGTGTCCACCCTGGGTTCCAGGAGAAGACTAAAATCACCCCCTAGTATGAGTATGCCCACAATGAATAATCTAAGAATACGTAATGTTTTGTGGCCAAAAAGGGTATGTTGACCCTTATCATAGGCATTCGCAGCCTATTGCATTAGGGTGTGCACCCTAAAGCACAAACACACGCCGCGTGTATATGTATGTATGTATGTGTGATGGTGCTGTGTGTGTAAGGGTGCTGTGTGTGAGGGTGCTGTTAGTGTGATGTGTGTGTGAGGGTGCTGGTAGTATGCGTGTTTGTGAGGGTGCTGTTTGTGTGCTGTGTGTGTGTGAGGGTGTTTGTGTGTGTGTGTTTGTTAGGGTCCTGTTAGTGTGCTGTGTGTGTGAGGGTGCGGTTTGTGTGATTGTGTGTGAGGGTGCTGTTTGTGTGCTGTGTGTGAGAGTGTATGTGTTTGTGAGGGTGTTGTTAGTGTGCTGTGTGTGTGTGTTTGTGAGGTTGCTGTTGGTGTACTGTGTGTGAGAGGGTGCTGTGTGTTTGAGGGTGCTGTATGTGTGTAGGTGCTGTGTGTGTGTGGGTGCTGTTTGTGTGCTGTATGTGTGTGGGTGCTGTGTGTGTGAGGGTGCTGTATTTGTGAGGGTGATGTATGTGTGTGTGTGCAGTATGGGTGTGTGCTGTATGTGTGTGAGGGTGCTGTATTTGTGAGGGTGCTGTATGTGTGTGGGTGCTGTGTGTGTGAGGGTGCTGTTTGTGTGATTGTGTGTGAGGGTGCTGTTTGTGTGCTGTGTGTGAGTGTGTGTTTGTGAGGGTGCTGTTAGTGTGCTGTGTGTGTGTTTGTGAGGGTGCTGTTAGTGTACTGTGTGTGAGAGGGTGCTGTGTGTTTGAATGTGCTGTATGTGTGTGTGTGCTGTGTGGGTGCTGTATGTGTGTAGGTGCTGTATATGTGTGGGTGCTGTGTGTGTGGGGGTGCTCTTTGTGTGCTGTATGTGTGTGGGTGCTGTGTGTGTGAGGGTGCTGTGTGTGTGAGGGTGCTGTATGTGTGTGGGTGCCATATGTGTGTGCGGTATGGGTATGTGTGCTGTATGTGTGTGTACTGTATGGGTGTGTGTGCTGTGTGTGTGAAGGTGCTGTATTTGTGAGGGTGCTGTCTGTGCGTGGGTGCTGTATGTGTGTGGGTCCTGTATGGGTGTGTGTTCTGTATGTGTGTGTGTGTGCTGTGTATGTGTGGGTGCTGTTTGTGTGCTGTATGTGTGTGGGTGCTGTTTGTGTGCTGTGTGTGTGAGGGTGCTGTATGTGTGTGGGTGCTGTATGTGTGTTAGTGCTGTATGTGTGTGTGTGCAGTATGGGTGTGTGTGCTGTGTGTGAGGGTGCTGTATTTGTGAGGGTGCTGTATGTGTGTGGGTGCTGTATGTGTGTAGGAGTTGTGTGTGTGGGGTGCTGTTTGTGTGCTGTATGTGTGTGGGTGCTGTGTGTGCGAGGGTGCTGTATGTGTGTGTGTGTGTGCAGTATGGGTGTGTGTGCTGTGTGTGTGTGAGGGGTGCTGTATGTGTGTGCTGTATGTGTGTGGGTGCTGTATGTGTGTGGATGCTGTATGCGTAAGTGTGCTGTGTGTGTGTGGGTACTGTATGTGTGTGGATGCTGTATATGTGTGGATGCTGTATATGTGTGGGTGCTGTATGTGTGAGGGTGCTGTATGTGTGAGGGTGCTGTATGTGTGGGTGCTGTATGTATGTGGATGCTGTATGTGTGTGGGTGCTGTATGTGTGTGGGTGCTGTATGTGTGAGGGTGCTGTATGTGTGTGGGTGCTGTATGTGTGTGGATGCTGTATGTGTGTGGGTGCTGTATGTGTGAGGGTGCTGTATGTGTGTGGATGCCGTTTGTGTGTGGGTGCTGTGTGTGTGTGGGTGCTGTGTGTGTGAGGGTGCTGTATTTGTGAGGGTGCTGTATGTGTGTGTGTGCTGTATGTGTGTGTGTATGCTGTATGTGTGTGTGTATGCTGTATGTGTCTGTGTTTGCTGTGTGTGTGTGGGTGCTGTATGTTTGGGTGATTGTGGGGGTGGAGGTGGGGACAGATTACTTAATATCCCCCCTCCCTTCTTACCTTATGCCTGGGAGGGGGGGATCCTTGTTCCTGTTGCCATCCCTGGTGGTCCAGTGGAGAGGGAACTCTAGCCTGTTGGGCTAGAGTTCACTCTCGCGAGATCTGAGCGTTACCGTGGCAACGCTCAGATCTCGCGAGAGGAACCCGGCGGAGCTGCTGGCAAGAGCTCCCCGGGTTCTCTCCTGCCTCCCTCCCTGCAGCTGTGAGTCAGTGGAGAGGGAGGCTTAGAGCAGAGCCGGCACTCGGATAGCGCTGGCTCTGCATGAGCCGACAGAGGAGATCCTGAGATCTCCCCTGCCGGTCTCAATACATAGGTGTGCCGCAGGGATTAGGCACACCCCAAGCACACGCCTATTACCCTTATTCAGCATGTGTAAGATAGCTAAAGTGAATTTTATTGCATTTATTGATCCCTAATGAACAGGTACCTGACCTCTGCATCCGCTAACTCCGGATGCATCTGAAATGAAACTTCTGCTGAGAAAGGATCACTACACCTTTAATTTTTGCAATGGGATTGTTAGAAAAGAACCAGGTAGTGAGGTAGTACTTATCTAAAAACTAGGGTGCTTTAGAAAGGAAATGGGTTTCCTGAAAAATGCTATGGAAATTTGCATTGCTCACAGCTTTCACAGCGCCCTTGCATTCATGATATAGAGAGGCAATTCTGTCCAACCATGTGCTTAAAAAAAGAAAAAAAGTGTGTAGAGGGAGAAAGGTAAAGTAAGATTCGTCAGAGCGACAACTAGTAGGGGAGGTATGCCACTGGGTCAAGAGATACCAGCTACTCCTATTATCCAGTTCCAGCGTGACGGCAAGAAGTCCAAGGAGGGCTCTTAGTAAGTACAGAAAAAAGCTGTAAGATTAAAAAGAGTGAAAAAAGGGAGCAGACTAGTGTCCAAGGTTTAGTCTGCAGATATCTGATTTAACAATATACTATGGTCTCTTATTTTATGTCTATTTGTTCACATTTTCCTAGAGTTCCTTTCATTGCCCTAACCCCTCTGATGCAAACTTCGTCAATTCATCCCTATTCCCTTCCCCACACTCCCTCTTGCCCCTTACCCTAATTTTTATTTACTCTTTTTTAACTTCTTTTTCTCCTTTTCTTTCCTTTTTCTTTTTCCTCTTCTATTTTTACTCTGTTTTATTGTATATTTCCCTTCTTTCCCTGTTTTCCATATTTTCTTTACCTCTCCTTCCCTACTTGGTCTTATTTTAAAACATTCATGAAGAAATAGTTATGTGACCTCATCAGTTTAGATGAACTATAAATACTTGTGCCGTATTAATCCTATGCTTGAGTAGGATAATTGCAAAGGTGGGAAAAAGTATTGGGAGCCTATTTGGCGATGTAACAAGGCCTAAGCGCTACTACCTGCTTGCACTTTTTTTTAACAAATTCAGCAAGACAACAGAATAATAACAGAAAGCTAAAATAAATGTAAAAACTTATGGTAGGTATTCTACCCACTCCAATATTGACAGAAACAGCCCAGTCCAAGGTTAGCACCTGTTGAGTACCACTCACTAATACATCTTCTGTCAGTCCAGGTGGTTTGCAAACAGTCATCCCTTGTTCATTAGATGGTAATGGGTGTTGGGATCCATGCCAGCTGAGTAAGTGGTATCTACGGTGGGCAATCACTGAGTCTTCTTTGAGTTGTGGGGGCAGAGAAGATGACTAGTAAGCTGCAGCAGACAGGGTTAAGGAAGCCAATGGCAAAGCCAAAATCGAATAGTTCTTCTAGACCAGCTATAGAAACATAGAAACATAGAATGTGACAGCACGTAAGAACCATTTGGCCCATCTAGTCTGCCCAATTTTCTAAATACCTTATCTTATAGTTAGGATAGCTTTATGCCTATCCCACGCGTGCTTAAACTCCTTTACTGTGTTAACCTCTACCACTTCAGCTTGAAGGCTATTCCATGCATCCACTACCCTCTCAGTAAAGTAATACTTCCTGATATTATTTTTAAACCTTTGTCCCTCTAATTTAATACTATGTCCTCTTGTTGTGTAGTTTTTCTTCTTTTAAATATAGTCTCCTCCTTTACTGTGTTGATTCCCTTTATATATTTAAATGTTTCTATCATATCCCCCCTGTCTCGTCTTTCCTCCAAGCTATACATGTTAAGATCCTTTAACCTTTCCTGGTAAGTTTTATCCTGCAATCCATGAACCAGTTTAGTAGCCCTTCTCTGAACCCTCTCTAAGGTATCAATATCCTTCTGAAGATACGGTCTCCAGTACTGCGTACAATACTCCAAGTGAGGTCTCACCAGTGTTCTGTACAATGGCATGAGCACTTCCCTCTTTCTACTGCTAATGCCTCTCCCTATACAACCAAGCATTCTGCTAGCATTTCCTGCTGCTCTATTACGTTGTCTGCCTACCTTTAAGTCATCAGAAATAATCACCCCTAAATCCCTTTCCTCAAATGTTGAGGTTAGGACTCCTCCCTACTACCTTTCTTGTGAATGGGCACAACATTCACTAACTTTCAATCTTTTGGGACTACTCCTGTTAACAATGATTGGTTTAATAAATCTGTTAATGGTTTTGCTAGTACACCACTAAGCTCTTTTACTAACTTTGGGTGTATTCCATCAGGTCCCATTGACTTATTTGTCTTTACTTTTGACAGCTGAAATAGAACCTCTTCCTCTGTAAACTCACATGTAATAAATTACTCATTTGTCCTTTTTCCTAACTGAGGCCCCTTTCCTTCATTTTCATCTGTAAATAGTGAACAAAAATATTAATTGAAGCAGTCAGCTAGACCTTTATCCTCTTCTACATACCTTCCTTCTTTTGTTTTTAATCTAACTAATCCTTGTTTTACTTTCTTTTTCTCATTTATGTATCTAAAAAATGTTTTGTCCCCTTTTTTTACTGACTGTTCTATTTTCTCTTCTGTATGTGATTTGGAAGCACTTATAACTTCCTTAGCCTCTCTCTGCCTAATCTTATCCCCTTCAGGACGGGTGACGTACGAGGTCCGTCACAGAGGGGAGACCCTTAATGACGGGTGACGGACCTCGCTATCGCGGCGATCGCGGGGTTAATGGTGCTCCCGGTATGCCTCTGCATTAGAGGCATACCGGGAGCACCCGGTCAGGCTGCCCAGCACATGTGCTCGCTCTGACCGCAAGTCAGAGCGAGCACATGTGCTCTGTATACTCACCTACCGGCTCCCTGCACTTCCGGGTTCTGTGTGAAGTGCAGGGAGCCGGATCAGTGATGATCCTGCCCCCTGCTGGAAAAAAAAATAAAGTTAATTTAAAGTGTCCCCCCCCCCCTTACCCATTTTAATAAAAAATTAACCCATTCCCTGCCAATTGATCACTGACTACAGTGATCAATTGGCAGGGATTACATTTTACTATGATCTGATTTTTTTTTTTAACCCCTGAGGGTTAATTCTTTTTTTTTTTAACCCTCAGGGGTTAAATTAATTAATAAAATTATTTTTAAATTATATATTTAGATAGCTGGGGTGGGTGGAAGTTAGTGGGGAATTGGGGGATTTGGCGTTAGGCTAACTAGGGGTTAACGTTAAAAAAAGTTTTAAAAGAAACTTTAAAAAGTTAAAAATTAAGCTTAAAAAAATGTTTTAATAACATTTAAGTAAAAAAAACAAAAAAAACACACTTTACCTAGTCCAAATAAAAATTAACCCCTTCCCTGCCAGTCGATCACTGCCTACAGCGATCAAATAGAGATCACAGTATTATACTGTGATCTAATTTTTTTTAACCCCTGAGGATTAACTTTTATTTATTTTTTTAACCCTCAGGGGTTCGATTTATTTAATTAATTAATTTAAATATTTTATAACTATATATTTTGCTAGCTGGGGTGGGTGTTATGGGAAAATGGGGAATTTACTGTTAGTGCTGCGTACTGCTAGTTAGGGGTTAACGGTAAAAAAAAAAGCTTAGAAAAATGTTAAATCTGTAAAAAAGTTTTAAGAAAGTTTAGGAAAGTTTAAAAAAATTTATAAGCAAAACAAAAGTTTAAAAACTAGTTTTTAAAAGTAAAAAAGTTATAAAAAGTAAAAAAATACATTTTAAAAACGCTCATTACCACTACACCTGGAACAAACTAGAGAAAAAATTATCCCACGCCAAGGTTCAAAATATGCCTTTTGAATTACCCCAGGGTGTATTCTTTAATAAATAGTATGTGTTTGTGGGGAAGTTTCAATAACCAACCGTCTAAACTACTCCAAATTGGAACATGGACACAGCGTAAAACTTCAAAGTTAGAAAAAAACTGAATGGCTGCGTCTCAAATGCGCCCCTTCAACATCCACATATACCTGGCAAAGGTACATACGGGGGTATTGCTGTACTCAGCCGACATAGCTGAGCAACATATGAAGTATTATACAGTCATAGTACACATAAGGTTTGTAAAATATGCTGCGCAAACTCACTTTGTATGTCAAAAAGGCAGAAAAAATGCTTATTACCACTACACTTGGTACAAGCTAGCGGAAAAATGATCCCACGCTAAGGTTCAAAATATGCCTTTTGAAATACCCTGGGATGTCTTCTTTAAGAAATGGTATGGCTTTATGGGGAATTTGGATTATATAGCCTGGTAAAATACTCTAAAATGGGACATAGGCACAGCATAAAAATTCAAAGTTTGAAAAAAACTGGAATGGCTGTGTCCCAAATGTGCCCCTCCGATGTCCACACATACCTGACAAAGGTACATACGGGGGTATTGCTGTACTCAGCCGACATAGCTGAGCAACATATGAAGTATTATACAGTCGTAGCACACATAAGGTTTGCAAAATATACTGTGCAAACTCACTTTGTATGTCAAAAGGCAGAAAAAACGCTTATTACCACTACATCTGGTACAAGCTAGCGGAAAAATGATCCCACGCTAAGGTTCAAACTATACCTTTTGAAACACCCTGGGGTGTCTACTTTAAGAAATGGTAGGCCTTTGTGGGGTAGTTTGAATTTAAAACCTGCGAAGATGCTTGGAAATTGCACATAGGCCCAGCGTCAAAATTCAAAGTTTGGTAAAAACGGATATGGCTTGGTCTCCTATATGGCACTGTAGCTTCACAAAATAGTGACAAAGACATTCATTGGGGGTGTATTTTTACTCAAAAGACTTAGCTGAGCATAATTTGGGAGGTTTGAACTTAGTGGCACATATGAAATATACAAAACGCCCAGCAAAAATGCAATCCGTATGTAAAAAATGCACAAAATAATTTTTTACCACATACTTTGGCATATATTGGTGAAAAAATGGGGGTATGTTAAGGCACAATATGCACCTTATGAGATACCCTGGAGTGTCTACTTTTACAAATGGTAGGCCTTTGTGGGGGTTTTTGAACAGTCAAACTGTTATAATACCCCAAATGGAAGCTAAGGCTCATTAAATCCATCTCTCAAAATTCTACTGTGAATACTGTAAAGGACAGGTCTCCTATATGGCACTGTAGCTTCACGAAATAGTTCCAAAGACATTCATATGGGGTGTCATTTTACTCAGAAGACTTAGCTGAGCATAATTTGGGGGGTTTGAACTTAGTGGCACATATGAAATATACAAAACGCCCAGCAAAAATGCAATCCGTATGTAAAAAATGCACAAAATTATTTTTTACCACATACTTTGGCATATATTGGTGAAAAAATGGGGGCATGTTAAGGCACAATATGCACCTTATAAGATACCCTGGAGTGTCTACTTTTACAAATGGTAGGCCTTTGTGGGGGTTTTTTGAACAGTCAAACTGTTATAATACCCCAAATGGAAGCTAAGGCTCATTAAATTCATCTCTCAAAATTCTACTGTGAATACTGAAAAGGACAGGTATCCTGTATGGCACTGTAACTTCACGAAATAGTGCAAAAGACATACAATGGGGGTGTCATTTTACTCAGCAGATGTAACTGAACACAAAATAAAACTTTGTACAGGAATAGCACACACCAACTTTACAAAATATACACGAGAATTTCTCTGTTATAAGTTTGTGTGCCAAAAACCAAAAAGAACACAATTTTACTCCAATATTTAGCAGAGGTTGGCGGTGAAATGGCTACGTAGAAAGTGTCAAAACAACCTTAGATAAATAGCCCGTGATGTCTACTTTATATAAATATATACTTTTGTGTGGCAATTTTGTTTTCTTTTATGGCTATTAAGCTTACAAGACAAACATACCAAATTCTAAAATCGCTCCACATTAAAAGTTTATTTTACTCCTTGTGCTTTGTGACCTGTAACTACCAAAAAAAACTTAAAATCCCAGACACATTATATATTCTGTAAATCAGAACAAATAAATAAATGTATTTTTAATTACTTTCCTTAACCTGCACTAATTATGCACACATTATTATTGCAAAAAAATGTAAAAAAAAACAATATTTTTCATTTTTTTACACATATTCTAATTTTAGAAAAGTCTGTTTTTTTAAAGTCTAAAACTTTTGTTTTTGTGTGGTGTGACTCAGTCACTGTTCTTATATTAAACCACACTGACTGGTGATCGCTGGATCCTAAACTTTCACCTACAGTAATATCTGATACCAAATCTCCATTTGTTAACACTAAATCTAGTATGGCCTCTTTATGAGTTGGCTCCTCATTGATTTGTTTTAGAGACAATCACAGTAGGGAGTTTAGAACATGTGTGCTCCTGGCACAAGTAGCTATTTTTGTTTTCCAATTCACATCAGGAAAATTAAAGTCACCCATGATGATAACTTCCCCCTTCATTGTCATTTTAGCTATTTCCTCAACTAGTAGATTATCTAACTCTTCTATTTGTCCTGGGGGGCGATAAATCACACCTACACAAGTTACTGTGTGATTACCAAATTCTAACGTAACCCAAATGGACTCTATATTCACCTCACTAACTTTTATTAGGCTAGATTTTATGCTATCCTTCACATACAGGGCCACCCCTCCCCATTTCTTGCCTTCCCTGTCTTTTCTATATAAAGAGTACCCTGGTATTGCTATATCATATATGTCATTTTTCTCATTATACCATGTCTCAGTAACAGCGACTAAATCTACATTATCAGTTGCCATTATTGCTACAAGTTCATGGATCTTATTTCCTAAACTGCAAACATTTGTAGACATGACTCTAAGCGTATCATTTTTTAACACACTTGCTACAAGCACCTTCTGTCCTTGTTTTGGGGGACAATTGGATTGATGTTTTATCACCCTTTTGCCCCCCTCTCCTAGTTTAAATACATCCTAGCAAAACCTCTGAACTGCTCACTGAGAACATTTGTTCCCTTTTGAGAAAGATGCAAAACATCTCTTTTTTACAGTTTATTTCCATTCCAAACAGAGCTACCATGAGATATAAAGCCAAATCCTTGCTCCCGACACCATTCACCAAGCCACAAGTTAAAGTCCCTAATACGCAGCCGCCTGTCATTCTGCACAGGCAGAACTTCAGAGAATGACAGTGTGGACAGTGTGGAAGCAACCTGCTGTATATCATTGGCAAAAACACTAAAAACTTCCTTAACCTCTGAAACCTCATTGCAAGCCAAGTCATTTGTCCCTAGATGGACAAGTACATCTAATTCCCCTTCCTGCTTTGCGTGCTTAACAATATTACAAATATGTCTCCTGTCTCTGTGAGCAGTAGCTCCGGGAAAACATCTCACAAGACCACCATTGTCCATCTCCACACCTCTTATGATGGAATCCCCCAACAACAACTGCTTTCTATTAAGCCTTACCATAGTTTACAAGCCTGTCTCCACAACACCACTACCCTCAGTGCCTGAACCTGTCTCCACAACACCTCTACCCTCAGTGCCTGAACCTGTCTCCACAACACCACTACCCTCAGTGCCTGAACCTGTCTCCACAACACCACTACCCTCAGTGCCTGAACCTGTCTCCACAACACCACTACCCTCAGTGCCTGTCTCCATAACACCACTACACCTGGTGCCTGAGAATGTCTCCATAATGCCATAACACTCTGAAAGTGCAGAAAATGAATTATGTAGAGCAACAGACTGTGCAATATGTCTTTTATCCACAACTCTAAGTCTACCAGATCCTACAGTACTCCATCTGCCATTCCTAGTACATCTCTGCAGCAGTGACTTTGCAGCAGTTTCAGCCAGATAATTTACAAATCTCAGACTTCAAAAATACAATCTCCTGCCACAATTTAGAGAACTGTCTACAGATTAGACAGCATCCAAATCTCCAAAATGTGGAACGTGAAATAAATGCATAACAACTATTACACTGAACTAAGTCTGCCATTTCAATAAGGTGAGTAATTTAAATCAAACAAATCTTAAATTTTTGTCCTCCTGAATACATCAGATTACCTCCAGTTTATCTCCAGAATATCTCCAACTACACACTTAGAAGCAGCACTCTCCAGAATGTCTCCAACCACACACTTAGAAGCAGCACTCTCCAGAATATCTCCAACCACACACTTAGAAGCAGCACTTAGATGAAGCAACCAAGCTATATTAGCCAAGCTAATAAAAACAACCCTTATATAACTCCTATAAGCACCACCCACTAGGAATGTTTAACACCTGGGTAGGTCTCTGCTTATTTGCAAAAAATAGCTAATTAACTAGCAATCAATAGCAAGTAGCTAACTAATCAAATCAAATGCCTTATAATTACCAACAGGAAATCAAACTTTGTGCAATCAGTAACCTTTTCCTACAGATGAATCTTACCTGTAACAGTAGAAAAGAAAACTCTTAGCAAAAATCTTAGACAGTTGAAGCTTCTGTAAAACTCTCCAGAATATCTCCAACCACACACTTAGAAGCAGCACATAGATAAATCAACCAAGCTATATTAGCTAAGCCAATGACAACAACCCTTATATACAAGGCCGCCACCAGAAATTTTTGGGCCCCTAGCCCCGGGGCCCGCCTCCAAATATCGCCCACAGGGTCCGTCTCCAAATACAGCCCACAGGAATACACACACAGACACAAATACACACACTGATACAAAAGGACATAGATACATACTAACAGAAACACATACTGAAACAGACATACATGCATACAGGCATACATACTGACACGCACATACTGAGACATACACACATATACAGACACACAGGCATGCATAGTGACAGAGACACATACTAACATACATACAGACACACATGCATGAGGACATAAAGACACATACATACATACACACTGACATACATACAGACACCGACATACATACATACATACATACATTAATACATACATACAGACATACAGACACTGACATCCATACACACATCCATTCATAATGGCATACAGACATACATGCATAATGGCATACAGACATACATTCAGACTGACATACATGCATATATACTGACATCCTGACAGACATACATACTGACATACATGCATACAGACATCCATACACACATACACGCAGACATAATGATATGCAGACATACATTCATACTGACATACAGGCATACATATATACATACATAATGACATACAGACATACATTGATACTGGCATACATACATACATACAGACATACATTCATATATACATACATAGACATACATGCATGCATACATACAGACATACATACAGACATACATGCATACAGACATACATACATGCATACAGATATGCATACAGACATACAAACAGACATACAGACAGACATACAAACAGACATACAGACATACATACAGACATATATGCATACATACAGACATACAGACAGACATACATGCATACAGACAGACATACAGACATACATACAGACAGACATACTTACATACATACATACATACATGCATACATACAGACATACATGCAGACAGACATACATACAGACAGACATACAGACACAAATGCATACATACAGACATACATACATACATACAGACATACATGCATACAGACAGACATACATACAGAGACATACAGACATACATACAGACATGCATACAGACATACATGCATACAGACAGACATACAGACAGACATACAGACAGACAAGCATATATACAGACATACAGACATACAAACATACATGCATACAGACATACACACACACACACAGCTCATTTTCCAGCCACCCTCCTGTCTCTTACCTTTTCTTTGCAGGAGGGTGGCTGGAGCTGATGGGAGTAGTCGGCACTGTTCTCCCCCATTTCCGGGTGCGCGCTCCTCCCATGTGGAGTGAGCTGGGAGTAAGTGACTACTTCCTCCCAGCAGCACTTGGTGCGACAGCTTTTTTTTTTAAAGGGGCCCGGTCGCACTATACAACGGTCACAGCGCTGACCGGCCCCTGAAGATATAGGGCCCATCGAGTGGCACCCAATGGGTCCCATCGGGTGGGGGCCATGGTGCAAGTGCACCAGAGGCAGTTCCGCCACCACATGTGAGGCCTGAGCGGCCGGGCCCCCCAGGCCCGCCTGGCCCGTGACAACCGTTATGGTTGTTACCCCCTGATGGCGGCCCTGCTTATATAACTCCTAAAAGCACCACCCACTAGGAACACCTGGGTAGGCCTCTGCTTATTTGCAAACAATAGCTAATTATCCAGCAATCAATAGCAAGTAGCTAACTAATCAAATCAAATCCCTTATAATTACCAACAGGAAATCAAACCTTGTGCAATCAGTAACCTTTTCCTAGAGATGAATCTTACCTGTAACCAGGGGCGTATTAGCCGGGAGGCAAACAAGGCATTTGCCTTGGGCGGCATTTTTCAGGGGGCGGCAAAAAACGCCGCCCCCCAAATGCCCAGGGCAAATGCCTAGTTAGCCTTGCAGCTAACTGACATCCCGAGCGGGCGGCGCTGGCAGGCGGGCGGCCGGCGAGGGAGCTCTTCCCCTGAGCTGACTGCTCAGCTCCCTCGCGGCCGCAGAGTGAGGCTGGGAGCCGGAAGATGACGTCATCTTCCGGCTCCCAGCCTCACTCTGCAGCCGGCGCGCGAGGGAGCTGAGCAGTCAGCTCATAGGTAGTGCACCCTCGCCCGCCTGCCAGCGCCGCCCGCCTGACCTGCAGCCACCGGACCACCAGGGAGAGAGACCCCCCCCAGCACTCCCAAAGGTAAGGAGGTTGGGGGGGGATTTAAATAATAAAAAAAAAAGTTAATGTGTGTGTGTGTCTGACCGTGTGTGTGTTTGTGTCTGATTGTGTATGTGTGTGTGTTTGTGTCTGACTGTGTTTGTGTGTTTGTGTATGTGTGTGTCTGACTGTGTATGTGTGTGTGTGTGTATGTGTCTGACTGTGTGTGTGTGTGTCTGTGTATGTGTCTGACTGTGTGTGTGTTTGTGTGTTTGTGTCTGACTGTGTGTGTGTGACTGTGTTTGTTTTTGTCTGACTGTGTTTGTGTGTGTGTGTTAGTGTCTGACTGTGTTTGTGAGTGTGTGTGTGTCTGACTGTGTATGTGTGTGTGTGTGTTTGTGTCTGACTATGTATGTGTGTGTGTGTGTTTGTGTCTGACTGTGTGTGTGTGTGTCTGACTGTGTGTGTGTTTGTGTCTGACTGTTTGTGTTTGTGTCTGACTGTGTGTGTGTATTTAGAAGGTGGGGCGGGTGGAAGGGTTGGATGGGGGTGGCGCGGGGGGAGGGGGGCGCCTGAGTTTTGTCCTGCCTAGGGCAGCACAAAACCAGGATACACCACTGCCTGTAACAGTAGAAAAGAAAACTCTTAGCAAAAATCTTAGACAGTTTAAGCTTCTGTAAAACTCTCCAGAATATCTCCAACCACACAGTTAGAAGCAGCACTTAGATGAAGCAACCAAGCTATAAACAATATGGCACTATTCCTCCACTTTGGCTAAGGGGATCGGTGCGTAAACATGTTCAGAGTCACTGGAAGGACATTTGAGGCGTTCAAAATATTCTTTCATTCATGGGGTAGAGGGACTTGTATGGCCGCGGGGCAGCCAATGTATTCTTTCATTCATGGGGTAGAGGTCTATAGTGGTCCATGATGCTCTGTGTATGGTGTTGAGTAGTGGCAAGCACTGGGCGATGTGTTTCAGGGCCTGCTGGTTCCAGAGCCATCACTCTGGAAGGTTTGTTTTACCTCGTCAATTGGAAGTCCTCTTTCTTAAGTAGGGAGGCAAACAGGGCATACCAATTGGGAGCCAGAGTATCTCTGTTATTGTGGTTAGTGGAGGAGTTCTCATCAGAGAGGATTGCAAGTGTTTGGAGGTAGTTCCGTATAGAGTAAGAAGGAAGTCACCTTGTAGTCTGGGAGAGGAGGAGGTAATTTGGTGTTTTCGGGAGTGCCCCATTAAAGGGACACTGTAGGCACCCAGACCAATTAAGCTCATTGAAGTGGTCTGGGTGCAAACTCCCATCACTTTTAACCCTGAGCATGTAATTATTGCAGTTTTTATAAACTGCAATAATTACCTGCTAGGGTTAACTTCTTCTCTAGTGGCTGTCTACCAGATAGCCACTAGAGGAACTTCCGGGTGGATAGACAACTTTTGGCCACCTAAACAACGCTAGGCGTCCTCACGCTATGCATGAGGACTTCCAATGTCACCGGAATCCTCATAGGAAAGCATTGAATAATGCTTTCCTATGGGTAAATCCTAATGTGGGTGCAGCCATTGCCGTGCATGTTCATTAGGTCTCACCTGCCAGCTGCCATTGACAGGGGAGTAGCATGGGCGGAGCTGAGCCAGCACCGAGGGACATGGGCGCTGGACCCATATAAGTAACAGAAGGGGTTATTAACCCCTTCTGCACCACGAGGGGAAGGGGGATCTTGACAGAGGGGGAAGCTATAGTGCCAAGAAAACAAGTTCATTGTTCTGCCACTATAGTTTCCATTTAACTAAAGAGATGTGCTAATTCTGGCAATTATAAGCAGCGGGTCTTGGAGAGAGGAAATTGAGCAGCCTCCAATAACCAAGTTAAACTCATCCTTTCAATCAGATGTCTCATAGAGACCATTTGATTGGGGCAACGCAATGTTTTGATATACATGTGCACCAGTCACCCAATGTTTCCCTATGGGGAAACATTTCATTGGCTGAGATCATTTACACTGATAATCTCAGCCAAAAAGACACAATCATGCAAGTTGGTGCATTACTAATACTGTAATACTCACCTTTCAAATCCACCTAAATAGGCTTCAAGACCCTATGGCAGATCAGATGAAGTGTCATTAAGATGCACAATGCTGCAGAAAATTTATAAATACATGTTTTATGCAAAATTTGAAATACAATAATCTAGCTGATTATTTGAGACAGAAGCTATCAAATGCATAAAAGGTGTGTTGGTGCATTGTATTTTGCATATGCTTCATTTGCTTGATCACATCACTTAAGGAAAGCAGACCTGTAGATATATCTGGTTCTGAAGCATCAAAGATAAACTGATTATGTATGTTACTGCATCTCTAGTGACTCCAAAGGTAGAACATTGAATATATTTTATTGAAATATATTTATACAGAAATATAAGTGAAATCAGCATTTAGAACACTCAAATCAGCACTTGGATTAACAATCAGTAGGAGAGCCCTCCAATCAGGAGCCAAAAGAGTAAGGTAACTTGTCTAATCACAATGTCATGTTGGTTGAAGCACATTTATGCAATGTCAAGTTGTCTCGGTCAGCAACTGGCATTACTTCAAGAAGTCCCCGTTAGTGTGGCTAAACAATGACTGTCCAGATTGCATTAGCTCATACCAGGGATCATGGAATTGTGTGGAGTAACTGTGGCAACCTCAGGTATTACCTGGTCTTCTGCATCTAGTAGTTAAAATAGTTCACCAAGTGATCCACAAACTCACAGAATCATTCTAGGTGCATATTTATATGACCATGTAATATGTGATTTAATTTTTATGTCTAAATTTAACAAATCCAAAACTACTTAGAGAATCAACTGTATTTGGGTGCTGCTGATTACTGTGGGAAACCTAAAGTAGTATGTTGATATAATTGACCTGTTTAGGGCTACCACTGTTAAAGGGATCATTATGTCACCATTCCAAACCTTTTCCACAACACTTTCAACATTATCAGAAAAAGGGCGCTAAACTTGTGTTAAATATTACGTTTAAGTAATCACCATCCTTCCAAGGTAGAGTTTTAACACATGGACAGTACTATTGTATTCGTAGCAAATTCAATTTCTAAAAACACTTAAGGTAACACTATAGGGTCAGGAACACAAACATGTATTCCTGACCCTAAAGTGTTAAAAACACAATCTAGCCCCCCTTCCCTCCCAAAATATAGTACAATCTTACTTTTAGTCCAATCTGCTGCTGCTGCTGGCTCTGCCGCTGATCTGCCTGCTTGGCTGACATCATATCATATAGGAAAGCATTGGATTGGCTGAGACTTTCAAGGAGGCAGATCAGGGGCAGATCCACACAAGTCAAACACAGTCCTGGCCAACAGCATCTCCTCATAGAGATGCATTGAATCAATGAATCTCTATGAGGAAAGTTCAGTGTCTCCATGCAGAGGGTGTAGACACTGTATGTCAATGCTGCAAATTGTGTAGCACTGCCCCAGAAAACACCTCAAGTAGCCACTGGAGGTATCCCTAGTCTGTTATACAAACATTACATTTTTACGGGAATAAAACTGTGTTTACTGCAAAAATCCTGCAGGGAATGATTTTAACCACTAGAACAAATACATTAAGCTGTAGTTGTTCTGGTGATTATAGTGTCCCTTTGAGTCGCTAAGCACACTTTTCTAACAATTAAATAGAACACTGAAAACATGTACAAGTGTTTTCATGTGAGTAAAAACACCACCAATGTCTTGATGACATGTGTAAGCAATGCCAGCTAAACTTAAGTGGACACTATAGGCACCCAGACCACTTCAGCTCATTGAAGTGGTTTGGGTGCACTGTCCCAGTCCCCTTAACCCTGCAATTGTAATTATTGCAGTTATTGACAAACTACAATAATTACCTTCGTAGGTTTAACTCCACCTCCAGTGGAGTTGGAGCTATATTTGCGGCAAACTTTTGCAAACATCCACACTAATCCGTGAAGAAGTCCTTTTGAAAGGACAAACACATTGGATTGGAATTATTGGAGTTTTATTCTGTATTTGGACTACTTATTTTATTTCTTTAACTTTTATTTATTTCTTTAATTTGTTATTGTTGCTGCTCCATTTATTTTGCTGCTTGTGGACTGTTTCCATATATCAGGAGACCAAGTGTCCCATTGGAATTACCACTTTGAGTGGAGATATGCCTATAACTACTTTTTGTCTTTAAGTGGAATACAATAAATATATACTTGTTTCAATTATACTTCACTATTGTGGCCATTCTTTCCTCTGTTTCGTATAAGATAGATCTATCACAGAAAATTCCTGTACCTAGTACTCTTGGAAGGGTGACAAGTCTGAATTGCCTGTTTGTTTGACAAGTCTGTTTGACAAGTCTGAATTGCCTGTTTACCTACTACTCACTGGGGTGTTCATTTCCATACTGTATTATGCTATGTAATAAAAAAAACTAACTAGGTCAAGGTAAACCTATTACATGGTCAGCAAGAAGCAATACCAGAGGACAACAACAATCAGTTGTGGTGATAAGCTGGACACCTTTATGTTAGCAACCCATTCTTAGTAGTACTGGTGCTTGGAGTGCTCTTTAAAAAGCCACCATTGTAGGAATTTTGATAAATGCAGGCAACATGGACAGCATCTAAAGTTTTAGTAGGTATGGTTTCTCTAAAGGGGCTTGGGAGTAATCAGAGATAAAAATGCATGTGCCATACTCAATGTCTTCCAAATTTGTTTTTGTATGGTTGACTGTTGTATGGTTGACTTCCTAGCGTGCATGCGTGCATTTGTGTGCAGTGTTGTTTTTTGAATGCAGTGGTGTATTTATATATAATGTTGGTGTTTCTATTGTAATTAAGATGATTATTGAGGTTTTTTTTGCTTATCAAAACAAAAGGAAGACATCAGAAACAAATCTCATAGCAGTAACAAATGTTTCAAGAACTAGGCAGATAATGTTGGTGTTTTAATACAGATGTGTGTTTGTATGCAGTATTGACATTTGAATGCACACGTGTGTTTGTATGTAGAGTTGAAGTTTGAATGTAGGGGTGTGTTTGTGTGTCATGGTGGCGTTTCAAAGCTGAGATGTATGCACATATGAAAAACCACTGCCACATACATATACACACATAGACACACATGCAGTTACACAGATACACACACTGACACAAATGCAGACTCACAGATACACACACTGACATACTTGCAGATATACAGACACATGGATACACACACTGACACACATACAAAGACAAAGAAACACAATGACACATGCAGATACACAGACAGACAATGATTCACATGCAGATACACAGACATACAGATACATACACTGACACACATACACTGAGACACACACTGACACACATACAAATACACAGCCATACAAATACATACATTGATACACAGACATGTGAGCCCCCTCCTCTCTGCCCTCTCCTCTGCTCTGTGCTTGTGGCTTGGTGAATGGTGTCGGGAGCAAGCATTTGGCTTCATTTCTCATGGTAGCTCTGTTTGGAATGGACATAAACTGTACAAAAAAGATGGTTTGCATCTTTCTCAAAAGGGAACAAATGTTCTCAGTGAGCAGTTCAGAGGTTTTGCTAGGATGTATTTAAACTAGGAGGGGGGGCAAATGGGTGATAAAACATCAATCCAATTGCCCCCCAAAACAAGGACAGAAGGTGCCTTTAGCAAGTGTGATAAATGACAAGCTTAGAGTCATGTCTACAAATGCTCGCAGTTTAGGGAATAAGATCCATGAACTTGTGGCAATAATGGCAACTGATAATGTAGATTTAGTCGCTGTTACTTAGACATAGTATAATGAGAAAAATGACTGGGACATAGCAATACCAGGGTACTCTTTATATAGAAAAGACAGTGAAGGCAAGAAAGGGGGAGGGGTGGCCCTGTATGTGAAGGATAGCATAAAATCTATCCTCATAAAAGTTAGTGAGGCAAACATAGAGTCTGTTTGGGTTACGTTAGAATTTGGTAACTCGTGTAGGTGTGATTTATAGGCCCCCAGAACAAATAGAAGAGTTAGATAATCTACTAGTTGAGGAAATAGCTAAAATGACAATGAAGGGGGAAGTTATCATCATGGGTGACTTTAATCTTCCTGATGTAAATTGGAAAACAAAATTAGCTGCTTGTGCCAGGAGCACACATATTCTAAACTCCCTACTGGGATTGTCTCTAAAACAAGTTGTTGAGGAGCCAACTCGTAAAGAGGCCATACTAGATTTAGTGTTAACAAATGGAGATTTGGTATCAGATATTACTGTAGGTGAAAGTTTAGGATCCAGTGATCATCAGTCAGTGTGGTTTAATATAAGAACAGTGACTGAGTCACACCACACAAAAGCAAAAGTTTTAGACTTTAAAAAAACAGACTTTTCTAAAATTAGAATATGTGTAATGGAGTAATTATCAGATTGGAGCAATTTAAATAGAGTCTACTGTGGTACTCCGCAGATGTGGCCAAAATAGTAAAAAACAAAAAGTTAGCATTTAGTAATCATAAAAAACCCAGAGATAGGAAGACAGAATGTTCTATAGGATTAGGCAGAAAGAGGCTAAGCAAGTTATAAGAGCTTCCAAATCACACACAGAAGAGAAAATAGCACAGTCAGTGAAAAAAAGGGGACAAAACATTTTTATATACATAAATGAGAAAAGGAAAGTAAAACAAGAATTAGATTAAAAACAAAAGAAGGAAGGTATGTAGATGAGGATAAAGGTCTAGCTGACTGTCTCAATTAATATTTTTGTTCAGTATTTACAGAGGAAAATGAAGGACAGGGACCTCAGTTAGGAAAAAGGACAAATAAGTCATTTATTACATGTGAGTTTACAGAGGAGGAGGTTCTATTTCAACTGCCAAAAGTAAAGACAAATAAATCAATGGGACCTGATGGAATACACCCAAAGTTATTAAAAGAGCTTAGTGATGTACTAGCAAAAGCATTAACAGATTTATTTAACCAATCATTGTTAACAGGAGTAGTCCCAGAAGATTGGAAGGTAGTGAATGTTGTGCCCATTCACAAGAAAGCTAGTAAGGAGGAGTATATAGGCTTACTATAGGCCTGTAAGCCTTACTTCAGTAGCGGGGAAAGTAATGGAAACCATGTTAAAGGATAGGATTGTTGAACATCTAAAAATACATGGATTTCAAGATCAGAAACAACATGGGTTTACTTCCGGGAGATCATGCCAAATTAATCTTATAGATTTTTTTGATTGGGTAACTAAAATAATAGATCAGGGTGGTGCAGTAGACATTGCTTACCTAGATTTCAGTAAGGCTTTTGACACTGTTGCACATAGAAGACTTATCAATAAATTGCAATCTTTAAGTTTGGATTCCAATATTGTTGAATGGGTAAGGCAGTGGCTGAATGACAGGCAACAGAGGGTTGTAGTCAATGGAGTATATTAGAAGCTTGGGCTTGTCACCAGTGGGGTACCTCAGGGATCTGTACTTGGACCCATTCTCTTTAATATTTTTATTAGTGATATTGCAGAAGGACTTGATGGTAAGGTATGTCTTTTTGCTGATGATACTAAGATATGTTACAGGGTTGATGTTCCAGGAGGGATAAGCCAAATGGCAAATGATTTAGGTAAACTAGAAAAATGGTCAGAGTTGTGGCAACTGACATTTAATGTGGATAAGTGCAAGATAATGCATCTTGGATGTAAAAACCCAAGGGCAGAGTACAGAATATTTGATAGAGTCCTAACCTCAACATCTGAGGAAAGGGATTTAGGGGTGATTATTTCTGATGACTTAAAGGTAGGCAGACAATGTAAAAGAGCAGCAGGAAATGCTAGCAGAATGCTTAGTTTGTATATGGAGAGGTATTAGCAGTAGAAAGAGGGAAGTGCTCATGTCATTGTACAGAACACTGGTGAGACCTCACTTGGAGTATTGTACGCAATACTGGAGACCGTATCTTCAGAAGGATATTGATACTTTAGTGAGAGTTCAGAGAAGGGCTACTAAACTGGTTCATGGATTGCAGGATGAAACTTACCAGGAAAGGTTAAAGGATCTTAACATGTATAGCTTGGAGGAGAGACGAGAAAGGGGAGATATGATAGAAACATTTAAATACATAAAGGGAATCAACAGAGTAAAGGAGGAGACCATATTTAAAAGAAGAAAAACTACCACAACAAGAGGACATAGTATTAAATTAGAGGGACAAAGGTTTAAAAATAATATCAGGAAGTATTACTTTACTGAGAGGGTAGTGGATGCATGGAATAGCCTTCCAGCTGAAGTGGTAGAGGTTAACACAGTAAAGGAGTTTAAGCATGCGTGGGATAGGCATAAGGCTATCCTAACTATAAGATAAGGCCAGGGACTAATGAAAGTATTTAGAAAATTGGGCAGACTAGATGGGCCGAATGGTTCTTATCTGCCGTCACATTCTATGTTTCTATACCACTATTCATTTAGGTGATGCACTCTTTACGATAAGGTACCTCACGCTAATAGCAGGGGCTCACTTAGGACCTATTGGGGAGCCATCTATACTACGAACCTAGCCCGACCATGGTCTTTTTAGGTCATCTGAGGGTTTTCTCCCTTATTTCGCCGGGGGGACTTCATATGATAAGATCGTTTATCCATTTCTGCAAATTAACTATAGGGATCTACATACTGCTACTGATCCCTCTTTGATTCTGATCTCTACCCTGTTCATATTATTTACTTATCTGCTATATATTTATGTGAGGCACTCTTTATGCTAAGGTACCCCACGCTAATAGCAGTGGCTCACTTAGGATATTTCAGGAAGCCATTAATATTATGAGATCAGTCCGATTATGTTTTTTTGAGGTCATCTGAGTATTTCACATATTTATACTCAGATGACCTCAAAAAAACATAATCGGACTGATCTCATAATATTAATGGCTTCCTGAAATATCCTAAGTGAGCCACTGCTATTAGCGTGGGGTACCTTAGCATAAAGAGTGCCTCACATAAATATGTGAGCTTTAACTAAACCCAATCATCTGAGCTTTAACTAAACCCAATCGATGTTAGTTGTGTCGACTAAAATCTGCTGGAGATTTAGTCGACTAAAATCTACTGGAGATTTAGTCAACTAATATCCACTTGATATTTAGTCGACAGAAATAGACCTAAATTAAAACAATGCAGATGACTTAAATACAACTAAAACTAAAATTGCTTTTTGGTCAAAAGACTACGACTGAAACTAAATAGAAATTTACTGCCAAAATTAACACTGGTTAAAATGGCAAGTAAAGGTTTTTAAAATTGCAAATAGTGTCTGTGTATAAAAAGTCAATGAGTTTGTTAGGTCTCACGTGGATGCATTGAGCAGTCTAGATACTGAGCCATGGGGAGCAGTAAAGAACTATCAAAAGACCTGCGTAACAAGGTTATGGAACTTTATAAAGATGGAAAAGGATATAAAAAAATATCCAAAGCATTGAAAATGCCAGTCAGTACTGTTCAATCACTTATTTAGAAGTGACAAATTTGGGCTCTCTTGCTTCTAAGCCAAGATCAGGTAGACTAAGAAAGATTTCAGCCACTACTGCCAGAAGAATTGTTCGGGATTCACCTTGACACGGCTCACAGCTTCTGGCACACTGTAATTTGGAGTGACGAGACCAACCATAAGCGCTATGCTTGGAGAGGGGTCAACAAAGCCTATAGAGAAAAGAATACCATCCCCACTGTGAAGCATGGTGGTGGCACACTGATGGGTTTTTTTTTTGGGGGGGGGGCGAGCTCTACAGGGAATCTTGTGAAAATTGATGGCAAGATGAATGCCGCATGTTATCAGAAAATACTGGCAGACAAATCGCATTATTCTGCATGAAGGCTGCGCATGGGACGCTCTTGGACTTTAAAGCTCTTGGACTTTTTTCTTTGTTGTCATGTTTTATGATTGTGCCATTCTGTTATAACCTACAGTTGACTATTAATCCCATAAGAAAAAAAGAAATGTGTTTTGCCTGCTCACTCATGTTTTCTTTAAAAATGGTACATATATTACCAATTCTCCAAGGGTATGCAAACTTTTGAGCACTACTGTGTATAGGAGATAATGCTGCATTCATATAGAATTTATGGGCTGCATATGTACAGTATTCGATGTATACAAAATAGCAAATTATGAAGCTGAAAGACCAAAATTAAGAAATGCCACTTAGTAGAAAGCTACCTAATTTGGTTCCCTTATATGGGATTACCATTTCAAGGATACTAAATTAGGAAACTATCTAATAAAACACAACAGCTCCGTAATTACGTGCCCTTCAATATGGCAACCCCACGCAAGGGTAGAATACCAAATGAGGGTTTAATCTGCTAAACAGCTGAAAGAAAAAAAAATAAGAAAAGCCCTTTTGCTTAAATGTGCTCTTTCAGTTGCTTAGCAGATAAGTTACGTAATTATGGCAATTCCTGGTAAGCATATCAAATTAGGGAGCTATCTACAAACTTATTAGACCCTAATTTCAGTTTGTTTCCATTTGAAAGAGATTTTTAAATTCTGATGTTTTGTTGAAATTTGATTCAAATCAAATTCAATTTTGACAGATCTACTTTTCATTTAATGCGCTTTAAAGATATGGCCCCACTCCACCTATTATTCAATCTGTTAAATTAGACCTGTGTACCTGTTAACTTGAAAAGTGTAGGTATAAATAGACTTCTGATTAACAAAATGAGGTGGAGTATCACCCTCAATTATCTTAATGAGCAAACTCCAAGTTGTATATTAGATCATGTAATAAGACATGTGAGCACAGTCAAATGACACCTGCAAAATAAAGTGTCAATCAAAAAGTGCAAAAACAATAATAAAAGTGACATACAATTTAGGGGGGCGGGGCCGGGCCGCCGGGCCGACTGGACGCCATCTACATGAGCTCCAGCAACAAAATGCATGAAACAGCACCAATACAACTAAAAGCCGCACAAACAAGCAAAACCAGCCTCATCTGAAAGGGGGAAAACCCTGACTTTCAATCGGTGCCTACACGAAGTTGACCGTGGGGCGGGCGGGCAGCGAGGACTGGGCCCGGCCTACACGCGGCGTCTGAGCACCGGCCGCCATTGCCGCAAACTGGCGCAGCACAGAGCCAGCCCGTTATAAGGCAAGCATTCCCGGCATGGGGAGACCCTCGGCCCGGGGCACGGCCCCGTCTCCCCCCCCGGCCGGCGGGGGTTATCCTGGCCACATGGCGGCGACAGGTACCACGACGGGAGCCCCCGCGTGGACATTATGCCGACTGCCTAAACTGGCAATGGCAAAGAGACGGCCAGCCAGCTGTACTGGACATCTACACCGATGGGAAATACTTTTAGTGATGAAAACACCCTGGCAGGGACAGAGAAGACACAGAAGCTCAGGAGGTTGGGGATCCGACGCAGCTGAGCCATACTACTGAAATGGCTTCCCCTCAAAAGCACCATTGAAAGAGGAGTGCAGAGTCACCAAAGGAGACAACTTACCGAGGGGAGACGACCAGGAAGGCAGGGGTGGACTCCGGTGCCGCCGGGCCCCTTAGGGACCCCACGCGATGCCGGCCAGCCTGCAGGAAAAGTGAGTATCCGGGCCTCTGGGTCTGGGAGGTCCCCAGAGAGCCGTGTCCCTGAAGCTGAGAGCCCTGTGGGGTGGGTTTGCGCAGCCCTCCCGGCAGACCGGTAGCCGGGAGCGGCGTGCACCGGTCCCAAGTGTGAGGCCGGCACCAGGAGAGACAATGGGACACAATCTTCACTGGGTCTGAGGCGGTGATGAGGAGGTGCAGGGAACGGGAGACCCGCGGATTCTAGGTGTGGGGGTCCAGCGGATAATTTCTGCCCCCGAGTGCCCACAGCATCGCGGAGGACTCAGGTGCTGGGCTGGAACTATCGCGGGGGGAGACTTGGCGCCCCGGGAGACGCGCCACGGCCATGCCATGGTGGGCCCTTATCGGACTAACACTACGAACAGCTCTGCTCTTATACTGTTATAGTTATTATGGTTATACTAGAAGTTATGAGGTGTACCTTTGAGCCTTAACCTGATGGGTCTAGCCTAAACGACACATGCACCTGCATATAGCAACTAAAATGTTTATTATTCGGCTCACGTGACTAGATAACAAATACGTTTAAGGGGCACATAATCTGGGCATTGCTGTTAGTCAGAATACTACAAAGCTGCACTGGGCTCTACATCAGGATAAGTTAAACATATGCACGTTGTACATTTTAGCCCTCATTATGCTTATATTATGTGATTGCTCAGTTACTGTCATAATTTTGCAAGGAATTACTGATAGCTTAGCACTAGACTATACAATAATTACCTACATATAAACCCCATATAGCTATTATTGGCCTTAAATTTCAGCACATTCCTATATTAATCTGTCGCATGACCAACTGCAGGTCGGACTGCCCATGGCCTGTGTCAACCACCATTACCGAATGAGAGAATAGAGCTTGACGTGAATGATTCACAGTCAGATAACTATGCTAAATAGATTTACGGTAGTGCAGAATACCAGCAACAAATCCACCGTGCACTCCCCGCTTGTAAAATCTTACAGGATTATTGACGTGCGCGTAGATAGCATGGATTATGGCGACCGCTAAGCATACGCAATTTATCTTCTTATAATTTAACCTTTACGCCATACTAGGCATTAACTGTATTAATGGATAAATAATACGCTTAGGGGTACATGCCTCAGATATACATATATTAAGCAAATGAGCTGCTACACTCTGCTTACTCAGACCGTACCATACATGATATAAATATATGCCACCCAACATCTCAACATGTGCCAAACTATTAGGCCAGAGGACAAAAGTAACTCAAGTTCAACATACTGCTGTATACTTTATTTGAATATTTAGATAATGCTTCATGTTAGCAGATAATTCGTAGAATCAATACCGTTAAATACACGTAACATATGCTTTTATACTTAAACCTTTTCGCCCTACCAGGCACCGACTGTTTGAATTGGATCCATATTATGCTTGATGGTAAATGCCTCTGACATATATTAACTATAATTTGCTTACGTCCCCTGCGTGGGATGACCGCTTATTGAATGAACCAATAAAACAGATTAAAAAAAAAAAAAAAAGTGACATACAATTTAGTGCCATAAAAATACTTATTTTTGCTCCATCTAATTTTATGTAAAGTCTTCTACATTTAAATAATCACATATTAAAAACCGTCCAATTCAAATTCTGCTGATTGGATACCAAACCATATCAATATGCAATAAACAATCTGCTACATAATTTATCATTAGCCATAAACACTATTATTTAATTTAACTAAACAAACATACTATAAACAAGATATCTTGTACTTTGTGGATTATTCTAATCCAGTTTAAGCCATGAGTTCATGAGTTCAACTTCATGTTGCCATCCTCTGTGGTCCAATCTGTAAAGATAAAGTAAGAAAATAAAAAATTATTAAAGAAACCTATTCAAATCATAGTCCCTGTTCATGACAAACCAATTCCTTTGAACTGTTTGAACTCTTACAAAGTGCTGGAATTATTTCCTGTCTTGATGGTGAAAAGTTTCACCCTAATTTAATCAAAATGAAAATGTAAAATTACTATGATCAGGACTCATTAACTTGCTCTTTCAGCTCGATTATTCATTAATTCAGAGTATCTTGTTGAGTAAAATGAAGTTCCAAACTGCAGAGTTGTATACCAAACCAAGTGTCAGAGCTCTGTAGAACTTTGCAAACTTGTTTTAACCACCTAAGGACCAAACATCTGGAATAAAAGGGAATCATGACATGTCACACATGTCATGTGTCTTTAAGGGGTTAAAGCGGCTTTGTCACCAAAACATTCTTCTTTTATGAGCATTTCATAAAAATAGAATCTTTACGATCTATAGAGGCTCCCATAGTATCAAGGGACCCTCTAAAGACATCAATGTTGTACTCTGCACCAGTGACTTGGGCTCCTGGTAGATGAAGCTCCAGGAGCTAAAGAAAGAAGATGGTAAAGCTTAATGTATTGTCAGGACCTCAGCAGAAAATTGCAAATTTTAGCCACAGCATGCAATTTGATAACATTCTCCTACTTTTTTGGGCAAAAAATGCAATTCCCTACAATAACAGATTTGACAAGAGTACCCATTGTGAGCCAGTAGTTTAAATAGCCAATAATATATATATATATATATATAGAGAGAGAGAGAGAGAGAGAGAGATAGTGCTCTCTAGTGACCTGTTCATTAACAGCACTGTACAAAATATAAAAGACAAAAAAACATGAGCCTTGTTTCCTGTGACAAGGTTTATGTGTTATGTATGTATTAGATGGGTTTATGTTTATAAGACTCTAGATTGTAACTTCGATTGAGCAGGGTCCTCAACCTATTATTCCTGTAATATTTTTGTAATTGTCTCATTTATTGTTAAATTTCCCACTTTTATAACATTATAAACGCGTTGGAATAAGTTGACGCTATATACATGCCATAAATAATAATAAGAATCATATTTTCACTTTTCTTCTAAAAACATGAAACATGAATGTCACATAAACCGTCTCACTTATGCATTCTTCTTCTGTTGAGGCCAGCATCCCTCATAGAAAGAGCATATCTCTGCTGTATAAGGTTTTAATTTGAGTCATCATGGCTACTACCCTGCCCAGGAGAACACTACATGTCTTCTGGAAATCTAACGGCAAGGCATTTCACTCGTATACCCGCTTCCTAAATCTTTGTTTATGAAGTCAAGCCAAGAGATAAGGCAGCCTTTTTGACACTAGCCCTCCAGACAAAACTGATTTTGTTTAAGTGTGCTCCATTTAGTATCAGTAGTGATTTGTTCAAAAAGGGTATTAGATTACATCACTATAAATATTAACCTGATACTAACCTGATACAATTGGCCTTTCCTGTCATCAAGAATTCTGAGTTCACAATTACATTAGTTGGATGATGTTTATTTTTTATTATTATTATCATTATTTTTACTTATTTGGTTCTTATATGTATTTGATTTTTTTTTTCCTGTGGTATTAATTCGCTGAACAGAGACTTATGGATCTTTGACAAGTAGCTTGTAATGTTTAAAAGTAGAAGTGTTTGAAAAAATCTAAATTTTTTTTTCTTAACCGGAGATATTTTTTCCAACTCTGCTGTATAAATGTGAAGTTAGGCTTGTGTTTGCTATCTCTCTATCTAACTGCACAAAGTAATAGAATGTATGAAGTGTTGTCATGAATTGATTACAACCTAGCTCAGAAGATTTTTTTTTCTAGCAGATAAACAAAACTAGTCAGGGGGAGCAGTCAGCACATGTACAGGCAGGTATAATAGGGAGAGACAGTTTCTCATACCATCTATCACAATCCCACTCTTCCATTCTCTTCAGACTGCTAAGGATTTTATGGAGCTGCCTGTTGTTAAAGAGCTAATATATACCTGAAAAGACTTCAAGTGCAAATTAGCTCGCTCAGATTTCTCAGGCCATTACTCATTGTATGCACCTTCACAGAAAATGGATGCTGCAAAATAACTGCTACACAGTATGGTGCATTTTTCATAACATGGAGGGCTGATCACTGTGATATTTATACATTGTAGACAAACCTAACAAATTTATTACCAAAGTGGATGTACCGTACCATAGGATTAAGATTAATAATATACATTGTTTTTATTATTATTGTCACATTATAAATAAACTGTGTGTATATATGACAATATATATAATATTTATATATATATTTATATATATATATATATATATATATATTTGTGTTCAGTGCTATTCTTATAACGTAACCATATGTATAGTATGGTGTAAATCATAGATATGAACAAGTCAGTTGAAGTGTGCCGAAACCGCCATATGTGGTAGGCCTGTAATAAAGAGGGCCCACCATAGATATAAAATAATAAATTAAATTAAGTTGAGGGAGTGGTGGGTGGGGCCTGCTGAACATCAGAATCCATGGTGTTGCAGGTAAAGGGGGGTGGGCTTAAATAGGATCAACACGCCCCTCCCAAAACTCCAGGCAAGCCTTTACATTTGTGTTCGGTGCTATTGTTATAATGTAACCGTATGTATAGTATGGTGTAAATCGGTTGAAGTGTGCCGAAACCGCCGTATGTGGTAGGCCTGTAATAAAGAGGGCAAAAATTAGCAGTGTCTTGCCAAACAAAATATTTATTACATAGATGAACATAGTGCAAAGAAAATACCTCAAGATGGCATTTTAACAAAGGCAGACCTCATTTCTAACACAGGTTGAGGTATATACAAAGCAAACGCTGAGGACTTCCAGCGGCCTAAAGACTTAATTACCTGCACTGGAATATTTTGACTAGAGGCTGTGGAGGTTGCCCCTATTCGAAAGGAATGGGCAGAAAAATTGCTGGCGTCCAGAACTAGTCTGGTCAGTAAGATACGGACGTATTGCATGAATTTAGCTGTTGTTAAGACCTCTTTGTGTAGGACTAGCAGTGGGATGTCAGACTGGTAATGATTGAAGGTATGTATTTAGTACTTTAACCGGGCACCATTTGTTTGCAGTAGGATAATATGTAATAGGTACTACTTCGCCCAGCTGACTTGTTTTCGTAACGGGTAGTGACAAGATATAGTGATCATGTCGTTTCATGAGATGGGACCATTTGAGGCAGTTTCATGTGTATTTGTGACCATGTATGGTAAACTCGCCAGGTCTAAGAAAACCGTAATATGCCAAGTAGATGGCGGTTTTGATTACCAGGTTTGTATTGTGTTCAAATGGGGCAGTATCCAACAAATCAGACATGTCCTTAAATAACTGTTTATGTACTGGTAACATTGTGGATGGAGGAGTGGCACTGGATTTCTGTATTCCTTTGAGAATGTTTTTTATGGGGTAAGATGATAAAAAACTAGAGTTATCTGGGTATAAGGTATACATGTGATGTTGGATGCCGGTTAAATATAACTTGATGGTGTTGTGTGACAGTTTGAGTTTTAGATGACAGAATGAAGCAAAAGCTACCAGCGTGGAAATGGCAAAAAACTGAACCAAGTTATGTTCTAACATAAACCTCTTATATAGTTTGAAGGCTCTATTGTAAGACCGCTTAGTATTTTTTGACAGGGCTAAACTAGCCAAAGCGAGACTATGCCTTGCCAATTCTTTCAGTCCATTACCAGATCCTGCAAACGTGGTGCTGCAGTGGCTATTGGGGAGGCCATGGTTAATGTGACTCTGAATGCCTGGAATTCAAAGCGAGACAATTTGTTAGCTGCACTTTTAAAGATCCCTGATACATGAGAACACACCAAATAAAAGTGATTGCAGGCAGCTAGCCCAGGTCAGTCTTCTCATGAATCTCATTATCGTCAGAGACTCGGAACGTCCTTTGTTTATGATGTGGCAGGTAGCTTGGTTGTCGGAAAAACAGCGTACTGAGCTACCTGGCCAAGACTGACCCCACACCACTACTGCTGGAACTATAGGGTATATCTCAAATAAGGCTGAGGTGTGTGAGAACACTTCGATGCGCTGGACCTCCTCTGGCCAACTATGCCAAAGCCACTCATTTCCAAATATGGCAGCAAAACCTGTTGATGCTACCACATCCATCCAAATGACCGGAGAATGGACAAACAATGGAGGCAAGAACATGCTTCTGCCATTCCACTGCAACAAGAATTTGCACCACATTAACAAATCAGCCGTAGCCTGTACATCCAAGCAGATACGGGTAACGTCATTTGGTACGAGAGGGAGGAGGCAAAGAAGTCTAGAAATAAAGGCTCAACCTTGCGGAATGATGCGTATTGCAAAATTTAACAATCCCAACAAAGATTACAATTCCTTCCGATCGCATGTTCTATTGACCAAAAAGTCATTGACGGTTTGTAGTATACTGTCAATTTTACTTGAGGATAGATCACCTAGGGAAGAGGAATTATTCTCCACGAACAGAAAGTCGTCCAGATAATGTATAACGGCCTGGCATCTGCAATTGTTTAACGGTAGCCAACATAAGGTTTCGGCAAAGGTATCAAATATTTTTGAAAAAAGGAACAAACAGTATAAACCGTGGCGCTAGAAACAGCAGCTAGAACACACTAAGTGGGAATAATCACAGAAAGTCCCACAGAAAGGTGAATGCAAACAACAAAATTAGTGTGCAGCGCAGAATAAAGTGATACCACAGGATAAAGTGTAGTACATGCACTATAAAGGTATATACCCAATAATGAACACACAAATACCCCAGTATATAAACAAAGTCAGATCTTAAATGCAAATTCAAGAAATGCTGGAGGATATAATATGACCTTTTTCCTCTGACAGTCTTTTTTTCCGGGTAATGGTGTATAGAGAAGAGAAAATCCAAAGGGTATTCCTCTATATGAAGCTTGTTCCTCAAAATGAATAATGTAGAACAGGCACACCAGTTATAAAAACAAGTATATACATTTATTCATAAAAAGTATTAAAATTCTTACATAAAGATTGTAATGGTGCTGTTCACATGTAGGTATCATAAACACAGGCAAAGCTTTGCACTTTATGGGGATTCAAAAGGTTTTAAAACCCTGGAGAGGGGGTGACTATCTCAAGAAAGCAGTTGTTGTTGGGTGATTCCATTATAAGAGGTGTGGAGATGGACAATGGTGGTCTTGTGAGGTGTCTTCCTGGAGCTACTGCTCACAGAGACAGGAGACGTATCTGTAATATTGTTAAGCAAGCAAAGCAGGAAGGGGAATTGGATGTACTTGTCCATCTAGGGACAAATGACTTGGCTTGCAATGAGGTTTCAGAGGTTAAGGAAGTTTTTAGTGTTTTTGCCAATGATATACGGCAGGTTGCTTCCACACTGTCATTCTCTGAAGTTCTGCCTGTGCATAACACTCAGAACGACAGGCGGATGCGTATTAGGGACTTTAATTTGTGGCTTGGTGAATGGTGTCGGGAGCAAGGATTTGGCTTTATTTCTCATGGTAGCTCTGTTTGGAATGGAGATAAGCTGTACAAAAAAGATGGTTTGCATCTTTCTCAAAAGGGAACAAATGTTCTCAGTGAGCAGTTCAGAGGTTTTGCTAGGATGTATTTAAACTAGGAGGGGGGGCAAAAGGGTGATAAAACATCAATCCAATTGTCCCCCAAAACAAGGACAGAAGGTGCCTGTAGCAAGTGTGTTAAAAATGATAAGCTTAGAGTCATGTCTACAAATGCTCGCAGTTTAGGGAATAAGATCCATGAACTTGTGGCAATAATGGCAACTGATAGTGTAGATTTAGTCGCTGTTACTGAGACATGGTACAATGAGAAAAATGACTGGGACATAGCAATACCAGGGTACTCTTTATATAGGAAAGATAGGGAAGGCAAGAAAGGGGGAGGGGTGGCCTTGTATGTGAAGGATAGCATAAAATCTAGCCTAATAAAAGTTAGTGAGGCAAACATAGAGTCCGTTTGGGCTACGTTAGAATTTGGTAATCACACAGTAACTCGTGTAGGTGTGATTTATAGGCCCCCAGGACAAATTGAAGAGTTAGATAATCTACTAGTTGAGGAAATAGCTAAAATGACAATGAAGGGGGAAGTTATCATCATGGGTGACTTTAATCTTCCTGATGTAAATTGGAAAACAAAAATTAGCTACTTGTGCCAGGAGCACACATATTCTAAACTCCCTACTGGGTTTGTCTCTAAAACAAGTTGTTGAGGAGCCAACTCGTAAAGAGGCCATACTAGATTTAGTGTTAACAAATGGAGATTTAGTATCAGATGTTACTGTAGGTGAAAGTTTAGGATCCAGTGATCATGAGTCAGTGTGGTTTAATATAAGAACAGTGACTGAGTCACACCACACAAAAACAAAAGTTTTAGACTTTAGAAAAACAGACTTTTCTAAAATTAGAATATGGGTAGAGGAGTCATTATCAGACTGGAGCAATTTAAATGGAGTCCAAGAGAAATGGGATTATTTAAAAGTTGCACTATTGAAGGCAACAGAAAATTGCATTAGGCTTGTCAGTAAAAGCAAAAAAATTCAAGAAACCACTGTGGTACTCCGCAGATGTGGCCAAAATAGTTAAAAACAAAAAGTTAGCATTTAGGAATTATAAAAAACCCAGAGTGAGGGAGACAAAATGATCTATAAGATTAGGCAGAAAGAGGCTAAGCAAGTTATAAGAGCTTCCAAATCACACACAGAAGAGAAAATAGCACAGACAGTAAAAAAGGGGGATAAAACATTTTTTAGATACATAAATGAGAAAAGAAAAGTAAAACAAGGATTAGTTAGATTAAAAACAAAAGAAGGAAGATATGTAGAAGAGGATAAAGGTCTAGCTGACTGCCTCAATGAATATTTTTGTTCAGTATTTACAGATGAAAATGAAGGAAATGGACCTCAGTTAAGAAAAAGGATAAATGAGTCATTTATTACACGTGCGTTTACAGAGGAAGAGGTTCTATTTCAACTGTCAAAAGTAAAGACAAATAAGTCAATGGGACCTGATGGAATACACCCAAAAGCTATTAAAAGAGCTTAGTGGTGTACTAGCAAAACCATTAACAGATTTATTTAACCAATCATTGTTAACAGGAGTAGTCCCAGAAGATTGGAAGTTAGCGAATGTTGTGCCCATTTACAAGAAAGGTAATAGGGAGGAGTAGGGCAACTATAGGCCAGTAAGCCTTACTTCAGTAGTGGGGAAAGTGATGGAAACCATGTTAAAGGATAGGATTGTTGAACATCTAAAAACACATGAATTTCAAGATCAGAAACAACATGGGTTTACTTCAGGGAGATCATGCTAAACTAATCTTATTGATTTTTTTGATTGGGTAACTAAAATTATAGATCAGGGTGGTGCAGTAGACATTGCTTACCTAGATTTCAGTAAGGCTTTTGACACTGTTGCACATAGAAGGCTTATCAATAAACTGCAATCTTTAAGGTTGGATTCAAATATTGTTGAATGGGTAAGGCAGTGGCTGAGTGACAGGCAACAGAGGGTTGTAGTTAATGGAATATATTCGAAGCTTGGACTTGTCACCAGTGGGGTACCTCAGGGATCTGTACTTGGACCCATTCTCTTTAATATTTTTATTAGTGATATTGCAGAAGGTCTTGATGGTAAGGTATGTCTTTTTGCTGATGATACTAAGATATGTAACAGGGTTGATGTTCCAGGAGGAATAAGCCAAATGACAAATGATTTAGGTAAACTAGAAAAATGGTCAGAATTGTGGCAACTGACATTTAATGTGGATAAGTGCAAGATAATGCATCTTGGACGTAAAAACCCAAGGGCAGAGTACAGAATATTTGATAGAGTCCTAACCTCAACATATGAGGAAAGGGATTTAGGGGTGATTATTTCTGATGACTTAAAGGTAGGCAGACAATGTAATAGAGCAGCAGGAAATGCTAGCAGAATGCTTGGTTGTATAGGGAGAGGTATTAGCAGTAGAAAGAGGGAAGTGCTCATGCCATTGTACAGAACACTGGTGAGACCTCACTTGGAGTATTGTACACAGTACTAGAGACCGTATCTTCAGAAGGATATTGATACCTTAGAGAGGGTTCAGAGAAGGGCTACTAAACTGGTTCATGGATTGCGGGATAAAACTTACCAGGAAAGGTTAAAGGATCTTAACATGTATAGCTTGGAGGAAAGACGAGACAGGGGGGATATGATAGAAACATTTAAATATATAAAGGGAATCAACACAGTAAAGGAGGAGACTATATTTAAAAGAAGAAAAACTACCACAACAAGAGGACATAGTCTTAAATTAGAGGGACAAAGGTTTAAAAATAATATCAGGAAGTATTACTTTACTGAGAGGGTAGTGGATGCATGGAATAGCCTTCCAGCTGAAGTGGTAGAGGTTAACACAGTAAAGGAGTTTAAGCATGCATGGGATAGGCATAAGGCTATCCTAACTATAAGATAAGGCTAGGGACTAATGAAAGTTTTTAGAAAATTGGGCAGACTAGATGGGCCGAATGGTTCTTATCTGCCGTCACATTCTATGTTTCTATGTTTCTATGGTGTGTATGGCATTGTCTATACTGGCGTACTGGAGTGAAAATTCCTTGGATGGAATTAGAGAATTAAGGCTTGCTATGGCCAAGGAGTGAGGTGCGGATAGGTCTAAAATAAGTCTGTGTTTCCCTGAAGATTTCCCGATGACTAATCCTATAGGGTTGGTTCTCCAATTGGAAAATGGGGGCTCCCGAAAAGGTCCCAACAAGAACCCATCCTCCAATTCTTTTTTTAAAAGAGCATCAACCATTTCCACATCAGAAAATGCTGATTGTAAATCGTTGCATTCGTAAGTGCCAGCGGGGATATGTACCAAACCCGTATGAAATCCCTCCGCGAACCCATCTATCAAGAAATCCACTAGGTGTTTGGATGTCAAGTATGGTTTAGCATGACTTTTATTAGGACACATGGACTTGGCATGAGCCCTAAAACAATGTGAACACACGTGTAACAATCTGCAAGCACTATAACCACAGGTACCAACGTTAAAGTTGTTACACACCTGTGACTTTCCCAGGTAAACAATAGGACGACCAAGTTTGTCCTTGCCTGATCTGTCCAACCTAGTATGTGGAAAAGTCCCAGATCTGGACAGCAAAATGTCTACAAAATAGCTCAGTATCCATACGGCTCCAGTCAGTTTTAACGTTATACTGAGCCAAAACTGCAGATGCTCTTGCCGAAAAGGGCTGGTGGTAGTCATAAAAGGATGACCCACTGTATTTGCTTCCCAAGTCCACCAGCTTGTGCATGTAGAGGTCGAGTTCCTCTCATCTATGCGGGTAAACAGAACAAATTACATCACGATAGATACCAAAAGCTAAGACAAAATCAGGTATCAACAGTTTCTTATTCAGTCTAGGGTCCCTGGCTTTTAACACCACTCAAATATCGCCATAAGCATAAGTGGGATTATCAATGAAATTGTGTGAAGCAATAAGTAATGCCACAAGATTAACATCCTTCCCCTCCAAGATGTCTTTCTTGATGTTAGCTGGGAACATGTGCACAGGATTGATAATGTGGGTTTCAGAACCAGAAGGTACATAATTACCCAATTGCGATAGTGGAGCATTGGGGAGTACAGCAGTCGAGGGCATGGAAGACAAGGCAGGAAGGCTCCGGGCCTCGATCCTATCAAGTCTATCGTTGACCTTACTCATAGATGCTACTAGCGAAGCAACCATGGCGTGTAGGTCTGAGTTACCTGGACCACTTGTACCCTCTCCTGCCCCCGAGTTATTGGTATTAGTCCGCATTAGTTTGTACAGCTCTGCTTTCCTGGCCGTGAAAGGAAAAGGAATACTGCGTCTCTGTAGTTCTGCAGTAATGCGAGGGATGGTTCATGACCTTATCGAAGTTGGACTCCCGACAACGTCTTTACGTGAAGGTGACAAGGATCTGACCGGAGAAATGGGTAGAAACAAATTGTCTATGTCTTCAGGTAGATGGGAAATACTAAAAGAAAATAGTCAAAACATAATCAGCCACTTTACCATATTTGGTTACTGGCTGGCTAACTAATGACGGATGGTGAAACGATTTCCTAAGTGTGGTGACAGGTGAAGCCCTGCTAGGTGCCAAGTGAATTGAGAGGCTCTATCTATCGATTGACACGAGGGAATTGGTGCCACTGAAACATTGTGGTGGGGTGTTGGCCTCTCGATGACAACTAAACGCATAAGATAGAAAGGGAGTGACAAGTGAGGCCCTCTCTATGCGACCGTGTGAGGCGGCTAACTATGATTTGACCCAAGGGGTGAATATCATCAAGCGTGGAGGAAAGGGGTTGGCCTCGCGGGACCACTAAGACTAAGGCGAAATAGCCCAGACAATTTACTAGTGGCCACCTATCCTAGATAAGCTAGTAACACTAAATAATAACCTTAAGGGGGAGGAGGGGGGGAGGTAGTTGGGGGGAGGGTTGCGTTTGGTTAGGTCAGAAAATTGGTCACAACCCAACAGAGAATCTGAGCCTTCCACCACTATAATAGTGGAAGAGAGGTTACACCTAATGATAGTAAAGAGTAGTATATGTTATACAGAGTAATAAATGTACTTCCCTTAACCGCTGTCACGATTCGGGAACCTAACACGCTAACAGGTCACAGAAAGTAAAGGGTGCGATACCGGCCCTTAGAATGGCCGGGTAAAGCACACTAAGAATAGTCAGGAGACAAGCCAAGTAAAGGGAGCCAGAAAACAGGAGAAGGAGAACCAAGCTGAGGTCAAAGGAATGAAGAATACAGGAAAATCGGAATAACAAGCCAAATAATCGGTAACCAGAGAGAAACACGAGCAAACTGCAATACAGGTATCACAAGACTACAACAGGGCACTGAGAGACAGGAAAGGTAAGTATATAAATCCTGTGCTTAATTCTAATTGGATAACTTCCAATCAGAATTAACAATCACACGTAGGAGATATTTACACCTCCCACTGTGATTATGGTACTGTGGCTTTAACGCCGGGTCACGTGACTGACCCCGGCGTTCGCATACATGCTGCCGCTGGGAGGCGAGGAGGAGGACGCGAGCGGCGCATTGTAACGAGAATATACCCCAACACGCAGGATTCGGCTAAACAGAAGACAACACAGAGGAGAAATACGTCTACCGGACCTTAGAATGGCCGGACTCAACGTATATGAGAGGAGGCAGAATCAGGGACGATCCAAAGTCAAGGACACAGAGAGACAGCATAAACTAGGACAAGCCGGGGTCTGGTACACAGTAAACAGCAAGCCGACAACCAGAACAGATAAGGATAAAGAGAAAACGTAGTCAGAAACAAAGCCAAAGTCAAAACGGAGAAACACAACTGAACACAACAAGCGCTAAAGGGAACTGATACAGAAACCACGATAGGGCAGGGAGTAAAGGGAGAGGTAAGTATATATAGCTTCTAAACTAATGTGATTGGCTCCTGTCATATCCACACCCCCAAAAGGTAAGTGTATGGGGAGTGTGGCATGACAGGGGCCAATGGGAGCCTTTTAACAATTTAGGCTCCCACTGTCTCTTTAAGAGCGCGCCCGAGACTCGCGGCGCGCTCTTAGATTCAGGCGGAACACGTGACCGCTTCTCGCGGTCACTGCCCGCCTTCCTGCTGAGGCTGTCGGATGAGCCGCGCGCGGCTCGTGCAGCAGCAGGACCGCACGCGGCTCGAAGAGAGGACCGCGGCCAGCCCCTGGAGAAGGTGAGTAACGCTACACGCATAAAGCTGTCAGGAGGACGCGAGCGGCGCATAAAGCTGTGAGGACGCCGTTCGCCGACAGGTAAGGGAAGGGGAGAACGCGAAGGACTGAGGGTGAGTGCTGCAAGTGGATTGCAGCCTCCCCTCATGGCTGCTCACGGAGCCCTAAGATAAACCTACCTTGAGGACCGCCCGGAGGGCGGGAAGCTGAAGGCTTCAAAGGAAACCGCGCATAAAAGGAGCGGATCAAAGAGGGCGCGTTTAAATCAGAAACAGAAACCCAAGATCGCTCCTCAGGGCCGTAACCCTTCCAATCCACCAGATGCTGCAACCGACCTCGAGAGAAACGAGAATCAAGGAGAGCAGCTACTTTGTACACGTCACTGGAGACCGCGCGGAGGGAATCGGGACGCCTGAGAGGTCCAGAGAACCGATTTACAGAGCAAGGGCTTCAAAAGGGAGGTGTGAAAAGTGTTAGGTATACGCATGGAAGGAGGTAAGGCCAGGGAGTAGGACACGGGATTTACCTTACGCAATACCTTATGGGGGCCAAGGAACCTGGGCGCAAATTTCATCGAGGGAACCCTGAACGTCGTCATAATGCGACTTTTCTCTGCCTGCCTTGGCCTCCGACTGTAGCTCCACACTGGCTAAAAGTACTTGCTATGCTTCGGACTGAACAGCATCACCATACACTAACGGATGTCAGCTGTAATCTTTTTCTGCAACTGTGGACATGATTGCGCTGCAACTCAATTTTGTCTGACCTGACCTCCGGCACGACTCCACGCCAATAACTGTTTTTTTTTGTTTTGTTTTTACCTTATTCCTCCAGCACTAGACTGTTTTGCTATACACTGGACTGATTTGCGATACACTTGAGGCAGCTATCTGGCATTGCCCACCCAAGACAACCATAGCTGGGACTGAATGCTGCTACAGGTCTTACTGGTGCCTGAATAGCAACTATCTCTCAACATTCCGTGGAACTGGTTCATTCAATATGTGGACTTTCCTATAATGTTGTTTAGGAAAACCAATCGAGAACTGTCCTGCACTACCATGCTATGGCATTGACCTGGGTTGTGAGTGACGCTATATTACATGCTTTTTTATTATGCACCTGGGGCAGGGCGGCTGTTGTTCTCCTCCTCTCCCCCTTCTCTTTTTTTTTTCTTTTCCTTATCATCCTCCTCTTCCTTCCGACCAATGAAAAGAACTTCTCTACCAGGTTCCTGTGGGGGGAATGCATAACTTGTTACCACTTGTTGTTTTACAGTTTGGAATTTTAATATGAGACACCTTTGTATTACAGACCGAGACAGGTGGATATGGAGAATTATCTGGGTCATTATTTTCTGCATTAGAACTTTGCACTGTAACCGATGTCTACGCTCCGCCACTTTAGAACTTAAGATACTATAACTTGGGCAGGCACATTTTCCCACACCTAGCCAGACTGTGTCTTGGGGTTTGTTCTAGCTCAGTCGATTTAGCAGGAGCAATTATTAATGACCATCTTATGACTGGAACTTGAGCTCCTAACCAAAAATACTACAATTGTTTATTTGTATTTTGTTCTGTTCTGTTTGTTCTGTTCTTTTGACTTATACCTGTGAAGCCCTACATTTAATAATATTTTGTTCTTGGCCCTTGCTGGGAATAATGGACCTGTGGCTGGGTTGTGGCCGGTGACTTGGGACCTTCTGTGGAGGCTTGGCAGAATGGCTCATACAACTAACCCCTTCTCCCCAGTTGACCTCAAACTCCTGTCTCCTGTCGATTAACGCCACAGGCCTTAATACCCCTGAGAAGCATTCTCTCACCCTGAAAGATTTCAAAGCCCAAAATGCACATATAGTTTATGTTCAGGAGACTCACTTCAAAGAGGGTAGTGCCCTGTAATTGACCAATCATATCTATACCCAAGGATACTATGGTAACAACCCTGAGAGCAAATCAAAGGGGACTACAATTCTCATACACAAATCAATCCTATTCCAGCATACAGAGACCAGCATAGATAAGGTTGCTATGTGTTTATTAAGGGGTCTATCCTAGGATAGATGTACACACTTGCTAATGTCTACGCTCCGAACATCAGACAAGGGAAATTCTTGAAGTCCACGCTTAAAACGCTGATGACTTTTATGGAGGGCTTTCTGGTCCTGGGAGGAAACTTTAATATTGCTATCGAGCCACGGGTTGACACATCAACGGGCATGTCAGCGATAACTGAACAGGTCCTCTCGATGATCAGAGGTTATCTACGCACTTACCGATTAATTGATTGTTGGAGGGCTCTACACCCGGATGATAGAGATTACTTACACTACTCCATACCTCATGCTCGGTATTCCCGACTAGATTACTTTTTTGTACCATACTACCACCTCTCTCAGCCCCGATTGTCTGGGAAGCCAATAAATACACTATACAGGGATTTTTCTTAGCTAGAGGATCTGAGCTGAAAAAACATAGAGGGACTGCCATTCGGGATCTCACAGATAAAATTCAAGAACTGGAAGCCCTACAAATAAACGACCAAAACTTGAACACTTATCAAGAGCTCACTGATCTGAGGGGTTAACGGTCCACAATTTTTCATCATCGCCTTCAACGCTCTCTACAACACATCAAGGTATTCTATGTAAATAGTGATAAATGTGGCAAGCTCATCGCTACCATCTTAAATAAGAAAACAAATACGTCCTATATCACTAGCCTAAATGATAGTACACTGCTTTACACAGAGACTGCCAACGCAAATCTGTAAGGTGCCACAAAACTACTCTGAAGTCATCACAACCGGACTCTACACAGACTGAAAGGAGGGCAGTGACCAAACAAGCATACCTCTCAGATAACAATAACTCTAAACTATCAGCAGAAGCAAATGAGGTCTTGGAGGCCCCTCTGACATTAGAACAACTGGCAACGGCGGTCAAGGCGACAAAGCCAGGCAAGAGTCTGGGCCAGGACGAGTTGTTATTACAAACAGTTTTTGGACATCTTGTTCCAGCACTTTCTGTCTACATATAATTCACTAACTCAGGGACAGACACTACTACCTCAGACGCTGGCAGCCAATAAAGCCCTGATACCCTAAATTGTGATTTGAAGCTCTTTGCTAAGATCCTGGCCACTAGGTTGACACCCTATTTACCCTCCCTCGTGAAGTCGGACCAAGTAGGTTTCACCCTTCAACGGGAAGTTAGGGATAGCATCTCTAGAGCTTTGTCCTTGATTCATCAGGCAAGGAGGATGGAGGAAGACCTTGTCCTACTATCCACTGATGCGGAGAAGGCCTTTGGCTCTCGGCTCTTCTGTCTAGTTTATGTGCAGCCACGCCAACAGAAAGGTTTCAAACTTACCTTGGTCGTGGCGGGCAGCTGCCCATTCTCCCTCTGTTCCGGTCCCCAGCAGGTGCGATGTTCTTAGGAAAGCCGGCTGACGCGGTTCTGGATTTTATAATAAACCTACCTTCGACCACATTAAAGATGGCACCAACGTACGTGCAATGTCACGTCATAGACATGCATGCACATTTTGGGGTCAGAGGTCGGAGAGAGCCAATTACAGCCTAAAGAGGGTTATTTAAACCCAAATTACTTTTTTGACAGTGCCCTGTCGTGGTTTCCACTAGCTGGTTATTCGAGAGTGTGTTCCTGATCATGTTTTTTTCTGGTATTTGACTTTGGCTTTGTTTTGACTTGCTTGATTTCTGATATCCTTGACTTCTGGCTCTCCTCATCATTGCATCTCATTCTGTGTCCCTGACCTCGGCGAGTATTTTGACTGTTCTTGGGTACGTTAAGTCTGGCCATTCTAAGGTCCAGTTAGACTTATCCTTAGTCTTTAGGTGTGATACAATTCTGCGTGCTGGATTAACTATAATCCTGACATTACGACATGGCTATAGAGCCTGCAGATTTGTGTCAGCACATAGCAGCTTGCGAGAGAAAGCTAGAGGAAAATGATCATCGTATGGATCAATTTGCCCAGGCTTTCAATACGCTCCTAATACATACGGCTCATTTGCAGCCTGAAGTTCCTCCAGCAGTTACACCCCCGCCTACTGTACCTACACCTATAGTGTATAAGGCACTTACTGTCTCCCTATCTCCACCCCCGCATTTTGCAGGTAACACTCTAGAATGTCGGAGATTCCTCAATCAGATTGAGTACCATTTTGAAGCCTCACTTGGGTCCTTCCCCACGGATAGAGCTAAAATTGGGTACTTTTTTATTTTTTATATTTCTTTATTTAGTTTTATCATATACAGGGAGTGCAGAATTATTAGGCAAATGAGTATTTTGACCACATCATCCTCTTTATGCATGTTGTCTTACTCCAAGCTGTATAGGCTCGAAAGCCTACTACCAATTAAGCATATTAGGTGATGTGCATCTCTGTAATGAGAAGGGGTGTGGTCTAATGACATCAACACCCTATATCAGGTGTGCATAATTATTAGGCAACTTCCTTTCCTTTGGCAAAATGGGTCAAAAGAAGGACTTGACAGGCTCAGAAAAGTCAAAAATAGTGAGATATCTTGCAGAGGGATGCAGCACTCTTAAAATTGCAAAGCTTCTGAAGCGTGATCATTGAACAATCAAGCGTTTCATTCAAAATAGTCAACAGGGTCGCAAGAAGCGTGTGGAAAAACCAAGGCGCAAAATAACTGCCCATGAACTGAGAAAAGTCAAGCGTGCAGCTGCCACGATGCCACTTGCCACCAGTTTGGCCATATTTCAGAGCTGCAACATCACACTCAACCCCATTGAGAACCTGTGGTCCATCATCAAATGTGAGATTTACAAGGAGGGAAAACAGTACACCTCTCTGAACAGTGTCTGGGAGGCTGTGGTTGCTGCTGCACGCAATGTTAATGGTGAACAGATCAAAACACTGACAGAATCCATGGATGGCAGGCTTTTGAGTGTCCTTGCAAAGAAAGGTGGCTGTATTGGTCACTGATTTGTTTTTGTTTTGTTTTTGAATGTCAGAAATGTATATTTTTGAATGTTGAGATGTTATATTGGTTTCACTGGTAATAATAAATAATTGAAATGGGTATATATTTGTTTTTGTTAAGTTGCCTAATAATTATGCACAGTAATAGTCACCTGCACACACAGATATCCCCCTAACATAGCTAAAACTAAAACAAACTAAAAACTACTTCCAAAAATATTCAGCTTTGATATTAATGAGTTTTTTGGGTTCATTGAGAACATGGTTGTTGTTCAATAATAAAATTAATCCTCAAAAATACAACTTGCCTAATAATTCTGCACTCCCTGTACATAAACATATACATATACATATACCAAGCATATAATTCCTTAATGAAAATACATTTATACACCCTGTTCCAAATTATTATGCAAATGATATTTTTCTCATTTACCTAAATAATTGATGTAAATAACAGTCAGCATAATTCTCATGTTATCAACTATTAAGAGTACAATTCAAATTTTAATGAACAAACTAATGATAACAGTATTTTTTTTAAAACATAAAAAAACTTACAATGCACTGTTCCAAATTATTATGCACAGTAAGTTTCAAAACACTTTATAGGTTGTAAAGAACTGAAAATTGTCATTTGTTGTTCTTTGCAGCATATTTACTGAAATCAAAAGTTTCAATCAAACTTATTCTTACGGTACCTTCAGTAATGAAATGTACAAACCGCCGTTTAGCGAGTATCCCCCGTTCGCAATAATGTGGTCTGGTAGCGGGTATAGTAAAACCATGCGAACCGCCAACCAGGGAACACTCCAAACTCCTGAACGGTACCTGTACGGCTAATTCCCTTCACGAGCTGCAAATCCACGAACGGCAAGTAGTAACCGAACGTCAATATCTCCCAAGCAGCAAATAATCGAAATAAGCAGTCCTTAGTCGCTGGTAAGCAAATCCCCCCAATAACGAGACCAAGCTCCGCTTTGAGGGTAAAACACGAACTGATTTACTGTGGGCTACCTGCCCGGTATTTATGCAGGTCTCCCACTTGGTGGACACTCCCCTAGGGGACCAAATGGGAGACTGAAAGTACAGAGGGACATGGGGACATTTTGGACATACATCCCCACAATATTCCCAGCATGCAGTACAGTTCCCTCCCCTCTGCTCGGGGGATAATTGGGAAGTAACTCAATTATCTCCCCGGGCAGAGGCAATCGCCATTTTAAACACAAGTCACAAAAACACATGAAAATCCATAACTTCATAACTGCCGAACATATTACATTCGTATCACGTATCCCCAGATAGCCTGGGTCTGAGTACACATTATTGGAGAATAGCGCTCAGATCCCATTCGCATAGTTCAATCGCCATGGAGTCAAAGTCTCTTTCGGTTCTTCTGTATGCGATTGACTCCATGGGACGGCTATCTGGGTTAAGTCCATTCGTGTGGTTGAATCTCCCGAACAGCTGGCATTCGTATACTTTTGTCGATTGAGAAGGGGTGGTCGACGGCTTCAGCGGTGTTCGGCTGAAAAAGTGTCCGTTTTCAGATCCATGAAATAATCGTCGAACACCGCTGGTCTTTCGCATGGGCAAAATGGCCGCCGCCTCGTGGTCGACATACGAACGACGACCACCCGGCATTCGGTTTTAATTGAGAAGTGTCTGTGGTTAACCGCAACGTTCTAATTGGGATCAATAGATTAACCAGCAGCACTCTTCTCTTCTGGGTGGCCGTCCGTTCGGTAGTTTCGTTCGACAAAACCGACATTCCCTTGAATAAAGCATACGAATGGGGAAATTCATGTAACCGGCAAAACAGGCGAACAAAGCAGTTATAATCCAGACAGATGGGTCTGTCACACGGCTCCCCCCTTGTGGAACACTCCGGCAGATCCGGCTTGACCCTTTGGCGGGTCAACTTGGGGATGACCGGACTGGGAAGAAGTAGGGACGTCTGTTTGCCGGGACAACCCATCCGCGTTCCCATTCTGCTTACCGGGTCGGTAGCTGATGGTGAAGTTGTAAGGTTGTAGTGCCAAACTCCACCTGAGCAGTCTGCCATTGTCTCCTGAGACCCGGTTAAGCCAGACAAGGGGGTTATGGTCTGTAATAAGGGAGAATTCTTGTCCGTACAAATAAGGGCTCAGTTTCTTCAGTGCCCAGACCAGGGCTAAACATTCTTTCTCCACTGCCGCATAACTTACTTCCCGGGGTAGTAACTTTCTGCTTAAGTATGTGACAGGGTGCTCTCCTCCATCTTCCCCGACCTGGCTTAGCACAGCCCCCAGTCCATACATGGAAGCATCTGTATGTACAAGAAAACGTTTGTTAGGGACTGGGGCAGCCAGGACAGGAGCATTAACAAGAGCCTGCTTGAGTGCTTGAAACGCGGCTTCACAAGCTGGAGACCACAGGACCTGCTTAGGCAAATTCTTCTTAGTCAGGTCAGTCAAGGGCTTAGCAACCATACTGTTGTCAGGGACAAAACGTCGGTAATACCCTGCTGTCCCCAGGAAGGCCAGCACTTGGGTCTTGGTGATAGGTGTGGGCCAGTTCGCTACAGCTTCTACCTTGGCTGGCTCTGGTCTCTGGCTCCCACATCCTACCCTGTGACCCAAGTACTGCACTTCTGCCATGCCTAGATGGCACTTGTCTGGCTTCAAGGTCAGGCCTGCGGCCCGAATTTTGTCCAGCACCACCCCCACGTGTACTAAATGGTCTTCCCAGGACTCACTGTAGACCGCAATGTCATCCAGGTATGCACATGCAAAGTCCTGGAAGCCATCGAGGAGCCTATCCACCATACGCTGGAAAGTAGCCGGAGCATTCTTCATCCCAAATGGCATAACCTTAAACTGGTACAGGCCAAATGGGGTGACGAATGCCGACTTAGGATAGCATCCTCGGCCAGGGGGATCTGCCAATAACCTTTACACAGGTCAATGGTGGTCAAGTAGGGCCCCCTGGCAATGCGGTCTAATAACTCGTCTACCCGGGGCATAGGGTAGGCATCAGTGGTGGTCCGCTCGTTGAGCCGCCTGTAGTCCACACAGAACCGGGTGGTCCCATCTTTCTTAGGCACCAGAACTACAGGCGAGGCCCAAGGACTGTCTGAGTGTTCGATAACCCCCAGCCTGGTCATCTCCTGTATCTCCGTCCGCATTCCTTCTCGGACTGCTTCAGGGATACGGTATGGGGGTTGTCGTAGGGGGTTCTGTCCGGGTGTCTCGACCTTGTGTACAGCTAGGGTAGTGTACCCGGGTTCTTGGGAGAACGTCGCCTGCTTCTCCCACAGTAACTGTCTCGCCTGTACCTTCTCTGCCGGGTTTAGCCGGTCCCCCAGCTGTACAAGACTAGTAAGGTCTGTCTGGGGATCCCTCTCTAACAAGTCAGGTAAAGGTAAGTTCTCGGAGTCGTCAGTAGCTGGGGCACATACTGCCGCAACATCCTCTGGTCGTTCCTGATACTCCTTCAGCATGTTCACATGGAAGGATCGCTGAATCCTTTCATCTGAACAGCTGGCTATAAGGTAGGTAGTGTCACACACCTGAGCTAACACTTTATACGGGCCCTGCCAAGATGCTTGCATCTTGTTTGTCTTCACAGGCTTGAGTACCAGAACCTTCTGCCCAACCTGGAAGACCCGCTGTCGGGCACCCCGATCGTACCACCGTTTCTGTCTCCCCTGGGCCGCCTGGAGATTCTCCCTGACCATCAGGGATAGTTTCTCCATGCGGTCCCGGAGTTCCAGGACATATGGCACTATGGGAGTCCCTTCTTGCTCTGTCTCCCCCTCCCAGTGTCCTCTAATGAGATCTAGGGGTCCACGGACCCTTCTCCCATAGAGTAACTCAAAGGGGGAGAACCCAGTAGATTCCTGGGGCACCTCCCTGAATGCAAATAGCAGATGAGGCAGGAATCGCTCCCAATCTCTGCAAGTGTCAGTAAAGGTCCTCAACATCTGTTTGAGGGTGCCATTAAATCGCTCGCAGAGACCGTTAGTCTGTGGGTGATACGGTGAGCTAAGCAGAGGTTTAATAC
>OW240912.1:143687088-143948329 GCA_933207985.1 Pelobates cultripes
AATTAATATTTTTGTTCTGTATTTACTAGACTTGGGCATTCGTATTCGTCCGAATTGATTTTCGTCCGAAAATATGCATTTTCTTCCATTCTTACGAATACCGAATAAAGAATGGGTATCCAAACTAAAGAACGAACAAACGAATGGCCGTTTACCGAAAATCTTTCGTTTGTTCGTTCATTCGGCATTTTGAATTACACTCTGTGCGAATTGACACAGCACACTGTGTAATTCAAAAAGCCGAACTAATAACCGAATGAATAACCGAATGAATAGCAATGTCTATATCATTCTTTCATTCATTCGTATAACTAGTTCGGCTTTTTGAATTACAGGCTGTCAGTGTAATGTTCATAAGGCAAACTACCGAACGAGAAGCGTTCGCGAACCGAACGCACAAACAATTCGCGCTTTTTAAAGCTTTGCATTGCTTACAGATGGGGATAGTAGAAAAACCGAATGAACTAATGAACTAAAATGAACTGATTTGCCTCAATTCGTGTATTAGTTCATTCGTGCTTTTTCAAAGCATTGCATTGCTTTACATGGGGATGGTAGAAAAACCGAATGAACTAATGAACTAAAATGAACTGATTTGCCTCAATTCGTGTTTTAGTTCATTCGGATGCCTTGTATGAATCAAAGAGGAGGGGTATGGGAGTGAGCTGATTTTCATTTAACTAATCAGCTCACTCCTGTGACATGATGCTATAGGGGCTTATCCAATGGTGAGTGCTTTATCGGGGATTTAAAAAATAACTAAACAGCAGTATAAAAGCAGGCAGTGGAACTTTCTCCCCCCTTCTTTGACTGAGTTTTGTTGGTGACACACTGTGCTTTTGTGCTGTGTTAGCCTCATTGCTTGTCTTAGAGATCTTCTGTGAGTTTTGGTGTGTCTGCCAGTTCTCACTTGTTCAATTTGAGACTATTCCTGAGAATTATTTTTTTAATTTTAGTGCTTTTTGAAAGCTGTGCACTGCTGTGCTGCTGACTGAGTCAGTGTGCCACAAGGTGCCTGGCTGGCACTGCCAGTGCTTGCCTTCCCTGCTTGCTTACTGACTACAGCAACCAGGTATTACTTTTTTTTTTTTTTTTAAATCTTTTTATTTAAATTTTTTTTATTTAGCTTAAAATTAATTAAGATTTAAAGTAAAGATAGAATCAGTCTTTAGCTTAGTGGGCCTGAGGGCTTCTGCCCTAGGGGTAGACTAGCTTGTTAGCTTGCTAGCCTAGAAGAAAAGAAATCTTAATCTAGTTTAGCTGTTGAGTCTTTTAGCAGCAAAGTTGATTAGTTAATTTTTGTTAACTTGATTTTACAGTGGTGCTGCTGTTTCTGCAGTGCTGCTAGAGAAAGTTCATCTTCTGTCAGTCTCAGTTTAGTGTGTTTGCTTGGGTTTTAAATTCTTTTTTTAAGTGAATCTATCTATACTCCAGTCCACATAGAGTTAGTTTAATCTAATGTTTGCTGGCTTTGCAGGCAGTCAGTGTAAAAGTGAAGAAATATTTTTTATTCAGTAACTTAATAGTATTATCTTCAGTTTTAATTTAAAAAAAATTTAAGTTGATAAAATTATCTTCAGTTTAAAATATATTTGTTGTAGTACAGTCTCTTTGTCCTTAGTTAGGACAGAACACATTAGTCAGTCAAACAGTCTATTTTTTGTTTTAAATTTTTTAACACTTTTAGTGTCATTTTTTTGTGCTCACATCAGCATCAGCAGTGAAGTTAACTGTTCTGACTGCTGTTGTGAAGAAATTTCTTTTTTCATTAACTGATTCTTATTAGTTCGGTTAGTGTGTTTGTTTAACAGCAATCAGTGAAGCTAACTGGTTGCTGTTTTTATTTGGTTTATTTTAGTTCCTGATAGATTGACTGTGAGACTGTCCTAACCTAAGCTTCAAGGTAGCTGTAGGAAATCTTTTATTATTTTATTTTTCTATATTAGTATATTTTTTTCATACTCTGCTTGCACTGCAGTAGTTGAGCAGGCAGCACTTGTTGGCAGATTGCTCACGCCAGACAGTGCAGTTTTCCATAGTTCCTCAAAAAGCACTAGAGTGAAGAAATCTGCCTCAGTAGTAGTCTCTATTTTTTTTTAACTGTGTTCCAAATATCAAATAATCCTTTTTAATAAAAATATAAACGTTAGTTTGAAAACACTACATACATTACATTATCTCTTTCTTTTCTTTTCTTCAACTTCTTTTCTTTTCTTACTATTTTAAAATTCTAAATGGATCCTCCTAAACCTTCATCCACTAGTAAAGTGAGGGAGGGTCAGTCAGCAACCATCACCACCACCAATACCACCACCACCACCACAAGTAGTGGTAGTTTGAGTACGCAGCCTATGCGTCAGCCTAAGCGGTCCAGGAGTGCCGTTATGTCAGACTCACCGCCTAGGAGGCCAAAGTCTTTGTCTCGCATTTCAGGCCCGTTGGTGCAAGATCCTGGTCAAGGAAAGGCACCAATAGCAGGCAGTAGTGCAGCAAGGCCCAGAATTGCAAGTCTTTTCTATGGCAAAGGGAAACCAGCAGGGCTTTTAAGGGTGAGCACTATGGCTAGTACTATTACTAAAAACACAACTAGTAGTAGGAGTAGCCCAATAAGTAAGAGGAAGCGTGTTTTGCCCCCAGCATCTTCCTATACCACAAGCAGGCCTGTGAGTCGTGCTGCTAAGAAGCTTCCTTCTTGTACAAGGAGGCTGTTTCCTAATCCCCCTCCCAAGACCACCACTTCCACCACCACCAGTGCTGCGCATGCTTCTACCACTGACAGCGGCACATCAGCACAGGAGTTGTTGCCATTGCCAATGCTACCCAGTGCTCCTAGTCCTATTATTCCTGGAGGTGATATCAGTCTTACCCCCAGCCTTGCAGGGATTGCATTTAGTCTGGCTGATGAAGAGCTTGACTATGAGCCTGAGAGTGAGGAGGAGATAGTAGAGGAAAGTCAGCATTCTTCAGGGAGCAGTCCAACCTTTTCTCCTGCTACAAGTGCACATTTTTCCCCTTCCTCTCCACTTTCTCCAATAGTAGCACCTGCTAGTGCTACTTCAACCATTAGCAGACCACCACCACCACCACCACAACCTCCTCGCAGTGGCACAGTTACCACCACCAGAGTAACTGTGCCAACAATCATCACCACCACTGGTACTACTAGCCACAGTACCAGTGCCGAGGCTACTGTGCCAGCCACCAGTAGTCACACTCCTCCTGCTGCTCATCAACCTGCACCACTAGCAGCAGAATCCCGAAGGGCAAGCGCCAATGTTTTGCGCCGCAGCAAAGTTTGGGATCACTTTGAAAGTGTTGGAGATGGGCGCTTTGCAAAGTGCAAACTTTGTGGGAAGGAAGTTAGCAGGGGGAGAGTGTTGGGTCATCTCACCAGTGCAGGGATGAACCATCACCTTCGCAGTCATCACAAGGCTGTGTTATTGAGGGAAGAGGCAGAAAGTACTAGGACAGGCAGCATAGCTACTATTACAGTGTCCAGTACCATGGCAGCTAGAAGTGACAGGGGAGTTGTTGCAGAGCCAAGAGCTACTGGTGCTGCCAGCCAACAACCAAGACTGGTTGGAGCATCACAATGCATCCAGCCCACCCTGGAACAATTTGGGGGATTCCACTCCAGGGCTATGTCTAAACAGCAGGCCAATAAAATTACGCGACTTATTGGCCAGTTAATTGCTGTTGGAGGTGCTTCCTTTTCTATGATAGAAGGGGAGCCTTTCAAACAGTTGATGGAGACTGTGGCTCCACAATACCATCTTCCCTCACGCTCCACTTTCAGCAGGAGGATAATCCCTTCACTTTACCGGTCCTGTGTTGGAGTAGTGAAAGGGGAGCTTTCGAAGGCTGCTGGTCAGTCTGTGCATTTTACCACAGATTTGTGGAGTGCACCAAGTGGCCAGCATGCCTTTCTTTCCCTTACAGCACACTGGTGGGAGTCTGGTGTGTCTCAGGAAGCTGCTGCTGCAACTTCAGCAGCAGGGTCTAGCAGAAAGGGAGGAAGTGTATCTGTAGATCAGCTGGGCTATCGCTCTTTCCTTCTCCATGCTGAAGTGATGGATGAAAAACACACTTCAGATAACATTCTACAGGCAGTAAGGAGGATGGTGTCTCTTTGGGTTGGAGCAGAGGCAGGCACCAATGTAGAAGTGGGGTTTGTGGTTACTGATGGAGCTACAAATATGGTGAAAGCTTTGCGTGATGGTAACCTTGTTGGTGTGCGCTGTGCAGCGCACATTATCCATCTAGTAGTAAAGTCAGCAATCCCAGAAGGTAATAACAGAGTTTCCAGTGTGATTGAACGGTGCAGGAGGATTGCTGGGCACTTCCACCGCAGTGTGAAGGCTAGCCAACTGTTGAGGCAGGAACAAGAGAAGGCAGGTCTTCCCATACACTGTCTACGACAAGATGTCAGTACACGGTGGAACTCTACTCTGGAGATGCTGGAGAGGATTTTAGAGCAGCAGAGGGCAATCCATAGTCTGGCATCAGACCAATACATCGGTATTGGTTCTCCACTAGGTAGAGACGATTGGACAGTGATCGCTCAGCTAGTGGCAATCCTGAAACCATTCAGGGATGCCACTGAAAATTTAAGCTTGAACACTGCCAATCTGGGACAGGTAATCCCTGTTTTCACCCATCTAGGGAGCAAGATGGGTGTCTTCCTTGAACGCCAAGAGGTTGTTCAAGGTGATCCTTTACATCCTGATGTAATAACTCTGGTCAGGAGGCTGAAGGATCAGCTTAAAGTTCGCCTACGTGAGCGAATGGATAATTCTCCTGAACTGATGCTAGCTTGCCTGTGTGATCCAAGGATTAAGGGAAAGCTTGCACTCAGATCCAATAACTTAACAAATTGGAGGGAGAAATTGATCCAGAGGGTGTGTGACTGGCAGCAAAAGAGGGGAATTCTGTCTGAGGGAGTAGTTCAGCAGGAGGCTGAGATGTCGGCTACTTCTAGCAGAAGCAGTGGCACTACCACCACCACCACACAACTGAGTGGAGCAGCTGCATTTTGGGAAGAGTTGCTTGAGGATATAGTTGGACCCACTGAGAGTGCTAGCAGCAGACAGGAGAGTACTGCCTCAGAAATGGTCAGAGCGTACCTCTCTGAACCTCCTTTGCCCCATAATGTCGACCCTCTTAGCTATTGGGATGAGAAGAAGAGTGTGTGGCCTGCACTCTCATTGGTTGCGCAGGAGCTGCTATCATGTCCGCCAACCACTGTCCCAAGTGAGCGTGTATTTTCGGTAACCGGTAATATACTGAATCCACAGCGCTCACAAATGTCACCTCATCTCATGGAGCAGATTGCCTTTCTTAAATTCAATCTGCCTAAATTGGGGTACCCTGCTCTACACTTTGACTGTAATTGAGCTTAGGGTTTCTCAACTTTCTTTCTAATTATATAAAGTTGGTGGCGACAAAATAGTTATTTTATTTCTCATTCCTCCTTATTCTTCCATTCTCTCCCCAATCCCCAAATACCTTAAAATCTCTCTTAAAGTGGTACTGGTTTCTCCCCTCTGGCTGTGTCTGACAGCGGTGTGGCAACGCCTGCTACCTCCGCCAGCGCAGTCAGTTAACGCTAGGGTATTGTGTTTGAGCTCTGGAGGTCCGCTCCCCACGCCAAGGACTGAAGGAGTTTGGATGCTTTGCCCTGGGGATGAAACAAGTGAGTGGGTCGCCAATTGCCCACTCACTCCTCTTTACCATTTTATTTCTTTCTATTTTGCTGTTGGTGGTTGCAAAACATCTTTTTTTTCTCATTCCTCTTTATTCTTCTATTCTCTCCCCAATCCCCAAATACCTTAAAATCTCTCTTAAAGTGGTACTGGTTTCTCCCCTCTGGCTGTGTCTGACAGCGGTGTGGCAACGCCTGCTACCTCCGCCAGCGCAGTCAGTTAACGCTAGGGTATTGTGTTTGAGCTCTGGAGGTCCGCTTCCCACGCCAAGGACTGAAGGAGTTTGGATGCTTTGCCCTGGGGATGAAACAAGTGAGTGGGTCGCCAATTGCCCACTCACTCCTCTTTACCATTTTATTTCTTTCTATTTTGCTGTTGGTGGTTGCAAAACATCTTTTTTTTCTCATTCCTCTTTATTCTTCTATTCTCCTCCCCCCCCAAATACCTTAAAATCTCTCTTAAAGTGGTACTGGTTTCTCCCCTCTGGCTGTGTCTGACAGCGGTGTGGCAACGCCTGCTACCTCCGCCAGTGCAGTCAGTTAACGCTAGGGTATTGTGTTTGAGCTCTGGAGGTCCGCTCCCCACGCCAAGGACTGAAGGAGTTTGGATGCTTTGCCCTGGGGATGAAACAAGTGAGTGGGTCGCCAATTGCCCACTCACTCCTCTTTACCATTTTATTTCTTTCTATTTTGCTGTTGGTGGTTGCAAAACATCTTTTTTTTCTCATTCCTCTTTATTCTTCCATTCTCTCCCCAATCCCCAAATACCTTAAAATCTCTCTTAAAGTGGTACTGGTTTCTCCCCTCTGGCTGTGTCTGACAGCGGTGTGGCAACGCCTGCTACCTCCGCCAGCGCAGTCAGTTAACGCTAGGGTATTGTGTTTGAGCTCTGGAGGTCCGCTCCCCACGCCAAGGACTGAAGGAGTTTGGATGCTTTGCCCTGGGGATGAAACAAGTGAGTGGGTCGCCAATTGCCCACTCACTCCTCTTTACCATTTTATTTCTTTCTATTTTGCTGTTGGTGGTTGCAAAACATCTTTTTTTTCTCATTCCTCTTTATTCTTCTATTCTCCTCCCCCCCCAAATACCTTAAAATCTCTCTTAAAGTGGTACTGGTTTCTCCCCTCTGGCTGTGTCTGACAGCGGTGTGGCAACGCCTGCTACCTCCGCCAGTGCAGTCAGTTAACGCTAGGGTATTGTGTTTGAGCTCTGGAGGTCCGCTCCCACGCCAAGGACTGAAGGAGTTTGGATGCTTTGCCCTGGGGATGAAACAAGTGAGTGGGTCGCCAATTGCCCACTCACTCCTCTTTACCATTTTATTTCTTTCTATTTTGCTGTTGGTGGTTGCAAAACATCTTTTTTTCTCATTCCTCTTTATTCTTCTATTCTCCTCCCCCCCCAAATACCTTAAAATCTCTCTTAAAGTGGTACTGGTTTCTCCCCTCTGGCTGTGTCTGACAGCGGTGTGGCAACGCCTGCTACCTCCGCCAGTGCAGTCAGTTAACGCTAGGGTATTGTGTTTGAGCTCTGGAGGTCCGCTCCCCACGCCAAGGACTGAAGGAGTTTGGATGCTTTGCCCTGGGGATGAAACAAGTGAGTGGGTCGCCAATTGCCCACTCACTCCTCTTTACCATTTTATTTCTTTCTATTTTGCTGTTGGTGGTTGCAAAACATCTTTTTTTCTCATTCCTCCTTATTCTTCCATTCTCTCCCCCCCCAAATCCTTAAAATCTCTCTTAAAGTGGTACTGGTTTCTCCCCTCTGGCTGTGTCTGACAGCGGTGTGGCAACGCCTGCTACCTCCGCCAGCGCAGTCAGTTAACGCTAGGGTATTGTGTTTGAGCTCTGGAGGTCCGCTCCCCACGCCAAGGACTGAAGGAGTTTGGATGCTTTGCCCTGGGGATGAAACAAGTGAGTGGGTCGCCAATTGCCCACTCACTCCTCTTTATCATTTGTGGTTACATTTTTATTTACTATCTCACTTTTTTTTCCTTTTTCTATCTTTTTCACCTTCTTTCTTATGATTCAAATTAAATGTGCGCATGCACATTCGGATCTGACATCGGCAGGGTTTGGAGAGTTCTCCAGCCCAGAGGGAGTCCGGCGCTGGAGAAAGGTAAGTGGCTGAAGGGGTTTTAACCCATTCATCCCAACGGGACAGGGGCCCTGAGGGTGGGTGGACCTAATGAGCCTATAGTGGCAGGAAAACGAGTTTGTTTTGCTGGCACTATAGTGCTCCTTTAACTCCTATCAGACAGCCACTAGAGCAGGGGTTCCAGACCCGGTCCTCAAGTACCCCCTACCAGTCCCGGATTTAGGGATTACCCTATTGTGTCTAAAGTGTTTTTTGTTTTTTCACCCAAAACACCTTAGGCACAATTGAGTAATCCTTCAATCCTGTACTGTTAGGGGGAACATAAGGACTGGGTTGAGAACCACTGCGCTAGAGGGACTTCCTGTGCTCTATCAGAAATCTGTATCTATCAGATTTCTATACCTAGGTCACTTCCGGTGCACCCACGTCACTGTAAGTAAAATAAAAAAATGTCACGTCACCGTAACTAAAATAAAAGGGAACAAATAAATAGGGCTAAATGCACGAACGGCATAAAAAAAAGGGCACTGGTATCCACAAAAATGGGGTTTTGTCACAGTTACTACACACACAGTAAAAGATATATATATATATATATGTATATATATATATATATATAAAAACTGATATAAAATTATATACCCCAAGGTCTGCTAAAGCACTTGCTGATCTCAGCAGTGCGCATGTCCGCTAGCAGGCCTTGGGGTATAGAATTCTATATATCAGATTTATTTTTATATATCTTTTACTGTGTGTGTGTAGTAAGTAACTGACAAAAAACAGTTTTGTGGATACCAGTGCCCTATTTTTCGAATGCCGTTCGTGCATTTAGCCTTATGTATTCCCTTTTATTTAACCGAATAAACTGCCGAACGGCCAGACCACACGCAATGGGAGTGTGCCGCCTGTTAACCTCCCAGAAGCTGTGGTTAACCGCAACTAATTGACCTAATAGACGAACGGCTGGGTGGTCGCAGTTCGGCTATTTGAACTCACGCACTGTTACTGAGCCAATTGCACGAACGGCCCTGTTCGTGCATTCGAATGGGACTTAATCATTTTTATGCCTGATATTGACCGACCGCACAGCCCAAATCTATGGAACTGTTTTGGGCATGAAAATGTGCTTGCGGTCGGTCATAAAGGGACCTCCAGCTAACTTTGTAACCCCTGGTTGTAATTAGCTGAATTTTGACTATGTTTATAATTAAAGTATGCTGAATAATAATATGTTACTTTTAGGAAGATTGGATGTATATTTTTAAAGTTACATTAACTGTGTAAAAAGTATATTTTTCCTGCCAGTGATAATTACTTTAACCCATTGTGTTCAGTAATTGTATCACAGGCAGAGAGGAGGATTTGTGTGTAATTGCTGGGAGTGTTTTACTATAATTTACGTGTTTTATTGGTCATCTTACAAAACCCTGTGGGCGGTACTATGGGTAGAAAATGGGCATAAAAGCTGAGTGTTTCAATAAAACTTCAGTTCTACTTCACCCTCAATTTGGAGTCCTGTCTCTTATTGGGGGAATCTGCTACAAGGGATTGCTATGTTTGTCATACTCTCTTGCTATACTACTAAGCTCATTTAAGAGCTTGTTCCTGCTTCGCTCTGTCGGAAGAGAGGTTCGGTCTGCGGTGGTTGTGGTATCTGCTGGAGTGCTTGGAGCGCTCAGGAAGCGCTAGGAGCATCGTTCAATGGAGGTACCCAGTCGGGGTGCCAGGCGATCCGTTACAGTAATGCTTTCCTATGGACTGATTTAATGTGCGCGTGGCTCTTGTCGCGCATGCACATTGAGCACTGACGTCAGAAGAGGGAGATTTCCCCAGCACAGAGGGAGCCCGGCGCTGGAAAAAGGTAAGTGATTAACCCCTTCCTCCCCCTTTGGGGGGCCCCTGAGGGTGGGGGGGGGAACCTAAAGATCCTATTTTGCCAGTTTGTTTTCCTGGCAATTTAGTGATCCTTTAACTCCATGGCAATTCGACTGTGTTCATAGGATCAGAGTGCTGTTCGGATATATTGAGCGCTCAGATCCAAGCTATCTGGGGATATGGTGAATGTGGGAGGTCCAGTTGTGTGAAATTTGAGTTATGTATTTTAATGTGTTTTTTTACAGTTAAAAATTGGAAATATTTTCTGTACCTAGAGATGATTAAAGGGACACTATAGTCACCCAGACCACTTCAGCTCAATGAAGTGGTCTGGGTGCCAGGTCCCTCAGGTTTGAACTCTTCAGATGTAAACATAGCAGTTTCAGAGAAACTGATATGTTTACATTAGGGGTTAATCCAGTCTCTAGTACAGGTATAGGCAACCTTCGGCACTGGAGATGTTTTGGACTCTTCAAATGTGCATTCCGCTCCACTCAGGAGCTGACGTCAGACGGGGAGGAGAGGGGTTTAAACCCCTTCAGCGCCACGGGAGGTGGACCCTGAGGGTGTGGGCCCGCACAAACATAGTATACATAGAAGCCGCATTGACTTCTGAGTGGCGAGAAATGCGGGCGCCATCTTGGGACGGGCGATGTTGACAGCAGAGGTAAGAGGAAGGATAGGACTCAGTAAGTGTAGAGCAGGGATAATAGGAATGGTAGGACTCAGTTGGTGCAGAGGAGGGATAATGGGAATGGTAGTACTCAGTTAGTGCAGAGTATGGGATAATGGGAATGGTAGTACTCAGTTAGTGCAGAGTAGGGATAATGGGAATGGCAGTACTACCATTCTCATTATCCATGCACTGACTGAGTACTACCATTCTCATTATCAGTCAGTGCAGGGATGATGAGAATGGTAGTATGTAACGGATCGACTGGCCTCCTGCCCTGTGACTACGGCCCCTGGGATGTATTGTCCTTTAAGAACATATTTAGGCATAATAGATTTTTATTGTGCGACTACTGGCCCTTTAAGCACAGTGAATGGACTTTTATTGGACTGTGTATGCCCCTTTAAGAACCATCTGGGGACATATTGTGACTTTTGGGAACAATGCCCCTTTAAGACTTTGTCCCCAGACTGTTAATATATTGTGTTCCTGGCTTTCTCCCACTTGGTTCAGTAAATGGGGCTTACTGAACCAAGTACCACACAGGCGGACCACCCAGAAGTGGAAGTGTGCAGGCAATTTACCTCCCAGGCTGGGAGCCTGCTGTAGGTAAATTGCCGAACGCTGGGGGGCCGCCGTTCGCGCAAACAAAAACGTGTCGGCGGCCATCTTTGTTCATTCTATGCGGTCAGCGGTGTGTGTAGCCAAATTCATGGAACTGAAATCGGCTACACAGTTCCGCGAACACCGCTGAGCCTTACCTTCTCCCACAATGATTTTGCAGCCGCAGAGACTAAGTCCCATTCGGCGATGGGACTTATTGCCGAACGCTGGGGGGCCGCCGTTCGTGCAAACAAAAACGTGTCGGCGGCCATCTTTGTTCATTCTATGCGGTCAGCGGTGTGTGTAGCCAAATTCATGGAACTGAAATCGGCTACACAGTTCCGCGAACACCGCTGAGCCTTACCTTCTCCCACAATGATTTTGCAGCCGCAGAGACTAAGTCCCATTCGGCGATGGGACTTAGTCATTTTTTCAGTGTGAAATTTACCGACCGCACAGCCCAAATCTATGGAACTGTTTTGGGCAGGAAAATGTGCTTGCGGTCGGTAAAAAAAGGGACCTCCAGCTAAATTTTTAACCCCTGCATGGAATTGGCTGAATTTTGACTATGTTTATAATTAAAGTATGCTGATTAATAATATGTCATTTTTATGAATATTGAATGTGTAGTTTTAAAGTTATAGTACATGTGTAAAAATGGTGTTTCTCTGCCAGTTATAATTACATTAACCCATTGTGTAAGGAAATTAAGTCACAGGCAGAGGGGAGGATTTTGTCTGTAATTTCTGGGAGTGTATTGTACGTATTGATTGGTTGTTTTACAAAACCCTGTGGGCAGTACTATGTGTGCAAAATGTTCATAAAAGCAGTGTCTCATTAAAATCTTCATTTCTTCTTCACACTCAATTTGAGTCCTGTCTCTTATTGGGGGAATCTGCTACTAGGGATTGCTATGCCCTGCATGTTCCCTTGCTATAATCACTCCTAAACTCTTGTAAGAGCTTGTTCCTGGTTTGCGCTCTGAAGGACTCTACGGTGGTTATGGTGTCAGCTGGAGTGCTGGAAGCCCCAGGAAGCACTAGGTGCATCCTCCAACGAAGGTACCCAGTCAGGGTGCCCGTCGATCCGTAACAACCATAAAACCTGTACATGAGGGATGCTGTTATACTCAGGAGACTTCGCTGAACACCAAAATTAGTGTTTCAAAACAGTAAAACGTATCACAACAATTATCTCGTCCAGGTAAGTGCCATTTGTATGTAAAAAATGTCACTTTCACTGACGATAGCATCGTTGTAATACATTGAAACACTAAAATTTGTGTTCAGTGAAGTAAAACAGTACCCCACATGTACAGGTTGTATGGTGTCATAGAAAGTTACAGGGTTATATACAGTGCTAGCAAATTAAATTCCCTGGACTTTTGGCCTGGGTTGTCAGTCAGGTCCTGCAAATTGTAATTAATAAAATGACCTAATTATTTAAAACTATTACATAAATATATACATAGAATTATTATATATATATATATACACGTGTTTGTATATATATATATATATATATATATATCCGACACTCACCATCATTAAAAAATATAACTTGTAATACCTGGGTGCTTCCAGTGCCAAACATAAAGCAAATAGTGAATTGAGCACTCCTTAGGAAATTTTCAATCATGTATTTAATAAGTAATCAAGATTACTAAAATACACAATTGAAAATTTCCTAAGGAGTGCTCTGTTCACTATTTGCTTTATGTGTGTATATATATTTTTTGTAATTATTTTTATTTATATATAGTGATATTTTTTCAAGTGTGTGTGTGTGTGTGTGTGTATGTATGTATATATATATATAAAAATTATTAAAGAAAAGAGGAGTCAGAAGTTGTAATCCAATATTTTTTTTTATTTAGAAAAGCAAGTGGGAGAAGCAACAAAGCAGAGGCAGCCCAGGTTGTTAGGAGCAGTCCTGGGAGGATATAGTGCAGAGGAGAATACCCAATGTATATTCAGGGGAAGGATAGGGAAAACCAGGAGGAAATTGAGAATGTAACAACCTACGATGAACAGCGTCAGTTGTGTTCACATTGTGGATGATAATGAGAAATAAACATCTGAGTGCATTCTTCCCACAGATATCTATTCATCATCATCATCCCTTCTGGGAAGACCCTGCGCACGTCTTTCACGAACTAGGCTATCTACATCAGCGATGGTTATGCCCAAATTATGGGCAGCTTGCGCGCGCATTAAAATGCACTCTTCCTCCCTCATTTCCATAAAGCGCTGCATATTTTGCTGCAAGGAAACCATTGCTGATGTAAATTGCCTAACGCCCTCATTCAAAATATTCGACATGGAGCGTACCTCGGTTATTACATTCTGCAATAGTTCTCGCTGATTCTCCCTATCCTGCTGTATGGACGTCTCCAGTTCATCTTGACGAGCCTGGATCGTCGCATACAGCGCAGCCAATGGTGGAGGAAGTTGTGGCATTTCTTCGGCCACTGATGTCTCTGACTCAGGATCCACTGCTGTTAGGGTAATGGTACCCTCCTCTTGCAGGGGGAGAGTACCATCAGAACCTATAGGGGAGAACAGAGAAAGAACATTGTTAGCATGTGTCATATGTTGCAATGCTTACTATTATCTGTAAAACAATATTATTTAAACTTGGAAATAAGATATATGCAGTCATGCTATTAATTTATTATTATGTCTAAGTATAGTTATGCATCTTTGTCGCCCCTAGCCCTTTCTCTGTCTGTTTGCATGTCTTTGTGCCCACCTCCCTTTCCTTCTAATCTCACTACATGTATCGTGGACGAGCGTCCCCAGGTAGAGAATCTCCTGTTTTTTCTGCATGACAGGAAGCTGATCGTTGCACTCAGCTTCCTGTCAGGCCAAGAAGATGGTAGATAAGATCACACGTGGTCCACTCAGCCACAGTACATAAAGTGAACAGAAGGAGAGGAGCAATGTGAGCTCCCCCCCACCCCTGCTGGTCACCCAGACATTTAGCCCCCTGGCCAGCACATGCTAGGCAGATGCTTAGTATGCTTTGCGGTCGACCCGGCCCCGCCTGTTACATAAACTAGTATGCCTGCAAAGAAAATGTGTACAGTTAAAGCATTTTTTACTTACGCTCAGCAGTGGATCCCTGTTCCTGGACACCAGTGGCCGGCTGTTGGAGGGAAACCACACTCGTACGTGGTGAAGAAACGTCGACAAGTTGCGGATGGCCTGAAATACATGTATGTGATAAATTAACTTCATATACAGTAAAATCACATACGTGTGTGTATGTTTAAATGCGCACGCACACACACACATAACATTTATCTAACAATGCTATGCAAGTACTTACGAGAGGAAAGTGAAGCCAGGCGCATTTCCAGGGAGACAGGAGGTGAACCTGCTGCCCCGCTCTCCGTGGAGACAGCATCTCCTGCAGTTCCTGGTGCCTCTTCTGGGGATTGAGGGGCTTGCACTGATGGCATAGAAAACACACATTGGAAGGTTAACACAAGCAAACTGATATATGTACATTTCGACTAACAAATATGAATTTAAAGGACCACTATAGGCACCCAGACCACTTCAGCTCAATGAAGTGGTCTAGGTGCCAGGTCCCTCTAGTTTAAAGCCTGCAGCTGAAAACATAGCAGTTCTAGATAAACTGCTGTTTCACTGAGGGTTAATCCAGCCTCTAGTGGCTGTCTCACTGACAGCCACTAGAGGCGCTTCCGCGATTCTCACTGTGAAAATCACAGTGAGAAGATGCTGGACGTCCATAGGAAAGCATTGAGTAATGCTTTCCTATGGGTGGTTTGAATGCGTGCACGGCTCTTGCTGCGCATTCGGAGCTGACGTCGGCAGAGGGAGGAGTGTTCCCCAGCGCCGAGGGAGCCCTGCGCTGGAGAAATGTAAGTGGCTGAAGGGGTTGGAGAAAGGTAAGTGGCTGAAGTGGGAAGGGGGCCACGAGGGTGGGGAGGGACCTAATTACCCTACAGTGCCTGGAAAACGAGTTTGTTTTCCTGGCACTATAGTGGTCCTTTAACATCGTACCTTCAGATGTTTCAGTGCCAGGTGTCCCCTCAATCCCAAGGAGGTTTTCTCTTCCCAGGAACTGCAGGAGCTCCTCTTCATAGGGCAGCAGGTCCGGTTCTTGTGAACCGCCTCCTGTCTTCCTGGAGGCGGCTGCTGCCTTCACCTTCCTCTTCACCATCCGCCTGATGTCGTAGTAACTGCAATGACATGATGACATGTGTAATTGATTAATTACTTTAATATGTTTCTATATATATATGTTTACTGACATGTTTAAAGGGATACTATAGGCACCCAGACCAAGCATTGGATTTGCTGATCTTGTCAATTATGAAGATCGCAGCCAAGGAGGCAGAGCACAGCTCTGCTATAAGGATGAGTAATTAAAGGGACACTCCAAGCACCCAGACCACTTCTGGGTGCCAACTCCCACTACCCTTAACCCTGCAACTGTAAATAAATATTGCAGTTTTCATAAACTGCAATATTTACCTTGCAGGGTTAACTCCTCCTCTAGTGGCGTCGCTGAAACCCCCATAGGAAAGCATTTTTCAATGCTTTCCTATGGGGAGGTCTAATGTGCATGTGCAGCATTGCAGCGCATGCGCATTAGGTCTCACCCCGCCGGCGGCAGCGCATGCACAATTGGTCTCCCCCTGGGATGAGGGGTGGGAGACGGTTTGTTCTCCTGGCACTGGAGTGTCCCTTTAATTACAGTTACATTGCTGAGAGGGAGGTTAAACTGTGTTTTCACAGTTATAGTGACAGGAATGCAAACATGTATTCCTATCACTATAGTGTTCCTTTAAAGCACATGGTGTTTTTTCCCTCTATGTGCTTAAGTGACCCAACCCTCACTTTTAAAAGACTTTAAAAGCATAGCTGCCACTAGTGGGTGTGTGTAGCAAAAGCACATGGAGGAAAAAAAAAAGTTTTAATAAAACATGGCATAAAGAAAATTATTTTTTAGGAATATAAGTGCACTTACCGTTTCTTCACCACGTCCTCGGTGCGGTTGTTCCCTCCAACAGCATTCACCGCTGCCACAATCTTCCTCCACCGATTTTCCTTCTGTGCTCTGGAACTCTTTTTGGCTGCTCCCCCAAATATACATTGGTAGTACTGGCAAAGTTTGTTTACCAGTACTGTATTCTCCTCTGCACGAAAGCTATCTGCATATTTATTCTTCCTCCCAGGATCTGCTCTTTTTAAGATCCTGGGCTGCCTCTGCTTCTGCTTGCTTCTCCCACTTGCTTCTCCTATCTCCTGGCCAGAGTGGCCAATGCCCCCCTCCACTACATCCATGACTTCTATCTCACTTGAGGAGCTGGAGGAGGACATGGCCACTTCTGGCAGGCTCAGTGTTCAAGTGCCTAAAATGGCTGACAGGGTGGTGGGCTGGCTGAGCTCCAAAATGGCTGAATGGCTGGCCTATAGAAAATCTGGATAGATTTTGCATTGAAGGACTGCCTTGAGTTGATACTTTTTTTTTCTACAGTTTTGTCTGGCAGTATGTAAAAGCCTATTTAATTGGCTACTACTTCTTTCCCACTCCCTTATAAAATGATACTGTGTTGCCAGTACCACCTGTCAGGGAAGCATGATGATTCATGAGCCCAAGAAACTAAGCAAAAGCAATGCATTGCATTTGCAATGTCATTCGACATGCGAATGACTATTGTAAGTGGTGTTCGGTAGTTTACTAATAGTGCCAATACATTTTCATGCGAACGGCAGTGTTCGTGCATTTGACGGTTCGGGAATTTGTTCGGGAGTTTTAGGCGTAAATAGATTAGAACATTGTTCAATGCCATGTGTTGGGAGATCAATGTACGAAAATGTAAACGAATGAATGGTTTTACTGCGTTCACTTGAGGCTATTCGCTATTTAGGGATTAGGGAACTGACTTTTATGATTGCATTGTATTTGCAATACCATTCGACATACGAATGACTATAGTGAATGGTGTTCGGTAATTTACTAATAGCGCCAATACATTTTCATGCGAATGCCAGCGTTCGTGCATTTGACGGTTCGGGAGTTTTAAGCGTAATACAATTCAATCAATGCCATGTTGTTAGCAATGTACAACATTTGAAACGAATGGTTTTACTGAGTTCGGTTGAAGCTATTCGGTATTTAGGGATTAGGGAACATAGTTTTATGTATTCAATTCATTTGGCTCAATTAAATCGCGCCGAATGAACGAACAAGTTTAGCCGAAACGAAAATACTACCGAATATCGTACGAAAACGAATGAAAGAATTGACGAAATTCGGTTCTGACTAAAGTATTTTCTTTTTCGTACGAATACATTCGTACGAAACGAAAATTTCTGAAATGCCCAAGTCTAGTATATACCTTTATAGTGCATGTACTACACTTTATCCTGTGGTATCACTTTATTCTGCGCTGCACACTAATTTTGTTGTTTGCAATCAAATATTTTTGGGCTGCTTTTTTTTTGTTGTTGTAAATTTAATTTTTATTGTTAGTTGAATGCAATTAAAACAAGCAAACATGGCAGTTGTATGACGGAGCGGTGAGACACGCAGGTCTCCATTTGTTCTTTTTTTTTGTCAACCGATTCATATCATGTTTTTTGGATTCGCAGATCCAATTTGGTTAAGCTTACGCAATGTGATCTGGAGGTCCTATTTTGCCTGTCTGCCTGTAGGTAGTTAAGCGTCGTAGATCTACATTAATATTTGTGAACAACGGGACACGCAGGTCCCTTCAACATTTAGTTAGTGTAATACTGGCGAGTCTGTCGTGCTCCTGTAATCTTTTTCTGCCCTGTTAATAGGGTGTTGTTTGGTGTTTTTTATCGGTGTATAGCAGTTTTACCATTCATATCTTTAACCCCTTAAGGACCAAACTTCTGGAATAAAAGGGAATCCTGACATGTCACACATGTCATGTGTCCTTAAGGGGTTAAAGTCAATGTGGTCTACAAGTGACTACTGTATGTGTGAGGTGTTCTCCTGTGTGGTGTGTCTCCCCCTTGTCTTGGTTGTGTGTTTGTTCATGTTTTTGTGTTGGCTAGTGTCCATCTCCTCTGGTGGATCTGGGGGGGGGTCGACCCTGAGGTGTGTGTCGGTTCACCCTAGGTTCGACTTCTCACTAGAGGTGTAGTGTGGGGTTTGGGCTACTTTTTGACCGGAACGTGAGCCTTGTGAAAAAATAATAGATACTGTTCCATTTCAAATCATGCAGATGCCATAGTGACAGGCGTATGGGTAGTAATTTGAAATCATTAATAATGTCAGTTTTACTGAACCAAGCCCCTACGCCAGATGATGGTGTGTATGGCATTGTCTATACTGGCGTACTGGAGTGAAAATTCCTTGGATGGAATTAGAGAATTAAGGTTTGGTATGGCCAAGGAGTGAGGTGCGGATAGGTCTAAAATAAGTCTGTGTTTCCCTGAAGATTTCCCGGTGACTAATCCTATAGGGTTGGTTCTCCAATTGGAAAATAGGGGCTCCCGAAAAGGTCCCAACAAGAACCCATCCTCCAATTCTTTTTTTAAAAGAGCATCAACCATTTCCACATCAGAAAATGCTGATTGTAAATCGTTGCATTCGTAAGTGCCAGCGGGGATATGTACCAAACCCGTATGAAATCCCTCCGCGAACCCATCTATCAAGAAATCCACTAGGTGTTTGGATGTCAAGTATGGTTTAGCATGACTTTTATTAGGACACATGGACTTGGCATGAGCCCTAAAACAATGTGAACACACGTGTAACAATCTGCAAGCACTATAACCACAGGTACCAACGTTAAAGTTGTTACACACCTGTGACTTTCCCAGGTAAACAATAGGACGACCAAGTTTGTCCTTGCCTGATCTGTCCAACCTAGTATGTGGAAAAGTCCCAGATCTGGACAGCAAAATGTCTACAAAATAGCTCAGTATCCATACGGCTCCAGTCAGTTTTAACGTTATACTGAGCCAAAACTGCAGATGCTCTTGCTGAAAAGGGCTGGTGGTAGTCATAAAAGGATGACCCACTGTATTTGCTTCCCAAGTCCACCAGCTTGTGCATGTAGAGGTCGAGTTCCTCTCATCTATGCGGGTAAACAAAACAAATTACATCACGATAGATACCAAAAGCTAAGACAAAATCAGGTATCAACAGTTTCTTATTCAGTCTAGGGTCCCTGGCTTTTAACACCACTCAAATATCGCCATAAGCATAAGTGGGATTATCAATGAAATTGTGTGAAGCAATAAGTAATGCCACAAGATTAACATCCTTCCCCTCCAAGATGTCTTTCTTGATGTTGGCTGGGAACATGTGCACAGGATTGATAATGTGGGTTTCAGAACCAGAAGGTACATAATTACCCAATTGCGATAGTGGAGCATTGGGGAGTACAGCAGTCGAGGGCATGGAAGACAAGGCAGGAAGGCTCCGGGCCTCGATCCTATCAAGTCTATCGTTGACCTTACTCATAGATGCTACTAGCGAAGCAACCATGGCGTGTAGGTCTGAGTTACCTGGACCACTTGTGCCCTCTCCTGCCCCCGAGTTATTGGTATTAGTCCGCATTAGTTTGTACAGCTCTGCTTTCCTGGCCGTGAAAGGAAAAGGAATACTGCGTCTCTGTAGTTCTGCAGTAATGCGAGGGATGGTTCATGACCTTATCGAAGTTGGACTCCCGACAACATCTTTACGTGAAGGTGACAAGGATTTGACCGGAGAACTGGGTAGAAACAAATTGTCTATGTCTTCAGGTAGATGGGAAATACTAAAAGAAAATAGTCAAAACATAATCAGCCACTTTACCATATTTGGTTACTGGCTGGCTAACTAATGACGGATGGTGAAACGATTTCCTAAGTGTGGTGACAGGTGAAGCCCTGCTAGGTGCCAAGTGAATTGAGAGGCTCTATCTATCGATTGACACGAGGGAATTGTTGCCACTGAAACATTGTGGTGGGGTGTTGGCCTCTCGATGACAACTAAACGCATAAGATAGAAAGGGAGTGACAAGTGAGGCCCTCTCTATGCGACCGTGTGAGGCGGCTAACTATGATTTGACCCAAGGGGTGAATATCATCAAGCGTGGAGGAAAGGGGTTGGCCTCGCGGGACCACTAAGACTAAGGCGAAGAAGCCCAGACAATTTACTAGTGGCCACCTATCCTAGATAAGCTAGTAACACTAAATAATAACCTTAAGGGGGAGGAGGTGGGGAGGTAGTTGGGGGGAGGGTTGCGTTTGGTTAGGTCAGACAATTGGTCACAACCCAACAGAGAATCTGAGCCTTCCACCACTATAATAGTGGAAGAGAGGTTACACCTAATGATAGTAAAGAGTAGTATATGTTATACAGAGTAATAAACGTACTTCCCTTAACCGCTGTCACGATTCGGGAACCTAACACGCTAACAGGTCACAGAAAGTAAAGGGTGCGATACCGGCCCTTAGAATGGCCGGGTTAAGCACACTAAGAATAGTCAGGAGACAAGCCAAGTAAAGGGAGCCAGAAAACAGTTGAAGGAGAACCAAGCTGAGGTCAAAGGAATGAAGAATACAGGAAAATCGGAATAACAAGCCAAATAATCGGTAACCAGAGAGAAACACGAGCAAACTGCAATACAGGTATCACAAGACTACAACAGGGCACTGAGAGACAGGAAAGGTAAGTATATAAATCCTGTGCTTAATTCTAATTGGATAACTTCCAATCAGAATTAACAATCACACGTAGGAGATATTTACACCTCCCACTGTGATTATGGTACTGTGGCTTTAACGCCGGGTCACGTGACTGACCCCGGCGTTCGCATACATGCTGCCGCTGGGAGGCGAGGAGGAGGACGCGAGCGGCGCATTGTAACGAGAATATACCCCAACACGCAGGGCTAAACAGAAGACAACACAGAGGAGAAATACGTCTACCGGACCTTAGAATGGCCGGACTCAACGTATATGAGAGGAGGCAGAGTCAGGGACGATCCAAAGTCAAGGACACAGAGAGACAGCATAAACTAGGACAAGCCGGGGTCTGGTACACAGTAAACAGCAAGCCGACAACCAGAACAGATAAGGATAAAGAGAAAACGTAGTCAGAAACAAAGCCAAAGTCAAAACGGAGAAACACAACTGAACACAACAAGCGCTAAAGGGAACTGATACAGAAACCACGATAGGGCAGGGAGTAAAGGGAGAGGTAAGTATGTATAGCTTCTAAACTAATGTGATTGGCTCCTGTCATATCCACACCCCCAAAAGGTAAGTATATGGGGAGTGTGGCATGACAGGGGCCAATGGGAGCCTTTTAACAATTTAGGCTCCCACTGTCTCTTTAAGAGCGCGCCCGAGACTCGCGGCGCGCTCTTAGATTCAGGCGGAACACGTGACCGCTTCTCGCGGTCACTGCCCGCCTTCCTGCTGAGGCTGTCGGATGAGCCGCGCGCGGCTCGTGCAGCAGCAGGACCGCACGCGGCTCGAAGAGAGGACCGCGGCCGGCCCCTGGAGAAGGTGAGTAACGCTACACGCATAAAGCTGTCAGGAGGACGCGAGCGGCGCATAAAGCTGTGAGGACGCCGCTCGCCGACAGGTAAGGGAAGGGGAGACCGCGAAGGACTGAGGGTGAGTGCTGCAAGTGGATTGCAGCCTCCCCTCATGGCTGCTCACGGAGCCCTAAGATAAACCTACCTTGAGGACCGCCCGGAGGGCGGGAAGCTGAAGGCTTCAAAGGAAACCGCGCATAAAAGGAGCGGATCAAAGAGGGCGCGTTTAAATCAGAAACAGAAACCCAAGATCGCTCCTCAGGGCCGTAACCCTTCCAATCCACCAGATGCTGCAACCGACCTCGAGAGAAACGAGAATCAAGGAGAGCAGCTACTTTGTACACGTCACTGGAGACCGCGCGGAGGGAATCGGGACGCCTGAGAGGTCCAGAGAACCGATTTACAGAGCAAGGGCTTCAAAAGGGAGGTGTGAAAAGTGTTAGGTATACGCATGGAAGGAGGTAAGGCCAGGGAGTAGGACACGGGATTTACCTTACGCAATACCTTATGGGGGCCAAGGAACCTGGGCGCAAATTTCATCGAGGGAACCCTGAACGTCGTCATAATGCGACTTTTCTCTGCCTGCCTTGGCCTCCGACTGTAGCTCCACACTGGCTAAAAGTACTTGCTATGCTTCGGACTGAACAGCATCACCATACACTAACGGATGTCAGCTGTAATCTTTTTCTGCAACTGTGGACATGATTGCGCTGCAACTCAATTTTGTCTGACCTGACCTCCGGCACGACTCCACGCCAATAACTGTTTTTTTTTTTTTGTTTTTACCTTATTCCTCCAGCACTAGACTGTTTTGCTATACACTGGACTGATTTGCGATACACTTGAGGCAGCTATCTGGCATTGCCCACCCAAGACAACCATAGCTGGGACTGAATGCTGCTACAGGTCTTACTGGTGCCTGAATAGCAACTATCTCTCAACATTCCGTGGAACTGGTTCATTCAATATGTGGACTTTCCTATAATGTTGTTTAGGAAAACCAATCGAGAACTGTCCTGCACTACCATGCTATGGCATTGACCTGGGTTGTGAGTGACGCTATATTACATGCTTTTTTATTATGCACCTGGGGCAGGGCGGCTGTTGTTCTCCTCCTCTCCCCCTTCTCTTTTTTTTTTCTTCTCCTTATCATCCTCCTCTTCCTTCCGACCAATGAAAAGAACTTCTCTACCAGGTTCCTGTGGGGGGAATGCATAACTTGTTACCACTTGTTGTTTTACAGTTTGGAATTTTAATATGAGACACCTTTGTATTACAGACCGAGACAGGTGGATATGGAGAATTATCTGGGTCATTATTTTCTGCATTAGAACTTTGCACTGTAACCGATGTCTACGCTCCGCCACTTTAGAACTTAAGATACTATAACTTGGGCAGGCACATTTTCCCACACCTAGCCAGACTGTGTCTTGGGGTTTGTTCTAGCTCAGTCGATTTAGCAGGAGCAATTATTAATGACCATCTTATGACTGGAACTTGAGCTCCTAACCAAAAATACTACAATTGTTTATTTGTATTTTGTTCTGTTCTGTTTGTTCTGTTCTTTTGACTTATACCTGTGAAGCCCTACATTTAATAATATTTTGTTCTTGGCCCTTGCTGGGAATAATGGACCTGTGGCTGGGTTGTGGCCGGTGACTTGGGACCTTCTGTGGAGGCTTGGCAGAATGGCTCATACAACTAACCCCTTCTCCCCAGTTGACCTCAAACTCCTGTCTCCTGTCGATTAACGCCACAGGCCTTAATACCCCTGAGAAGCATTCTCTCACCCTGAAAGATTTCAAAGCCCAAAATGCACATATAGTTTATGTTCAGGAGACTCACTTCAAAGAGGGTAGTGCCCTGTAATTGACCAATCATATCTATACCCAAGGATACTATGGTAACAACCCTGAGAGCAAATCAAAGGGGACTACAATTCTCATACACAAATCAATCCTATTCCAGCATACAGAGACCAGCATAGATAAGGTTGCTATGTGTTTATTAAGGGGTCTATCCTAGGATAGATGTACACACTTGCTAATGTCTACGCTCCGAACATCAGACAAGGGAAATTCTTGAAGTCCACGCTTAAAACGCTGATGACTTTTATGGAGGGCTTTCTGGTCCTGGGAGGAAACTTTAATATTGCTATCGAGCCACGGGTTGACACATCAACGGGCATGTAAGCGATAACTGAACAGGTCCTCTCGATGATCAGAGGTTATCTACGCACTTACCGATTAATTGATTGTTGGAGGGCTCTACACCCGGATGATAGAGATTACTTACACTACTCCATACCTTATGCTCGGTATTCCCGACTAGATTACTTTTTTGTACCATACTACCACCTCTCTCAGCCCCGATTGTCTGGGAAGCCAATAAATACACTATACAGGGATTTTTCTTAGCTAGAGGATCTGAGCTGAAAAAACATAGAGGGACTGCCATTCGGGATCTCACAGATAAAATTCAAGAACTGGAAGCCCTACAAATAAACGACCAAAACTTGAACACTTATCAAGAGCTCACTGATCTGAGGGGTTAACGGTCCACAATTTTTCATCATCGCCTTCAACGCTCTCTACAACACATCAAGGTATTCTATGTAAATAGTGATAAATGTGGCAAGCTCATCGCTACCATCTTAAATAAGAAAACAAATACATCCTATATCACTAGCCTACATGATGTACACTGCTTTACACAGAGACTGCCAACGCAAATCTGTAAGGTGCCACAAAACTACTCTGAAGTCATCACAACCGGACTCTACACAGACTGAAAGGAGGGCAGTGACCAAACAAGCATACCTCTCAGATAACAATAACTCTAAACTATCAGCAGAAGCAAATGAGGTCTTGGAGGCCCCTCTGACATTAGAACAACTGGCAACGGCGGTCAAGGCGACAAAGCCAGGCAAGAGTCTGGGCCAGGACGAGTTGTTATTACAAACAGTTTTTGGACATCTTGTTCCAGCACTTTCTGTCTACATATAATTCACTAACTCAGGGACAGACACTACTACCTCAGACGCTGGCAGCCAATAAAGCCCTGATACCCTAAATTGTGATTTGAAGCTCTTTGCTAAGATCCTGGCCACAAGGTTGACACCCTATTTACCCTCCCTCGTGAAGTCGGACCAAGTAGGTTTCACCCTTCAACGGGAAGTTAGGGATAGCATCTCTAGAGCTTTGTCCTTGATTCATCAGGCAAGGAGGATGGAGGAAGACCTTGTCCTACTATCCACTGATGCGGAGAAGGCCTTTGGCTCTCGGCTCTTCTGTCTAGTTTATGTGCAGCCACGCCAACAGAAAGGTTTCAAACTTACCTTGGTCGTGGCGGGCAGCTGCCCGTTCTCCCTCTGTTCCGGTCCCCAGCAGGTGCGATGTTCTTAGGAAAGCCGGCTGACGCGGTTCTGGATTTTATAATAAACCTACCTTCGACCACATTAAAGATGGCACCAACGTGCGTGCAATGTCACGTCATAGACATGCATGCACATTTTGGGGTCAGAGGTCGGAGAGAGCCAATTACAGCCTAAAGAGGGTTATTTAAACCCAAATTACTTTTTTGACAGTGCCCTGTCGTGGTTTCCACTAGCTGGTTATTCGAGAGTGTGTTCCTGATCATGTTTTTTTCTGGTATTTGACTTTGGCTTTGTTTTGACTTGCTTGATTTCTGATATCCTTGACTTCTGGCTCTCCTCATCATTGCATCTCTTCTGTGTCCCTGACCTCGGCGAGTATTTTGACTATTCTTGGGTACGTTAAGTCTGGCCATTCTAAGGTCCAGTTAGACTTATCCTTAGTCTTTAGGTGTGATACAATTCTGCGTGCTGGATTAACTATAATCCTGACATTACGACATGGCTATAGAGCCTGCAGATTTGTGTCAGCACATAGCAGCTTGCGAGAGAAAGCTAGAGGAAAATGATCATCGTATGGATCAATTTGCCCAGGCTTTCAATACGCTCCTAATACATACGGCTCATTTGCAGCCTGAAGTTCCTCCAGCAGTTACACCCCCGCCTACTGTACCTACACCTATAGTGTATAAGGCACTTACTGTCTCCCTATCTCCACCCCCGCATTTTGCAGGTAACACTCTAGAATGTCGGAGATTCCTCAATCAGATTGAGTACCATTTTGAAGCCTCACTTGGGTCCTTCCCCACGGATAGAGCTAAAATTGGGTACTTTTTTATTTTTTATATTTCTTTATTTAGTTTTATCATATACAGGGAGTGCAGAATTATTAGGCAAATGAGTATTTTGACCACATCATCCTCTTTATGCATGTTGTCTTACTCCAAGCTGTATAGGCTCGAAAGCCTACTACCAATTAAGCATATTAGGTGATGTGCATCTCTGTAATGAGAAGGGGTGTGGTCTAATGACATCAACACCCTATATCAGGTGTGCATAATTATTAGGCAACTTCCTTTCCTTTGGCAAAATGGGTCAAAAGAAGGACTTGACAGGCTCAGAAAAGTCAAAAATAGTGAGATATCTTGCAGAGGGATGCAGCACTCTTAAAATTGCAAAGCTTCTGAAGCGTGATCATTGAACAATCAAGCGTTTCATTCAAAATAGTCAACAGGGTCGCAAGAAGCGTGTGGAAAAACCAAGGCGCAAAATAACTGCCCATGAACTGAGAAAAGTCAAGCGTGCAGCTGCCACATGCCACTTGCCACCAGTTTGGCCATATTTCAGAGCTGCAACATCACTGGAGTGCCCAAAAGCACAAGGTGTGCAATACTCAGAGACATGGCCAAGGTAAGAAAGGCTGAAAGACGACCACCACTGAACAAGACACACAAGCTGAAACGTCAAGACTGGGCCAAGAAATATCTCAAGACTGATTTTTCTAAGGTTTTATGGACTGATGAAATGAGAGTGAGTCTTGATGGGCCAGATGGATGGGCCCGTGGCTGGATTGGTAAAGGGCAGAGAGCTCCAGTCCGACTCAGACGCCAGCAAGGTGGAGGTGGAGTACTGGTTTGGGCTGGTATCATCAAAGATGAGCTTGTGGGGCCTTTTTGGGTTGAGGATGGAGTCAAGCTCAACTCCCAGTCCTACTGCCAGTTCCTGGAAGACACCTTCTTCAAGCAGTGGTACAGGAAGAAGTCTGCATCCTTCAAGAAAAACATGATTTTCATGCAGGACAATGCTCCATCACACGCGTCCAAGTACTCCACAGCGTGGCTGGCAAGAAAGGGTATAAAAGAAGAAAATCTAATGACATGGCCTCCTTGTTCACCTGATCTGAACCCCATTGAGAACCTGTGGTCCATCATCAAATGTGAGATTTACAAGGAGGGAAAACAGTACACCTCTCTGAACAGTGTCTGGGAGGCTGTGGTTGCTGCTGCACGCAATGTTAATGGTGAACAGATCAAAACACTGACAGAATCCATGGATGGCAGGCTTTTGAGTGTCCTTGCAAAGAAAGGTGGCTGTATTGGTCACTGATTTGTTTTTGAATGTCAGAAATGTATATTTGTGAATGTTGAGATGTTATATTGGTTTCACTGGTAATAATAAATAATTGAAATGGGTATATATTTGTTTTTTTGTTAAGTTGCCTAATAATTATGCACAGTAATAGTCACCTGCACACACAGATATCCCCCTAACATAGCTAAAACTAAAAACAAACTAAAAACTACTTCCAAAAATATTCAGCTTTGATATTAATGAGTTTTTTGGGTTCATTGAGAACATGGTTGTTGTTCAATAATAAAATTAATCCTAAAAAATACAACTTGCCTAATAATTCTGCACTCCCTGTACATATACATATACATATACCAAGCATATAATTCCTTAATGAAAATACATTTATACACCCTGTTCCAAATTATTATGCAAATGATATTTTTCTCATTTACCTAAATAATTGATGTAAATAACAGTCAGCATAATTCTCATGTTATCAACTATTAAGAGTACAATTCAAATTTTAATGAACAAACTAATGATAACAGTATTTTTTTTTAAAACATAAAAAAACTTACAATGCACTGTTCCAAATTATTATGCACAGTAAGTTTCAAAACACTTTATAGGATGTAAAGAACTGAAAATTGTCATTTGTTGTTCTTTGCAGCATATTTACTGAAATCAAAAGTTTCAATCAAACTTATTGTTACGGTACCTTCAGTAATGAAATGTACAAACCGCCGTTTAGCGAGTATCCCCCGTTCGCAATAATGTGGTCGGGTAGCGGGTATAGTAAAACCATGCGAACCGCCAACCAGGGAACACTCCAAACTCCCGAACGGTACCTGTACGGCTAATTCCCTTCACGAGCTGTAAATCCACGAACGGCAAATAGTAACCGAACGTCAATATCTCCCAAGCGGCAAATAATCCAAATAAGCAGTCCTTAGTCGCTGGTAACCAAATCCCCCCAATAACGAGACCAAGCTCCGCTTTGAGGGTAAAACACAAACTGATTTACTGTGGGCTACCTGCCCGGTATTTATGCAGGTCTCCCACTTGGTGGACACTCCCCTAGGGGACCAAATGGGAGACTGAAAGTACAGAGGGACATGGGGACATTTTGGACATACATCCCCACAATATTCCCAGCATGCAGTACAGTTCCCTCCCCTCTGCTCGGGGGATAATTGGGAAGTAACTCAATTATCTCCCCGGGCAGAGGCAATCGCCATTTTAAACACAAGTCACAAAAACACATGAAAATCCATAACTTCATAACTGCCGAACATATTACATTCGTATCACGTATCCCCAGATAGCCTGGGTCTGAGTACACATTATTGGAGAATAGCGCTCAGATCCCATTCGCATAGTTCAATCGCCATGGAGTCAAAGTCTCTTTCGGTTCTTCTGTATGCGATTGACTCCATGGGACGGCTATCTGGGTTAAGTCCATTCGTGTGGTTGAATCTCCCGAACAGCTGGCATTCGTATACTTTTGTCGATTGAGAAGGGGAGGTCGACGGCTTCAGCGGTGTTCGGCTGAAAAAGTGTCCGTTTTAGATCCATGAAATAATCGTCGAACACCGCTGGTCTTTCGCATGGGCAAAATGGCCGCCGCCTCGTGGTCGACATACGAACGACGACCACCCGGCATTCGGTTTTAATTGAGAAGTGTCTGTGGTTAACCGCAACGTTCTAATTGGGATCAATAGGTTAACCAGCAGCACACTTCTCTTCTGGGTGGCCGTCCGTTCGGTAGTTTCGTTCGACAAAACCGACATTCCCTTGAATAAAGCATACGAATGGGGAAATTCATGTAACCGGCAAAACAGGCGAACAAAGCAGTTATAATCCAGACAGATGGGTCTGTCACACGGCTCCCCCCTTGTGGAACACTCCGGCAGACCCGGCTTGACCCTTTGGCGGGTCAACTTGGGGATGACCGGACTGGGAAGAAGTAGGGACGTCTGTTTGCCGGGACAACCCAACGGCGTTCCCATTCTGCTTACCGGGTCGGTAGCTGATGGTGAAGTTGTAAGGTTGTAGTGCCAAACTCCACCTCAGCAGTCTGCCATTGTCTCCTGAGACCCGGTTAAGCCAGACAAGGGGGTTATGGTCTGTAATAAGGGAGAATTCTTGTCCGTACAAATAAGGGCTCAGTTTCTTCAGTGCCCGGACCAGGGCTAAACACTCTTTCTCCACTGCCGCATAACTTACTTCCCGGGGTAGTAACTTTCTGCTTAAGTATGCGACAGGGTGCTCTCCTCCATCTTCCCCGACCTGGCTTAGCACAGCCCCCAGTCCATACATGGAAGCATCTGTATGTACAAGAAAACGTTTGTTAGGGACTGGGGCAGCCAGGACAGGAGCATTAACAAGAGCCTGCTTGAGTGCTTGAAACGCGGCTTCACAAGCTGGAGACCACAGGACCTGCTTAGGCAAATTCTTCTTAGTCAGGTCAGTCAAGGGCTTAGCAACCGTACTGTAGTCAGGGACAAAACGTCGGTAATACCCTGCTGTCCCCAGGAAGGCCAGCACTTGGGTCTTGGTGATAGGTGTGGGCCAGTTCGCTACAGCTTCTACCTTGGCTGGCTCTGGTCTCTGGCTCCCACATCCTACCCTGTGACCCAAGTACTGCACTTCTGCCATGCCTAGATGGCACTTGTCTGGCTTCAAGGTCAGGCCTGCGGCCCGAATTTTGTCCAGCACCACCCCCACGTGTACTAAATGGTCTTCCCAGGACTCACTGTAGACCGCAATGTCATCCAGGTATGCACATGCAAAGTCCTGGAAGCCATCGAGGAGCCTATCCACCATACGCTGGAACGTAGCCGGAGCATTCTTCATCCCAAATGGCATAACCTTAAACTGGTACAGGCCAAATGGGGTGACGAATGCCGACTTAGGGATAGCATCCTCGGCCAGGGGAATCTGCCAATAACCTTTACACAGGTCAGTGGTGGTCAAGCAGCGCCCCCTGGCAATGCGGTCTAATAACTCGTCTACCCGGGGCATAGGGTAGGCATCAGTGGTGGTCCGCTCGTTGAGCCGCCTGTAGTCCACACAGAACCGGGTGGTCCCATCTTTCTTAGGCACCAGAACTACAGGCGAGGCCCAAGGACTGTCTGAGTGTTCGATAACCCCCAGCCTGGTCATCTCCTGTATCTCCGTCCGCATTCCTTCTCGGACTGCTTCAGGGATACGGTATGGGGGTTGTCGTAGGGGGTTCTGTCCGGGTGTCTCGACCTTGTGTACAGCTAGGGTAGTGTACCCGGGTTCTTGGGAGAACGTCGCCTGCTTCTCCCACAGTAACTGTCTCGCCTGTACCTTCTCTGCCGGGTTTAGCCGGTCCCCCAGCTGTACAAGACTAGTAAGGTCTGTCTGGGGATCCCTCTCTAACAAGTCAGGTAAAGGTAAGTTCTCGGAGTCGTCAGTAGCTGGGGCACATACTGCCGCAACATCCTCTGGTCGTTCCTGATACTCCTTCAGCATGTTCACATGGAAGGATCGCTGAATCCTTTCATCTGAACAGCTGGCTATAAGGTAGGTAGTGTCACACACCTGAGCTAACACTTTATACGGGCCCTGCCAAGATGCTTGCATCTTGTTTGTCTTCACAGGCTTGAGTACCAGAACCTTCTGCCCAACCTGGAAGACCCGCTGTCGGGCACCCCGATCGTACCACCGTTTCTGTCTCCCCTGGGCCGCCTGGAGATTCTCCCTGACCATCAGGGATAGTTTCTCCATGCGGTCCCGGAGTTCCAGGACATATGGCACTATGGGAGTCCCTTCTTGCTCTGTCTCCCCCTCCCAGTGTCCTCTAATGAGATCTAGGGGTCCACGGACCCTTCTCCCATAGAGTAACTCAAAGGGGGAGAACCCAGTAGATTCCTGGGGCACCTCCCTGTATGCAAATAGCAGTTGAGGCAGGAATCGCTCCCAATCTCTGCAAGTGTCAGTAAAGGTCCTCAACATCTGTTTGAGGGTGCCATTAAATCGCTCGCAGAGACCGTTAGTCTGTGGGTGATACGGTGAGCTAAGCAGAGGTTTAATACCGCACACTTTCCACAGCTGCTGGGTAAGCACAGCGGTGAACTGGGTTCCCTGATCGGAGAGAATCTCCTGAGGGAACCCGACCCTAGTGAAGATTTTAACCAGGGCATCAGCAACCGTCTCTGCCTCTATATTAGACAGCGCTACTGCCTCTGGATAACGTGTGGCGTAGTCCACCACGGTGAGAATATACTTCTTACCTGATGGGCTAGCCCTGGCCAGTGGACCCACAATGTCAACGGCTATGCGGGAAAAGGGTTCTCCAATGATAGGCATCGACTGAAGCCTAGCTTTTGGGTGATCCCCCCGCTTACCTACCCGTTGACAAGTGTCACACGTGCTACAGTAAACCCGCACATCTCGGTTAAAATTGGGCCAGAAGAAATTTTGTGTGATCCTATGAGCTGTGTGGCGGGAACCTAGATGGCCGGCTAATGGCACATCATGCCCAATCCGCAGAATCTCCTGCCGGTATTTTGCAGGCACCACTAGCTGTCGATTCTGCGGAGGGGTACTCGGCTTCTGGGACGGTTTCGGGATCCTGTATAGTCTATCCCCCACCCACTCGTAGTGCTCTCCATCTACTCCTTCTCCCCCAGAATCGGCCCTGGCCCTGTACTTGGCTAGCGTCGGGTCTTCCCTGGTTTCCTTCCCGTACATCTCAGGGGTATCCCAACCTAAAGGGGCCTGGTCTAAGGTACAAGTCGGGGGAGAGAGTCTTACCTGGGTCTCAGCAGCAGGTGGGCCGGTCTCGGCGGCACGGGTCTGGGCACGGGTCGTGACAGCATCCACTTCAGCAGGACCCATGGGAGCGTAGGCGGAAACAAGGGGCGCCAAGTCATTGCCAAGGAGGACATCCGCTGGTAAGTCCTTCATGACCCCCACATTCACATGTCTAGCGCCCACTCCCCAATCCAAATGTACCCGGGCAACGGGCAGACGGAACACGGCACCTCCAGCTACTCGTACGGCGACCGTGTCCCCTGTATGTTGGGCTTCGGATACCAGGTGCTTCTGGAGCAAGGTCATAGTTGCCCCGGTATCTCGTAGACCACTGACCTCCTTCCCATTTACTTTCACACACTGCCGGTGATGCTGTCGGTTATCCCGGTGAGCAACCTGAACGGGGTCTGGCCTCATGCAGGATGCCCCAGCACTCTTCTTCCTCTACACAGTGAGCGGCCGGGAGGGGAGGTCGTGGATTGCCGCCGGCTGGTCTCCTCCAGGACTGGTTCTGGTTGGCGCTGTTCATCGGGCACTCTGGTCACTTGTGCCCTAGTTGCTTGCACAGGTAGCACCGAATGGGTTGCGTGTATTCCCGTGCATTAAACCTAGGTGGCTGTTGGTACGGGGCAGATGGAGGAGGTGCTGCTGGGCGAGTCATGGGAGGCTGGTAGAGGTTGGCTGGTGCTGGTGTTGCTGGCCTGTACTCCACTCTGGCGGGAGCCTTACTGACGAGACTGTCCAGTTTGCGGGCGTCGGTATACTCATCCGCCAGGCGAGCTGCTTCGTGCAGAGTGGAGGGTTTACGGTCCCTTACCCACTCTCTGACCCCTGCTGGCAATTTGTCAAAGCAATGTTCTAAGAGGAACATCTGCAGCACCTCTTCCCCTGATACAGCCTGGCACCCCACCATCCAGTGAGCGGCCGTGCGGTGCACCTTGCATGCCCATTCCACATATGAGTCCCCAGAGGTTTTAACCGTGTCTCGGAACCTCCTCCGGTACGCCTCAGGTGTAACAGCATACCGGGAGAGTAAAGCTTCCCTGACGGCCCCATAATCCCCAATCTCCTCATCTGGAATGGCCCGAAAAGCCTCGCTGGCCCGGCCGGATAGTTTGCCAGACAGTATAGTAACCCAGTCTTCTAGGGGTACCTTGTGCAGGGCACATTGCCGCTCAAAATCAGCAAGGTACCCATCAATTTCTCCTTCTGTCTCACTGAAGGCTTTAAACGCTGTAAATGGTACCTTTTTCCTATCTCCCGGGTTTGCTGTGACTGGGGCTGCTGCAGCACCGCTTTGGCGTAGCAGGTTGGCCTCCACAGCGGCTATGACCTGGGTGACAGTCTCAGTAGTTGGGTTGGGACCATAATGGGCCAGCCTGATTCTTACCGCCCGGTCGAAGCTTGCCTCCTCGGGGGTTCTGTCAGCTGTGCTGGGTCCATTGGTTCCCTCTTCCGCCGTTACTCCATCCATTTCCAGCAATAGTGCAATAATATCCCTCTTCCTGAGGTTACTGGCTTGTCCGCCTCTTTGTTCCAATAAATCCTTTAGGGTCGCTCTTCTCAGGTTCTGGTATTGTAGTTCCATTTAATCCTGGTTGTAGTGGTTTCTTTGGGCGTTGAGGATCATCCTGTCGCTTGCCACCAGTTGTTACGGTACCTTCAGTAATGAAATGTACAAACCGCCGTTTAGCGAGTATCCCCCGTTCGCAATAATGTGGTCGGGTAGCGGGTATAGTAAAACCATGCGAACCGCCAACCAGGGAACACTCCAAACTCCCGAACGGTACCTGCTAATTCCCTTCACGAGCTGCAAATCCACGAACGGCAAGTAGTAACCGAACGTCAATATCTCCCAAGCGGCAAATAATCCAAATAAGCAGTCCTTAGTCGCTGGTAACCAAATCCCCCCAATAACGAGACCAAGCTCCGCTTTGAGGGTAAAACACGAACTGATTTACTGTGGGCTACCTGCCCGGTATTTATGCAGGTCTCCCACTTGGTGGACACTCCCCTAGGGGACCAAATGGGAGACTGAAAGTACAGAGGGACATGGGGACATTTTGGACATACATCCCCACAATATTCCCAGCATGCAGTACAGTTCCCTCCCCTCTGCTCGGAGGATAATTGGGAAGTAACTCAATTATCTCCCTGGGCAGAGGCAATCGCCATTTTAAACACAAGTCACAAAAACACATGAAAATCCATAACTTCATAACTGCCGAACATATTACATTCGTATCACGTATCCCCAGATAGCCTGGGTCTGAGTACACATTATTGGAGAATAGCGCTCAGATCCCATTCGCATAGTTCAATCGCCATGGAGTCAAAGTCTCTTTCGGTTCTTCTGTATGCGATTGACTCCATGGGACGGCTATCTGGGTTAAGTCCATTCGTGTGGTTGAATCTCCCGAACAGCTGGCATTCGTATACTTTTGTCGATTGAGAAGGGGAGGTCGACGGCTTCAGCGGTGTTCGGCTGAAAAAGTGTCCGTTTTCAGATCCATGAAATAATCGTCGAACACCGCTGGTCTTCGCATGGACAAAATGGCCGCCGCCTCGTGGTCGACATACGAACGACGACCACCCGGCATTCGGTTTTAATTGAGAAGTGTCTGTGGTTAACCGCAACGTTCTAATTGGGATCAATAGGTTAACCAGCAGCACACTTCTCTTCTGGGTGGCCGTCCGTTCGGTAGTTTCGTTCGACAAAACCGACATTCCCTTGAATAAAGCATACGAATGGGGAAATTCATGTAACCGGCAAAACAGACGAACAAAGCAGTTATAATCCAGACAGATGGGTCTGTCACACTTATAACAACATTTTAACTTTTTAAACATTTTAACAGGTCACGTTACATTTTAACATAGGACCCCTTATTTGATAGCAGCTTCACAAGTCTTGCATCCATTGAACTTGTGAGTTTTTTTGACAGTTTCTGCCTGAATTTGTTTGCAAGATGTCAGAATAGCCTCCCAGAGCTGCTGTTTGGATGTAAACTGGTTCCCGCCCTCATAGATCTTTTGCTTGAGGATGCTCCAAAGGTTCTCAATAGGATTGAGGTCAGGGGACCTCCTTTAATCCCCATACCAGCCATTGATGCAGAGGTATTCTTTGCAGCATAAGATGGTGCATTGTCATGCATGAAGATGATTTTATTACGAAAAGCATAGTTTTTCCTTCTGTACCAGTGAAGAAACTGGTCAGTCAGAAACTCCACATACTTTGCAGAGGTCCTCTTTACACCTTCAGGGACCCTAAAGGGGCCGACCAACTCTCTTCCCATGATTCTGGCCCAAAACATGGCCACCGCCTTGCTGACGTCACAGCCTTGTTGGAACAGGGTGGCCGTTCACCTACCATCCACTACTCCATCCATCTGGACCATCCAGGGTTGCACGGCACTCATCAGTGAACAGGACTGTTTGAAAATTAGTCTTCATGTATTTTGGCCCAGTAGAAGGTTTATGCACAGCTGCAAGACTCTGGAGGACTCTACACCTTGATGTCCGTGGTACTCCAGAGGCACCAGCAGCTTCAAATATCTGTTTGCTGCTATGTAATGGTATTTTAGCAGCTGCTCTCTTGATCCGATGCATGGATCTGGCAGAAATCTTCGAACCCGTCTGTGCTCTAAATCAGCCACAAATCTCTTAATAATGCGATGATCACGCTTAAGTTTTTGTGAAATATCTAATGTTTTCATACGTCGTCCAAGGCATTGAACTATTTCACTCTTTTCAGCAGCAGAGAGATCCTTTTTCTTCCCCATATTGCATGAAAATGGTGCTCTGCTTAATAATGTGGAACACCCTCCTAGTAGTTTTTCCTTATTATTATTATTATGATATTTATAGAGCGCCGTCAAATTCCGCAGCGCTTTACAATGGGTGGACGAACAGACATGTAGTTGTAACCAGACAAGTTGGACACAAAGGAACATAGGGGTTGAGGGCCCTGCTCAATGAGCTTACATGCTAGAGGGAGTGGGGTAAAATGACACAAAAAGGTAACAGAAAACAGATATGACCATTTCGGTAATATATATGAATTTATGATATTGATTCCCCCGAAGTCTCCACACCTTTCGAATTTTTTTTTTTTTTTAAATTCTTTATTTTTGCAGTGCATATGGGTTAAACAGACAGGCGTGTGGTACCCCAACGACACTCCACACGCTAGTTCCAGTACATTATAACAATGGGGTATGCAATAACAATGCACACATTTTTTAAGTATAAAGGTTGTCGTTTAACTGCACATATTTTGAGAACAATGTTAGATAATACAATCAGCTTAAGTAAGCAACTTTAGAGAGTGTTCACGCTTTAACTAGGCTTGTTCTGCATATTGGCTAGTTACTGGCTGCAGAGATCCTGTATATATGAACATTCTAGTGTGCCCTACAGGCTAGTTCTAGATACTGTCTTTGCACTAGCTTGCTAATTGTTTATAGGTTATTACAGTTAAGAAATAAGTAACGTAGATGGGCAACAAGTCTAAACTAAAACAAAACATTTCAGTCTAAACCTACTTTCTGAGTGGATGCAAGTGTGTATAGACACAAAGATCTCCTTGAGTCATAGTATATGCTAGGCGGGATCTAAGTTAGGGTAAAACAGACATATCATGGCATGGTAAGAGTAATAGTGGAAGACCCTTGTCCCTTGCGTCCCTAATATTATTCTGCTGCAGCGTGATTTCTCACAAGAATGTACCCGGCTTGGGCCACAGTGAAGCAGAAACAGGCTTATCAGACATGCATTCATTATCCCGGCTTTTCTACGCTGTGGCTAGCATGTTATCAAATAGAGGTGATTAAGACAAATGAGGATAATAAAATGCTTAACAGTTTTAGATTAGTTATGCTAGTGTCGGTAAAATGTGTTATCATAGATTATGCGTGATCTGTATGTGATAGAGACAGACCAGACGAGCATGGTAGCCGCAGCGTGGGGCTAAGATTTCTTACGGTAACCTGTGAGATATCTCTTGCTGAGTCCGTGCACATGATGGTCTGTGCTTGTCTTCATGTTAGCATGGTATTATCCATAGTCCTCAATCTCCGGTGAAGTGACAACAAAAATGTTTTATATCTCCGGCAGAGTGAGGTAACGATCCCTGCGCCCCTAGCAGGGACTCAGGCCTTGGGCCTCTGAGCATAGCAGTCCGGTTCGACTCACCCAATGCCTTTCCTAGTGACTTTGCCTGCGTGGCAGGGCCTGCGCCCCATTGGGGGCCCTTCCACCTGCCGATGCTTTTGCTGTGACCTGGTCACCCACACTGGCTTTGCCTGGGCGGCAGGGCCTGCGCCCCACCGGTTTCTTCCACCTGCAGATGCTTTTGCTGTGACCTGGTCCGCCACTCGGCAGGCTGTATGAGCATCCCCTCGCGTGGCTGCACTTAGCTGATTGAAGGTTGGTGGAGTCGCTTGGTTGGAGGTTGGTCGGGTGTGTCGGCAGGCCTTCCTCTGGGGTTTGTAGTCATGAGTGCTGTTATCTGAGGGCCCCGGCGCTGGTTCCCGCCGTGATGAGCTTCGGCTTTGCTTCCAACGGGTTGCCGCTCGGGAGTTACAGGGTGGGTTCCCCAGTAGGAGACGCCGGGTAGCCGGGCGGATCCACGCCATTGCCTCCCTCAGCGCTAGCTTGTAGATTCGTCTTCGGGCTTTAAACTTCACCCAGAAGTAGTTGCTTAGCCAGCTAACGAACTCCAACGTGTGCGTGGGTGGCTTAGGAGATATTCGTTTGGCCAGAGGTTGCGTTTGAGCCGCCATCTTGGCTAGGCCTTGTTTGTCCCGTTTGGCTGGAGAGTTTGTCGCTTGGTCAGGCGATAGTATGGGGATGGTCGTCCCCAGCGAGGACCGGGATGTCCCCCACCGGTCCATGGGGGGGGGTAGCAGGGCTGTAGTGGGCTCTCGTATATGAGCTCGTCCCGTGTCAGGAGAGCGGCCGCCTCCCCCGGACCTCAGGCTTTGCTCTGGTGTAGGCCGCATGGCCGGTAGCGTTTTTTCATCAGTGCACCGGTGCCGGACTAGTACCATTTTGTTCGGCATGTTGCTCTGAGTCTGTTCCCGGTTATTCTGTGCCGCTTATGTAAGTATGTCACTCGGTTTTGGCTCGTTTGTGCCCGTTGTTGCTGGAGCTCTCAGGAAGTGCTAACAGCCATCTTGGCTGTCAGGCCCCGCCCCCACCTTTCGACATTTTTAAAGTTTTGTTTGTATATTTTAGTAACTTCATAACGTTTATTTCCATTGTTCTCTCAACTTGGACGGGTATTATCACACCTAGATACTTTTTTCTTTTTTTGTCTATATAAATTTAAATTCTTTACTTAATGTTTCGACAGTGGTATTATCTATATTTTTATACATAACCATAGATTTGACAATATTTAACTTATAATTTGAAACTGCACTATACTTATTTATCTCTTGCATTAAACAAGGAAGAGAATATTCCGGAGAAGTAATGGTTAGCATTGTATCGTCAGCATATAGTGATATTTTAATTTCTTTGTTCTTTGTATATAAATCTTTAATTTCTGGATTTTCATTAATATTTATTGCCAGTGGTTCTACCGAAAGTATGTACAAAAGAGGAGACAGAGGACACCCCTGTCTAGTACCATTCCTCAAATCGAACCAAACCAACACAGATATTTGCACCAACCGTTCTAGTTGACGGTACAGAGTATAGTGCCATTATGGCTTTACAGATCCATCCATTGAAACCAAAATGTTTAAGTAAACTTTCTAAGTAGCCCCAACTGACCCTGTCGAACGCTTTCTGCATCCAAACACAGGGCCAGTAGGGGGATTGATTTTCTATCATACTGATCCAACATGTCCAGAATTCTTCTAGAGCAGTTACTTGATGATCTGCCTGGGATAAATTCTATCTGATCTAGATGTATTATTTTATTTATTATTACTTTTATTCTTTCAGCTATGATGAAGGCATATAATTTCATATCCACATTTATCAATGAAATAGGTCTATAGTTATTTACATCAGTACCATTTTTATTAGGTTTTAGTATTGGCAAAAGATTTGATTGTAGCAATTCTTTTGATATAGTTGTGCTACCAGCTATCTCATTAAATAAACAAGTCAAGGGATTAATTAATATGGGTTTCATTAGTTTATAAGTTACTAAATCCAGCCTGGTGTTTTATTCATATCTAACCTTTCTATTTGTGTAAAGAAAAAACGATTATAAATAGGATGGTGCAAATGGGAGAAGGATCTTAGTACATGCAGCAACCAACAAAAACAAATCCTGGTAAAACGATTTGAACATAAAATAACTTACAGTAGTAATGGTGCGCAACAACAAAAATCGTATTCACTATGGACCTCTTATAGAGTGGGAAAGTACCCCTGTATACATGAAATGAGGTGTATACAGAGTGGAAATATTATAAGTAATTGAAACACAAACAGTGGTTGTGGTAAAACAAAGCACAATCTGTAGGTATACTTGAAAACATGGAAATCACTCTGACACCTATTAAGAAGGCAAAAACAGAAAGAGAGCTTCTAGTGCAGCATAGTAATTCACTTATAGATAGATAAAATAAAGCAAACAGAGGTGCACTTAAGGTATTACACTCACACGATTGGAGTGGTAAAAGCACCACTCGTTGCTATAGCACTCAGGGAGGATCAGCCCCTAGAGTGCGTGGGATCCATGGAAAAGAAGCTTGCAATCCGGATCTCATGTAAGTATAATTTATTAATAGCAATTTAAAAACAGCAAAACTTGTGGTGGAGGTAGTTAGTCCGCTCACCAGCCTCAGGAAACCGCAAAGAAAGTTCCATATACTCATTCAATGTAAAAAATCCTCAGGCTGCTGTTCTGGCTGCTGTTGCCGACTGTCTCCAATTCACTTCCTTGTTCTGGGTCTGTGGCGAAAGGGACCTCGCCACTGGTTTTTGGAGGGGACTGATTGCCAGCCTCATGCCTTGGGACTATGGCCCCTTGGAGATTGGGCACTTTAAAAACAGCATTTGGGGATAATGGACTTCTATTGGACTGTGTATGGCCCTTGTTAAACTTAAACCCCATGGCGATTTTATTCTGTTCGTGGGATATGAGCGCTGTTCGGATATATTGAGCGCTCAGATCCAAGCTATCTGGGGGTTCTGTTCAGTATGATAGGAATTATGTATTTTTATGTGTTTTTACTGTTGTTGTTAATGGAAATATTTTCTGTATACTGGAGATAATTGGCTTACCACACCCAAGCCATGCTTACAGTTGGTCAAAAAGGGATTTTCAACTAACTTTTGAACCACTGGACAAATTTGTATGATTTTGACATATGTTTGTATTTCGAAAATGTAAGTTTTATGTGAATGTGATGTATACTTTTAAAGTTATTAATATTGTGTAAAATTGTGTATTTTCCTGCCTGTGATAATTATGTTAGCCCATTGTGTTCAGTAATTATATCACAGGCAGAGGTAAGGATTTCTTGTGTAATTGCTGGGAGTGTCTGAGTGTATTGTACGTATTGATTGGTTGTTCTGTAAAACCCTGTGGGCAGTATTATGTGTGTAAAATGTGCATAAAAGCAGAGTGTTTGATTAAAAGCTTCAGTTCTACTGCACCCTCAACTTGGAGTTCCGTCTCTTATTGGGGGAAATCTGCTACAAGGGATTGCTATGCTCTGCATTTCCCTTTCTATAATCACTCCTAAGCTATTTTAAGAGCTTGTTCCTGCTTCGCTCTGAAAGAAAAGACGTTCGGCCTGCGGTGGTTGTGGTGTCTGCTAGAGTGCTTGGAGCCCTCAGGAAGCGCTAGGAGCATTGTTCAACGGAGATACCCAATCGGGGCGCCAGGCAATCCGTTACAGGGTCCTTAATGCATTTCACCCCACCCACAGGGCTTTGTCAAACGGCTGGTGTTTTATTCATATGTAACCTTTCTATTTGTCTCTCAACTTCAGTAGGAGTAAACTTTAAGTTTAATTGTTCTAAATCCCCAGCTGTTATCTTTGGAATCTTTGTATTTGTAAAATAATTTTGGATATCATTCTCATTTGGATTAGTTTGGAGATGATATCATTTGCTATAATAATCATTAAATTTTTTACCTATTTGTTCTGAAGTAGTATATATATTTTGCTCATCCAGTAATCTATTGACCCTATTTCTTGCTCTTTGTTTTTTAAGTTTTTTTGTTAAAGGACCACTATAGTGCCAGGAAAACATACTCGTTTTCCTGGCACTATTGTGCCCTGAGGGTGCCCCCACCCTCAGGGTCCCCCTCCCGCCCGGCTCTGGAAGGGGGAAAGGGGGAAAAACTTACCTTTTTCCAGCGCTGGGCAGGGTGCTCTCCTTCTCCGATCATCCTCCTCTCCGCCCATTCGGCTGAATGCGCAAGCGCGGCAAGAGCTGCGTGCGCATTCAGCCGGTCGCATAGGAAAGCATTACCAATGCTTTCCTATGGACGCTGGCGTGCTCTCACTGTGAAAATCACAGTGAGAAGCACGCAAGCGCCTCTAGCGGATGTCAATGAGACAGCCGCTAGAGGCTTTGGGGGAAGGCTTAACCCATTCATAAACATAGCAGTTCCATTAAGATGAAGTGGTCTGGGTGCCTAGAGTGGTCCTTTAAGGTCTTACTAGCTCTATTGCCAGTGTAATAATTATTTAACTTCAGTTTATTTATAATTATTTTACATTTTTCTTCTGTTTTTATATTAATTTTATTTTGAAATTCTGTTAGCATTTTTTTTCTTTCATTTGTTGGTTGTATTTTATTTAAATTTGAAAGATTATAAAAAGATATAAATAAATCTGATAATTCTTTCTCGTTGTTTTTTTTTCTATGTGTCCCATTTTAATTAAATAGCTCTTCATAACTGCCTTGTGTGTACACCAAGTAGTCTATTGGGTTATATCTGGGGAATTATTTTCCTCAAAGAAAAGTTTTAGTAATTTTAATAGTGCTACCTTATTTTTTTTCTTTTTTAATTAAATAATCATTTAATCTCCATGTATTTATGCCATGAGCTAGAGGTTTCCCTAATTTGATCAATACAAAACTATGGTCTGACCAAGGGTTTTCTTTCATTTTAATTTTATTTACAAAAGGTATAGAGTTGGCTTTGACTAAACACATGTCTTTTCTTGAATAAGATCCATGTGCATTTGATAGATGCATGTAATCTCTATCTATTGGATGCAGAGTTCTCCACACATCATTTAGGTAAAAAAATTTGCATATATTATTTTATTTCTTAGATTGTTTTATAACCATCTTATCAAGTTTCATGGAAATTTGAGATATCTTATCCATTTTATAATCTAATACACAATTGAAATCGCCTGCTATAATTAATATTCCTTTAGATATCTTCTGCACTCTTTCCATTTTCTTAGAAAATACCGACATAGGATCTATGTTTGGCAAATAAACATTTACTAATGTAAATATCCTATTATCTATTTTAAACACAATTATTAAATACCTAGCTTCTAGATAAGCATCTTATCATTTCAGCAATATATCATTTGAGCATCTTGGTATAATATATCATTTGAAAAAATTATCGCTACACCTCTTTTTTTCTTTTCATCCGAAGAAGCTTGTCTTATTATTGGATTTTTCATCCCTCCCCATTTTTGGGGGGTATTCTGTTGCCAATAGGTTTCTTGTATAAAGCCTATTTGAGTTTTTTTCTCAATTAGGGAGTTATATATCATCTTTCTTTTTGCAGGAGTATTTAGACTCTGCGCATTTATTGACATTAGTTTAAACATTGATATCTTAGACCCTTCCTATTAATTTAGCTCCTGCTTTGATTACATATTTCACAACAATTACAACATTCAACATAGTTTGGAGATCCACTGTCTTGGTCTCCAATTACATACAAATCATACCTTTCTAGGAACAATGTTACATAATTTCCTTTGTAACTCATTTGAGTCACTTGGAAAACTGTATAGTAACACCACACAAAGTGGGGTGAACCCTTGGGAGTGGAAGAGATTGACTTCAGTGTTGATTATCCCAACCAGATGGGTTATCCCCAAAGAGAGAGTGAAAAAAGCACATTTCCAGTAGCCTTTTCCCTTTTGTTTCTCTTTCTTTTCCCTTCTTTCCTTTCACCTATTCCCTTATTCCTCTCCTCTTCGCTTTCCAAATGGACAACTCTTCAAGACTTACATTAATCAGTTCAAATTTCATTCAACCTTATCAAGTGACAATGTGAGGTTTTAAGGTGCACTAGATTTTACCTATCTTTATTATTTAATTATAATCCCTTTACATTGTGAAATCATTATACTCATTTATATGTCTAATTTGTTTCCCTATTATTTTAAAGAATATTTTACCACTAGCATATATATCTTTATGATTCATACTGATTCTTATCATAAACTCACCCTCGTCTTCCATCATAAATGCCCTTATTATTACAGTGCTGAGTGATACAAACAACTTCTTTCTTCTTAGTCAATTGACATTGTGCAACTTTGAAGTGAGTTTTTATTTATTTAGAATTATTTATATTGTGAGTTAAATTATACCCTTTTGCTACCTTCTTGTTTATAGACTTGATATACTACCAAATACTTATAATAAACCTCAATAAAAATGTACTTCTTTATGAATCTCTAAAACATTTTTGTTACCCTCACCCTTACCTCCCCCCTAAAGCAACCTTAGTGTAGAGGAGGGAGAAAGGGGAAAAAAAGAATCAACAATTTTTTTAGTTTTTCATTACCCTTTTCCTCTCTCTCATAAGTTAACCTTTAGTTTCCCCTATCTACTTAAGTTAATTTATTATTATTTAGCCATTCCTTTAATTTATAATTTGTGTCAAATATTTCAACGTGGCTCTCATAGGTAATAATAATTTTCTTTGGAAAAGACCATCTATATTTTATATTTTGTTTTCTGAGGATCTGGATGGCTGGGGCAAAAGATCTTTTTCCCATGCGCGTGTTGTATGACAAGTCCGGGAATACTACTACCTTTTGATATCGTCCTTCATTATTTGGTTTCTCTCTGAAAGATTATAATATTTTTTCCTTAAATTTATAGGAGTAAAAACATGCAATAATGTCTCTGGGAAATTCGGCAGAAATATTCTGAGGTTTGCTCAGCCCGTGGCATCTTTAAATCCTTTCATCTTGACCGTTTAATGAGAGCCCCAAATCGATAAAATATTCCTTCAGAATATGTTTCAGATCTTCTTGGTTACCGGTTTCTTCTATAGTTCTAAATCAGATTTTTTCTTCTTAAACTATCTTCCAGGTTGTTAATCTATTAGATCTAATGTGTTAATTTTTGCGACAGTTTTCTTGTTTTCTTCTTTTAATTTATTAACTTGGAAGTCTATTTCCACAAATTTATCCTCCAATTTGTGAACCTTAATTGATAATTGATTTATTTCACATTATTTGAAAGCAGCCTCTATTAAGTAGACTCTTTCAAGTTGGAGTTAGAAAACCAGGAGTTGAAACTAACAAGGGGTTTAAACTATCAAGGTAATTGTTTTTATTTACTGTTTAAAGGGGAAATGAGTGTTGGCAAGATTGCTGGTTTAACTCAATGCACATCTTGTTGCATGTATGGCTGCCTGGATGTACCCGTCCAGGGTCCATACCCCTGTGATGGTTGTGTGCGAGTGGCTTCTCTGGAAGCTCAGATTGGAGATCTCGAGAAGCAAATCGCAACATTGAGGGAGATTGACAATCTTGAGAGGAGTCTACTGCTCACTGAGCAGAGTTTAGTGGGGACAGGTAGTGGAGAGGGAGGAGATAAGACAGATGGGGAACAGGCATGTAGCTGGGTGACAGTGGGGCGAGGAAGCAGGGGGGGAGGGAAGAGGAAAGGGCTAGCTAGTCCTGATTTGGTGCAACCTAGCAGATTTGCCCGTTTGAGGGAAGATGTTGGGAGCATCAGCTCAGGAGTAGCTGTATTAGAGGAAGCTGTTACTTCTAACAGCCGAGCTAACAGCCCCCCTAGTACGGGTGGGGATCAAAATGTAAGGAAGGCAAGACAGGTTGTGGTGGTAGGGGACTCTATCATTAGGAGAGCAGATAGGGCAATCTGCCGCTCTGATCGGCTCAACCGGACAGTTTGCTGTCTCCCGGGTGCTCGGGTCCGGCATGTTGCTGACAGAGTGGATGGATTATTGGGAGGGGCTGGGGATGACCCAGCGGTCATGGTCCATGTTGGTACCAATGACAAAGTAAGAGGAAGATGGAAGGTCCTAAAGAATGATTTCAGGGAATTAGGTAGCAAACTTAAGAAAAGGACCTCCAAGGTGGTATTCTCTGAGATATTACCTGTGCCACGCGCTACAGTGGAAAGGCAGCGGGAGATTAGAGAGGTCAATGCGTGGCTTAAGTCTTGGTGCAGGAAGGAGGGTTTTGGGTTTTTAGAGCACTGGGCCGACTTTGCGATTGGGTACAACGTTTATAGTTGTGATGGATTGCACCTAAACGGGAGAGGGTCTGCAGTGCTGGGGGATAGGATGGCTAGAAGGTTGGAGGAGATTTTAGACTAGTAGTGGGGGGGAGGGTCATAGCAATCTACAAAATGGAGATAGGACAGAAAGGAGATGGGCTTTAGCACAGTACAAAGGGGGGTGGAAACGGGGGGAGGGGCAAGCTCAGAACAGAGAAGCTGTGTAATGTTGAAAATTCACAAAATATACAAGTGATGCATAATATTAAATGTATGCTTACTAATGCAAGGAGCCTAAATAACAAAATGGGGGAACTAGAGGCATTAGCATACACTAAACAATATGATATAATAGGCATAACTGAAACATGGTGGGATGAGACACATGACTGGGCAGCTAACTTAAATGGGTACATGTTATTTAGGAAGGATAGGAAAAACAAGAAGGGTGGTGGGGTATGTTTGTATGTCAAACATGATTTAAAGCCAAATGTTAAGCAAATGGAATGCGAGGAGGATAATGTGGAAGCTTTATGGGTAAATATCTGCTTGGGGAAAAGAAGGGAAACCAACTATTGGTTGGGATATGTTATAAACCACCTAATGTTAATATTGACGAGGAACAACAGCTGTTTGAGCAAATTGAGAAAGCTGCAAATCTGGGTAACACTTTAATTATTGGAGATTTTAATTACCCGGATATAAATTGGGACAGAGGGACTAGTGCCTCAGCAAAGGGAATTAGGTTTTTAAACTTGTTAAATGACACCTTCATGTCACAACTTGTACAAGCACCAACTAGAATGGATGCTTGTCTGGACCTGGTTTTAACAAACAACGTTGATCTTTTGACCAACATTCAAGTAGGTGAGCACTTGGGAAATAGTGATCACAATATAGTGTCCTTTGAAATAAACTCAAAAAAACAAAAGCACATGGGGAATACTAAAACATATAATTTTAAAAAGGCCAATTTCAATAAGTTAAGGGAAGCTTTACAATATATTGACTGGCATAAACTCTTTAGTGAAAAGAACACTGAGGATAAATGGATCATCTTCCAACAAATATTACAAAGGTACATTTCTCAGTATGTACCATTGGGAAATAAATATAAAAGAAACAAATTAAAACCAACATGGCTTAGTAGAGAAGTAAAACAAGAGATTACAACTAAGAGAAGGGCATTTAAAGCATTTAAATCGGACAAATCAGATGCATCTTATAAAAGATATAAGGATGCAAATAATGCGTGCAAAAAGGCAATTAGACTTGCTAAACTTCAAAATGAAATAATGATAGCTGAAGAGAGCAAAACCAACCCCAAAGCATTTTTAAGTACATAAATTCTAAAAAAAAACAAAATGAAAGTGTAGGTACACTAAAAACTGAAACGGGGGTGTTAATTAATGAAGACCAGGAAAAGGCAGGAATTTTAAATAACTATTTCTCCTCCGTATATATTAAGGAAGAACCCATGGCAATAGATGTGCAAATGATTGCTACTAAAAACTTGCAGAATAATTGTAATTGGTTAACTCAAGACAAGGTGCTGCAGCAACTAAAGAAAGTTAATATAAACAAAGCTCCAGGGCCTGACGGTATCCATCCACGTGTACTTAAGGAACTAAGTGCAGAAATAAGTGAACCTCTGTTTTTAATCTTTCAAGATTCTTTTCTTTCAGGAAGTGTTCCGGAGGATTGGAGGAAGGCAGATGTGGTTCCTATATTCAAAAAGGGTTCAAAATCCTTGCCTGGAAATTATAGACCTGTGAGCTTAACTTCTGTGGCTGGTAAAATATTTGAAAGGTTATTAAGGGATAATATTCAAGAATTCCTTGAGAAGAACATGGTTATCAGCAAAAATCAGCATGGTTTTATGAAGCACAGGTCATGTCAAACTAACTTGATTGCGTTCTACGAAGAAGTAAGTAGAAGTATAGATCAGGGTGTTGCAGTGGATGTGATCTATTTGGATTTTGCCAAGGCATTTGATACAGTTCCACACAATAGATTAGTGTTCAAACTCAAGGAAATCGGTCTAGATGAAAATGCTTGTTCTTGGGTAGAACATTGGCTTAAAAACAGAGTACAAAGAGTTGTCATTAATGGTAAATTTTCAAGCTGGACAGAGGTGGCAAGTGGTGTCCCTCAGGGGTCTGTTCTGGGACCCCTTCTATTTAACATGTTTATAAATGATCTTGAAGACCGCATTGAAAGTCATGTTTCAGTGTTTGCAGATGACACCAAACTTTGTAAAACAATACAATGTGAGCAAGATATTACTTTGCTGCAGAGGGACTTAGATAGACTGGGGACTGGGCACTCAAATGGCAGATGAAATTTAATGTTGAAAAATGCAAAGTTATGCACTTCGGCGTAAAGAATACACAAGCAACGTATACCCTTAATGGAAGCGAATTAGGGATAACAACACATGAAAAGGACTTGGGAATTGTTATAGACAACAAACTATGCAACAATGTGCAATGTCAATCAGCAGTGGCCAAGGCCAGTAAGGTATTGTCATGCATGAAAAAGGGCATTCATTCTTGGGACGAGAATATCATTTTGCCTCTTTATAAATCATTGGTAAGACCCCATATTGAATATGCTGTGCAATTTTGGGCACCTGTTCTAAAGAAGGATATTATGGCACTAGAAAAAGTGCAGAGGCAGGCTACAAAATTAATAAAAGGAATGGAACATATCGGCAATGAAGAAAGGTTAACAAATTTAAACCTATTTAGTTTAGAAAAGCGTTGCCTGAGAGGGGATATGATAACATTATACAAATATATTCGGGCCAATACAAACCATTGTGTGGAAATCTATTCACAAACCGGACTTTACATAGGACACGAGGCCATGAGTTTAGACTGGAAGAAAGAAGATTTCGTCTAAGGCAAAGGAAAGGTTTTTTTACTGTAAGAACAATCAGAATGTGGAATTCTCTGCCTGAGGAAGTGGTTTTATCAGAGTCCATACAGATGTTCAAACGGCTACTAGATGCATACTTGCAAGAACAGAATATTCAAGGATATAATCTTTCAATGTAGGGTAATAACTGCTTGATCCAAGGATAAATCTGACTGCCATTCTGGGGTCAAGAAGGAATTTTTTTCCTAGTTTGTTGCAAAATTGTGCTTCAAACTGGTTTTTTTTGCCTTCTATTGGATCAACAGCAAAAAACAAATGTGAGGTAGGCTGAACTTGATGGACGCAAGTCTCTTTTCAGCTATGTAACTATGTAACTATGTAACTATGTAACTATGTAATTTCCTGTTTGATCTCCAATGAATTTGTAGAGATTTCTTTCTTAATTTCCAGCAGCATATTCTGTAAACTTGCATTTAGTTGTTCTGCCGTGAAAATTTATTTTTCCTTTCTAATGTCTAGATCCAGTGTATCAGAGCTTGCAGTGGAGTCCCCCATATGTCGTCTGTCCTTTTCTCTTTCTTGTTCTCTTTGTTGTTGTGGAAAGAAATACGTAGTTAGACTCTTATCTTGGGTCTGATCATTTTTGTCCTTTTTTGTAAGCGTTTTAGTATCTAGTGTTCTTTTGGTGGCCATTTTGTGTATTCATTTATAGCTTAACTTTTTTTCTTTTTTTTTTTTCTTTTATCCAGCGGTTTTCTTTTATCCAGCTTGTTATAACTTTATTTTTCCTTTCTTCGTTCTTTTTCTTATTAAATCAAAGTATATAACTGTTCCAATTATTCTTTATTCTTTATTCCTCTTTAAGGCAGATTTTGTTTGGCTCGTATAGAGCTTATTATTTGTTTCTCCTTTTAGTTGTTATATCAGCCTGTATGACTGTCCCAATTATTATTTCTTTGCTTCCACTTTAAGGCAGACTGTATTTCGTACTGATATAGCTTATTTATTTAGCCATTGCAGGAGCATTACAGGGTTTCTTTTCTTCCCCTTTCCTTTTTCTCTTTTTCTCTTTTTTCTCTTTTAGCTCCTTCCGCTTCCCCCCCCCCCAAAAAATATTTTTTTTACAGCTATATTAATCAATTTGGTCCTTCTGCCTCTCTTCTTTTTTTAGGGGCTTTCTGACCAAATACTTTACATGATTTCTCCTTTCCTTCTCTTCTCCTACCCCTTGCTTACAATGGCTTCAGTGAAGCTTTTGCATCTTTGCATTCAGAGACTTTTTTGCACCTCAATATGGGCACCCTGCCTGGTATATACCGCCGTCAGCTCTCACTCCTGAAGTCTTCACCACTACACCAATATGCTTGAGATTTAGTTGCTGGAAAAACTTTGCCATCACACCACGCTTGTTTGACCACCAGCCGTCTGTTATGCCTCAGGAAGATCCGCTCCACTCCACTCCATCAGCTTCACCCCTCCTTACGGCGCACACATCACCAGGTCATCAAGCACCTCCTCAGCTTTCCTAAAATTGGGTACTTAATGAACCAACTGAAAGGTAAAGCCTGTCAGGAACTACTCTGCTCTGTTCTGATGTCTGACCATGGCTTCTGGTATCCAGTACTCTTTTTACAATTCTTGTTTAGTTTTTGTTGGTTTTTATGGTTTTCTATTCTGTGTCTGGGTTCATTCCTTTATTCCGTTCCTAGAATTCCCAGTCTCCTGGATTCCTTTATATGTTTGTTTTATGTTGCCACACCCTTTCCTTTTCTGATAATTCTTTTGTTTCAGTTGGTTCCTGCAGGCATTTGTTTCATGTCCTCTGCCCCTTTCTTTGCAGGTAAGTACTGTGTGTGTTTTATTGTTGTTTATTTAGTCACGCTTATCTAGGCAGTTAGGACCCACCGTACTTGGAGTACTTTGGCGCAGTGGTGGGCTGCATACATCTTGGTCATTTATGTATGTCTAAATCTCCAATGTTATACATATATAGTACATAGTTATGTCTCCTCTTGTTTTGCCTTATATCGCCTGTCTTGTTTTATTTTGTATTTCCAGTCCATGTATAGTCTTGTCCTGCCCCTGTTCTGTTAATGTTTCCATTATGTATTGTGTATGTTCTAGGTTCTGCTTTCTATCCTTCTCCAATTCTGGGGTCTTCTAGTTTTGTCTTGTTTTCTTGTTTGGTGCCTATTCTAGTCTTACCTTGTTTCTAGTACTGGATGCATATCAGCAATTCATCTGCTCTGGATGGTCCTGGTAAGTGGCCACACAAACGCTGGTGCTCAACACCAGCGGGCATGTGGTTACCCTGCACAAGGCCCTACTTATCCACTTCCACACTGAAGACTCCTCTCCTCATCTACTGTCAGAGTATTTATATCGGCAGACATCTTGTGCTATGATAGAAATTAAAAGTGTATATTGTGAGTCACTCTGAACAGAGCAGACTCCATTTTGTTATTTCCAAGTTAACAAAAGACACAAGATTTCTTTCTGTAAAACTAACCACTTTGCCCGAGCTAAAGGAATGCATAGTATATACAAACCAAGTGATAAGGAGAACGGGGGTTGGATAGACTGTCTAAAATGCTAATGGAATAGATCAAATCTAAACACAGACATTTGTGACAGAAGAGATTAAATAATAAAATTTTACTTTCTATATGTACAAGACCCCATTGTAAGTTTAAGGTGAAACATAGTTCATGAACTGCCATTTTAGAAATTATAGCAGGAATTGCGGACACTAAGTCTGGACAAAACTTAAAGAAACAGTTTGAAGTGACAGCAAATCTAAGTTATAGCAAAGATAAAGATAACGCAAAATGACGTCAAAATAGCCACCAGGAAAAGTTAACTCTTTCCTGGATAGGTATGTTTAGTGGGACAAGACTGCTCTCTATAGACCAAATACCTAAATTGCGATCCCTAGGTAAGCACACCTCTAGTGCTTCTATTGGGTTATCAACTGATGACGTACAGAGAGTCTGGCCCTTTAAAAGTTGGACAAAGGGAAGGAAAGGGACAGAGACGAGAAATGCAAGGGTATGCAAAGAAAGCAAAGAAGTGAGCAGTCGGAAGCAATGCAGAGAGGCCTATGACAGATATCCACTCTAGGACACTCAGAAATTACCTACACACCTCCATGCAGAGAGACATCCAAATAGGTTCCTGAGACTATCTACCAATCGGATGAAATATCTACTCAACTGGTAATTATACTGGTTTCATTTAATTAAATGAATTAAAATTTACTAATAGCATGATATATGACTAGATAAATCACGGTCAGATTTCCATATTAAGAAATCTTAGTTAACTAAAGAATATATAGTTATAAACATTCCATTATGCAGGTGGAATTAAGAATAATTATATATTGATGTGATATTATCACGTGTTAGCATACCGCTGTTTTTATCCAGGTGTATTGATTTGCTCTAAATAAGATAAGATATCTTTTTAGGCAAATTAAAATTCTCCTTTTGTAAAAATCATGGTAGATTCTCTTATTGGATGGTTCCAGGAAATGACTAATGAACTGGTTTAAATGTTATTTTATTTAAAATTACATAAGAATAGATCTTCATTACCTAGGAGATCTAGCCAGCATTGAAAGGGTTATTCAGTTATTCGAACTGTCAGCTAAACTTTACGACCTTACGCTGCACTCTGAGGAATTCTGTTCTCTGCGTGAAACTTTTTCTTTCTCTCTGTGAAAGATAGTCATAAATCGTAACTCTTGACAGAAAATGCTGTTTAGCCATTGAAACGTGTATAGCCATTCCTTTGTATTGCATATCATTTTATACTGGATATTCATTGATTATTGTCACGCATGTTGCATATTATTATTATTAATTGTTATTATAAAATAAATCTATTTTTATAACATTGTGATATTATTTATATGAAATACATTTCATTTAACACGATAACGACCTTTGGGATCTGAGAATTGAATTAGTGGGCAATTCTCACTGTTTACTATTATTATCCCATAAATATCCCCACACTACATCAGGCTTTGGACCGCCACCCTGACAAAGTCTTAGCTTGGGTCAATCCATTATGCGAGAGTGATAGGACTATTGCCCATGATTACCAAGAATTCCTTGCGGAATTCAAATTAACGCTTGAACCATTGGGAAGGGAGAACAACGCTTCCACTGCCCTAATACGTATCAAACAAGGGAATTGTTCTCTCTCAGATTATGCCATAGAATTCCACACCTTGGCTTCTGAGGTAGACTGGACTAATAACGGATTAATCACTGCATTTGCAGAGGGATTATCTTAAACTATCCTTAACGAAACTGCAGCCAAAGAACTACCAGGGAGGTTAAATTAATACATCACTTATGTTATGCATATCGATAACTGACTTAGGAACAGGGAGATAACTAGAAATAGAACCTCCAATCCTGTTGTCCCTGGCCCTTCTGTACAGTCTGAACCTGAACCTATGCAGTTAGGGGTTATGAGACCGTTTAGGAGAAAAGAGGGCCTCTGCTTATACAGTGGCAAGAAAGGACACATAAGAAATTCTTGTCCCATACATCTGGAAAACCTACACACCTAAGAACCATTAGGGCACCGGTCTTAGGTATGATGTATATGTCCCCTGGTACTACCCATAATAGATTTCTCCTTAGTGTTACTGCTCAATATTATGAGATAAGTTTTACATGTAACGCACTGATTAACTCAGGAGCTGCAGAAAACTTTATCGATATACAATTTTCCAGTAAACACTTCCTACCCATCAAGGAGAGAGCATCACCCCTGGCCGTCGAGGCCATTGATTAGAGACCACTCTCTTAGCCTTTAATTACCCATGAAACACTACTTATCACTACCACGATAGGAGTGTTACACAAAGAACTCATCGCATTTCAGATAATTGCTTCCCCTTCTTGTCCCATTATACTTCGATTCCCATGGCTTGTTAAGCATAATCCCCCTGTTGATTGGGCTAAAGGGAAAATACTGGAAGGGGGTAAAGAATGTTGAAGTGGGACCTGGGTAACCTGGCTGGTTACTCTCTTTTAGTAATAATAGGTCAGACCCATTTCCCCAGTAACTGGACGGCACACAGTTCCAGGGTACAACCTTTGACCATCTTTATTTGGGCCCACAGCTTTTTATGCACAGACAGGGACTGCATATCCAACACAACACAATCCCAGGCAGGAGGGGGCTGGGTGACAGATAACCATCTCCCACTCTGGGAGGTACTAACAGGACAGAGGGACACCCATGAATACACATTACATACGGGGCGTGAACTTTTGGGCTTGGTGCCCCAGGAAGGGAAGGGGGTACAGGGTTAAAACTTATATTGATAATTAGCCCCAGATCCCACCTGGGATCCCTGCAAAAAGCAGGGCAATCGCATGTACAGAGCCCAAGATATCAGCATCCAAAGTCTGGGGCTCGAGGCTCTGTACATCCCCGACATTAGTTCCAGGGAGCTGTATGGTTTAGTCTGGCAAATTCAAACTTCGCGCCTAAACCAAGCAACAGCCAATCGGCTGAAAGGGCATGAACCAAAATCGCACCAATTAGCACTCAGGAGGGGAAGGAGTATCTCTGCCCAATCCGACAGGGCGCGAAACTCGATTACGCCAATTACCCGGCCCAATCAGATGAAAAGGCGTGAAACACCATTTGAACGGGTGATCCTCCTTTGATTGGTCGCCGGCGCCCCACAGTGACCACTCAGTGCTCACTCGTGCCGACAAACCAGGAGAATGGCGTGAACCCATTTTGAATGGGCGCTCCTTCTCCCATTGGTCAGCACAGACTTCCACGAGGCCAGTGGAGGCCTGCAGCTGCGAGACTGACTCACAGCTCCAGAGATTCCCCGCTGGTTCACGAGAGAGCGTTCACCTGGGCAGCCACAAGTCTAGCCTCGTAGCACCCAGGTTTGGGTGTAAAGAGTGATCCTAGCTCCGTTAGGAGCAGGTAGGGCGATCCCCGACCCAGGGATTGAAGACAGTGCTTGCAGGCCGGTTCGGGAGATGAATGCTCCCCCTGGTGGGTGTTCAGTAATACGAATTGGTGGCCACCAAGTGGAAGCACGCGCCGCTTGTTCCCTTATGGTCTGCGGTTTTCATGCCTCGTTAGTGAGGTGTAAACATTGTAACTAAACGTTCTAAATGATGTATTGGGGTGGTGTGGCGAACGGGGCTCCGTGTGCCGGAGCGCCCTTGTGTTGTTAAAAGGTATTTTGCAGGATTTAAGGTCAAAATTACAGAAAGGGGAAAATTACAAAGGGGGAACACATATTCCAGGAGGGTACATCCACACATAGAAAAAAGGCAATTCACAGTCCCATCACAAATGTAAAGAGAGATGTATGTCACCTATTACTAAAAGAGTGGGTACCGTTAATCTACTTACTCCTATGCCTCAATCTACCAGTTAAAAAAGTGTTTAATAAAAGTCACACAAATACGCTACCGCCTCACAGATCCTATGATTGCTCCATAGCTCTGTTACCCGGTACTATACCCCCTAAAGGGGAAGTATATACCTTATCACCACAGGAGAGTAGAGTTATGGAAGAATACATTAAAGAGTCTCTATAAAAAGGCCTCATACGTAAATATTCTTCTCCTGCAGGTGCAGGTTTTTTTCTGGAGCAGAGTTACGGCCATGTATTGATTATAGGGCATTGAACAAGATCATCATCAAAAATGCTTATCCCATTCCCCTTATCTCAGAATTATTTGACAGTCTCCAGGGCGCTAAGGTGTTTACCATACTTACCCTTTAGATGTGCTTATAATTTGGTAAGGATTAAGGAGAGACATGAATGGAAAACTGCATTTAACACGAGAAATGGTAACTATGAGTATCTTGTCATGCCCTTCGGCTTATGCAATGCCCCAGCCGTATTTCAGGATCTCATTAATAATGTTCTCAGAGACTACATTTATACTTTCATATTGGTATATCTGGATGATGTATTCATTTATTCCCGCGATATCCAGACTCATCATGGGCATGTTAAACAAGTGTTGAAAACTTTGCTTAAAAACGGGCTATATTGCAAACTTGACAAATGTCTATTTGACCAGACGAAAGTTCAGTTCTTGGGCTATAATATCTCGGCCTCTGATTTTCAGATAGACCCACATAAACTAGGAGCCGTTCTACATTGGCCATTACCCAATGGGTTAAAAACCATTCAAAAGTTTATTGGGTTTGCAAATTACTATAGGTGATTCATCAAAGTTATGACACCTATATGACACCAATATAACACGTAAAACTGTAATATATGGTCTAAAGAAGCTTTTAAACTACTTAAGAAATTATTAGCTTCTGCTGACATATTGGTACACCCTGACGCTAGCAAACCCTTCATACTAGAGGTAGATGCCTCTGACACAGGGGTAGGGGCTGTCCTTTCTCAGAGGGAGAGTCAGGATACTCTTTTGCATCCTTTTGAGTTCTTTTCTAGAAAGTTGTCACCAGCGGAACGTAACTATGATATTGGTAACAGAGAAATGTTAGCCATTGTCCTAGCTCTGAAAGAATGGCGACATCTATTAGAAGGTTCCATGAATCCACTCCTGATCATAACGGGTCACAAAAACTTGGCATACATTGGTGATGCTAAAATGTTGTCTTCTAGACAAGCTAGATGGTGTTTTTTCTTGTCACGCTTTAACTTTATTATCACGTACAGGCCAGGTTCTAAGAACATTAAGGCTGACGCTCTATCTAGGCAATTTGACAGAGGCAGAACAAGAGACCTCTCCCATTATACCACCTGAATGTATAATTGCCTCCACGGTTCTTTCCTTGTCTTCTCCTCTCCTTTGTGCTACAATGGCAGCACAGACTCAAGCACCTAGTGATCAACCTTGAGATAGGTTGTTTATTCCGTTACTGGAAATAAAGTAGGTAGTGAAAGATAATGTGACAGCTGGACATCCAGGCATTAATAAAACGGTGTCCGCTGTCTCTAGATCATATTGGTGGCCATCTTTTAGAAAGGACATCAGAGAGTATGTGGAGGCATGTACTATTTGTGCGGTTTCTAAAGTTCCCCATAAACTACCTTGTGGGTTATTGCAACCGCTCCATATACCCAGTGCCCCATGGTCTCACTTGTCTATGGACTTTATTGTGGAACTCCCAAATTCTAAAGGCTATAACATCATCCTAGTTATTGTTGACAGCTTTTCTAAAATGGCACACTTTGTTCCGCTCAAAAATATACCTTCTTCCCAAGAGCTGGCTCATATATTTATATGCAAAATAGTCAGATTACATGGTATTCCGCTAAATATTGTGTCAGATAGGGGTTCCCAATTTGTGTAGCGATTCTGGAGAGCATTTTCGAAGCAGTTGGGTATAGAATTATCGTTTTCATCTTCATACCATCCTCAAACCAATGGTGCAGCTGAGCGAGCCAATCAATCGTTGGAACAATATTTGAGATGTTTTATTAATGGCACTCAGGAAAACTGGTCTGATTTGTTGCCTAGTGCCTAATTCACCAGAAATAATGCTACCCATGACTCATCTGGACATAGTCCATTTTTTGTTAACAAGGGTTGTCATCCTACTGTCCTCCCTGCGGTATTCTGTGACACTGCTATTCCCACTCTTGATGACCATCTCACATGTATTCGTGAGACCTGGACTAAGGTCCACATGGCTTTGGAAACAGCTACAGCTAATTTCAAACTGCAAGCTGATAAGAGGCAACCCTGTTTACCAGGTGGGTGACTGGGTATGGCTCTTCACAAGGAATATTAAACTCAAAGTCCCTAGCATGAAGCTTGCACTAAGGTCCCTTTCCAATTATTCGTAGGATTAATCCTGTGTTCATTTGTATATGTTTTACTGCTATTATATACTTGAATACCAGGAGGTCCCCCAGGAAGTCCTCTTTTGGACCTGGTACCATAATAGCTTATATTTTTTTTAATCTCATTTTAATAAAGAAGAATTTTTTCTACTCTGCATCCTGAGTCTCACTTTGTCATCTTTGGAACAGGAGGAGTGACTTTACCCCCCATCTACATCAGGGGAGGCACCCTTGGGCGATATTTATTCATCTATCTTGTGAGTTATACTCTACATAGCGCACTTACATTTCACTAAACAGTGTTACACTATTATTCTGTTTTATATCCCTCTTGTAGATCTGCAGCTGTATCCTCTTTTGTATATATTCACACGGTATTTAAGGGATTATTGCTGGGATATCCCTGGAGGAAGCTGTCACCACTATCAATTAAGATAAGTGTTGTATTTTCACTTTTCCATTATACGGGTATAAAGTGATTGTTTTTTTTTTTAGATATATATGAGAGTGTGTGTCTGTCAATGAGTGTATGCGTCTGTCAGTCAAAGGGTTTCTGCTTCAGGCGTACATGCGAACCACAAAATCCGTTCCTTCGATGCCAGGTTTCCCCTCAAGCCTGGTCCTTCCCACCCGGTGGGTGGTCTTCAGGTGGGGGGTACTGTCACGGCTCCCGGCTCTTCTGTCGGTGTGGCTGCACATATACTAGACAGCCAACAGAAAGGTTTCAAACTTACTTTGTTCATGGCAGGCAGCTGCCCGGTCTTCCTCTGTTCTGGTCCCCAGCGGGTGCGACATTCGCTGCAGTTCAGGATTTTATAATAAACTTACCTTCGCCCACATTAAAGATGGTGCCAACGTGCGTGCAACGTCACGTCATAGACGTACACGCATGTTTTGGGGTCAGAGGTCGGAGACAGCCAATTACAGCCTCAAGAGGGTTATTTAAACCCAAATCACCAGTGCCCTGTCATGGTTTCCACTAGCTGGTTATCCGAGAGTGTGTTCTTGATCGTGTTTTTTCTGGTATTTGACTTTGGCTTTGTTTTGACTTCCCTGATATCTGGTATCCTTGACTTCTGGCTTTCCTCGTCGTTGCATCTCATTCTGTGTCCCTGACCTCGGTGAGTATTTTGACTATTCTCGGGTACGTCAATTCTAAGTCCTGCCATTCTAAGGTCCGGTTAAACGTTATCCTTAGTCTTTAGGTGTGATACAATTCTGCATGCTGGATTGACATTGACAGAGTGAGTTGGCACTTCCTCTTTGGCACCCTTCTCACACTGGTAATGTACGCATGGATCGAGGCATTATATGCTGACCCTTCGGCAAGGGTTTGCATTAACAGTGCCTTTAATGACTCGCTTAAGATTTGCAACGGAACAAGACAAGGCTGCCTGCTGTCGTCTCTGCTGTTTGTCCTTGCCCTCGAACCATTCCTTCAAGCAGTCCGGAGTAACCCAGTGTTATGTATTCTTCCACTTAGAAAAATGTGATTAATGGAATTTACTGTTCAGACAGGAAAAGTTGTGCCGGGCAGCAATCAAATCCACAGCAGGGTTTGTGCTGAGCAGCAATTATGCAAATGGTAACCTGGTAACTGCCTTTGGGGTCAAAGGCCAATTACACCCTATCAGATCCAGAGGAGTGGTATTTAGGCCCAGTTCACATCCTGCTCAGTGCCCTGGCCTTCACCTTTCCAGTAGCGCTTATGCTCCTCACCAGGAGAGTCTGACTCATTCAAGTTGCCTGCCTTCTTTAGAAGGTGGTCGCTGCCATATTAGATATCGCCTGTGCCCATCCCTCGGATAAAGGGTTCTCCCGTGGAGCAGTCAAAGTGACCTCTAGGGGTATAATGGACAAATGTCACCAGCAGAATCATCGGGGCAGCACCCCAAATAGTGACAGAGGCAAGTTTGGCAGCGCATGCAATGCCCAAGCGTGAGTATGTAGCAGAAAGGCTTGGCATGCAGACATTCTGGCACAGACAACGCAGGCCAGATCAATAGGGCACAGACAAAGCAGGCCAATGAATCAGACTCGGACAAAGCCGGACAAATCCTGGGGCACAGACAAGTCAGGCCCTTCAGTGATGCACAGGCGATAAACTGCACATTCCATTCTTCTGATTAATTGTACATTTCACTCTTCGAATAAGATGTACCTAACACTTCTTCGGATTAATGGCACATAACACTCTCCTGGGTAACTGTAATTAACACTCTTCTGTGTAACTGTACGTAGCATTCTTCTGTGTAACTGTACCCAACGCTCATCTGTGTAACTGTACATAACATTCTTCAGTGTAACTGTACATAGCATTCCTCTGTGTAACTGTACATAGCCTTCTGCATAACTGTACATAACATTCTTCCGTGTAACTGTACATAGCATTTTTCTGTGTAACTGTACATAACATTCTTCTGTGTAGCTGTACATAACCTTTTTCTGTATAACTGTACATAACATTCTTTTGTGTAATTGTACATAGCACTCTTCTGTGTAACTGTACCTAACATTCTTCTGTGTAACTGTACATAGCAGTCTTCTGTGTAACTGTACATAGCATTCTTCTGTGTAACTGTACATAGCATACTGTGTAACTGTAGATAATGCTCTTTAGATAAATAGTGCCTAACACTCTTCTGTGAACTGTAGCTAACCCTGAAGGCAGTGTGAGACACCATAAGCAACCCCTTGCAGCATCTGTGTATAAACAGGCAACCCATAGCATCCAGCTACGGAAAGTCACCAGGGAACAGAGAGTGGACAAGGAAAATCATAATGTAGCAAAAAACAATACTGCTAGTGTTAACTACAATAGAGAATCACCAGTGATCATTCACCTTCTTCAAACGTTTGACAAAGAGCCATTCTAATACATTGTGAAGGCTCACAGTGTAAACTGTAACCTGCCTTCCCACCGGCGCCCGGACGGAGGGGCCCTGCGGTGTGGGGAGGCCAAATGAGGTCGGGAGTCGTCGCTCCCACGTGGCCGGGAGCCGTCGCTCCCACGTGGCCGGTCATCCCTCCCACGCCACTCGCGGTCGCGAAAGCTAAACGGCTTCCTAGCAGTTCGGGGAGCATGGGAGGGAGACAGGCAGTTCCCACATGCCATGCGAGCAAGATACCCACGTGGGACCGCCGGAGTCGTTCTCTGCGGTCCCGGCGGTCGGAACAGAACGGGAGGCAGTACTGAACCGCTCCCTGACTGCGAAACAGAAAGAAGACAGAAAGAAAGTAGAATGACATGCAAGGGAGATTAGGGAAAGCAAAGTGAGAAAGGTGGAGGAAGGCACCCTTACAGACCCCACAGAAAGGGGGGAGGTAGACAGAGCAGGCAAGAAAAAGACACCTGTATAAGGCACAATACATGACCTCACATCATAAAATGAAATCATAAGATCAAATCATATAATCTAATCATAAAATCAAATCATATAAGCCAATCATAAAATCTAATCATAAAATCAAATCATATAATCTAATCTAAGTAAAAAGTATATCCCACAATCATCCATATAAAACAGGAGGCAGTGTTACTCGGACCTGTACTGACTGTGGAGCAGCAAAGAAAGAGGCAATAGTTGCTTGGGAGGAGCCTTTAATGGATTCCTTACTTTTCCTTACTTTTTTTGTCTTTGGTATTTTTCTCTCTATGTTAATGTGCTGCCGTGGAGTTCAAGTAAAGAAAGACTTAAGCAAATATGCCTCCTGTCATGTTATAAAATTGTCCAATATGTCCGTAAAACTACCGCACCTTAAGTGGACAGGTCTTAGGTGTAATGGAAACGTTCTCTGAAAAGAATAAAAATAGGTTTCTCCTTGACATTTCTATTGCCTTTGACAAAAATAACTTTTCATGCAAAGCCCTGATTGGTTCAGGTGCTGCTGGAAACTTAATCGATGTTCTATTTGTCAAGGATAATACTATACCTATCAAAGAGAGACTATCACCTCTAGCTGTTGAAGATATTGATGGGAGACCACTCTCACAACCATTGATAATGCATGAAACCTTACCCATTAATATTTCCATTGGTGCCTTACATAAGGAAGAGATTAAGGAAGAGATTACATTTCAGGTGATTGCATCTCCTTCTTGTCCTATCATATTAGGATTCCCATGGTTTAGCAAGCATAACCCTCATATTGACTGGGCTAATGGGGAAATATTAGAATAGGGTAAGGATAGTAATGAAAGGTACATATTGCATGTCACCAAAAGAGTGGGCACTATTGAATTACCCACTAGTACACATCAAAATCCCGAGATCCCTATACAATGCCAAGACATTAAATAAGTATTCAGCAAGACTCAGTCTAATACTCTACCTCCTCACAGACCATATAACTGTTCCATTAACTTACTACCAGGCACTATGCCACCTAAGGGAGCAGTCTATGCTCTATCTCCTCAGGAGAGTAGTGTAATGGAGGAATATATTAAAGATTCATTGAATAAAGGCCATATACGAAAATCATCCTCGCCTGCTGGTGCAGGATTCTTTTTTGTATCTAAAAAGGATGGTGAGTTGCGGCCATGTATCTATTACAGGGCATTGAACAAAATCATCATTAAGAACGCCTACCCCATTCCTCTTATTGCTGAATTATTTGAAAGACTCCACGGCTCTAAAGTGTTTACTAAGCTTGACCTTAGAAGCGCTTACAATTTAGTGAGAATCAAGGAAAACCACAAGTGGAAAACTGCAATTAATACCAGAAGTGGACACTATGAATATCTAGTGATGTCATTTGGGTTGTGCAATGCTCCAGCGGTTTTCCAAGATTTCATTAACGATGTACTCAGGGATTACATTTACTCGTTTGTCTTGGTCTATCTGGATGATATCTTTATTTATTTTCCTGAGCTCCAGTCTGACCTCCAGTCTCAGCACGATCACATAATTTGGAAAAGTGTATCTTTGACCAGTCTGAAATACAGTTTTTAGGATATAATATTTTTGCCTCGGGGTTTCAGATGGATCCTAAAAAACTAGAGTCTGTTCTACAGTGCCCTTTACCCACTGGGTTGAAAGCCATTCAAAGGTTCATTTGTTTTGCCAATTATTACAGAAGATTTATAAAGGGATTTTCTTCAGTAATAGCCCCCATCACCAATATGACACGCATGGGGGCTGGTAGTACGATATGGTCTAAGGAGGCTATTGAAGCCTTTGAAATTCTCAAACAGCGGTTTGCCTCTGCCGACATATTGATACATCCTGACACCAGTAAGCCTTTCATACTGGAGGTAGGGGCAGTTGTCTCGCAGAGGAAAAGCCAGGAAACTCCGTTACATCCTTGTGGTTACTTTTCTAGAAAGTTGTCTCCTGCTGAGCGCAATTACAATATTGGCAATAGAGAATTGTTGGCCATTATTCTAGCTCTCAAAGAGTGGTGACATCTTTTAGAGGGTTCCAAGGACCCCCTTTTGATCATTACTGATCACAAAAACCTGGCTTACATAGGAGATGCTAAGTGATTATCTTCTAGACAAGCTAGGTGGTCTCTATTTCTTTCTCACTTTAATTTTCTTATCACTTACAGACCTGGTTCTAAAAATGTCAAAGCCGACGCCTTGTCCAGGCAGTTTGATACTAGATACTAGAGCAAGAAACGTCCCATATAATTCCACTGGAATGTATTATTGCATCCACTGTCCTTTCATTGTTCTCTCCACTGCTTGGCTCCATCATGGAGGCTCAGTCTCAGGCGCCCTGCGGTAAACCTCAGGACAAACTGTTTGTTCCATTGGGGGAATGGGTTACCATCTTGAAGGTTTTTTTACGACAATGTGACTGCTGGTCACCCAGGTATTAATAAATCCACTTCTGCTATCATGAGGTCATTCTGGTGGGATTCCCTCAGGAAGGATGTTAAGGAATATGTGCAGGCTTGTTCTGTTTGTGCGGTTTCCAAAGTGCCTCATAAACTCCCTTGTGGCTTGTTACAACCTCTTCCTATTCCTGAGGTCCCATGGTCCCACTTGTCCATGGACTTCATTGTTGAACTTCCTAGTTCTAACGGTTATACCACCATTCTCATGGTTGTGGACTGTTTTTCTAAAATGGCTCATTTTATTCCTCTCAAGAAATTGTCATCATCTCAAGACCTGGTACTAATCTTTATATGAGAAATTGTCCGTCTGTATGGCATTCCTCACAATATAGCATCTGACAGAGGTTCTCAGTTTGTGTCTCGGTTTTGGAGGGCCTGCAATAAACAATTAGGGATTGAATTGTCTTTTTCATCCTCTTACCACCCCCAGACCAATGGTACAGCTGAGAGGGCTAACCAGTCCTTGGAATTTTATTTGTGTTGTTTCGTTAATATCACTCAAGACAATTGGTCTGAATTACTACCATGGACCGAGTTTGCTAGGAACAATGCTGACCATGACTCCTCTGGGCATAGTCTATAGTTTTGTTAATAATGGCGGGCATCCTACTGTCCTACCGGCTATTTTTTCTGATACGGCTGTTCCTGTTTTGGATGACCGTCTGGCTTCCATCTGTGATACCTGGGTTAAAGTTTAATCTGCTCTGGGTACTGCTGCTGACCGTTTCAAGCATTATGCTGATGCACGTTGTGGTGCCAACCTTGTTTACCAATTGGATGAGATGGTTTGGTTATCTTCTCGTAACATCAGGCTCAAAGTCCCTAGCATGAAATTTGCTCCTGGCCTTCTTGAAAATTCCTAATACCTGTTATGTGTCCTTGCTCAAACCTCTTGTTTGCAATAAATATACTGTCTCAAGTGTTCCTCCTCCTCCCTTAGTTGTTTCTGGACAGGAAGAGTATGAGGTCTCCACCATAATGGATTCCAGTTTTTCTCTGGACACTTTACAGTACTTGGTGGATTGGAAAGGTTATGGACCAGCCGATCGTTCTTGGGTTCCAGCGTCTAATATACATGCTGGCTGCAAGATTCGCTATTTTCACGCCAAATTTCCTCTCAAGCTTGGTCCTGCCCACCTGGCGGGCGTTCTTCAGGTGGGGGGTAATGTCACGTGTTTATCCGCTTATAAAAATGTGATTAATGGAATTTACTGTTCAGACAGGAAAAGTTGTGCCGAACAACATTACTGTCCTGAGAGAAAAAATTGTGCAGAGCAGCAATCAAATCCGCAGCAGGGTTTGTGCTGAGCAGCAATTATGCAAATGGGAACCTGGTAACTGCCTTTGGGGTCAAAGGCCGATAACACCCTATCAGATCCAGAGGAGGGGTATTTAGGCACAGTTCTCATCCTTCTCATTGTCCTGTCATGGTTTCCCTTGTGGTTGTCTGAGAGCGTGTTATTGATTCTGGTAATTCTGGTTATTTGACTTTGGCATTGTTTTTGACTTCCCTGTTTTCTGGCATTCCTGACCCCTGGCTTTTCCTTATCGTTGTTTCTCTTTCTGTATCCCTTGACCTCGGCTATTCCTGACTATTTTTTGGTACGTTAGTCCGGCCATTCTAAGGTCCGGTATACGTTACCTATCAGTCCTCTGTGTTATACAATTCTACGTGCTGGATCATACTGTAATCCTGACACCCAGACATTCAGGGAATCGAGGTTTGACCCTCAAAACACAAGGTGGCTGCATATATAGACAACCTGATATTTTTTGTTTCTTTGCCTGAGACAACCCTCCCCAACATTATGCAGGAATTCGAACATTACGGCAACATTTCCAATTTCAAGATCAACTACGCAAAATCCATGCAGCTCAATGTCACTATACCGGTAAAGAGAGCAAATGTGCTACATCAGAATTTTCATTTCCACTGGTCTGACAAAGAAATCAGCTATCTGGGGACCTGGCTCACCAAAGATCTTTCCCTGTTGTACCAACTTAATTTCACTCCCATGCATAATAATTTCAAGAAGAATCTGGAAGAGTGGACATTACCTCACTTGTCCTGGCTAGGACAAAGATGACACTCTTACCTTGCATCCTTTATTTATTTCAAACACTTTCCATTCAGATCCCATCTGCATATTTTATGTCTCTAAGGTCACTAATGATACGGTACATATGGGGTCCGCACCTGCCTAGACTGAAGTACTAAATATGGACGAGACTAAAAAACTGAAGAGTAGGCGACTATCACATCACCAATCGCTATCTAAGGCTACCCTGCACATATGGCATAGGGTAGCACCGAAAACGAGCCCCTCCTCTTTCCCTTCCCCCCTATATCCACTCACGCATAGTCCATAATTTGCCCAAGGCATTGAACAGCGAGCGTTCGCATGCTTGTTACCACAAACACATATACAGGCTAGACATTTAATGGTAGAGGACACGATCAGACATCTTTATGACTTAATAGACAGTACATGCACCCCATTTCTACACAGAATGAAATACGAACAACTACGGCGATTTATAAGTAATATCTCACAGTAGCCCGACCTCTGTAGGACACTGACTCCATTTGAACTTTTAGGCGATGACCCAGACCCACTCTTACCTGCAGTTTCCCACATTTACTACATGCTCCTACAAAATAGGAATCTCCCATAACCTCCATACATGGGCAAATGGGAAACCAATGATGGTGACACTTTTACCGAACAACAATGGGACAAGATATGTGATTTGGTCCACAACTCCACAACTGTGCTCTAGAAAGCAAAACCCAAGAGACTGCTTACAAGGTTTTGTCCCTGTGGTACAGGACCCTGCAGCTTCTTCAGCATATGAACCCAGATCTGAGTAACAGATATTGGTGATGCCACACGGGTATAGGCATGCCCCTGCACATCTGGTGGGACTGCCCTAAGATTGCAAAAAAGCATAGGCCTACCCAGGTGTTAAACATTTCTAGTGGGTGGTGCCTTTAGGAGTGTATATAAGGGTTGTAGATATTTGCTTGGCTAATAGAGATTGGCAGCTGCTTCTAAATGCTGCTACAAAGTGTGTGATTGGAGATATTCTGGAGATAAACTGGAGGTAATCTGAGGTATTCTGGAGGATAAATAAAAAATGTAAGATTTGTTTGCATTAAATTATTCACCTCATTAAAATGGACTTAGTTCAGTGTAATAGTTGTTATGCATTTGTTTCACGTCCCACTTTTTGGAGATTTGGATGCTGTCTAATCTGTAGACAGTTCTCTATATTTCGGCAGGAGATTGTATTTTTGAAGTCTGAGATTGGTAAATTATCTGGTAAACAAACTCAGGCTGAAACTGCTGCAAAGCCACTGCTGCAGAGACTGTAGGATCTGGTAGACTTAGAGTTGTGGATAAAAGGCATATTGCACAGTCTGTTGCTCTACATAATTCATTTTCTGCACTTTCAGAGTGTAATGGTGTTGTGGAGACTGGCTCAGGCACTGAGGGTAGTGGTGTTGTGGAGACAGGCTCAGGCACTGAGGGTAGTGGAGTTGTGGAGACAGGCTCAGGAACTGAGGGCAGTGGTGTTGTGGAGACAGGCTTGGAGACTATGATGAGGCCTAATAGTAAGCAGTTGTTGTTGGGGATTCTGTCATAAGAGGTGTGGAGATGGACAATGGTGGTCTTGTGTGATGTCTTCCCGGAGCTACTGCTCACAGAGCCAGGAGACGTATTTGTAATATTGTTAAGCGAGCAAAGCAGGAAGGGGAATTGGATGTACTTGTCCATCTAGGGACAAAATACTTGGCTTGCAATGAGGTTTCAGAGGTAAATTAAGTTTTTAGTGTTTTTGCCAATGATATATGGCAGGTTGCTTCCACACTGTCATTCTCTGAAGTTCTGCCTGTGCATAACATTTAGAATGACAGGCAGACGCGTATTAGGGACTTTAACTTGTGGCTTGGTGAGTGGTGTCGGGAGCAAGGATTTGGCTTTTTTCCTCATGGTAGCTCTGTTTGGAATGGAAGTAAACTGTACAAAAAAGATGGTTTGCATCTTTCTCAAAAGGGAACAAATGTTCTCAGTGAGCAGTTCAGAGGTTTTGCTAGGATGTATTTAAACTAGGAGGGGGGGCAAAAGGGTGATAAAACATCAATGCAATTGCCCCCCAAAACAAGGACAGAAGGTGCCTGTAGCAAATGTGTTAACAAATGATAAGCTTAGAGTCATGTCTAAAAATGCTCGCAGTTTAGGGAATAAGATCCATGAACTTGTGGTAATAATGTCAACTGATAATGTAGATTTAGTCACTGTTACTGAGAAATGGTATAATGAGAAAAGTGACTGGTACATAGCAATACCAGGGTACTTTTTATATAGAAAAGACAGGGAAGACAAGAAAGGGGGAGGGGTGGCCCTGTATGTGAAGGGTAGCATAAAATCTAGCCTAATAAAAATGAGTGAGGCGAACATAAAGTCTGTTTGGGCTACGTTAGAATTTGGTAATCACACAGTAACTCGTGTAGGTGTGATTTATAGGCCCCCAGGACAAATAGAAGAGTTAGATAATCTACTAGTTGAGGAAATAGAAATAGCATTAGGAGACCTCTAACTAGTAAGAAAAACATTTGAGTGGATACAATGAAATAAAATAAAATAAAATAAAATAAAAGTGAATAAATAAATAAGTAAAGAAATAAAGTATAAAAGTGCAAAAAATTACAAAAAACAAATCAAATCAAAATCCACATTCAGACCTCTTGGTTTCATGGTTTTTAATGTACGGATCCAATAACCTTCTCTTTTCCTTAGAGCTATCATTAGGTCTCCACCGCTTTTATTCAGGCTCACTTCTTCTATACCTATACATTTTAATGTATTAAAACTGAAAAGGGGACAGCTATTACAGTGCACTGGCACTGAATGAGTTAACATACCCTTTTTAATGTTATTTCTATGTTCTTGAAATCTGATTTTTAATTTTCTCCCAGTTCTCCCCACATTCTGCATCCCACACCCGCAGGTGAGAAGATACACTACATGGGTAGAAGAACAGGATACCTTGTTTTTAATTTTGAATTTCATTTGTGTTTGTGTACTAGCAAATTCATACACCGTACTAAATTGATGGCCACAACTTATACAGTTTCCACATGTATAAAAACCTCCCTTATGTTTGGTTTCAACCTTCTCAGATTGAAAAGCACTAGGAGCAAGGATCTGTTTTAAATTGGTGCCCTTTCTAAAAATGACTTTTGGAGCCCTAGGTATTTGTTTGCTTAGGAATTCATCCTCAACCAACAGACCCCAGTGTTTTCTAATTATTCTCTGTACATCAAAAGCTCTTCCATTGTATTGAGTGTTAAATGAAAAATCTAAATTGGGGTTTCTAGTCATATCCTTTTTCTTATTTACAAGTAAATCATTACGACAAATCTTCCCAACTCTATCAATCTCTGAATCTATAAATCCAGAGGAATAGCCCTTCTCCAGGAAGCGTTTCTTAAGAACATCTGCTTGCGTAAAAAAGGAGTCTAAGTCACTACAGTTCCTACGCAACCTAACAAATTGGCCTTTTGGGACTCCTCTAAGACAATTTGGATGATGTCCACCTTTAGTATTGATAAAACTATTAGAATTGATATCTTTAAAGAAGGTCTTAGTCTTGACTTTCCGATCCTCGATAAAAATCGATAGATCGAGAAAATCAATACTTTGAGTACCTATCTTGGGAGTAAACACCAAAGACAGAGAGTTATGATTAACATATTCAAAAAAATCATGTAACTGATCAATAGGGCCACGCCATATCATCAGGATATCGTCGATGTACCTTCTCCAGAGCACCAAGTTTGCACCAAACGGGTTACTGGACCAGATGGACGATCTTTCCCAATAGTCCATAAACACGTTTGCGTAGCTTGGTGCAAACTTGGTGCCCATTGCAGTGCCCTTGATCTGAAGAAAGAAGTCCTCATCGAAGCTAAAAAAGTTATGGGTGAGGATAAAGCGGATAGTCTTCTCCAAAAAAGAACAGAAAGGTGGTTCCAAGTCAGCATCACGTTCTAGATTATTTCTAACTGCCTCTACACCAAGATCATGATCTATTATGGTGTAGAGTGAAGTTACATCCAAAGTAACCCAAGTATATTCATCATCCCATTCAATACATTCTAACTCCTGAATAAGATGTTTAGTATCTCTCAAGTATGACATGGCTCCCTGAGCTTATTTTTGTAGATGGAAATCAATATACTCAGAGAGCTTAGATGTGAGAGAATCAATACTGCTTATTATCGGCCTCCCTGGAGGTTTGTCTTTACATTTGTGAATTTTAGGGAGAAAATAAAATGTTGGTACTTTGGGGAAATCTGTAAAAATAAAAGAAAATGTAGACTCATCTATAATGCCTGCTGTTCTGGTATCACATAACAGGCTTTCAAGATCTTGGTTGTAATCGCAGTTGGGGTTACAATCAAGTTTTCTATAGGTAGAAAGATTATTAAGAAGTCTGTAAGTTTCTGTGACGTAATACTGAGTTGACATGATCACCACTCCTCCTCCCTTATCAGCACTTTTAATCGTGAGCTCCTTCCTTTTACTCAAATTCATCAAAGTGTTACTCTCTTTTAGGGTGAGATTCTTATGTTTATCTTTCCTAGCTTTATCTTTTCCAAATTTATCAAAGTCTCTAATTATCATTTTATTGAAGGCCTCGATTTGGCTTCCTCGTTCGTTTGGACAGAACTTAGATTTAGGCTTAAATCTCTGTATTTCTTTTTCTTTAGTAGAGTTGGGTAGAATATTAGAAATATTAAAAAATCCTTCACTGGTTTTCTTAATGAAGAATCTTTTAATTGACATCTTTCTAACGAATTTCTGAGCATCAATAAAAAGTTGAAAACAATTGGGAGATTCCTCAGGAACAAATTTAAGGCCCTTACTTAAAAGGAGAATTTCTTGTGGGGTTAAATAGAATCCAGAAATGTTAAAAACTCCCAAATATTCTTCTTGTATTGTAGTTAAATCTCCACCCTTTCTCAACTCCACTTGAGGAAATAGCTAAAATTACAATAAAGGGGGAAGTTATCATCATGGGTGACTTTAATCTTCCTGATGTGAATTGGAAAACCAAAATAGCTGCTTGTGCCAGGAGCATACATATTCTAAACTCCCTCCTGGGATTGTCTCTAAAACAAGTCATTAAGGAGCCAACTGGTAAGGAGGCCATTCTAGATTTAGTGTTAACAAATGGAGATTTGGTATCAGATATTACTGTAGCTGAAAGTTTAGAATCCAGTGATCATCAGTCAGTGTGGTTTAATATAAGAACAGTGACTGAATCACACCACACACAAAAAAAAAGTTTTTTAGACTTTAGAAAAACAGACATTTCTAAAATTAGAATATGTGTAAAGGAATCATTATCAGACTGGAGCAATTTAAATGGAGTCCAAGAGAAATGGGATTATTTAAAAGTTGCACCGCAGAAGGCAACAGAAAATTGCATTCATTAGGATTGTCAGTAAAAGCAAAAATTCAAGAAACCACTGTGGTACTCCGCAGAAGTGGCCAAAATAGTAAAAAACAAAACGTTAGCATTTAGTAATTATAAAAAAAAACAGAGTGAGGAAGACAGAATGATTTATAAGATTAGGCAGAAAGAGACTAAGCAAGAGCTTCCAAATCACACACAGAAGAGAAAATAGCACAGTCAGTAAAAAAAAGGAAACTAAACATTTTTTAGATACATACTTAAGAAAAGGAAAGTAAAACAAGGATTAATTAGATTAAAAACAAAAGAAGGAAGGTATGTAGAAGAGGATAAAGGTCTAGCTGACTGCCTCAATGAATAGTTTTTGTTCAGTATTTACAGATGAAAATGAAGGAAAGGGGCCTCAGTTAGGAAAAAGGACAAATGAGTCATTTGATACATGTGAGTTTACAGAAGAAGAGGTTCTATTTCAACTGTCATAAGTAAAGACAAATAAGTCAATGGGACCTGATGGAATACACCCAAAGTTATAAAAAGAGCTTAGTGGTGTACTAGCAAAACCATTAACAGATTTATTTAACCAATCATTGTTAACAGGAGTAGTCCCAGAAGATTGGAAGTTAGCAAATGTTGTGCCTATTCACAAGAAAGGTAGTAGGGAGGAGTCGGGTAACTATAGGCCAGTAAGCCTTACTTCAGTAGTGGGGAAAGTAATGGAAACCATGTTAAATGATCAGATTGTTGAACATCTAAAAACACATGGATTTCAAGATCAGAGACAACATGGGTTTACTTCAGGGAGATCATGACAAACTAATCCTATTGATTTTTTTGTTTGGGTTGCTGAAATAATAGATCAGGGTGGTGCAGTAGACATTGCTTATCTAGATTTCAGTAAGGCTTTTGACACTGTTGCACATAGAAGGCTTATCAATAAACTGTAATCTTTAAGTTTGGATTCCAATATTGTTGAATGGGTAAGGCAGTGGCTGAGTGATGGGCAACAGAGGGTTGTAGTCAATGGAGTATATTCAAAGCATGGCTTTGTCACCAGTGGGATACCTCAGGGATCTGTACTTGAAGGTCTTGATGGTAAGCTCAGACTGGCAGCAATCAATACATCTGTCAGAGGGATTACACCCAGGCAGCCTGAGCCGGCACGAGACCCTCCTATGGACATGTTCTCAGCTGAATTGAAAATGGTAAAAACGGAGGTGCAGGCCGTGACAGACAGACTCCAGGCAGCAGAAGAAGACATCATAGACGTGAAACAGGGCATGACCACACAAGGTGAAACCATGCAGCCCTTACAAGAACTACACTCACAGCTTGCTATTCGAATGGATGTCTTGGAGGACAAACGGCAACAGAGAAATATCAAAATCTGCATGGTAACAGACTATGTTCCCATGGATGAGCTACCTCCTATCCAGTATCCACTGTCCTACCTGCACAAATCTCTAAACAGGTTGCATATGACGGCCTGTACCGCATCTCCACAACATCTCACACACCAACGAATGTTCCACGGGTCATCATCCTATGCTGCCATACCCTCGCTGACAAACAGTGGCTACTACAGGCTCGGAAGGGGAAAACTCCACTCCAATTTGAGAATCATTCCCTCACCTTCTTCCAGGACCTGAGCATAGACACCCAAAGAAAACCCATGTGTCCTACCATGCAGGTCCTGCAGGAGGCAGGAATAACCTATCGTTGGACATACCCTCAATGCACCTTTCAACCATTCTTAACTCCACCTGCCCTATCCTTTTCTTCTTTTGAAGTTCACACTGTCTACATATTTAAATCCACTGCTTTAAGGATTGCTATCATCTACCACCTCCTCCGGGTATCCTAGACTATTCATTGAGCACGTTTCTTCCTGGCTTCCCCACTTCCTCTCATCTAGCACTCCTTCCCTTATACTTGGGGATTTCAATCAACAACCCAAATTGCACTGATGTCTCTCGTCTGCTCTCTGTAACCTCCTCCTTTGGCCTTATGCAATGGTCCAATTTAGCATCCCATACAGCTCGAAACACTCTTGATCTCACCTTCACCAATCTCTGTACCCCCTCTAATCTCTCCAATATTCATTTTCCTCTATCTGACCACCATCTGCTGACTTTTGTCATCAGAATACCTAAGACCCAGTTGATACCACCATCTGAACATCAATCTCACAGAAAACCTATCTATACTGCCTCCCTTGGTAAACGCATTAGCTCCTTTGGCTTCCAATATCATTTCTATGCAGATGACTCGCAAATCTACCTTTCCTCTCCTGATCTCTCCTCGTCCCTCTTGACTAGTGTCTCTGACTGCCTCTCTGCTATTTCTAACTGGATGGCTGCCCACTTCCTTAAACTCAACTTGACCAAAACTGAAATTCAGTCTTTCCTCCATCAAGTGTGCTACCATCAGCTCCACCCTGCAGGCTCGCTGCATAGGTGTTCTCTTTGACTCCAACCTCTCCTTAACGCCTCATGTTTAGTCTATCACCAAATCCTGTCATTTCCATCTCAAAAACATTGCGCGCAACTGACCCCACTTAACACCAGATGTGACTAAGATGCTGATCCATTCCATTTTCCTTTCTCGCCTTGACTACTGTAATCCACTTCTCAGTGGTCTTATGTGCTCTTAACATGCGCCGTTACAGTCCATAATTAATACGGCAGCGAGGCTCATCTTCCTGTCCACCCGCACCTTCCACGCCTCACCTTTCTGTCAGTCCCTACATTGGCTTCCTGTAAGATATAGGGCTCAATTTAAAATTCTGGTTCTTGCTTTCAAATCTCTACATAATGCTGCCCCCACCTATCTATCCTCACTAATACACCAGAATGTCCCATCTAGGCCCTTACGCTCTGCTGAAGACTTACGTATGTCTTCTGTCCGTACTCCCACCTCTGATGCTCGCCTTCAAGACTTCTCCAGGGCTGCACTTCCCTCTTCCATTAGATGCTCACCCAGTCCCACTCCTTCAAAAAATCATTAAAAACCCACTCCTGCATAGAAGCGCATCAATTAAACTGTTAATAGCTCCCAACTGATTCCTCTCTTGCATTTAGTCTAATACTATCCTTAGCTTTTGTGTCACTTTACCTCACTCACTCTAGCATGTAAGTTCATTGAGCAGGGCCCTCAACTCCTCTCTTCCTGTGTGTCCAACTTGTCTGGTTACAACTACATGTCTGTTCGTCCACCCACTGTAAAGCGCTGCGGAATTTGTTGGCGCTATATAAATAATGACATATTATACCCAAGGTCCCTTACGGTCACCACAGTTGGGAAGTTTTACAAAGCAACAGGTCTGCCAGAGAGCCTAAACATCCTACAGGCCTTTCCGAACCACATCCGGCTCACCCCGCCAGTCACACCTAGGATGTCTCCCGAATCGCTCAGTTCGTCCCTGTGGGAGTGGTGAACTTTGTGACATGAAAGCCTGATCAGTAGCCTTATTAACCCAATTGGCCTGCTTTATAAGTTTTATAAGTTTTTTATGCTTTATGAGTTTTACGTTTTAGTTTAATACAGATGACCATAGAACACACAGCTCTTTCACTGTTCCAACACTAACTACATGCTCCTTACGCATTATGTATCATACCTCTGACGGATGCATCTGAATCCCCTAATATTACTCAACACACAAAAAATGTGCAGTATCTCATACATGCCTTGTATTATGATAAACTCAGTTTGCTTACTATTCATGAATGCTGTTGGAGCAAAGTGAACCTGTATGTTGTTACCATGCACAACAAAAATAAAGAATAATACAAAAAAAATTAAAAATCACAGAAATAAAACTCTTCTAACAATTTAATAATACCTCAAAATATAAGTGGTTACACATAAGCAGAATGAACAGCAAAAACACCTCTCCTGACTTGGTGATGGGTGCAACCATGATGCTTTAAACTGTATGTAGTTACAAAGCCTGCAAAACCTACAGTTTTTTTTCCATTAACCTTGTGATGTCTGCTTATCAAACTATTGATTATTTTGTTTTTCTATTCCAGCAGTTGGTATAATTGAAGAAAGTTTTCTACCCAAGATTTATTTAGTGTTAAAACATTGATTAATTATAAGCAATTTATTGGCTCATGGCTGAGAAGAAAATAATAACCTCACTGACTGCTGGGTTGTTGCTATATTTTACTACTGAGTGGACAGTCTGTTTTCAATGGTAAATAAAAAATACTTTTGGAGCATTTGGCGATTCCATTCAATTTGGAATTGAAATATAATCTCAAACTATTTATTTAATCATATTACATGTTCCATTTTACACCGAAACAAGTATTTTGGTGTCGCTAATTTTTTTGATGCAGTACCAAATGAAAACCTAAAATCCATCTACTGATTCACCTTTATCTATCGCATTATGTAGTTAAAACAACAAAAACTAGATTAGTGGGACTTTACCGGAAAAAATATACCTTCTATCTAGTTTTTATTTATTTCCCCAGAGGTGATGTAAGTTGAACAGACCTGATTCTTTTTTATGCTACATGCTAAAGAATTCTTTGTCACATTTTTTACTGTCTCAGCTATTTTTTTTACGTTTGAGCTTTGACACATATGTTTATGTGTTTGGCCTCCTTCCATCTAACCTTACACACGTCTCTATTTTCATCTGAATGAGTGTGTCTGTATTTGCTATAAACTGACTGTTTTTTTGTTGTTTTTTTTTTATGTAACAATGCTTTCTCACAGAACATCGTTGACCTTATTTCTTTTTACTTGTACTAAAGCATCTAATGCTCTTTAAAATTGCTTTTTTTTCTTTGACTGGTTCTACATCCCACTCGACACCCTCGAGTCTATAACAGAATCTTTCGTGTATATATAAACTTAATATATCTCAATCTATCGACCTATCCATCCACCCATACATCCAGTAGCTGTTTTATTAGCTACACCTGTAGACTTGTTAATGCAAATATCTAACCAGCCAACATGTTGCTGCAATGCCTAAAAGCATGCAAGCGTGGTCAACAGTCAATTCAACTGATTTTAAACCAAATATCAAAATTGGAAAGAATCTAACCAACTTTGACTGTAGAATGTTGCCGATTTCAGTATCAACGAAACAGCTGATTTCCTGGGATTTAGATGCAAAACACCCACTAGAGTTCATAGAAAATGTTCAGAAAAAAACACAATACACAGTCAATTGTATGTCATACATTTTATAGATTCCCAAATTGTATGTCATACATTTTATAGACTCCCAATTGCATGTCATACATTTTTATAGTGCCCCTGTACTTCCCCATTTCGGTACCTATTTCTACCTATCCTTAGTTATCTCACCCTAGCTCCCTTAGTTATTCCTACTTACTCAACACCCTTGTTTGCCATATCCTTTCTCCCTCCCTTAGTGATCTATTCATGTTCTCTCTTCCTGAGCTGTGAAATCATTTTATATTTTTAAAGTTACATTTCATTTGGGACACACTTCTTCATTTGATGGTTCAGCTTGTGCGAGTATCGTCCATAAATAATATTCTGGAAAACAATTTAGACAACCAAAAAAGGGTGTGAAAATGGGCATAACAGTGTACTGCAAATATAAACATAATGTAAATATTATGTACATATTTTACAGTACACTGCAGTGCACATTTTCATGACTGCTACCAAGCGACCTTTTGTACTCAACAGTATTTTTCATATACAGATGGCTGCAAGATAATATAGACACTTACAACAATAGATTTCAAATTGCATGGGTGGTGGTAAAACAAATAGTGTGTTCCTTACACATCCCTGTGAACTGAATATCGTATGCTATCAGGACTGCTGTATGACCTAAAAATAATATTATTATATTTTAACAAATAAATAGCTGCAAACTGAATGTTTCTTCAAATATGCTTGATTTCAATGATTCTCACGAAATAATCTAATTTCATGTGCAATTTAAAACCTATGCATCTTGTGTTTAAAAGTGATTGCACATTCGGTATAACATGTTGACATCTGAGTTCTGTGTCTTTGTTACATGTGATTTTTAAATATTCGGTATGCAGAATATTTTGATCCAACCAGAATTATGCTTGTAGTTGGATTACAGATTAAAATTAAATGAGTTCAAGTATTCACCTAATACTATTGTATAATACTTGAAATAATTAAAATTATGACACCTACCATGCTAACATGTTTGAGGCATTGAGACATCATTTGGACTGAGCTCTAACCCAATGATAAACACTATCCAGACCTATCAAAGTGATGCAGAAATGTAAAAAGGTAGGCGTCAATAATGAATGTGCCTGCTGTTTCCATGGTGGGCTTCTAGTATTTTTTTGTGTTTATTAAAACAGAACACTCCTTTAAATCTCCCCCAGTGTGACTTGATTTAAGAAAGCATGGCAAACAAAGGAGAAATGGTTTGCACAATTTGTGATATCATACATCTGCCTTTTGCGAGAAATAATTATTGCTCCTTGTTCTCGCTCTTGGTGGCTTTTTGCTTGTGTCCTAAGAAAGAAGAAAATATGTTGCTTTGGATATTTACACACACACAAAAATAGTTCCGTCTATATTTGAATCAGGACAAACCCACCATCAGAAAAACGTAAAATAATCCAAATCATTTTTAATTTCCATTGCTTTTCTGTTTTTTTCAGTCTTCATCTAGTTTAGCTAGCAATCTTCCTATATTTATTTTGTTCTATTTACTTCCTCATCTATTTTCCTTTCATCCTCTCCTTTGTCTTTTCATTTTTTTTTAAACGTATTTAATGTTTTACGGGTGATACAGACGAATCAGGCATTATGACATAGATGACATTAAAAATTTTATGTACATGTAATAAGAGGAACAATGTTGTGATTATACACCCATTTTTAAAAAAGATTAAACCACTATGATTTGGCTAGTAAAGTAGGAACATAAAATTTATAGACACCCTACAGCTGATTTAATACGATGTAACGAGCGCTGGTATTTCATAGACCCGTTCGTTCGTAGGCTCCCAAACTGCTAAGGACTCAGACGTTCCCGAAAATCAAAGTGAAGCATAAAAGTAAATCCAGCGGTTCGTCAGTCACATACCCAAACATAAGTCAAGACAAGATGACTGTGCATAAAACATAAAATATCAAAAATACATAAAAACACATATAAGACATATAGGTACCCCCACAAACATTATATCCCAGAATAGCTTGGGTCTGAGCACTCAGGTTGTCCAAATAGCGCTCATATTCCACTAATACATCTGAATTGCCACCGGGGTAAAATTTTGACCAACTGCTCATGAGGCTTCTGCCCAAAACAGTTTCATAGTTTCAGTGGTAGCGGTCGGTCAATTTTGGGAGCTCCAAACCGAACAAAGAGATGAAGAGACTGGCTCATAGGTAGCGTTTGTTCGCCTTGTTCATTTGAACAAACCTCCCAAACAGCGCTCTCCAGGCTTGTTTTTGGTTATATGAATGGCAGCCACACAGTGTGAGCACTTAATTCTGTAGTTTTCCTGGAACTTAATGAGCTGGGGGGTGGTCGGTGTTCGGTAAGTTTATCTACCAAATGCAGAGAAAGTAACTTTTGGGAAACAAAGTTTGTAGTTTTGTCACATTGCTCCCCCTTAGTTGCATGGTGCGGCATACCCGCCTAGGCCCTGACGAGTTGGCTTGGGGATGACCGGGGAAATCAATCATAGTTCCAACTCTGTGTGTCTGGATAATTAATTTGTGTTGCCGTTTTGTTTGTATGGCCTGTACGGCATGGTGAAATTGTAGGGTTGCAGGGCCAAACGGGGGTTATCTCAAGCAACTCTGTTCAGCCAGATGAGGGGGTTGTGGTCTGTCATCAAAGTGAAAGGACGCCCGTAGAGATGGGGCTATAACTTCTTTAACCCCTTAAGGACACATGACATGTGTGACATGTCATGATTCCCTTTTATTCCAGAAGTTTGGTCCTTAAGGGGTTAATGCCCATACAGGAGACAGGCATTCCTTCTCCACGGTGGCATAGCTGACCTCCCTGGGTAAGAGTTTACGGCTGAGATATGCCACCGGGTGCTCCATTCCGTTGTCCCCCACTTGACTTAGCACTGCTCCCAGCCCAAACATGAAGGTATCTGTGTGGACAAGAAACATTTTAGTATCGTTTGGAGTGGTTAACACAGGTGCCTCACTCAGCACTGTCTTGAGTCTCTGGAAAGTGGCCTTGCACTCCGGTGACCACACAACCTGTTTAGGAAGGGACTTTTTGGTCAGGTCAGTGAGGGGCTTGGCAAGGGCGCTATTTTCAGGGACAAATTTGCGGTCCCTAAGAAAGTTAATACATGCGTCTTCGTACGGGGCTGTGGCCAGTTGGCAATAGCCTCTACCTTGGCTGGTTCGGGCCGCTGTTTGCCAGAACCTACCCTATGGCCGAGGTACTGCACCTCCGCCATACAGACATTAAAATTGTCAGACTTTAAAGTGAGCAATGCTGCTTGAATTCACTTCAGTACCATAGATAAGTGTCTCAGGTGGTCCTCCCAGGTGCGGCTGTAGATGGCTGTAGATGGCTATATCATCTAAATACGCACACACAAAGTCCTGTAATCCTTTTAGGATCCTGTCGGCCATCCTCTGAAAGGTAGCGGGGGCATTCTTCATCTCAAAAGGCATAACCTTAAACTAGTATGGCACAAATGGGGTGATGAATGCCGACTTGCTGAGCGATGGCGGCCGGCTCCAGAGGGATTTGCCAATAACCTTTGTACAGATCTATGGTAGTCACGTAAGTGCCTCCAGCCATGCGATCTAGCAGCTTGTCTATCCTGGGCATGGGGTAGGCATCTGTAACTGTCCGATCATTACGTTTCCGGCAGTAGATACAGAAGCGAGTCTTATCGTCTCGCTTGGGTACCAGCACTACCGAAGAAGTCCAGGGGCTCTGGTTGGTTCTATGACCCCCAGCTTTAACATCTCCTGAATCTAGTTCAGCATGTTCTCTCTGACTGCTTCAGGGATACGGTAAGGCTCTTGCCATTGGGAAGTTTCTCCCTGGGTCTCAACTTGGTGGACCGCAGCAGAGGTGTACCCTGGCAATGAGGAAAACATTTCCCAGTATCCCTGAAGCAGCTGGGTGTCCTTTGCCTTTCCTAAGGAGTTTAGTTTTTCTCCTAGATTGACTTGCTCTACCGTGCTCGAGGAGGGGGCGAACAAATCAGGTAGGGGAAGGCTCTCACTATCTTCGAAAGATGGGGCACATACCGCAGCCACGTCCTTGACCCTGTCGAAGTAGGGCTTGAGCATGTTCACATGAAAGTATCTCCGTATCCTTTCATCTGAACATTTCCTTACAATGTAGGTAGTGTCGCTTATGCGCTCCACTACCTGGAAAGGTCCCTGCCAGACGGCCTGAAGCTTGTCTTTCTTAGTTGGCCTCAGAGCTAACACCTTCTGTCCTATTTTTACGACCCTATCTCGGGCACCCCTATCATACCACCTCTTCTAGCGTCGCTGAGCTGCCTGCAGATTCTCCCTGACATAGTCAGTGAGAGCTTGCAAGCGATCCCTCAACTCCAGAAGATAGGGCACGATAGGTATTCCCCCCTCTCCTGTGTTACCCTCCCAGTGTTCCTATATGGGATCCAGGTTCCCTGTACTTTTCTCCCGTAAAGGAGTTTGAAGGGGGAGAACCCTGTAGTCTCCTGGGGCACTTCGTGGTAGGCAAACAAGAGATGAGAAAGGAACCTTTCCCAATGCTTAAGCGTGCCATTAAAACATTCACAGAGTTCGTTCATCTGGGGATGGTAGGGAAAGCTAAACAGGTCACAGTTGCAGTAAACTGGGTCCCCTGGTCAGAGAGAATCTCCCTAGGGAAACCCACCCTAGTAAAAATTTTAACTAGGGCCTCTGCCACAGTTTCTGCCTCTATATTAGAAAGGGCTACAGCCTCCAGATATCTAGTAGCATACTGTAATGGGCAGGGGGCTCCCAGTGCCAAGACTGCCATCACAATCACTTATACATCTAAAAGGCTCCCAGTGCCTTGATTGCCATCACAACCACTTACACATCCATAGAGCTCCCAGGTCCAGGACTGCCACCACAACCACTTACACATGTATAGGGCTCCCAGTGCCAGGACTGCCACTACAACCACTTACACATCTATAAGGCTTCCAATGCCTGGACTGCCACCACAATCACTTAAACATCTATAGGGCTCCCAGTGCCAGAAATTAGCTTATTGGTAAAGATTCCTGTCATCATTCACGTAATTTTCCCTCCCTCTCTCTTCTTTTGCCACTTTTCACAAATCTGAAGCACTTCGGAACTTCAGCAATTCGGAACTTTGAAAATTCAGTTCCAATCTACCAAACTTCGTCACTTCGGACATCCGTAAACATCCGAATGTCCGAATTGCACAAAATATGTCAGAAAGTACATTCGGAACAAAACAATTTGCACATGTCTATGGCTTGCTGAGGTGGCCTATAAAGTCCACCGCTACTCAGTGGAAGGGTTCCTCTATTATGGGCAAATAATAGTTTGGCCTTCGGGTGATCACCAATCTTCCCTATCTTTTGGCAGGTGTCACACGTCCTGCAGTAATGCTGCAGGTCCCGTGTGATCCCAGGCCAGAAGAAGGTCTGGGTTAGCCGGTCTTTAGTTTTCCGGACACCCAGATGTCCAGCTAGGGGAATGTCTTGGCTGAGCTTGAGTAGCTCAACCCTATATTTATGTGGCACTATCAACTGTCTTTTTGCTATCTGCGCAGCCCCACTCCCCATTCCCCCCGTCACGCTGTATAATAATCCCTTTTCCCACTCAAACCTTTCTTGGGATATATCTCCTCGGGGGATGCTGCCTCCTTCCTATACCCTATGCCCTCTGCTTTTGTTCAAATCCTTGGGGGGTACCCCAAAATGGGAGGAGGAGTTCAGTTAAGGGAGGGACAAAAGGCTCCCCCCAATGGGCTTGCGATCTTGTGGTCCCTGGATTCATCTCCTTTGGGTAGGGATGGGTGAGCTGGGAGGTCAGGCAGCCCAGGTCATTTCCCAGCAACACCTCGGCTGGCAATTCTCTCATGATGCCCACCTCCAAATGCTTGGCTCCCGAGTCCCAGTTGAGGTGCACTCGGTCAGTGGGGAGCTTATGGATGGCTCCTTCCGCCACCCTCACATCTACTGTCTTGTTGGTGTGGGCTTGTGTACTTATCTTCTGCAGCTGCGCTAGGGTGAGGGTGGCGCCAGTGTCTTTCAGGCCCCTTGTCCGGTGACCCACTGCCGATGGTGCTTCCTGTTGTCGCCTGCCTCCTGGACCGGGTTCGCCTCATGAAGAACAGTCCACTGCTCTTCGTTGTGTCCTTGGGTGATAGGAACCTCCTGTCCATAACAGTGAGCGGAGGCCATGGCCGGTTGTGGAGCTGGTCATTCACAGCTCCTTCTGTTTCAGTTTGGGCAGTTATTTTTAAAAAATATACAATAGAGGTGCAAATATATGTAATGAAATAATAAAAATAAGAGCAGCTACACGCATCCACTAGCGACTAGGAATGAGTGTAAGCTCAAAGGTTAAACAAAGCGTGAGCGCTCTTTACTCATGAAACATTTTGAAGATATAAATAAACCAATAAAACAGTATTTTATTCCAAGAAAATTATATATAAAAAAGAGAAAAAAAATAATAACAAATATATAAAAAACAGATCAAAGATGACCTAAACCTGCTGAGATGAGTATAAAAAACAATGTATCCCTTAGAAAGAGCAAATATAAATCTACAGAATTGTAAAATGCACAACTGAGTCATAAGGGTTAACTCAGACACTAGGTAAAAAATAACAACAAAGTGTCAGAGTATTATCCCCACCAAACTCAGAAACAAATATAACAACTGTAACAAATGATACAAAACTAGGTATATGCTATAAAATACCTTTCCTCGGTGTGGGCCCCCCACCGAGGTACATACACAGAACGTGTAGAAAAAAGATAAATGAATAAAAATGATGAATGATGCGAGCTGGAGGCGGTAATGATATACTTCAGGAGATGTTAAAGTCCAGCGAAAGGCACACAGGATTCCTCAAAATGCTATGAAGTATATCGCGGTCGGGATCTTCAAAAAAGACCGCGATATATACAGAACTCACTCACTGCCGCCGCTCTCAATAGCTTCAATGCCAGGTAAGTTCATCCGATGGGGGAAAAAAACCGCCAAAGAACAGAACCGCTTCCTGCTCACACTCCTCAATCACAGCAGGTGTAGGTTCATCCGATACACCCGTCTACCCGTCTAGTTATTTTTAAAATACCCGGTTTGCTGGCATGTATGGCACTGGAATGCATGGTGGTGATGGACTGCTTTGCACTGGTAAAGATGGTCTGAAGGTGGGTCGTCCTCCACTGATTTCTACATTTCTCCCATCATGGTACTCATCAGCTAACAGTGCTGCCTCCTCCATGGTGCCCAGCTTCCCATCTCTCACCCAGTCTCTGATCTGTGGTCAAAAAATTGTTCAAGTAGCAACAATTGTATAAAATCCACCAAGGTTGTTGCTTGGCAGCCCTGTATGCAGTTCCTGGCTGCCCGGTGCATCCGGAACGCCCATTCAGCATAAGAATCTCTGCTCCCTTTTCTTAATCCTCAAAATTTCCTCCTGTAAGCTTCAGGAGTTACAGTGTACCAGGCCAGTAAAATGTCTCTTACCCGTTCATAATCTTGAATGTCTGAGTCGGGTACCACCCAGAAAACTTCTGCCGCTCGGCCGGATAATTTGCTGCTCAGTATTGCTGCCCAGTTCTCTTTATCTAGACCTTCCAGAGCGCATTGTCTTTCAAAGTCTTGTAAATACGTATCAATCTCCATTTCTCCGTCTGTAAAATTTTTGAATTCAGCATAATTAATTTCCTTACTCTGTCCTCCATTAGTAGATCCTGGTAGTGATGTTGTCTCTACTGGATACATGTTAGACTGCTGTGCCATCTGTGACGTGGTTACTTGCTCCATAATTTGCACCACTATCTCCGGTGAGGGGTTTGGCCCCAACAAACTGATTCGCCATCTGACTTTTCCTCTGGAACTCCGCTTCCTCCTGGCTTAATACCGCTGCACCGCTGGCTTGGTCACCCTCCATCAGTTTGGCTATTAGCTCTCTTCTTGCTACTTGCCGACCGACCTCGAGCTTCCAGCAGATCCTTTAGCATTGTTCTTTTTAGCCTTTCATATATTCATATCACCACCAATTGTAACGAACGCTGGTATTTCATATACCCATTTGTTTGTATACTCCCGAACTGCTAGGGACTTAGGGATTATAGCCGTCGCATTGAGTGCTGAATTGTACGTTCCCGAAAATCAAGGTGAAGAATTAAAGTAAATCCAGCGGTTCGTCGGTCACATACCCAAACATCAGTTGAGACTAGATGGAGGGTACAACAGGAATGAATTTATTCTAAGTGCAGGAGGGAGAGCACTTAATTCTGTGGTTTTCTTTGAACCAGGGGGTGGTAGGTGTCTGGTAGATTTATCTACCAAATGCAGAGAAAGTAACTTTTTGGAAACAAAGTATGTAGTTTTGTCACATGCGCAAAGTATTAAAACGCATGAAGTGCCCAGTAGGTAAGGAAAGCTAATCCATAATCCATGGCCTAGCACTTAATTCAACAGTATAACTGTTAAGGTCTTGGCAAAGTAGTAAGGTGGCATAAAAAACAACTTGTGAGATGAAAGAAAAATAATACCTTGGTGAAACAAAACATTAAGTCTTATGCAAATAAAGTATGTATATTTATGATAAAGAGTCCTGCTCCCCTCCAGGTCTGAAGGGTGCCATTCTGGTAGCATCCCAGGTATGGCTGGAGGCCAAACCTGTCACATGGACTGGGTCTGCCAGGCCCAGGGCCTGGTGGAGAAAAGGACCCTTCGCTGGGCGATAGGCTTCGAATGACTTTCAACCTTTAGTAACCATGAAGGATCTGGGTAAGACCATCAGTAGGAAAGTCACTCATTTTCTGGCATCTTGATGATAGGTTGCATAGATCATCAACACAGCAGCGTAGATCTGTTAAGGTCTTGAAAAAAAGTGAGGCTATATGACTCAAATACTTAAGGTGTTTTTCCTTTAAGTTAGTTGAGAAGATGTTTATGTTCAGAGGAGCTGCATTTGGTGCTTGAGGGGACGTTGAAATCCTGAATTCCCCATCAAGGAAAAATTGTTTGGCTTGTCTTGTGGAAAAAATGGACACTACTAGGTGTCTAATAAAGTGAGGAAGTTCCTCAGGGGGAAGGGAGTCTGCCACCCCTCTGATTTTAATATTATTATTTCTACTACCACTGTCTTCAAGCTGGTCTACCTTTAGGGATAGGTGTGAGTGTGCTGATTATAATTGCTGTACCGTTTCTGCCAGAGTGTCTCAAGTCAAGGATGTCTTCCTCTGAGGCCTACACTCCAGTCTTTACCACCTGCACCTCTGCCTTTACCATAACCAAGTCAGTAGAGAACACTTTCTGTATACTTGTTAGCAAGTTTTGTATATCCTGTGCTTTGCCTTCTGATATTGTTTGGGCCTCCACTGTCATTGCCAATGTAGGAGGCAAGACCCTGTTGAGCAGTCCACCCCCCTGTGTGCTGTTAGAAGAATTAAGTAAAAAAAAAAGTAATGAGTTAATGTTTGGGGTGGCTAGGGGAGGGGGGCTGTCAGTGTGTGTATGTCTGTCACTGTGTATGTGAGTGATTGTATATGTATGTCTGTCACCGTGTATGTGAGTGATTGTGTATGTATGTCTGTCACTGTGTATGTGAGTGATTTTGTATGTATGTCTGTCACTGTGTATGTGAGTGATTGTGTATGTATGTCTCTCAGTGTGTATGTGAGTGATTGTGTATGTATGTCTGTCACTGTGTATGTGAGTGATTGTGTGTATCTGTCTCTCAGTGTGTATGTGAGTGATTGTGTATGTATGTCTGTCACTGTGTATGTGAGTGATTGTGTATGTATGTCTGTCACTGTGTATGTGAGTGATTGTGTGTATGTCTGTCTGTCAGTGTGTATGTGAGTGATTGTGAATGTATGTCTGTCAGTGTGTATGGGAGTGATTGTGTATATGAGTGATTGTGTATGTATATCTGTCACTGTGTATGTGAGTGATTGTGTATGTATGTCTGTCAGTGTGTATGTGAGTGATTGTGTATGTATGTCTCTCAGTGTGTATGTGAGTGATTGTGTATGTATGTCTGTCAGTGTGTATGTGAGTGATTGTGTATGTATGTCTGTCACTGTGTATGTGAGTGATTGTGTGTATCTGTCTGTCAGTGTGTATGTGAGTGATTGTGTATGTATGCCTGTCAGTGTGTATGTGAGTGATTGTGTGTGTCTGTCTGTCAGTGTGTATGTGAGTGATTGTGTGTGTCTGTCAGTGTGTATGTGAGTAATTGTGTGTGTGTGTGTCTGTCAGTGTATATGTGAGTGAGTGATTGTGTGTGTGTGTCTGTCAGTGTGTATGTGAGTGATTGTGTGTCTGTCAGTGTGTATGTGTGTGATTGTGTGTGTGTGTGTCTGTCAGTGTATATGTGAGTGAGTGATTGTGTGTGTATGTCTGTCAGTGTGTATGTGAGTGTGTATGTGAGTGTGTGTATGTGAGTGTGTGTGTATGTCTGTCAGTGTGTCTGTGAGTGATTGTGTATGTATGTCTGTCACTGTGTATGTGAGTGATTGTGTGTATCTGTCTGTCAGTGTGTATGTGAGTGATTGTGTATGTATGTCTGTCAGTGTGTATGGGAGTGATTGTGTATATGAGTGATTGTGTATGTATATCTGTCACTGTGTATGTGAGTGATTGTGTATGTATGTCTGTCAGTGTGTATGTGAGTGATTGTGTATGTATGTCTCTCAGTGTGTATGTGAGTGATTGTGTATGTATGTCTGTCAGTGTGTATGTGAGTGATTGTGTATGTATGTCTGTCACTGTGTATGTGAGTGATTGTGTGTATCTGTCTGTCAGTGTGTATGTGAGTGATTGTGTATGTATGCCTGTCAGTGTGTATGTGAGTGATTGTGTGTGTCTGTCTGTCAGTGTGTATGTGAGTGATTGTGTGTGTCTGTCAGTGTGTATGTGAGTAATTGTGTGTGTGTGTGTCTGTCAGTGTATATGTGAGTGAGTGATTGTGTGTGTGTGTCTGTCAGTGTGTATGTGAGTGATTGTGTGTCTGTCAGTGTGTATGTGTGTGATTGTGTGTGTGTGTGTGTGTCTGTCAATGTATATGTGAGTGAGTGATTGTGTGTGTATGTCTGTCAGTGTGTATGTGAGTGTGTGTATGTGAGTGTGTGTATGTGAGTGTGTGTGTATGTCTGTCAGTGTGTCTGTCACTGTGTGGCTGTCTGTCAGTGAGTGTGTGTGCAGGGACGTGTCTTCCGCGAGGCAAACAAGACAAATGCCTTGGGCGGCACTTTGCAGGAGGCAGCAAAAAAAGCCACCCCCCAAACGCCCAGGCAGATCCCTTGCTTGCCTTGTGTCCTGAGGGGCTCAAGAGCTGTCCGGCTGGCCACTTTTGAGCACCCCCCGATGCAGGCAGCAAGGGAGCATACTCACCTGAGCACTTCCTGCTCAGCTTCCTCCGCGCCACTTAATGAAGCCGGGAGCCGGAATATGACATCAGACCGGCCCCCGGCATTACTAAGCGCCGCCAAATCAGCCTGTGCGCCCCCTGCCTGCCCGACCAGCAGCACCACTGGACAGGTAAGCAATCCACTCCAGCTCAGCCAGGGAAGCTGGGTGGATTTAAAATAAAATAAAAATAATAATTTGTAAGTGTTGGGAGAAGTGTGTATGTGTGTGTAAATGTGTGTGTCTGTGAGTGAGTGAATGTGTGTGTGTGTGGGTCAGTGAGTGTGTATGTGTCGGTCAGTGAATGCGTGCGTCTGTCAGTGTGTGTTCAAGTAATAGTGTGTGTGCATGTCATTGTTTGTCAGTGTAAATGAGAGTGTGTGTCTGTCAATGAGTGTGTGCATCTGTCAAAGTGCGGCCTTGACAGGAAGGAGTGGGGGAAATTTAAATTGGGGGGGGCTGCCCAAACACCGTCCTGCCTAGGGCAGCCCAAATCCTAAATACACCACTGACCATAAGGTTAGTACAGGTTGTAGAAGGTAACAACTGGGCAATATCTTGACTTTCCTTAGCAGCAGTCTGAAGGGGCTTTTGTAATTTGCATCCTATCTCTCCACTAGGAGGTTGCACAGAAGATCTTCCAGCAGGTGAATTGTCGCTTTGCTCTGACAAGTGCAATCCTTGGACTGCCCATGCGGTAGGTTTAAAAGCGCTTGGCGTCTGGTTTTTACAGTTAAAGGGATTTATACTGCCAGGAAAACAAAGCCATTTTCCTGGACCTAGAGATACCTACAGTGCCCCCCCTCCCTTGCGCCCCCCACCCGCGACACAGGGTCAGGCTCCGCCCATGCTTCTTCTCAATGGGCGCACTCACATTAAGGTTTCCACATAAGAAAGCATTAATCAGTGCTTTCCTATGGAAACAATTTGACGCTGGAGGTCCTCATGCAGAGCGTGAGGACGTCCAGCGTCAGATACTCGACCAAAGGCTTGTATCAATTTAGGAAGCCCTCTAGTGGTTGTCTGGTAGACATCCACTGTGGGCAGATTTAGAGCTGCAATGTTAACATTGCAGTTCTTTGGAACTGCAAAATTAACATTACAGCACTAGGTGCAAAAGGGACACAGCACCTTGACCACTTCAATGAGCTTCCTTTAAGGAATAAAAGAAAGGTATGCGCTTGATCAGTGCTGTTCCCTCAATGTGTTATTGGCAATCCCAAAGTGGGATGGTGGAAATCTCCAACACAAGAAGGAAGATTGTGATTTGGAATACAGGAGCTGCAAGAAATTGATCTGCCTCAGGGTGCTACCAGGTTCCACCACCACCCTTTGTCTTTTCGTTCTTCCCTCTCTTCCTTTTGTCTTTTCCAGTTCAGCCTTATAGCCCCTGGATTTTTCTATTTCTGGTTAATTTAACCATGCATGTGTTTTTCCCCCCTTTCTCTTGCTTTATATTATTCCTCTCTTTTTTCTTTTCTTTTTTTCTGTTTCTGGGGGTTCTGTTCAGTATTATAGGAATTATGTATTTTTATGTATTTTTACTGTTATTGTAAAATGGAGATATTTTCTGTACCTGGAGATAATTGAGTTTACTACGGTTACTTAAGCCAATTATCTCCAGGATAGAGGGGAGGGATTTTACTGTGTATGTGGGAGTGTTATTTTGTTAATTTGTGTTCCCATGGTTTGTGTCCCTTTTGTCCCAGTTTACCACCAGGTCCAGGGGGTGTGCCTCTGGCCTGAATATGTGTATAAAAGGAATGCCTTTGCGCTCATTAAACAGATCTTCTTGCACCTTCATGACGTTTCGGCTCATGTTTGGGGGATTGGAGAACTACACTCTAGGGATTGCTATAATCACTATACTCCCCAGGGTATAATCACTAAGCTCTGCTAAGAGCTTGTTCCTGTTCCTGCTCTCTGGAATTCGGAGAGGTCGACCTACTGGAAGCTGGACCCTGGTCTTGGGTCCAGAGTGGGCGGAGACGGCGAGACCCCAACCAAGCTGCGGTGTTTCGTGGGGTCTACAGTGGTTATGATGTCAGGTGGAGTGCTTGGAGCACTCTGAAAGCACTAGGAGCATCCGTCAACGGAAGATACCCAGTCTGGGGTGCCAGGCGTTCCGTTACATCCCTACATGTCAATGGGACAACTATTACCTCAAGTTATCAAGTTTGCTGTTTGAAGTTACTTTTGACTCATGTCTTATGTTTTTTTCCAGGTTGCAAAAATGGGCTTGCAGAGTACAGATAGGTGGTTCACATATCAAGTTTAAAAAAGTAGCCACTAAAGAGGAAAAAGGAGGGCAGTAAAAAACAAATCTATATTTCCTTATTACATCTTTGTTAAATATATCATGTAATTTTTTTTTGTGTTCCTCCTTTTTTTTCTTTTGCTCATCACTTCTCACTTGACCTGTGAATAAAATCAAGTTATTATTTGCCCCCTCACCATCAATCATCTTTTATCCCATCAATAATTTCTTTTTTGGCGCCATAGACAGATCTCTGAATCACGAAACAAGTGAACATGCTCAACCATTATAGAAACATAGAATGTGACGGCAGATAAGAACCATTCGGCCCATCTAGTCTGCCCAATTTTCTAAATGCTTTCATTAGTCCCTGGCCTTATCTTATAGTTAGGATAGCCTTATGCCTATCCCACGCATGCTTAAACTCCTTTACTGTGTTAACTCTACCACTTCAGCTGGAAGGCTATTCCATGCATCCACTACCCTCTCAGTAAAGTAATACTTCCTGATATTATTTTTAAACCTTTGTCCCTCTAATTTAAGACTATGTCCTCTTGTTGTGGTAGTTTTTCTTCTATTAAATATAGTCATTATGCAAATCATTTGTTCTGTTACACGCCCATATGGCACTTCGGAGTTAAGGAATTTGGACAACCCACCGATTGCCCTAACTTTGGACAAATTGCAATTCAACAGAAAACAAATGAACAATTAATGATCACTGTCTCATCTTGCCTTCTGGTCAATGGAAAACAACAGACATCATATATACTCATTGTAGTCTGGCAGTCTGGTCAACCCCATATCCCAGTGCAATTCATCAATCCAGGCACAAATCTGCACATGGGCCTCGATTTAATATTTTTGGATAAGCTTTTCAAATTATTACACAATGTTAGAAAAACATTTAAAACGATTAATCTACAGAAGTCACCACTAAAATCTTTGGGAATTTTTGTATATGAAAAACTTGAAAGATTTTTCTAACAGATCGTGATCATTTGAAAAGCAATTAAGGCCATCAGGTCAATAAAAAATGTTTTTTTAAAATATTCAGGATTAGTCACCAAACGTTGACTTGTTGGGAATAAAGGTGTTAATTTAAGATTTTCGGAATCTGAAGACTGCAAAAACAGCTGACTTGGAATTGTTTTCCACTTTGCAAATTTGAAACTCAATTTAAATTCCCAACAATTCACACCTGAGTGTATAAACCTGCAAATATCTTACATATCCTAATGTAGTTTGTGACTTTTGATTTTTCCTCTGTAAATGTCCTAAAAGAAGAAGTAATTATCCCAGTTACCAGTGCCAAAAGCACCAAGTATTGCAGATTTATTAAGAATATAACTTGAGACACTGAACGGTTCCTCAACAGTAGAAACCTCTTATGAAAATGAAATAAACCTGTATATTAATAATTGGTTTATTAAACAGAGTATAAGTATTGTTCCGAACCCATGCATTGCACAGCTCTGCTGAGAATGCAGGCACCTTAAAAATAAAATTAATTCTAATAATTATATAAGTGCCGGTAGACAGTTCAATAAAGTGAAATCTTAAATATATTTTTCAGTTATTTTTGATTAACAAGCACTCACTTTTTCACACCTTTTTCCAGCAGCTCGGTGCCATGTTGCACTGTATAGTTTGCTGTTTTAGGGTTTTATTGGTTAAACTGTCAACTGTCACGGAATCAGGGAAGCAAATAAAAAAAAAAAAAGAATTGGAAATAGAAGTATGTAAATTGCCATCAGAACCCTCCCAACAGACACCTGAAGCAATGAATAGGGTTAAACCCAAAGCTCTCTGCCTTTGTGTGTTTTATACCCTCGCCATGCTTGTCGGATTTGCTTTTCTTTTACATCAAGAAATCATCTGGAAAGAAATTGAGAAATGTAATTTGCTCAACAGCGTATTGAAAGCAAGACATCACTGAGGCTGCAGAGCAGCCTGGTTCAGTGCTGCCTATTGTCCTACAGAGGGCAGAGGTATATCATTAATTACCACTTGCTCCCTGGAACAGACATGATGCTTAACGACTTCAGACCTGGTCTCTTCAAAGGGAAAGGAGGGGAAAGCACTGAGATGTGATGATGTACAGCCCCAGGCCAAGGTGTAATGCAAGCAATGTGCATAAGCAAGTAGAAATATAGGATAGACTTATGTTATAGAGGAATGGTTAATACTGGTCCTGCAGCAAGCCAACAAACTAGATGAGAAATTTTCATTAAGGCACACATTTACATTAAACTTGTGTAGAAATATTAATATCCCGCAGGACCTAGGTAGGTTACCAGTTTGGACCCCCTTTCACTATAGGAATGGGGACAAAGGACAAAACTTAACCAAGACTTTTCGTTGTGCACAGACCTGTCTAGCCCCCTGGTCACTGCTGTAAAAAGGGCGTTATGGGTCTGGGCCTAAAAAATTTTGGTGGGCCGAATGACAGAAGTTGAATTTAAATTTCCATTGTCAAGGTAGCTGTTATGAACTACATGTGTGGCATAAAGTAAACATATCGCTACGTTAGTACACAGTCTCCATATTCTCATTTCTGTGTGATCGTGATGTCACACATTTGGCTTAAGCCCTACGCACACACAACAGGAGACAGCCTGTACAGAGTGAGTGCAACACAATGACTGAGAAGCAATTAATAAATAAAAAGCACAGTTCCAGTGTATAACTAGGGGTACACTGTTGCATTGGTACAATACATAAATTTAAAAAATATAAAGTAAACATTAATAATGCAACTGCTTTGGGCCTAATGCGAAATATGAGCATGGAGCTGCTGCAATAGCTACAAGCTGGCCCTAACCCTCAGCCCTATAGGCATGCTACACATCTAAGTGATTATTTTATTCTTGCTCTTGTCCCTTTATCTCACCTTTGATGTCCATTAACTGAAATGGCCTCTGGTGTCAGAGGATCTTCCTCCTAATTTTGTGCTGATCTCATTTTATAATTATTATTGTCAGTTAGCTATTGAGTGTTTTATATACTCAGTACAGCTATACAATGTGGTAACAAAGCATGGAGAATTGTGCAAGCACTGTAATGTTGAAAGCGAGGAGGACAGCCCTGTTCTTGTAGATTGCTTTCAATTTAGTATACTTTGTGTCAGCATTGTAAGTGTTGTTGGAAAGGAATGCAAATGTATAGAGATGTTTTTTAGACAATGTTTTTTAGGATGGATAGATGGATGGATAGATAGATAGATATTTTTTAACCTTGGTGTCTATTCAATAAACAGCAAGTTGTAATAATTTAAGGAACCCCTTAAATACATAGTTTAGTTGAATTTGAGAATGTATACATCTCTCAATTTTGCAAGCAGGTTCTAAAATCACCTGTTTAGTGATTAGACCCCATGATGTAGAAAGTACCCAGGGGACAGTGACATGGTGTACTTTATAAAACAATTCTGAAACTTTCCATTAGGATTTGGATGCATACAGTGACCTAATTATGGCAAATGAAATAATTAAATTTTATAAAGTACAGCATTTTAGTCAATTATCATTCAACTCATTAATCCAATTAATCCAAAGGTCAGCTAAAGTATTCCCATTTGCACAATTTATAGATTAAACTCTAAAATTGCTCCCATGTATCAGTACGTTTTGTTAATATTAAGTTTTACCATGTGGTCTCCATATGATGACAGAATTGTGTTATTCACCTACACCTTGCATTGTATTAACAATATACACTCTTCAAATTCTATTCCTTGAACGAGTTGACGCTGTTTGTGAAGCAAAAAGTGTTTTAAAAGGGGGGTTGGGACTATGCTTTGACACTGGAAGAAAACAGGTAAACAGCGACCAGTACTCACTGTAGTATTAATAAGACAATTAATAAAGAATATAAGCCTCTCCTATCCATGTATGTTCTAAAATATGGCTGAAAAAAATTGAACCTTAACTGTTGGTGAATTACGTCTCCTGTAATGCTTCGGCAGCCTAGAGGCAGACAAAGAATCATGGGAGTTGAAGTTCTACAAGGCAGAAGTTCCACTTTTTACTACCCCCATACTAACATATTAAAAAGAATGAACGCAAGCTGACACCCTTCTATGTATTAATGATCTATTCCTGTCCAGCACTGGCCGATCACGTGACGTACTGTGGAGGAGCCCTCTTCATTCCTAATATGTCTAATGAACACATTTACTCTATCTGTAGACATATACTAATGTACACATATACTCTATACATATACACTATTTAGAAGTATGGGTGGGTGAAATATATTTGCTTGTAAATGAAAAAAGGCGTATATGTTTTTTTTCTAAACCTGACAAGGATCTGCTTTTCCTGCCTGCATTTCAGCTGTCAGATTATCAGTTGACTTGCCTTGCCTTTCTGTGTCTGCAATCTTCTAGCAATATTTAATACGGCAGCCAAACATAAGTCAATCTATTTTTTTGGACACTCAGCCAGGCTACTGTTATATATCTACAGCCTCCATCTATTGCACAGCTGGCTGTTTTTGGTGATGTCTACAATGCATGGGGATTTACAGTTCCTGAGCATTACATCAGAATATATATATATATATATATATATATATATATATATATATATATATATAGAAAAATATGAGAGAGAGAGAGAGAGAGAGAGAGAGAGTGTTTTGTGTGAGAATTAAGATCACCACAATATAAACTTGATAAAATTTCAGTTAAGTGCTACACTGTATAAGAATTTCGTATTGCCAATATCAATCTCGTTTTTATATAAAAATGTAATATTCAGTGTAATTATTTACTATTTTTAATTTTAACTTATAATTTATTCAAATATGTATTTAATAAATTAAAGAGGATAACGGAGGCTGAATTTTAGCCACCAAAACAGTTAATAAAAAAATTATATATATAAAGGCTTGGACGTCTATTGTGTATACAATGTAAAACATGCGATGCAAAACTATTAGAAATAAATTTAAAACATAAATGAAAAAAAATCCCATTCCTATGCACAATCTATCCCAATACTCAATGGTTTGAATAATCAAGGAATGAAATGTGATTTCGTAATAAAAACACATTTTCTTGCCATGGACGCTTGCAGCTGAATTACTGAAAGCAGCATGACCTTCAAAACAAATTAAGTAATGGTATATATAAAATGTATTTACAGCCCGTTTAAATTATTTGAGGGATTTTATGCAAATACAGGGCAATGTATTTGTATGCAATGGCTTGTGAAGAGTGTTACTGACTAGAAAGGAAAATAGGTCCATTCCAGGGTAGGAATATAAATAACAAAAACGATCATATATATCATACATACACAAAATATTACATAACAGATATTGCATATTGTAGCAATTATATGTAACAGATTGTATTGTCTATTATACTAGCGACCATCTATTATAAAACGGATATTGCATATTGTTGCAATTTTATAGTCTAAATATTTTGTTGAATTTTGCAGTAATCATGTATTTTATAACAGACATTGCATATTGTAGCAATCATATATGATAACAAATTAGATTGTATATTGTTGCAAGTATCTATTACATTGCAGATTATTATATACTGTAGTAGTTATATATCATAGCAGATTATAATCTAGATAGCAGAATGAAAACTGATGTACAACAAATATTGTATATTGTAGCAATTATATATGCCATAAAATACATTTTGAAAGCACGTTCAATTAGCTAATTTGATTTAGGGGATTATTGCTTGATGGTTAAAGATGGTGAGTTTAACACCGATTTGGACAATTTAAACAGCAATAAAAACAAAAAAAAATCTCGATTTTACCCTATATGTATTTTATTATTTTTCATTTGATGGCCTGAATTATGAAACTCCGCCCACAAATCACTAGAAAATGTCAGTTTAATTGCAGTTTTATTTTCCAGCTTTACTAATTTAGTTTAAATGTTTATATTTTACCAATAGGTATAAGTGATTACTGATTACTCTTTAGGGGAAAGGAGCAAAAAAAAACGTGCAATTAAAAAATATATGCCTGACTGTAAAATGTTATATGAATGGACTATTGAGGGTTTCATTCCCACTATTCAGTTCACATGTAAATTTTAGGTGAGGGTTCATTAAACAACGTATTGGGGTGAATGGAAAACCTCCATAACCGATTTGTCAAACAATAACTTAATATTTTCCCAAATTACAGTTGTTGTTTTTTTTGTTTTTTTTTACTTTAGTGAAAATTTGAAGTAAATTCAAAGTTTTAAAATTAAGACCCGAAATGCAGAACAAGAAGCATGACTAGAGAATTCTTCGATTAACCTTAAATCTGAAATTTCTTTGAATCACAATTTTAATAAATAACCCTGTTAGTTATTTTATGCTAAAATTTCAAAACACGGTTCTCAAGTCACAGTTTAGTAAATAACCCCCATATATTTGTTCCGTGATGGATATTGTAGTTTTTTTTTATTATTCTGCAATATACAATATAAATAGACATCTTTTTATATACTGTTCCTAAGGATTGCTAATCTGTGTCCTGCCTCCAGGGTAGGAGGTGGGGGGGGGGGAGCTGTCATACTATGTCCTGCAAGTAATTGAAAATAGTAATAATTAATACTGAAAGTCAAATAGCCAATAATGGTAAACAAAAAATCTTTGATGGAAATGAAGTCTATTAATTCATTAAAACTGGATTGTTCATTATTTTCTCCTCTTATGTTTTCATACTATAGTATTAAATAAAGAAAGCACAAAATACATAAAAGGGACTATGGTATTCGTTATTTTAACAGAGTGCCAAGATATAAATTCTGCACATAGCAAAATAATTATTATTACTTAGATTATGCTTCCTTTTTTAATACCAATTGCATTGTTCTGATTCAATGAACTTCAAAAAAAAATAACAAAAAAAACCAAACAGACAAAACAATAAATGTTAAAAAGAAAAAAAAAAGCCTGAGTTATTTGCTCTGAATAAACTAACTGACGAGCGATAAATCACATACAAGTTATTTAAACGTCAGATTTTCTATTTTTATTAAAAATTCACAAATTTATCAACATGTTTTCCTTTCATACAGTGAATGGTCTAATATGCACTGGAGGTCACACAAGCTTAGGTTCTTATTATAACAATAAAAGACGTATGAGAAAATTTAATATATAAAGAAAAAAGCAGCTTGGAACTGCATATATGACCATAAAATTTAAATATTTTGGACTTTTCTTTAAGGACAGAAAAATAAAACCTGTTTGTCTATATAAGTCATTAACAAGTCAATGAGTGTTCAACAGGACTAAAAAGTATAGCAAATTTTTTTGTTTGTTTTATTATCATTTTTTTTACTGTTTTTAACACATTTAAATACTTTCTATGGTGACTGGTGCTAATGCACCTTACAGTATTTTTTTGTGCTATTTAATTAACTTTATTTGGCACCTCACTCAATGCTCATAATTATACCTTCTGTAAACAACATCTTAAACTAGCACAAGTGTACCAAAAAAAAAAAAAAAAAAAGCTTTTGCAATCAGTCCCCATATAGCAACAGAATAAAACAAAAACTAAGTAGAATTAATCATTTGGTTTGATTGCTCAAAACATTTCGATATTTTTTTTGTTATTATTTTTTATTTTTGAACAAAGAGGTTTCTAAAACAGGATTATTACTAAAACATTAGGCTCCTGAATTTAAAGTCATACGTAAACAGTCGACTGCTTTTTTAGTTCAATAGTCTCTTTATTTCGCTATTAGTGAAGGTAGAATCTATTTCAAGTCAGTCTGGTTGCAGATCTGGCACAGCAGACCCTGATCATGAGGATTTTTATTTTTGTTTATTTTTACTTTTTGTGATTAGCTTTGTGAAGGTAGAATAGTTGATTGTGAGGGCTTTACATTGTTGTATTCTGTCATTTTGGCAATTAAATGTTTGTTGCACCTGGATGGCAAGTGTATTGTCTGAAGCTCTCCCAGGTTTGTTCCATTTTAATATCTGAGGAACATACTCAGAATGTTGAGAACAATCCAGATATACTACAAACTGCTGCAGGTTCCTGCAGGTTCTCTCTCATACCTATGAATTCTTCATGGACTATGAAAGTGAAAAAGGACTGAGATTTTGGGGTCACCAGAATATCAAGGTGACATTTACCATCCACACGCCACCATACAAAATATAAATGTTTTTAGGTTTTATTTTTTGTTTTTCATTGATCCCATTTCATTGAGATCTCTTGTAGGTCATTAGTTCAATCCAAAATGTACATCGTTTTTTTAGGGTGGGGGTGGGGTGGGGGGTGGACAATAAAATTAATAATTACCAGTTCTGTACACCACAACTTATCAAGAAAGAACTATGAATGATAAATTGACTACTCCAGTCTGTCTAGTTTGGTTGTTGTTGGATTTTTTTTTTTTTTTGTGTTTGTATAAAAAAAAACAAAAAAAAAAAACATAAAAGAAAAAAAGAAAAATAAGACTACCATACGGTCGTTTCGTTCATTTCTGGTGGATGTGACAAATGATTGGCGTACGGTGCACCTCCATTGACCGATAGAGATGAAAAGGGGGGACTTTGACCAAAGACTTCTGCAGACATAGAGTGCATGGAACCTGGTAGGTTGGGCTCTGGGCTTGGAGAGTCTCCTGGTGGGTGGGACATGATGTCAGAGAAACGCTGAGCGTCACTGGAAGGGTGATGACCAGGTAATGGGTGGTCCATTCCACCAAGAGGAGTCCCTGCTGGTCCAGAAGAAGGTACAAATGGAAGATCTACAGGAGTCTGGGCTTGAGATGAAGGTGGTCCTTGTGGGAAAAAGTCATAATTGCTTCCTGGGCCATAATATTCGCTCTGGTAATCTAAAAAAAAAATTATCATAATAAAAAATTACAAATATGTAAAGATAAATATATATTATATATGTATTATAATGTATGAGGAAATGCAGCCCAATAATGCCCAACCTATGTGCTGTTATGCTTTATACTGGAAGTATTTAACAAGTGTATGTATTCTTTAGTTTCTATTTGTCACTAAGAAACGTAACGTCTGTTATGTATAATTATACAGAAAACAAAACCGTTTTGGAAGACTGTGGGTGTGTTCATTAACACATTGCAAGACAGTGCACGTTACCGGTAATTTGCAAACTGTAGGCCAAACTATAAGAAAAACATCTCCATCTTTTACACTGATTCCAACTGATTCCATCTTTTAAACTGATACAAAGTTTAAACCGCTAATTCAGTCAATTTTGAATACCAAATAACACTGGCAGGGGAAATGTAAAACGATGGGAAAATAGAACATAGACAGACAGAGAGAGAGAGAGAGAGAGAGAGAGAGAGAGAGAGAGAGAGAGAGAGAGAGAGAGAGAGAGAGAGACAGACAGATAACAGAGAATCATATTTAAACCAGCTGATTTTCAATTTTCAGCTGATAGTGTAACAGTTATTATATACAAAGCAATGCATGTAAATCCATTGTTGCATCCTGCACTAGTTAAAAATGATATGAAACATCTTAGGCTTCGATAGCCATAACTATTCTTTATTATAACACTACTAATTCTACCTGGCATATGATTTCCCTGGACAAGAACATGTACTACACATCATATTCCATATTTATTGATATATAATAATTCTATCTATCTATCTATCTATCTATCTATCTATCTATTTCCCTCTCTATCTATTTATGGTAATATTAGTGCAAATCAGTGATTTTTGTGGGAAAAGGAAGTCTCGAGGTTTGCCTTGTGTGTGCAGATCTGTGTTTAACAATGTACTATCTATCTATCTATCTATCTATCTATCTATCTATCTATCCATCTATTTCCCTCTCTATCTATTTATCGTAATATTAGTGCAAATCAGAGATTTTTGTGGGAAAAGGAAGTCTCGAGGTTTGCCTTGTGTGTGCAGATCTGTGTTTAACAATGTACTGACTATCTATCTATCTATCTATCTATCTATCTATCTATCTATCTATCTATCTATCTGTCTGTCTGTCTGTCTGTCTATCTTATCTATCTATCTATCTATCTATCTATCTATCTATCTATCTGTCTGTCTGTCTATCTTATCTATCTATCTATCTATCCATCTATTTCCCTCTCTATCTATTTATCGTAATATTAGTGCAAATCAGAGATTTCTGTGGGAAAAGGAAGTCTCGAGGTTTGCCTTGTGTGTGCAGATCTGTGTTTAACAATGTACTGACTATCTATCTATCTATCTATCTATCTATCTATCTATCTGTCTGTCTATCTATCTATCTATCTATATAGTACCTTCAGTAATTCCACATACAGCTTGAGAAGTCCCTTTTAGTGGTTTAATACTGATGGCGAGCAAAGCATTACACTATATTTGTGCATAGAACTCACTGAAGAATGGTGTATGCTAGTCAACCATCAGAAACTCTATTAAATATTAACAAAGTATTTCAAGCATGAAAACCCATAGGCTTGCTGAGGTTTTCTTGGTATGTGTAGATTGGTGTCATTGATAAGAGATCGGGAAATGGCTCAGTTGTAGCAACAGACTCCTTTTAAGATCAACATTGATTGATCAAATATGAAGCTATCATTGGGATGTGGCTATCCTGGGCCTTTTTAGGGTAAGTGGTATGTAACGTTAATAAATAAATGCCCAGTTAGCTAACAAACACATGAACATACAGAAACATATACAGCCACATACACTCACATGCATTAATACACATACACCCATACACAAACATACTTATATATACACACACACAAATGCACACACGCATACATATAAACACCCACGTGCATTAACACCGATTCACAAACATACTTACATATATAAGCACACACATACATATAAAAACTCACATGCATTAACACACATACACCCATACACAAACATACTTATATAAATATACACAAACACACACACATATAAACACGCACATGCAAACACACACACACAAACATAGGTGTACACACACACTCACACACACACACACACACACACACACTCATACACACACACACACACACACACACACACACACACAGTACATTCAGTGTATTTGCAATGAAGGATAGAATCTGTTAGACTGTTCTGGGCTCTCCTCCTCTTTACAATAAACTTGAACTGTTGAGAGCAGCCATTCATTCATATTTATGAGGTTATCTGATTTGCAGCTATGCTGTATTCATAGGGCCCATACAAAATGAGTCGACCTAGCGCCTGTCTGGGTAACATCAACAGAAATATCATTTCTGACACTTTAGTGCTCAAGCAATTTTACCCAATCTCATCCTTCATCGTTAAAATTCTCATTTAAAATATTTGCATTCATTATTTAAAAATGCCAGCCTAGCATTCCCATTACATTCTTATTGGGTTGTGTTTGCCTGTGTATGCTTAGGAATGATTGTGTGTAAAGATGTTTACATAGCTAAAGGACCAAGTACCCAATATCTTACATTGTGCTATTGAATGGACCGCTGTCTTACATGGCCTTTTACAGATGGGGATTATTCACTAAACTGAGCTGAATTAAAAACCAGCTTGCAGAATATCCTCTTAATATTCTAAACAGATGTAAGAAATGCCTATCTATTATAATATTGGCAGAGAAAAGTAGGACTTTGCTGAATATATGCAGAGACCATTGCTTCAATTACAGTACTGCCACATTTATCTAGCACCTCCAGCTCCCTGGAAGCTTGACCAGTCTACAAAGCAGGCAGAGCATCATGTGAGTTGTAGTTTCGAAAGATCCGGATAAAAAGATTATACATCATGGGCATATCGATATTTAGTGTTCCCCCTCTATGCCTTGCATTGAGCTTTGCCTTTCTCTGGCTCCTACCTCCATAGAATGAAAAGGGTCCATTGGGGATTAGCTCTCCTGGCTCCAGTCTGTCCACAAGAGGTCTCATCCTGCGGGGACTCCTGAAGAAGGCATGCCGGCGGGCTCCCAACGCACTCAGCTGCTTCATGCGCCTTTCTTTGGAGCGTCGGTTTTGAAACCAGACCTGCAAGCGCAAAAACAGCGTCACATTAGCGTCATTAGCAACACTGAAATGCATCTAGATCCAAAGTCACTACAACAGACAGATGCTAATTGCAATTGAAGATTCTTTAATCTAGATTGTTATGGAATCGAAACGTTGACAAATATATAAATATATAAATATACAAATATATAACAATATAACTATATATATTTCTTATATTACATTGAAAGTGTATTTGGAACTCATGCTTTTGGTTGTTTTGTATCGGAATTAGTTTTTTTATATGTTTCGGGGGAAATGCAATGGTTGGGGGTTGGCGTTTCTATCAAGGTCACTGCTTTGTCTCCTTTTTATAACCGGATGTTATTTAAATGTAATTTAGGTTGTATGACAAACTTTGGACAGGGTTATTCCCTTAGCCGGAAATTGGTAGAGAATTGCAAAATAACCACATCAGGATGATCTCCATCTCAAAATTTTTTTAAACGTCCGGCTGCCTTTTCAAACAAAATACAGTTTTATATAATCACCGACTTAAATATACCCATTTAATTCTGGGTTTGTTCATTATATGGATGTATAGATTTAAATAAGGGATAATATAAATCTAGCAACCGACTTGACAAATGTAACCTTAAATAGACAGTAACCCCTGTCGATTTAGAGGAATAAAAGAGGGAGGGGTTCAGATTAGCAGAATTGTGTAAATCGCATGCTAAAATTTTACAAATATTTATAAGTCATTGTATTTCTAATGTTATTTTACCATCGCTCACCTTTTAGTGAATAAATCCTTGTAAAGTATTTTATTCTATTTACAGACCTGGATTAGTTGTCTATTTTTTTCCCCACAAGCTAAATATATTGGGGAAGCGTTATTAATAAAATTGCCATACTGCCCTTTTTTGAAGATTGGTTACTGATATTAATCTGGTGATATATCTTGTATGTATTGGTTACTTGATCAAAACATTGCTTTAGCAAAGATTCAATCCAAATGACTGTGAATGCACCTTATATTTAATTTATACATCTGTGTAAATAACATTTATACAAATAATATGTGGATATTATTATATCTGATCACATAAAAAGTAAGCTTGGATATGGCAATCCCGCTATCTACTAATCAACGCCCGTTAGGAACTCATTCTTTAAAAAAACCTACTTAACTAAATTTAATATACACATAAATTTAGGAATTGGGGTAAATACACACTATAAATCACATTGACTGGAATGTGATAACTGTTCAGATCACGTGTTAAACACACACACACACACACACACACACACACAGACACATACACACACACACACACACACACACACACACACACACACTGTATAAATGTTTATTATTGCGAAGTGCTGTACAATGCCATGTCAGTCAGTGTTTATATTGTTCTTACACAGAAACACACACACACACATTTATTTGCAGCGATACCATTTTAATTTGAAAGATTTAGTTAGAATGTCCTACGTTTGTGGAATCTACTTATTTGATGAATAAAGGTCTATGTTTTTTTTTTACATTTTAGCTAGGTCGATTTGTGTGGATGACCCACCTCATTAAGCAATTTGTAACATAAAACAAACAAACAAAAAAAACTATAATATAAAATATTATTTATATATGTATTAAAAAAAAAATCCAAAAAAAGAAATTCACTTGCTGTGAAATCTATTAACTTGTACTGTAGGCTTCTCCTTTGATAATTGCCGTGCATGAAGCAAATTGCAAGGGGGATTCTCTTTTGTTGTATTTTTTATTTTATTATAACAAATGTACTAGATGAGTTATAATAACTGTCCTGTGGAATCTATCTATCTATCTAGCTACCTATCGATGCACTTGTTGAATTTTAAATATAATATTTTAAAAATAAAAATAATAAAATAATAATAATAATAATAATAAGGCAGTGTTACATTGTGTCTGTCTAGAAGAGGGTATTGAATAACCTAGAGTCACTTTTTCCACTATGTCGTTGTCACTCATTAACTTTTTTCCCTGGCAGAAACTAGGATTCACCCCCTGGGACTGTAGATGACCTGGGTGAACTCCAGTGTCTCTGTGGGAAGATTCCACTATAGCAGTTTAATGAAAGATAACCCACTCGTGCGTGGATAAAGAAACCCTGACTATTCTCCACTCAAATATATGTAAAATATATTTACAGGTCCGGCTACCGATTCTTTACAGTTTACACTGAATTAAACATTTAAAGGCATTTAACCACCCCCTCACACTCCCCCCCACCCCCCCCCACCCCCTTGGTTGGCTTTCCCCTTTAGGTCAAGAATGATTGAGTTAATTCTTATTACCCTGACAAGATTACTCCTAATTATCCTCACACTGAGGCTCTTCCAATCTAACCTCGCCTTAATGATCTTTTAACCCTCCATTACCCCCAGCTCTGCGGGTTTATAAACCTTTTAATAATCCCAGCTCATTGTCATTCTTATTTTTCCATTAACCCCTCACATTTATGGTTATTAATTTCTAGTCCATTTGCAAGTTGATACCCCTATTCAATCCTTTAAGGCCAATAAATGATAAGATAGGAGTTGAAACTGCAAGCCCATTTGTACAATATTTCACTCCAAAGTAACGATTATAATTTAGCAGTTCAGGCAGCCCAAAGGCTTTGCAGGATAAAACTCTATTGGTAAAGTATAATTATTATTCTTGGAGTCACCGTTAATAGTTTTATTGTTTCTACTAGTAGACTATTGTTTATACTGGTAAAATGTTGCTTGGAAACCATGTTTAAGTGCATTTTTTTTATTTGTATGTAAACATTGATATGAGTTTATTTCAAGACATTTCTAAACATCTTTAGGATAAATTGTATTTTCATTTTCACCCTACAAAGCTGTCCACAATAAACAATATTATAAACAGAGATACATAATGTGATGTAAATAATTCTTTCTATGTTCACTGATAGCAAGTCATAGTAAGGCAGAGATACCACCATCATTACAAGGCAAATGTTTCTTCTAATTCTGCAATTTTGCATTCAATTTAAATAGCCAAACTATAAAATCAATCCAGAGGTTTATGTGAAATTCAAACCACATTTCATTGTTTTGGGACCATTCCACTCAGGCACCACTCCTGATTAAATTAATTAATTGTTACAGAAATATGCATAATGACAGTTGAAAAATATAGATATATCATTTGTATTATTATTATAATTATATAATATATTTACTTTCTTGACAGTGATTTAAATTTTTACATTGTGTTCTTAATTCTGCACAAATATAGCCAAATGCGTATTATTTTATTATCAGCATACTGCTGATGTGCATGTAACACTAAATATCCAATTTCATCCTGCTGGAATGCATGTTTCTGCGTTGCGTCAACGCATATGGTTACCCTGACGCGTTTTCCGTCTCACTGGCACTGGAAAGGGTTAACAGGAGCCTGTGCGTCATACAATCTGTAGTGACTAGGGAAAGCCATGCCCTGACTCTACAGAGCAAACAATAGCTATTGTTTAGGGCTTTCCAGACAAACTCCACATTGGAGTGTGCTAACCAAGTGTTAATCCATTTGGCATTGGCACAGTTGGCATCCGCCCAACACAAGATTTACCTGTATCACTCGCATGTTGAGGCCAGTCTCCTGTGCCAGCTGTTCTCTTATGTGTCTGGTGGGCTTAGGGGTTGCAGCAAAGGCAGCTTTCAGAGTCTCCAGCTGTTTGGCTTTGATAGTGGTCCTGGGTCCTCTCCTCTTGGCTCCAAGGTTCTGGTCATCGTTCTCGTTAATCCCAACCTCTTTATCTGAGATGTTAGCGCTTTCAGAGTCCTTTGCGTCGTCTTGAGATGGGTCTTGAGAGTCAGGAGATAAACTGGGGTCACTGCCTGTTACTATTCCAGGGAGGGAAGAAATGATTCATATCAAACAAAGGGTGATTGCATCAACCCACTGCTTTTTACTTGTATTAATCAAAGTGAAAGGGGCTCTCTTTAAGTTTAAATTTTAGAATTTCAACATTCAGAATTATATGTAAATTCAGGATTTTAACAAAATAGTATGTATTTTGATTATAGTAATAAACATCTTTTTTTTTATTTCTTTCCTCCATTTTTCCCTATCCCTTTCACTTTTTCCCCCTCTCTCTGCCACTCTCCTCCCTCCATTTAGATTTGCATTTTTAACAAAACATCAGGGGGTGATAAGTACAAATTACTGCCATGATTATACAAAGGCAGATCGACTAACGTTTCGCTCATTTCCTGGTCACCCTCAGCCCCAAGCACTGCCAGCAAGCTTTACCTGAGAGAAGACTGTGTTCTTTGGCAGTATTGTTATTTAGATAATCTTCTTTACAGACAAACTTGTTCTCGTCAATGATATAAAGTTCCTCTCCAGTGGAGAGTTGTTTGTTGCACATCATGCACGTGAAACAGTTCAAGTGAAACACTTTATTTCGTGCCCTCCTCACCAGGTCACTGGGAGAGATGCCCTGGGCACAGCCTGCACACTTGGTACCAAAACGTCTAGAAGAAGAAGAGAAAAATATGTATAATATAATATTAAAGGAAGATAATATTTTACAAGAAAACGATGAGATCATCTATAACTATATCAAACTTAATGATTTATTCTGTAAAGTAAACAAAAAAAAAATTAAAAAAAATTAACAAATGAAAACACTAAACAATATTAATTTCAAATTTTATAAAAATAAGATTTGCTTTGAAAAAAAAAAAATCTAATTTAGCTTTCTATCCAACTTGTCTATTTTTCACCTAATTCTAAATTTAGTATTTGATTAATTGCAATTCACTGTTCAGCGAATAAACCCTCAAGATTTTTTTTTTTTTTTTTTAAGACTGAATTATTTACTCCTAGGTGAATGTGTCCATATTTTAATATTACTTGTCCTATGGTTATAACAAATATTTTTTTTCCGCATAGTTATCAAAGAGTGTTTCATACAGAACATGACATCATTTTAACAGACAAGAAGCATATTATTTAAATTTTGCAACATTAAGTGATTTTGTTATTTAAATGCAAATATCTGAGTTTGTTGACCTTGTATACAATGTTTATAAATTATTACATTTATATAATATAATATTTTGTTGAGGATATGATACACAATTTTAATTTTTCAATTTACAGTGCATTATATTATTTTTAATGTATTCTAAATAACGTCCCTTTTTAATGTGTTTTATGATAATAAGTCATTTTCTACGTAATAGTGCGAAATGGGGATCGCTAAGGGGGTAGAAATTGGCTTTACACAGGAGAATTGGGGTCAAATAAGCAATTAATCATCAAAGCTATTTACAAATAAAAACTATTATAGACCAAAACTGGACTTTACTACTGTGTAATGTAAACCTTTTTATGTATAATTCGGAAAATTCTCAAGACTACAAAAATATACAGCCTAAAATATTTATTCCTTACAAAAAAATAATAATTTTACTACCATTTATATAGTCATGTATACATGTACTCTAAAAAGTAAAGTAATATTTTCAAATCTCATATTCACTGTAAATGATAAGAATAATAATAATAAACGCCATTATATATAAATTTATAATTTTTTTATATTATATTTGCACATTAACTAGCTATGCAATGCCTGTCAAAATGGGGAATAGTAAGTAAACAGAAATTTAGAACAAAATGGCAGATTATGGATTTATAAAAAAACAAAAATAAAACAAAGAAAAAAATAAAAGTAAAAGAACAAAACCTACTCAATGGGATTGGGGAGAGTCCTCTTCTCTAATATTTAACCCCATATTTTACAAGTCAGTTACCAATCGCTGTTTAGTAAATATGCTCATTCTTCTGCAAACTGTGTCTGGATTTTCTGTGGTTTCCTCCTTAAACACCTTTCCAAATCCAAATCTAGTTATCACTAATTTACTAAAATCCACAGCCCATAATACCTACATGGGACACTGGCATTTCTGAGAGCAGGACAGGATATCTAAGCGATGAGTCAAGTTAAGTACATTTCAAAGTGTGATTTCCTTTCTATGTGATATTCCTGAATACACAAAAGCATGTCTCCTATAGAGTATAGCAAACACTGGGCATTGTGGCTGAACAAATAACACCTCAGTGTGTGTGACTGAGTAACTATTCTCAAGTACATGTTTAAATGCTGCAGGTTTATAATTCCAACACCCTTTCAAGAGACCTTTTCTACTTGTGCAAGTTATCTCAATAAAGAACAATATTCATGTATATAGAACTCTATACGGTATAATTTGTGTCCAATATATCCTAAATAAGGGCATATTTACTAATCTCCGATCTGTATCGAACTGACCCCAAAATTGCAACATTGGATTGTATTTACATTTTACAGTTTTGTTTTAATTCTCTACAATTCGGTGTTTAGTGAATATGGCGTGTTTTAGTTGTGATAACCTATTAGTCAGATACCAAGGGTAATTTACTAAACTCCACACTGGAGCGAATTAAAATTATAAAGATAAAAAAAAATATTTAAGCTGCGCCTGTAGTTGAGTAGGATACATTATATATAATATATATATTTGAATGTTTTTTTTAAATTTGATATTTTTTTTTTATGTGTTTGTCCATTTTGCAGTAGGAAATGCTTAGAGATGTAGGACATTATTTATATCGTTTGACAAGAAGGAAAAATATATATATATAAATAAATATCTAAAATGACACTTTCTCTGGGCCTGTAAAAATTCACTGACATGAAAGATCAGCTCTTTATCTGAGGAAAAGATGTCACTTTCATCCATCAAATTATCGTTTTAACCCGTCGCTTAACCTCCAGAAACACTGCGTGGGAAACCATGTCTGGGCTCTATAATTATCAAACCATTTGGGCACTTTTGAGCTCTTCTCCTCAATGCACGGTGTGGCATGGTGTGTGCATCTGTTGGGGGACTGATAGCAGCTCCCCCTCGCACTGATCGAGCACATTAGATCCGTTTTCAGGCGATCTCCGAGGAGTCTTTATCTCTACTTTGTCACCACTGAAATATTCATCAGATGGTGCTAAATAAATTCACAGCTGACAAGGGCCAGTTGTAGATTATCTAGCCTGTTCAGAGACACGTCTTGTCATTTTTCGAGTATTCTTGTATTAAAAGAATAGCCTAAACTAATACTAGTAATGTTTTACTAATAAACTATCAACTACAGCAGAACATCACTATTAAAAAATACAAAAATACAAGATAGATAGATAAATAGATAGGTAAATAGATAGGTAGATGATAGATAGATAGAGAGATAGGGATGGATAGATAGAGAGGGATAGAGAGATAGATAGATATTTAAAATGTAAGAAAATATCTAAACGCATTTCGGTTTCCTTTTTTCAGCGTCCACACACAATATATTTAAATGTATTAAATTCAAGATATTGCCTTATTGCAGGTCACACACTCATAAAAACACATGGTGTGTTTGTACAAGAACACACAGCAAACCAGCAAATATACTCTACACTTGGAGGTATATTTCAATAAATGCGTGTTTTATACACATGCTGATGACAATAAATCAGGCTCAGCGAATGAGGGAGCTTAGAGAGCATCAATAATTAATATATGTTTTCGGTGCCAGGTTTAATCCATAGGTATCTCTGGGTTCGGGTGTTAGAATTCTCACGACTTCCTCAAGCATCGTTCCAAGACTAATCTTTCCATCGAGATCCATGTGTCCCTGGGACCAAACATGGAACTGTGAGCCATTGGTGGCCTTTGGGTGAGCCTGATCCATCACTTACCTGAAAAAATCGTTTTTGCAGTAAAGCTTGCCTTCTCTGGAGAAGCATTTCTCTGTCAAGTTGCATTTACATTCACAGCACTGAACACACTTCACATGCCAAGCCCTGTCCAGTACATTCAACAAGAAACGGTCCAAAATGGGCCTCTCGCATCCAGCACAGTGTACCATTGTCTTTGGTTGGAGGATATTTTGGAAGCTGGAAAAGGATCCCGGCGACAGAAGCCAAACACTAGTAGCAACAACAGAACTAAACAAACAAAAAGAATAATTCTAATAATATCAAAAAATAAAATCTCTTCCTTATAGTCTCAAATGAGCCACAGGCAGCCAGGAGCCAGCACAGCTTTTAAGATGAAGGAGATTCCCAGCCAAGGAGAGGGAAGGTAGCAGGAGTAAAAGGAGGAAAACAAGCCTGACACTGATCAGTGGTTTCCCTGGGATCTGAGGTAGCTCAGTCAGTGATGAAAGTGCAGATTCGTCCAAAATAAACCAAAGGAGGACAGGGAGGGGGGGCTTTGGCTTCTAACTTGCCAGCATTGCCTCTGCTGTCAGTGCAATGCTTTCCACACACACCTCCCTATGGGGGAGATATGGCTGGAGATGGCTGATCACTGGGATGGACAGCCTGGGTCTTCTCTCCTCAGATTGAATAAAGGAAGTTACCTAGTCCATGTGAGTGTGATGTCCTCTTCTTGTTGGGGTTAATAATACTGAGTCCAGAACACACTTGCAGTATAAGTAAACCAGGCTTTTATGGGAAGGTCTTTGCTGTGTCCTGTGTTGGCCAGGCAGGATGAAAGCAGACCTTCTGATGGCGTTCTATTTAGATGCGTTGCCTAGCTGCGGTGGTGCTGAAGATTCTACAGGTCTGTCAATGTTCCACTGGCTGTCTCTTTCCATCTGAACTGCCTTCCCTGGACTGCATGTTACCAGCTGCCGTGTAGCTAGCCTTATGCACAAGTCTGTGACGACACGAGCACCAAGAGCCAATCAGCTGCGTGCAGTCCCTTGTAAACCATTAACCACCCTAGCAAGCTGTGAGAGTTCCTTAAGACCATTTCTAGAGAATAAGCAAAAGCAACCCCATTGTCAAAATCTTTAGGTAATGTCATATTTTCATTTTTTTTCATTTGGTAAGATATTGAATTTTTATGGAAGAGGTGGATCAGTCACAGAATGGTAGCACTGTGTCATGTATGATAAGTGCACAAGGTGCTTACAGCGCAGAAACTGATTTAACTGGTAGGTAATACATATAATATATGATACCTGTATCTAAATATATATATTTTTTTATTTTTGTATTTTTGTATTTTTTTTCCTGCCCAGGCAGAAATGCGTTAATCTATTTTTTCCCCTAGTCTAGCAGATTGTTAATTGTACATAACCTATTTATGGTTGAGACCTGTCTGGTGATTGTGTTGATATAACAGACACAGGAACAATAAGTTTGCAGAGCGAATTTTACAACAGTTAAGTAAATCCAAGTTAGATGACAAAGTGTGGCTCTGTTTATTACTGGGAAGTTACAATGTGGCTAGGTAGAGAAGCTGTATTCTTGTAGGTGTGGAGTCTAGTTGCATTATGGGACATATATCAGCAATAATACCTGACAAAATCAATACAACACACTTTATCAAATGATAACTACATAGGATAAGTTGATGTTTTTGTTTTTTTTTACATTGCAATTTCTGATTTATTTTATTAATTCGAATAACTTAGAATGTTTACCATGTTGTAAAACATAATTTCAAATTGATGTTTGCAGGCTACAAATATAGCACACACACACACACACACACACACACACACACACACACACACACACACACACACACACACACACACACACACACACACACACACACACACACACACACACACACACACACACACACACACACTCTGATACACCATGTATGCTCATTTTTATAAACTGAAACCGGAAACTATGTTTTGAGAAATTTTGGAAATGGATATTTTAGAGTTTTATTGTATTGTATTTATAAAAAGTTTGTACTCATTCATAGCGACACACTATAAAATACAGTAAGAAACTGGGCATTTAATCTAGTTGTGTGCCTTCACAAATAAACACTTGCAACCAAACCGGTTTGCATTCTGTCTGACTGGTCAATACCACATAGGTGTTGATTGTTAATTAAACAACATCACTAATAAATACATATGCAATTAAATCTGTACAGTTTTGGTCTCAAGATCGTTTGCATAATGTTTGTTCCTGAAACTCAGTAATTGTTTGTTTTAAAAAAACAAAAAAAAAATAGTGAAATTAAAAAAACTCGAACCCAAATTTACAAGAAGTTTATAAAGTGTATATTTGTGACACAACATAAACCGGTTTCATAACAAAAAAAAGAGAACGTTTGAGATTAACATATACTACATAATGCATTCCCAATCCATTTGCTAAGTATGCTGTTGCATAATTCTCTTTTGAATGTGTTTGCTTTAAAGAACTGTTAAGTGTTGTGTAGCTTTAACATGAAATAGATTTCCTATATAAGGTCAGCGCAATATTGTTTATCAACACAGAAATTGAATAATCTCTTGAAAGTGCGAATGGAATACGGAGAAAGTATCAAAACATCCAGATGACATTGCTAACTACTGTATTTTAATGCAATAGTCTATTATGTATATTTTTTAATATTACATTGAATGCAAGAGTCTACGATTTATATTTTTTAATACATTGAATGGTATTTTATATAACTGTAAAAATGTAAATAATATATTACGCTTTACATAAGATAATATAATGTTTTCCTTGTGAATTAAACTCTGCAGCACGATATCCCTAGGTATTCCATAAATACATAATTTAAAAATATAATATATATATAAAATATATGTAAAAAATAAAATAAACACAAACACGTTTTATATTTTCATTAGAAAGACTATTCCTATCAATCACAAACAGCATTGATGTCACTGCGGTTAATTACGGCCAGTTGCAATTTACTAAGAAACCCACTAATATCAAACAATTATAACAAAGGCATGTTTTTGAATTTTGCATAAAGATTGTTTTTTCAATTTAAAGTTCCAAATCAACAAATCGGATGCATCCTGTTATCTTATGGATAGTCAAGAGGAAAAAATAAATAAATGCAAAAGCATGCAATAATATAGGACCCTACCTGTGCCCAATAGGAATATTCTTCAGAGATTTTTGTAATGTTCATTAGCTTTGGAAACTAGAATTCCCCTTCTGATCAGAAACAATTGTAACGTGTGCAAGTGATATCTTCAGTTGAAGGCTGGCAGCCTGTGTCAGTCTGTGCAAGGTGTAACTGGAATCTCTGCCTGATCTCCTGTGTTCTTTGTCTGTGCATTAATGGAACACAGAATCTAAAGTGTCTTTCCCCCCAAACATTGTTCTTCTTGTGCCATTCCCTTCAGCTGTTTGTTTGTATTCTCTCGTCTTTTATTGGTAAACGTTAAAAAATGAAATCAATACAGCAACCTTTCCTCCCGCCCCCTCTTTCAGTCTGGTGCATATGGGCTACTTCTCATGTAAAACAGAGGGTAGGGGATGTCTGGATATGCCCCAGTCCTATAGAACCCATAGGGCGACAGCTGTATGCGTCTGTCAAGGGACTTTCTTCCATTCTGTGCAAGCCCCAGATGACATGTGTTGGTCAGGGATGAATAAGAGATAGAAGATGAACATCTCGAGTCCTGCTCTTTTTTTTTTTTTTTTTTGGACTCTCTAATGTGTTCTCATTCTGTGAAGTATCTGTCTAATTTTTTTTTTTTTTGCACAAATGCTAAGATCCCATCTGCAATATAAGAAAGTTATTTATTTATTTGTTTGTTTGTTTGTTTGTTTGTGCTGGCTTTACTGTCACCTTTGTTTCCATCACATTCCCAATAACAGATCAGCAAATCCCAGCCAGGGCCCTCTGTGAATAGGCAAACGATCTGTTATAGATCAGACTAGGTTATTGGTTTTTAAACAACTCATTTTATTTATAGCTTACACTGGCAGGGTGAAATCCTATGTATTTTCTGCCATGATATATATATATATATATATATAAAAAATACAAATATAAAAAAAAAAAATTAAAAAAAGAAAATATTAAAAGCATTACTTCAAACATAGATTTTATACTTTATATTTTCATGTAGTTTATAGTGTATACAGCAGATGGATTTTTTTTTAACCCTCTTGTCTACTCATTCGATGTATTTCAATGTTATATATTTTATGCTTGATGCCCCCGGCTGGCAGTGTTTTAGCTGTTTGTTGATCAGTGTGGCAGCTGGAGATGTCGTATCGTTGTCAGGACTCATCTGCACCTGAGCATAGCCCAGCAGAACCCCCAGTATACACCAGTCCAACCTGGCCTCTCCATTTAACAAATGATCATAGGGATGCCGTGTTTTTTCATCAGCGAACTGGAAAGCAGCAAGTCAGTGAATAGCAAATCTTTCCTTTTGATCCCATATTTTGGAAGGAGAGCTGATTTATTGTCAGGATTTCCTGGCAAGGTATTAACCATTATTTTGGCCGGGGATGGAGAAAGTCGGTGGGTTGGCTTCCTTTCTGCCAGTCCACCCACTGAAGCATGTCATTGAACATCACTGTTAATGGCAATTTACCTGAATGGCTTTTCTTTTCAAACCTCACTTGCAAAAGACGACTGATTAAACAAATAAAATCAAAGTAAAATAAAAATAAGATTAAGGAAGCAAGAAGACTGAGCGGTGTAGGAGTTATAACACAAGATGGAATCATTTTGTTAAATGCCATATTAAAAGATTTTATACCTAATACGTACCATTAAAATCTAGCCCCCATATACCATTATAGACAAAACAAACAACCAGACAAGGCTAGAATGCTGAATATTGGCTTTATTACTGAATGACAAAATTCCCCATCGTGTTGGACCATAGACCACACATGTAAAGGCTGGCTGAGCATAGTAATCAGTGAAGTTCACACATGTATAGAGTTCCAAGCTTGGCCTTAGTGATGATCTGTTGAAGGGCTTGGGTCTCCCCATTGAACAGGGCGATGTGCCTGCATTGAGCTCTGCTAAAGGAACCCACTCCCATTGCCTGCAGCCAATCTGTGCTTACATGACCACTATGCTATGGACCAGTCTCTCTCTGACTGTATATATCCTCATGTCATGGTAGAATAACACCATACACCAATACACTTCAGGCTACCAGCTTCTCAGCACAACCAGCAATTCAGTTTGATGGAACACAAATAATACACATTGTAATATTATGTGCTAGGAGTTTATATATCTTTCATCTTAAACTTTAGAAAGAAAGGAAGAAAAAAAAAAGAATGAATGAAAGAATAAAGGGAAAAAATAGAAACAAAAATATCTACATTATTTATGAATACAATTAAAATAACTTTGTTATTCCTTTTTCCTTTTAATTTTGAATTTACACATAAATGACATAGGGGGAAGTAGGGAGAAGAATAATTAATATTATATGTAACAGGGAGTGAGTTGAGGAAAGAGACAGAGTGAGGGAGAGAGAAAGAGGGAGAGAGAGGGATTGACTTGAGAATGAGGGATTTAGGGACAGAGAGAAAGAAAGGAGGGAGAAAGGGGGATGAGATGAGAAAGAAAGATTTAGTGATGGGGCAGTTTCTGCAATGATTTGCATCAAAGCACAATTAAAATGGTGATTCCTATAATTGTATGGATGTAGAGTCAATCACATAATTTCCAGAAATCTACATGTATTTTTTTTTTTTTTAATTAGAATGGTTGTTATTGCCATTATTGTGGGTTAAACCTGCAGGGTAATGAGACACTGGGGTTTATTTACTAAACAGTGCGTTCTGCTGATCTCAAAATGAACGCCAATTGACCATTTAGTCCAAATTCTTTAATTCTGCCAATTTACACACTACACCCCCCGATACCTCATCTCATGTCCTAGATAGTGTTCAACCATGATTTGCTGGATCCATATAGACTAGCTAGATAGATGAAGGACATTGTATCATAGAATTCCGTCTTAGAATGTTTGCCCATATATCGCAGCATTATTTTATTGGAGGAAATTAAGCAGACATTGCCCCCTCCCCCGCCTGACACTGCTAGATACCTGAGTCTTTTTCCATGCAGAATCGGTCAGATCTATGAACAGGGAGCTAGAGTTGAAAAGTTCAAGTTGAAAGTTTGCTCTAGTGCTCAACAGACAGATTTTTCATCAATATAAATGACGTTAACCTCAGTGATCCCACATTGTCCACTTGCAACATTTTAGTCTATGATCTGTAAGCATGCAAGCCTCTAAATGACACTTTGTAATAAAGTGAGAAATATTAGTACCAACAAGGACACTTTGATCAGCTGCCTGAGACTGCATCACCTCCAGTATCACCTCTGCGAGTCTACGTATTATATTCAAATACAGAGAGCAGGAACTGCAGGTGTCTGGGAACTACATTTCCCGCAATGCTTCACTCCTCATTGATAAAGTGCTTCTCTTAAAGCAAGGAAAATAGTGATTAAACAAAAATAACAGTAGTTAGTTTTCCTTAGATTGGTTGTATATCTCTGTTTATATGGACAAAGTGCAGGATTTAATATAGATACATATATTTTAGTAACTATTTTAGTAATACACGGCAATCACACAGTCAAAAAAGAAAACTTTGAATTCTGAGAATATGTTATTGCTTTGGAGAGCAACTGGAATATTTTATAACTGGTACGATAGAGAGAGATAGTTAAATAAAGAGAATTAGATATATAAAGAGATAGACAGACATATAGATAGATAGATAGATACATATAGATAAACAAAAATAAATAAATAAATACATAGATTGATAGATAAACAATAGATGGATAAATAAATACATTGATAAATAATAGGTAGATAAATAGATGGATATATATATATATATATATATATATATATATATATATATATATATATATAGAAAGATAGATAGATCGATTGATTATTGGATAAATCGACAGATAGAGAACAATCATTCCATTTTACTTTCTTTCTAAATATCAGTACACATCTATCCGCATTGATTTCTACCTACTAAGATCACTGCCATACTTCGCCTATTTGAGACATAAAAACCATACAAAAAAAACATAACTAAGTGCAAAACACTTTAATTTTATTTTTCATTTTATTTATTTTTTTGGCACCCTATGAGAATATTTGGCAAAACGCTCCATACTCTGTAATAAGGCTGGCTGGTGATTTCCTCAGTAATTAGGCTTTGTCCAGTGATTATTTATGTTTCCATACAATGAACACGTTTGTCAGTCCCTGGCGATCTCTGTCCAGATAAAGAGCAAATAAAAAGAAATCTCTCACTCTTTCCTTCCTCTCAACTTAATCTCTGCTGCAAGTGCATTCCAGCAGCTCTCCTGATAACGATTTCTAATAAACAGCAAGTTAAACGATGGCTGGAGCTTCCAGCCTTTACATTGCATGGCTTTTGTTTCTGGGATCAGCCTGAAACCTACCGACCTACCTACCTTGGAGTTTTAAATATGATTGGAGCTCAGAGAATGAATAGAGCAGACAGATCACCCTCTCCAGCTCTCATCTCTCCACTAATGCAAGCTGGCAATTCAATTACTGGCAAAGGAATATTTTAACAGAGTCCCTCCACAATTTCTACACATACTGTATTAACCCATCCCAGACTGCCATGCTGCTTAGATATAATTTCTCTCTCTCACTTTCTCTCTCTTTATTTCTTTTCTTTCTATCTTTTTCTTCTCTCTAATATATTCGTATACAATCATACAACCACCCATTTATATGTTTAATTAAAGTTTACATACAATTGGTCATTACATAATTTTTGAGTCCTAATAATATTCACTAAATTGAGAGTTGTGTGAAAAAAAAAACCACGGGTTAGAAAATTGGATTATATAAAGCTATAATATTTACTAGTGCAAAAAATTCTAAAATAACAGAATCTATTTTGGAAACTAAGACTGTGCTCTGCACACATTACAAATCCAAGAACAAGTTATCCCATATTCAGTGCTTGTTTGCATTCTCCCATAAGAAAAGCTCAGCAAAATTTGTCCAGAGACTAAATACTACACTGGATTTCTTAATGTTGTGTGGAACAGAATAATGTGTGTTGCTATGTGTTATTTCTGTACCACTGCAAAATGAGCCAAACTGTGGGCCTGCTTCAATATTTAGGACACAATAACTACATTAAAAAAAAAACCAACAAAAAACAGTGCCCTCCATCTCACTTGGTTATTCACTACAGCGAGGATTCAATGTGAATTTCAAATTGAAGGTCAAATAGCTGATCTGGAAAAATTATCTGACTTAACTATTCCTTCAGTTCAGCTACTCTGGCCTTAAATTTAAAACCCACTTTCAATTCACCTTGCATTCTCACTTCAGTGATTAACCCTGTCAGTTAACTTAGCTTCAAGTGGGAATCTCACCACAAATCTATGTTTAGTGAATAACCTCTCAAATATCATCTAGGCTAAGTCCCCCACCCAAAATAATAATAACATTGATAACCATACATTTTGGAGACAAAGTTGTTGTATTTTGTCTCAGATGTGCTTTCTAGATTTAGTTATAGCACATCCAAAAATTCCTACATGGTACCTGATTTGTGACTTGGAATTATTTTGGAAAGACTGTTGATTAGTGATGGTAATTTCTATAATGATCTGTGAGTCCCTCACCCTGAAATTCGGGGACAGCTGACATCTGTCCTGGAAATATATTGACCTGAACTGAACCAAACATTTTTATGACTTTCAAACCATAGCTGCAAAAAATCCAATGCTTCATATAGATCTGCTCCTGTAGTCCTGTCATTGAAACAGCTGTTTATTTCACTTGGAAAACCAATAATTGCGCTGAAGATACAAATCATTATCTATTTCCCCCAATTAGTGAAACTCAGCGTTACTTATCTATTTGCAAAAGTTCATTTTAAGAAGTCACAGAGTCAATCTGGTCAATGAATTTGCTATATAAAAAAAAAACCCACATACACATATATCGCACACACACACACACACACATGTACATACAACTCATGCACACTCCTACACACCCATTTTGGCCTACATCTTAAAGTCTAAGGTAACTGTAGCCCGCCATTTATTTAACAGACCCCTAGAGATTAAAAAAAACCCAGAATATTATTCATTTATAAATTAGAACTATACAATTAAAACAGGTATTTTGTGTCAGAGAGCAAATTGTACTCAAACACTCAAATTTTGTTCAAACACAGTCAATGAGTATAGCACATGGATATCACATTGTTCTTTCCAAGCATTTTGTGTTTATTTCTATGCCAGTGAAAATACACTAAGCAAATTAAAACTTCATCTCCGTAAATGCATTATTTAAATTTTTCTACTTGGCAAACATGCTCTGGTTTAGTCTTGATTAGCCTCGCCAATAAACCTTTTTTTTTTAAAAAGCTGTATTTCCCATGGACTATCATGGGAAATGTAGTTCGCTAGCATCTGTAGATGCAGTGTTAGTCATGACTGCTAATCTGCAGCATTATCTATACATTGCTTTGAGCTATAGTGTGAATGCGTGTGCAATTTACATGTGATCATTCCCTCACCACAGGAAACCTTTGCACATTTTCACTTTAAGTGCATCACGCTCTTTAATAAAAAAAAATAAAATCTTTATTGCTTTATTTTTTTTTATAACAAAACAAATACAAATACATTTTAAACACATAAGCAAGACAGAAAAAAAGACAATGTTTTCTGAAGAACAATAATTATATTTAAATCCTAATATATAAAGTCAAGACAAGTGAAAATAAAAAAAGGTATCCAAAAGATCGGTGCAAAAGGATAATTATTATTATTATTATTATGGCCGTTTATATAGCGCCAACAGATTCCGTAGTGTAATTCCTCTGTTTGAGTATTATCTAGAATGTTGGTCTTGAAGACGTTTTAGTCATTTTACAGCATCATTAAAGTGCAGCACACTCACAGTGATATCACGTATACACAGTCCATATAGTGCACATGTATTTGTTGTTTTATACTGAGAGTAACTAAGGTAATCTCTGTTTACTTTGAACATGCAAAGTGGGCATGTGTTCACCTTATTGACTTTCAGTCAGCACTGTAAAGCAAATTAAAAAGTAAGAAATCAATATGACCATAAGCTAGAGATAACTCTGCCTGGCTATCGAGTGTCTTTATGTTTGTTAATGCTAGCATTTTTATATAAAATGTATTGTGAACATGTTAATAACATTAAAAAAAGATAAAAAAAACTTAAGAGTTAAAAACACCTCAACTGATGTATTATTAAATAATTAGATAATCAACATAATGTAACTATAGGTTTTCTCTGCATAAAATACAAAACACTTCTAAGTTGTAGTGAAAAAAGTAATCACTCAGAAAAAGTTGAATTAAATTTTTTTTTTCAGCTACATCAAATTAAAACACTGTCTGCTTTTATAAAAAATAAACTTAAAGGACAACTATAGGCACCCAGACCACTTCAGCTTAATGAAGTGGTCTGGGTTCCAGGTCCAGCTAGGGTTAACCCTTTTTTCTATAAACATAGCAGTTTCAGAGAAACTACTATGTTTATAAATGGGTTAATCCAGCCTCTAGTGGCTGTCTCTTGACAGCCGCTAGAGGCGCTTGCATGCTTCTCACTGTGATTTTCACCGTGCTTCTCACTGTGAGAAGATGCCAGCTTCCATAGGAAAGCATTGTAAATGCTTTCCTATGAGACTGGCTGAATGCGCGGGCGGCTCTTGCCGCACATGCGCATTCAGCCGAAGACAAGGAGAGGAGGTGGAGAGGAGGAGGAGAGCTCCCTGCCCGGCGCTGGAGAAAGAGGTAAGTTTAACCCCTTCCTCGCCATCCAGCCCGGCGGGAGGGGGTCCCTGAGGGTGGAGGCACCCTCAGGGCACTATAGTGCCAGGAAAAGAGTATGTTTTCCTGGCACTATAGTGGTCCTTTAATTAAAAAACAGTCTAATTATACACATTTAACAAGTCCAAGTTAAAATCTAGTGTTAGAAATGTTGAAAATAGTATGGTGTCTAAGTAAAAGGAGAATTGTCAGGAATTTGAAGAGAATTCAAAGTGAATTTGAAATTTCAGGTCAGAGTATCTAAATATAGCATATCTGATTTGGAGATGTTTTCAGTTTGATTATTTTGGCCTTAACTTTGAAATTTACTTAGAATTATATTGAATTCCCAACAATTCTCACTTAGTAAATTACCCTGTGATCGTTATTGCAGTGCTTGGTATACTGATATAATAAATCTCCAATCACCCAGAATACTGCAGTGAACCCCATGTTGTAGTTTTACTGGGGATCTAGCCATGTGCTCATGAATCATAAACATCAAGTTACCCTAAATCACCAGAATGAATCCCCAGTATTTCTATTTCCAAATGTTTAATATGAAGACCCTTTTCTGCGTAGGATTGCAAGTGGCCCTGTGAATTGGGTAAGCCAACAAATGGCAACATTTTTGAATGAGAACTCTGTCATTGACATTCTTAAATACTTTAACTAAATTCCATGGTAAACTGCAAACTGCTGCCGAAATATATTCATTTTTGGAGTAAATAATCAGGTTGTGTAAAAAGTATATATTTACTTATATGGTTAAATATAGATAACTCTTTGAATGCCAGTAGTATGCATGCTAGTATCAGCAACAACAGACTCCATTTACACTTTAAAGGGAAATAAATGGGTAAAAATTACCACATATTTTTGATACAATAAAATAAAGCACACACAAAATGCATAAAAAGTTAATCACCTTTAACTCTCAATTTTTTTCTACTGAACATTGTTTAATGGTTTTGCATGTATCTGCAGATAAAACGATCATACACTAGGAAGAGGCAATTGTCAAAAAAACCTCTGCATTTTGTTGCAGTTAGACTTATCACATAGGATGAGAGGTACTGCTCTGGCTGCTATCAGTTTATGCATAGCCCGGTTTACTATTTTGTGAACTTTGCTATATTAACCTGTTGGCAGAGTTATAGTCCACACATGCACAGTACACTGTTCAGTTCTGTCTCTTGGCAGGGGAGAGTTCAGCTTAAGTTGTAAATATAATGTGCAAACAAGGAATGCAAAATGTGCATCAAATTGACATAGCCAAAGTTTCAGCTGCTGATTGACAGGAGCTAGAAGGAGGAGCAATGTCCAGGGGAAAATCCTTAGAATTGGCAGTGTTTCATGCTAAAACAGTGCACACACAGAGTCCGTGCACCATAAGGTGCTTAGAATAACCATTTAAAGACAAGGCAAATGGGGCTCTTGCCTTTAAATGTACGGTAATGTTTCATAGCATGCTGATCAATTATAAACCATATAGTATATTTCTTAAAATTATTGTTTATCTGGGTCCCAGTTAACAGGGGCCGACCGAGCACTAGGGCAAATTGGTCATGGTCATGGTCAAATTGGTCATGGACCAAGGCTCTGGGGGGGGGCTTTGGGGGGGCCCGCCCCTGCTGCAGTGCAGTAATGGCTGAGCTGAGGAGTTAAATAATCTCCCCAGAGAGCCAGCACTCAGTAAGTGGCCCGCACAGCCTTCCGCGGGCCCCTACTGCTACAAACCTTCTCCCCTTTCTACACTGAGGGACAGCTAAAGGGCCTTCCCAAACGACCCCACTAGGTTGCCCCTCAGTGTGCCTGTCTCAGTGAACACAGCCTTACTGAGCTGCCTGTAACACTGCTCAGGGCAGCTCCGTGTGGCTTGTTCTGCAGGAAGTGACATCATCAGTCACAGTGCAGAGTGAGCTGTGCAAAGCTACCATGAGCATAGTTAAAGGCAGCATGGGCGATGAGAGACCTCCAGAAGAGGATTTGTGGACTACCAGGGAGGTAAGACTTGGGGAGGTGGGATTTATTTTTTTAAATCTTTTTTTTTATTTAAAATATTTTAATTTTATAATCTCCCCCACTACTGCCCCATCACAGTCCTTGTACACCCAAAGTCCCTATACCTTTACACTAACTACAACTCCTACCAACCCAAGGCAGCCCATACATCCTCTGCAGTACCTACCCCCACACCCTCTGCAGCCCCTACACCCCTGCTCCCTCAGCAGCCCCTATCCCCTGCTCTCCCCTGCAGACCCTACCTCCTGCAGCCCCTACCCCTGCTATTCCCAGCATGCCCCCCTGCTCTTCCCCGGAAGCCCTTACCCCCTGCTCTCCCCAGCATTCCCCTACCCCCTGCTCTCCCCTGAAGCCTCTACATCCTGCTCTACCCAGCATGCCTCTACCCCCTGCTCTCCCCAGCATGCCATTGCAGCTTCTACACCGTTGCAGCTCCTACCCCTTGCTCCCTCTGCAGTCCCTACCCCCCTGCTCCCTCTGCAGTCCCAGCCCCCCTGCTCCCTCTGGAGCCCCTCACCCTTCACCCTCTATAGCCTCTACCCCCTGCACCCACTTCAGCTCCTTCCCCCCTGCACCCTCTACAGCCCCGGCGCCCACTATAGCCCCTGCCCCCAGGCACCCACTACAGCCGCTATCCCCAGGTACCCTCTACAGCCCCTATCCCTTATGCACCCACTACAGCTGCTATTTCCCTCTGCACCCACTACAGCCTGTCTCCTCTGCACCCACTACAGACTCTATTCCCCTCAGCACTACTGACAACCCCTACCCCCTATCACCCTCTACAGTCCCTCCCACCTGCACCCTCTGCAACTCCTACCCCTCCTCCCTCTGCAGCCTGTACCCCCTTGCTACCTTTGCAGCCCTTAACCCCTGCAGCCCCTACCCCCTACAGTTCCTACCACTTGCAGCCCCTACCCCCTTGCTCCCTCTGTAATCCCTACTACTTTGCCCCCTCTGCAGCCCCTATCCCCTTGCTCCCCCTGCAGTCCCCACCCCCGCTCTCTCTGCAGTCCCTACCCCCCTGCACCCTCTAAAACCCCTCTAAAGCACCCACTATACAGCCTGTCCCTCTGCACCCCCTTCCCCCTGCACTCTCTACTGCACCTTCTTCCTGGCACCCTCTGCAGTCTCTACCCCTTTGCACACACAAGCATAAAGGGACACTATAGTTATGAGAATAACTACAACTTAATGTTGTTCTGGTGAGCATAGCCTGCCCCTGCAGGGTTTCTTGATGTAAATACTGCCTTTTCAGAGAAAAGGCAGTGTTTACATTGCTGCCTAGGAACACTTAGGTGCTTACTGTGTCAGTGTTGCAAAATGTGCAGCACGGACATTCAGCATCTCCACCACGCTCTGCATGGAGACTCTGAACGCTTGTCATAGTGAAGCACTGATTCAATGCATCTCTATGAGGAAATGATGATTGCCACTGTGTGCACAATCACCTTCCAGTGCTTTCCTGTGGTAAAGCATTCAATTGGCTGATTTAATCTAAAGTGATGAACTCCGCCAAGGAGGCAGGCAGGGGAGGTGAAGTTTGGTCAGCGCTGAAAAAATGGTGAGTAAATAACCTTTTTAATGGGGGTCTATAAACCTATAGTGTCTGGATCCCATTGTACAGCTCTACGGAATTGTCTGGCACTAAATAAACAATAAAATAATAATAATAATACACGTTTGCATTCCTGACACTATAGTGTTCCTTTAAGGTGGCTCGTAACATTTAATACTTGGTTTGTAATTTCAGACACAAAATTTGGAGGCCTGCATACCTCATACAAACACATTACCAAAATTCACAAATACCCCCTTATACATATTGCCATGCTACACAAACACACATAAAATTAATACAACCCTTTTTACAAAACCAAAAACATGCATTCAGATATTCTCTGAATCCACACATCCTGACACTACATACAGAGACATACATATATACACTTACAGCAGGGCTCACAGTGAATATACACACAGAAACATACATTCCCTTTACATGTACATACAAACAAATACACGGTACATCTACACCAGCATATATATTGGTCTGCTGTGGGCCCAGGTGCTAATTTTGCCTGGGGGCCCAGGCCACTGTCAGTCCATCCCTGCCAGTTAATCAATGTTATCAGTGTCCTAAAGTCGGAACTGTATATATTCAGTGAAGTTTAGTTTGCAGAAATTGTAGATTACTTGGTCAAATACAAATGTAAAATTCACAAATCGGTATCATGCCTTTTTATTTCCTTTCTGTAAGCAGAGTGCATTATAAAGACAGCTGCCAAATTATTTTAGTTCTGTTTTCTGGTCATTGTATCGAGTTTTAAGTTTATACTGATGATTATCCAAATTCAACAATCGGAAGATTATCAACTTGCATTATACATTTGTAATATATATATTTTTTCCTGCATTTTTCTCAATGTCCATTTACATGCTTCCTCATTAAAGTGGGCCTTTTGAACAGTAAAAGGAATAACAGATATGTCAAAAAATGTTTGCTTATGCCTTTGCTTATGCGATAACATTTCATATAAATTATTCATATTAAAGAATTAAAGAATTAGGGTCAAATATGGAACGTTCCATTTTCAAATTGAAATTTGCCAAATTAGTAATGTTACCTTTGAGACGGTGTGGTAGCCCAGGAATGAGAATTACTCCCATAATGGCATACCATTTGAAAAAGTAAACAACCCAAGGTATTGAAAGTGGGGTAAGTTTAGTCTTTTTTAGTAGCCATTTAGTCACAAAAGAACTACCAGAAGTCCATATATAGATCACATCCATCGGAACAAGTTACAACACATGTGAAGAAGAGAAGGGATTGTCTGACAGCCGAAAGAGGGACATTTAAAAGAAAAAGCTCCGGTTTCTACATATTGCAGCACTTTATTTATGCACTAACCAGCACTTTCTATACTCCTGAAAAAGTCTATATGTATTAGACGAAACGCGTAGAGTGAGTTTCTGATTTTGATTTATATATTTTTTTGTGTTGCTGTTCTGTTCAGCCTACGATATTTGTGAGGTTTCCAGTTACCCATATCGCTGAGATTTGGACTGGAGACTACATTTGATGGGCTTTTTATCTACTTCCATTTTGTAAGTGTGACAATTAAAGCGTTTATTTTTTTATCTTATATCAGTGTTGCACTATGGTCCTTTTAATTTATTTTCACATGAATCCTTGGATTTGTGAACATTATTGAATCTGGTGGAATCTACATATGACTGATGAGCCTGAATTTTCTGCTACTCTGTGAGTGCAACCTTAAATGCCGGGGGTTCCTCAATATAACGTTATTACCCTATGAGTTCTTTTTCCATTCTATGTTTTTAGCTATATTTTTCTTGTTATTTATATATGAGGATTTAGAGGAATCCTTCTGTTATACTGTACATCTAAAAATGGGTAATCACCTTTTTTATTGCTTTTACATTCACTGCACTTGGGTGGCCTATACCTTTGTTTTATTCCAATTTAGCCAAATATACATATACACCTGAGTTCAGAAAACCAACAGGTAGTCTCTTCACTACCTGTACAGAACCAAGTAAGAATATAGAGATTAACTGTCGATTTTGTGATCATGTGAAAACCTTATACAAAAATATTAAATAGAGGCCATTGTGTGTTATAAGCCTAATGATGGAGCATTTTTTTCAACATGTTTATTCAAAGTTTGAAGATTTACTAGCCTCCCCATATTGTTTTCAGCTAGAGCTCCTGAGTGCGACAATACCCTATATGTATACAAGAGCTATAGATTTGAAGTTATATGGCCAAATAAGATATATCCCCATTTCAATTTTCAAATGTATAAATTTGACTGATAGATTTGCAAGGCATGGGTCTCATTTTGTGGTGTATTTTAGTACTTCACAAACTCAAATTACCTGATGCAAAAGTACAAACCATGTGGTATGCCATATGGTATATTTTAACCTTGCACAGGTATTTTTGTCACAAGTTTCTTTCTATGTTTGTGGTATTATTTTATTTTTGCATTCTTTTACATGCACATTGCAAGTTAGTGGTTAATTTTTGGAAATGTGACATTTGCTATTTTAATAAAAAGCACTATATTGTGAACAACTATATCTCCTAAGTACAAATCCTACTTGCTCCTTTGTCAAGTCTTTTTGAAAATACAGGGCTGAATTAATAACATGCCTCCTTTACCTTTTTTAAGTTAAGGTCTGTGTATGTTGCATTTTGGGATGTTTTATATAGTTACAGTATATATTTATGTAGTATATAATTTTAGCAATGTTCACATTTAAATTGCTGAATCAATGCATACTATATGCAAATGTGGACACCATAGGGGCTCTCACATTATATCTATTGAGTTTAACTGAGGTGCACTTTTTCTTTTACCATTTTCTTCCAAATTTGTGGTATTACTTTTCATTTAATATCTATGCGCACGTTGTATTTTTCTGGGTATTTTAAAAAAAAATCTTTATTTTTGCATGCAAAATATTACATCACAGTAAACATAAGACATAAAGTTGTATGAGAGTGAAATTGAACATTCTTGTCTTGAATCTACACAGAGTTTTATATTTATTTACAGCGTACATTTTGGTTTGAGTAAAAGCTAGCCTACAGAAGAAGGTGCACAAGCCATGGCAAACGTCTGAGGCAATAAAAACAAACAAACAAACAAAAACAAAAACAATAAAATCTGGGAATGGGAATGCATTGAGGGGAACCCAAGTCTAAATAGGCAGGACTGTATGCCAAGAAACACAGATTCACAGTGGAGACCTGTAGTCTTTAAAAGGAAATACAGTCTACAAGGTAAACTATATCTGTGCTCCATAGGTATAAAACCAGTAAAGCATCCGTTGGGCTAGAAGAATATTACTGCTGGTCACTAAAACTGCCTTTGCCCATGTCTATTACCAAGTCTCATTTGACTATTAAGGCACAAAACCTAGGCCATGTCTAGTTTCTAAAAAGATGCCTGAATGAAAACTACCCATTGCATTTATTCAAATGCCTCAGAATGGAGTGGGAGCTCATGTTGCTGGGATCCCATGAGATCTGTATAAGATATAGTAAGGAGTTAATGTAAATACCAGAATGCCTACTGCAGGAGAGCTTACATAAAGCGTTAATCACCAATGAGCATCTTTAGGCTGCATATTGTAAAGCGCTACGGAATCTGTTGGCGCTATATAAATGGCAATAATAATAATAATAATAATAATGTCTGTTGTTAATAATTAAAGCACACTTAAGTCCAGCTTGAGTATAAGAGGTTCCCTAACACCAGAACAAAAGCATAAAACAATTAAAAACCAATGAAAATGCAGCATTTGAAAACAAAATCAACAATAAAAAGACACATTTAATGTGGATCTTGTTCAGAAGGGCAATTCCAGTGATCGCTTCAACCTGGGGCTGTAGATCCAACAGGTGTGAAATCAGCAACATTATCCACATCCCACTGGTGAGTAGGTCTGCTCAACCTAGAAGTGGTAGATGTAGCCAGTCCCAAAGATTGTAGAAAACTGTCCATGTTGGATACTGAGGTTAGCTTAATAGTTGGTCATTTCAGGGATACCTCGAATTTTCAGATTGCGTTGCCGTGCAATATCTTCTAGCTGCCTCATCCTAGTACTCAGCACTGCACATTCGACACCTCCTGTAGTTGAACTGCTTTCAAATCCTGCTTGATTCCAAGGCTGTGAATATCTTCCTCCTGGCTTTTTTTTCTGCCGGCCAATGTGCTCATATCTTCCTTCCTCAGACCACCAATTCTGAGACAAAGAAGGCCTTCATATCTGTCACCATTGTGATGCTATCTGTTATTTTGGCCTATTTTGGGTTGGGTTTGCCGCTGGGAAAAAAGCTCTAAAACTGCGGAATTGTGGCTGAATCTACATTGGCTCCAGGTCCTCCTCATCTGAGGCCAATGCAGAGCCATCAGCAGGGCTGGAATAACATAGGGGCTGATGGAGTTGCAACTCCAGGCACATGCCCATGGAAAAGGCCCATTCATTTAAAAATAAATAAATATATATATATATATATATATATATATATTTTTTTTTTTTACTACTCTTCACATGCTCTTGTTTAAGTATGGAAACTTAAGAGGGATTCAGGGGAACAAAACTTGTGTGGACTGGCTGACAATAAAATTAATTAAGGTATAGTTGACACATTGTGCAAATGCTCTTCAGTCTCTTTAACACGGTGGCATGTTCCTTTTGGTTTACACTCACTACATACACATTTTCTCTGTCCAAAGCTATATACCGGGAGCTTCTGCCTGCAAGTAATAAGATAAGAAGAGAAGTGGACAAGTGAGTGATAGCGGACAGTCCTCAGAAAGCGTGGATCAAGCGCATCATTAGATGCATTTATGCCAGGCTCAGGGTGCCATCTGCATATAATGCTCTTAGTTGGCTAGCCTGCAAGATTGGCAGGATGCCTGAATGCATTTATGCCAGGCTGACCTTCTAATTCTTCGTGGAGCCCCGCTCTATTTTTGGGCATGTTCGTTGCTGAAATCCTGCTTCACCGGACACTGTTTTTAGGAGATATGGATTTACTTGAAAGATGAAAGCGAGAGGTTAGCATTGGGAATGTGTTTTCTTATAGCTATATCCTGTGGGTTTTCTTCCAGCACCACCTCCACCAGATACAGGGCACTTGGAAAGTATGCCTATTTTAGTGTTTTCTATTGATAAGATGCTGTAATTAGGCCCAATGAGCTCTTAACCTGGTCCTGGCTATCAGGTGAGTCTGGCGTCAGGTCTGCCATTTAGGCCTGAATGACTGGGAGAGCAAGAGGCCAATATCTTGGGTATGGCCTCCATTTGGTCTCCTAGATTATGGGCAATGTTTACCTATGGTCCCCAATACAGGTAGCACCTCAGTGGAGCAAACTTTGTTGTCCAAGTGAGATAATTTTAAATCTCATGTGTGCTACTGCAGTAAAATTTGCTATACTATACTCGGCTACATCTCCTGAGTACAATACCCTCCATTTATACCTTTGCCAAGTTTATACAAAGATACCAGGCCAAATTAGTTAACGTTTTTTCTTTTTTTTTAAAGAGAAAAGTGAATATTTGTTGCCAACCCTGACACCAATCCAAATGCAAATGTCAACCATAACCCTAATATTACTTATAATGCTAACTCTTACCATACCACCAACCCTAACCCTTAAACACTAACCTTAACTCTAAACACCATATTTTGTGCAATGGGATGCATAAGACTGAATTATGCTTTCATGGGACTTTGACGGTAAGATAACCACAATTAAATAACTCTGTCATGTGTCCTTAAGGAGTTAAAATGGGATGCATAAAAATAAATAATTTATATAAAATTGTAAAGAGAAGTTATTAAGCCTTTCTATTATATCACAATGGAAGTAATTTTCATGCATTTATGCCATGTTAAATGTAAGACTTTTTGTAGCAGTTTGACAAAAAATAGAGGCAATTATACACTGAGAATACTAGAGGTTTGTTAGCCCAGATTGCCTGACAAACTTCAATAGGGTAATGCGGACATTCACTGTAGCATTAGTCGGGTGGCAGATGAGTGACTGGGTTGTCAGTCAAAATTGTTTAAAATTAATAAATGATCCTTTAAAAAAACTACTAGGTAACTGATAATTAATTATTCAGCATTCATTGTCTCTGACAAATATTAGTTCAATTCAGAAACATTAGTGTAAATGTGTGACACAACAGTGACACTAAAATATAAATAAAAAAGTGTAAATACCCTGTTCATTGCTATTTGAAGGAATCAGCTAGGTAATTTAGAGCATTCAGATTCCCAAATTACCAGTAGAATAAAAAATAACATGTACAGTAAATACTGATGACTTGGAAAAAAAACTTTGCTTCAATGCCTCTCATACCTAATCATCCCATCCCTGACTGCTATTTATCTAGTTAGAAAGATCAATTAGTTACCTTTTTGTATTTCCTCTGACTTACCAGCATGGGGGTGTTTGGGAAACTGGGATTTTATTTAACTGTTCCTTGTAGGTGTGTATATATTGCATATGTGCTCCATATAAGGCATCTTCAGGCCCAAGAGGTGTTTATAAAGGTTCTGCAATTCTAATCTTAAATTAATTTCTTTAAATTAGCTCAAGATGGGGAAAGGAATGGCCACACCCATGGCACAGTAGATATTAGAACCTTTTCATGGTAATTGGGAAAATAATTTAACCAAACTTCACTCGGGTCACTACAGTTAATTATGGAGAAAGTATGCATTTGTAACATAACATCAGCAATAAGCAAGAATATGAATTGCTAGTATATTTGATGGAAAAAGCCATGTTCCCCAAACATTTATAGTGATCATAAGTTTGTTTTGCTCAGCTTATGTGATAACATGCCATTTCCTATCAAAATGTAGCCATAACTTTTATTTCCCATAACCCTGTACTAAATCAATTTCTTGTCAATAAGACCCAAAGATAAAATACTGGGATTGTTGGTAATTGCACTGTGATATAGGCTGAAAAAAGACACAGGTCCATCAAGTAACATTTGTTACTGTTTTTGATTCAAAAGAAGTGAAAAACTCAATTTAAAATTAATTTCAATTGTACCACAACATAGGCAAACATTTTTACTGACATTAAAATCACAGTCAGATTTATCTCTCCACATATTCAATAATATATATTTGTTTAATTTTTCCAAATAATATCCAGATGTTGTTTAATATATACACAGAATCTGCTTAAAAAATCCCAAAAAACTCTTTAATCAGAGAATTCCACACCTTGTTGTCAAGAACACTTTTCTTTGCCGTAGGCAAAATCTCTTTTTTTCAACTCTAAATGGATGACCTTTTGGTTTAAACGAAAGTCCTTCTAATAATCAGGTTACCAGACAGCTGTATATATTGGTCCTGTATGCATGTACATATTGATATCATATCCAAGTTCAACTATTTGTTGTAGATCAAATCAAAGGTTTGATTATTTGAAAATCTGCCCCTGTCCAAATTATTAAGTATATGCGTGCACGCTCCTGAAGTAATTCACACCAGACACAAGTTTCAGGTTAATGAAGAACTTGAGGAATGTTTAATCGGGGGGCCAGCATGCCCCTTATATGTGTGTCACTATGTATGTCTGTGGATCTGTTTCAGTATGTATGCCTTTATGTGTATATGTCTGTTTCAGTATGTTTGTCTGTTGGTGTGTATGAGTGTGTGTCAGTATGTGTTTATCTTTGTGTGTGTATATGTGTCCTTTTTGTATCAGTGAGTGTGGAGTTGGGCCCTGGGGCGAGATTTGAGCTTGGGCTTGGAGGCGGGCACCCGGGTGCCCAGATCTTGAGCTGTGTTAGGGGTCCCAAAATTTCTGATGGTGGCCCTGTGTAAGACCATAACAACAGGTTTCCAATTTCCATAACCTATGTTGTTAGGATGTTTAGTTTTGTCCTTTTTTAAAACATTGCATCAAAAAGGTGGGGGAGGGGGAGAAAATGGGTGGAAATTTTGATATCCACCTGCTTGAAACATCATTAATCAACACAAGGCTGTTTATTGCAGGTGTGAAAAGAGGGTTATCAGGTTATTTGGAGGTCTTGAAGACCTTTATTTTATTTTATTTTTTAACTGCTTAACTTGATCTGTTAAAAATTTTAACTGTTATATTGATCTTTCTAATCAATTTACTTTAAAAAACCTTGAGGAACATTTCGAGAGACTGGTCATTTTTGAATTCTGCATTATAGATGGGGAAGTATTTTGAAAATTGAATTTTCATAGAATGTTGAAAGTTATGGAATGTAGGAGAAAGTCTGACAGAGTTAGAAGATTAATTTCAGAGGATAAGTGCAATCTTGGAGATGGTAGTAGAATGATGTCATGATAGCAGAAGTGAGGAGCAATTCCTAGGAAGAACAAGGAAGGTGAGTGACGAACAGTGATACTTAGAGCTCTGTCGGCACGGTTAAGATTGCTATTCCACATACTCAAAATAATTTTTTATGACCATTTTTCATAATGTGTCACTAGTAAATTCCACAGAATCATAGAATGAGCAACAAGACATATGAAATATTACTAGAAATATGAATTAACAAAAATACATGTTGTTATAAAATTGACTGGATTTGAGGATTCTCAATTTTGCGGCTACCAGTAATGCCTAAACTGACAAGCATTTTTTTTACAAACACCCAAAATTTACTTGGCTTATCATATTTAACATGCATTTATGTAAATGGCCCATTTTTTCCCCATAGAAGATGACAACAACATCAAAAACATTATAATGGAGAAATCTTAGTACGTTATGCTATAAGATAATTTACACATACACATCATATCAGGGTGGAAATTCTCCGACCGGCCTCCAAAAATAGAGAATGGAAATTACGCACTTAAATGTTAACATAAAAAATGGCTCTGAACATCGATAATACATATGCAAATCAGTAATTGCATTTCAAAGCAAATGAACTGGAACTGTATTTTTAAACAAGTTGGTGACTAGAGCACAAAGAATTTGTACAACGGAGCTTCTACTCTGGACACAGAAAACAAAAAAAGAAAACTTAAAGGACAAATAAAAGGCAAATAAATAAATAAATAAATATATATATAAACAAGGTAAGAAAAGGAAGGATATATAATAAGAGAGGGTAAAAAAAAGCCCCCATGGGAGTAAGCCAATTCCCCCTAATCCATCTTCATTCTCTCCCTATGTGCAAAGGCAACTCCAGAATAAGGGAAAGCCACTATCAAAGGCAGGGCTTTATTTTATATCCTATAGATCAGGAGGGAGGCAAAGCTTTATTTTCACCAAGAGACATATATTTTATTTCTCTCTTACGGTTTTATGTGTGAGAGATGTCAAAAAGGTAAAATAGATTGCTAATGCATAAGCAAAAGGAAGCTGTTTTGGCATGCTTTGTGTCATGAAGTGTTGCAAGGGGAAGAGATCTGAGATTTAAAGCTGATGAGAGACCCCTGGGAGGCTCTTCTAAAACATCTTTCTTCATAAATTCAAAAACATGGTCAACTCAGCAGGGGAAAAAAGAGCTTTACTTAAAATAGTTGGTCCTGCAAATAAATTTCTGATGCCACACAGAAATGGCATGGACTTTAAACATGGTATGACAGCCTTCATGTTAATAATGTATATTTTTCATTCCCGGCAAAGTCATCTAATAGCCAAGTCTAATATACCATAATCTTGGAGAAATGCTTCCACTTGCACAGAGGCTGTGATATGTTTCATTAAAATCATGTGAAATTCGTACATGGTGATTAGGGAGGGAAAAGTAGAACATCACTCTATTTATAATACCGTATGATTAGTCTGTATGCCAAACACACAGAAATAGTTCTAAATGGTAAAGGTGATTTGTTGCAGGCAGCTCTGAAAATGTGCATGATTCAACATCCATCTTCATGAAATACTTGCGTTTTTAAAGCTGTGCCTGTGTGCGATAGGTAGAGAAAGGTAGAGTCTGCATTAAATGACAGAATAAGGAGTGATATGAAGTAACATTGCAAGAGATGCAATCAGTTAGAAGAAAATTAAGATTTGAGATGAGAAGGAGAGAGGAAGAGGAGGACGAGCAAAAATATAGCAAAGGAAGGGAGAAAAGGTGCAGGGAGAAAAAAATCAATTAGGATTGGATGGTTGCTACAGCGAATGGAGAGAATGTTTCCTTACTCTGTTCTTGATTGCATCGAATAGTTTCATTTTATATAGGCTGAGACAGAATATGTTTGTTGTGAAATATTCCTACAAAAAATAGAATACTGGCCCTGAAGATTAAACGATTTGTATGATGTAACAACACAGATCCAAACTTTCAATAGAAAAAAAAAATAATTATTTTATTTTTATATAGAGCCCTAGCAGATTTCTGTTGCATAAATCTACAAATTTACAGACACGTTGATGTTTAATAGACATTACATTAGGTTTAACATAACAAACGTGAAGCTACTTACTGGATAAGAAGGATAGAGGGCCCTGTTACTTCAAGTTTACAGTCTAGCCAAACACATTAAAGGGACACTTCGGATTGCAATGAAACCATTTTTAAATATCACATTGTAAAGATAATATTATAAATATAAGGAAAAAAAAAAACCTTTTCTAAGGTCCTCAATTTTTTTTGACATTCTTTATTTTTGCAGTGCAATGAAAAACAGACAAGTTTTTGTAAGCAATACCACATGAGTTGATATGACAATAGAAGTTTCAAAAATACAATGTGTGGTATGTCAAGAATGTTGCTTTTTTTATACAGAAACAAAATGAAAGGGAAACAAGATGGGCACTATCTCTGCAGATCATTTTTTAGGTTCTATCCTGTGATGAGTACTGGCATCATTTACATTGTAAAGTAGACATGCATTGCTAGATTTGGTAACACAGTATAGACAAAATTTATCATAATTTATGAACCTTGTACTACACCACAGGGATAAGAGTAGGGTAGTAATAAAATAAAAGGTTATCTCAGCGATTTAATACCACTGGGTAGTGAAATGAAATACTGCAACAGCACAAGAGTATGTCCTGCATAGTACACCGGGAACATGAGAACGAACACAGCTAAGCTGCAATCAGGGACCATGTGCTGCTCATCCGATGCCTAAAGATGGTAAGTCCATGCTGCCACTTCCAATGTCCTCTCCAAGTAGAACTAACCTTCTTGTCCTTAACCAATCGATTGTAGGTCCTCAAATTTGTGTAAACCACAAAACATTTTTTGCTCAGTCTTGAGCAATGCCCGTTCTAGGAAGTAGAAAGTAAGATGGCCTACGAAGTCTGAATTGTATTTCACCCAGCACTGCAAGGATTAAAGTGAAGCGAGAATGGGCTGATTAGCAGAAATCAAAGCTTTATGTACACAGCCTCTGGATCTCATGTTTCAGTAATCATTTTTCTACTTATATAAGCTGTTAGCTGAACTCCATCTTTCATTCAGCTTTGCTGTGTTTCCTATTGGTATATACATCTATGTTTCTGGATAATGCAGCAGAGAAGTCGAAAGACAGGCAGGGAGCACTTTGCACAAGAACCAGTATACTTGTGCATTTGGATTCGAATTTGGGTCTATTGACTCTTTGTCCATATTCCGTATTAGTGAAAAACTATACAGACCCGAACAAAGGACTAGCATGATGGCTGAACATCCGGTATTTGAAGAAACTGCCTGTGACAGCTAAAAAAAAGTGATAATCAATGGGAAAAAATATGATTGATGGCTAGAAAATATTAATTTTCTTCACAGATCATGTGAGAAGTGATCTATATTTATATTTATATAATTATAAATATAGATTTTTATTTACTGCGTCTCCTCTTTTTCCCTCTAAGAGTTATTTGTCTTACTTGAGCTGTGAACCAAATGGCTGGAGAATGTGCAGTGTAGGTCAAAATATATACATATATTTACATTATATATTTAATGTATATTTAGCAGTACACTGAGTGACCTTTTGGTTTGTCCGAATGCTTCTCTGAATCTTTTTTTTTTCACGAATGAATTTTGGCTGAGCCGAACTGTCACATGAATGAGCACCATTCAGAACAAAATTTAAATTTTGGTCAAAATTATTTGGCCGAACTAAACAATCCTGCCATGCTCAAGTCTAGGAACCAGCAAGAAAGGAGTATTTTAGAATGGGACATGCAAAAGAGGAGGCACAGCTGTAATGCAAAATGCAGCAAACCTTTTTTTGGTCAAAACGATTCAAATTAAATTAGCAATAAAATAGAGCTAATTATTAGACTAAAAGTTATATAATACATAAATATTTTGTTAGTGTATTGAGTGTCCCTTTGACAGTTACCATTAATTTTACCAACATAGTTAATGAATAAACATAAATGAAGCAATGGTTAGATCTGGTACTTGACCTCCAGCTAAAGGAACTTGCAAATATCTCTACTGCTCTATTTTACATGTTTAAAAAAATATATTTTTTTTAAATTTATTTTTTATAATGCTGATATCTCCAATAATTTGCAACTCATCTCAACAAGACATATTGTAACAGATGAATAGGCTTAGGGCATCCGGTGGCTAGTGTAAAGCATCGATCACTATAAGCTCTTTGGGAGCTAAATGCTCTTGTAACCTGAATGGTAGTTTATTGATGGAATGGTAAAACCTTTGCTTTAAAGGAACTATTATCACAACAGTTCACTGTAGTGGTTATGGTAGCAGGAGTGCCCAGGTGCACCCTCTTTTTTTAAGTAGTCAAACAATTTCAGAAACCTCTAGTTAAAAATTTATGCTGACCCTTTTTTGCATAACAAAACTTGTTTATAAACCTTTAAGTGTACAAAATAAGTACCTTCCACTTTTTTCCTATAATGCATTAGGCCAGCATGTTAAACCGATAACCTTCTTCTCTGAGGTATAGTTCTTCATTCCAGTCCAGCAATGCTTGTGTTTTACATACAAGCTGTCACATTTTTATTGCAGGCTTGATTTCCATACATTACTGATAAGAGAGATCTGAATGAAATGAATGCTGACATGTAACCTCCTCATGCCTGAATTAAAGAGCCAACTGTATTCATTTGTTTTTTGTTTGGCTTGTATTGTCGTAGATTCAATTTCCCCAAATTTGCTGAAGAAATGGCACTCATGTTATTCTATTGACACATTCAGAAGCTCTTTTTCTGGACGCGTATCCTCATATAAAAGATAAAAACCAGCAACAATACAAGAGAGCAACAGTCACAGGCACAATCTAATACATGCCAACCAAGAATGTCTTTTCAAATCATTTAGGCTCCAGAAAGCCACATTTTCTTTTCAACATCTGAAGGCTGATGAAAAGACTAAAATCTACTTGAAGTAACAAAAAGTCAACAAAGATAAAGCAGGTTTATATTGATGCTATTTCTCAGCACAGAAATGTAACACAATACACAGCCTTAAATTTAGCCTGATTCAACTGAAACAATTAATTGGTGTGTTAATAAAGCAAATACACAATATTGGCATGTACTATGTCAGAATGAATTAGAACAAATGTTACAATGTACTAAATGAAAAGAGTGCAGATATACAGTCATGGGGGGGAAAAAGTACACCGTCTTTGAATGCTATGTTTTTACATATCAGGACATAATGACAATCATCTGTTCCTTAGCAGGCCTTAGAATTAGGTAAATACAACCTTAGAGGAACAACAGCACAGGACATATTACACCATGATCATGATTTAATTAACAAAAATAAAGTACTAATGGTCAAGTCATGTCTGAAAAACTAAGTACACCTTATGATTCACTAGCTTGTAGAACCACCTGTAACAGCAATAACTTGAAGTAATTGTTCTCCGTATGACTTTATTAGTCTCTCACATAGCTGTGGAGGAATTTTGGCCCACCTTTCTTTACAACGCTCCTTGAGGTTTGCCGTTATTTGTTTATGCACAGCTCTCTTGAAGGTCATTTAAATCATATTGAGGTCGGGACTTTGACTGGGCCATTGCAGCACCTTGATTCTTTTCTTTTTCAGTAATTCTGTTGTAACTTTGCTAGTGTGCTTGGGATCATAGTCCTGTTGCATGATCCAATTTCCGACATGCTTTAGCTGTCGGACAGATGGCCTCACATTTGACTCTAGAATACTTTGGTTTATAGAGGAGTTCATGATCAACTCAATGACTGCAAGGTTAATAGGTCCTGTGGCTGTAAAACAAACCCAAATCATCATCTCTCCACCCCCGTGCTTGACAGCTGTTATGAGGTATTTGTGCTGATATGCAGTGTTTGGTTTTTGACAAACGTGGCACTGTGCATTTTGGCCAAACATCTCCACTTTGGTCTTCTCTGTCCAAAGGATCTTTGTTCAGATGCATCTTTGCAAACCTAAGCCATGTTGCCATGTCCACTTCTTTGAAGATTGGCAGCTGTCTTGAATGTTTTCTACTTTTGAATAATTTTTCTCATTGTAGATTGAAGGACTTTAAATTGATTGTAAATGGCCTTAGAGGCCTTCCCAGTTTGATGGGCAGCAACTATTGCTTCTCTAATATCATTGCTGATGCCTTTTCTCCTTGGCATTGTATTAACACATACATGAATGCTCCAGACCAGCAAACTACTAAAACGTTTGCTTTTATAGAAGTGGTTCTGCATCTGTCTGCTACTTAGCCACTAAATTCATATGGAAAAAGTAAGAGTGTAATTAGTTTCTCCCACATTGCTTCTCCATTTTGGACACTCATGACCCAGTGTAATATTTATGTGTTGATGTGTTGTTGTTCATTTGAGGATCTATTTACCTAACTTTAAAACTTGCTAAGGAACAGATGATTGTTATGTCCTGATATGTAAAACCATGCAATTCAAAGAGGGTGTACTTTCTTTTTCCTATGAGTGTAAAATGTAAATGAAAAGTTGCACACTATGATCTTCCTCCTATTCCCTTCCTTCCTTCCTCTTCCTCTCTCTCTCTCTTCATGTGCACATGTGACATCACACATAATACTCCCATTATGAGATTAGCTTTGAGAGATCTCAGCCTGTATGTGGAAATTATATTATAAGTAATAGGTGATTTCTACTTTATGCTTTAGGCCAGGGCTGTCCAACCTGCGGCCCCCCAGATGTTGCTGAACTACAACTCCCATGATTCTTTCAATGAAACAGAGAGCCAGGGAATCATGGGAGTTGTAGTTCAGCAACATATATGGGGCCGCAGGTTGGACAGCCCTGGTTTAGGCAAGCATTCTAAAAACAATAATTTGTTCAATACGCCACATCTCTCAGATAATCCTTAATAAAGTGAATTTGTTATATTTTATTCTGGGGATAAAAATATAGTTACGTTGTTTTTATTTTGTTTTCATATATTTTTGTTACTCACTGATCATTGTTTCATTAATTATATTGTATTTCAGCAAACCTGTAAATAATCATTCTTGCTTAGTTTTTAGTTGCCTAACTTTCTCAAGTATATAATAATTGATGCAATAGATTTATTCTATTTTTAAATTGTTTATTGATTTTCTTACGATGGCAATCTATGTCTTCTTCGTTTAATTTATTTTCATGTTTAGAGACTAATTGTTTGATCTTTGATTCTTTGTTGTATATAGTGTCATCTTATTATAAATAAATTTTGCATTCTTTCTTCAGAAATGGAATGTGATTATTTGAGTTTATTGTCCACAAGGCTACACCTGTTTATCAATACTTGTACACATTTAGTAAATAATTCAGATTTATTTCTTGACAATACAAAAGGTAATTTATTAACAGCATTTAGAAACAGTGTAAAACAGATAAAGATGAAAGCACTATGAATTTTAACGACAAACCAATATGAATAATTTTAGTGTCAATCTTTTTCTTTTAACTTTCTAATTTTTTTGTCGATTGACTGTGTTCCTGTGGAAACAGAAAGCCAATGGTGGAACGCATCTGTCATAGTGCAGGATCACAAGCAGCGCCCAAGAAATTACTGACTCGAAAATTGGATGAGATATCGATCGTGACTGGGTTAGAAGGGCGGTCCTCTTCAGACAGATTTCCACTGGAGGAGAAGCAACCTATTAGGAGCTCCGAAATCAGCAGACACCCTTGGATCCACCTATCAAGATATGCAGTTAGCCCTATTTAAAGGAACTATGGGGGGATTATGTTAGAATGCAATTTTATTGTCTTATGCTATATTTATTTACTTATTGTCCCTGAGGAAGTCCTCATTGTGTGGAAGAAATACCTTTGTGTGGAAGAAATAGTTTTTGTATTTTATGGGCTTATTTTGCCTTAAATAAATCTTGATTAACCTGATCCTGACACTTGAGATTCCTTTCTGGGACAACCATCAGTTCTTGGCACCAAGGAAAGCAGATGTAACTACAATCTCAACTCCCTTAAAGGGAAAGATTTAAGGCACTCATAGTATCGATTTCTTGTGAGTGCAACCAATATCACACTTATTACTTGTATATCACAGTACATAGTGTTGTTAATTTATCTTGCAGATACACAGCTGTATCCCATATTTGTATTTATCTATATTGTGTTGTAAAGGGCTTGCTATTTGGGAAGGCCCTTTGGGAAGCTGTACCTATTTAAGGTCACATACTCTTGTTTATATATTTTTTCTCACCCATCACACGTGGGTATATAGGTGGCGTGTCTATATATATATATATATATATATATATATATATATAGAGTATATAGTGGCACCCTATTATTAATTAATTTTGCGTTCTTACTTCACAAATTGATTGTGATTATTTGAGTTTAGTGTACACAAGACTACACCTGTTTATCAATATTTAATAAATAATTCAGATTTATTTCTTGACAATACAAAAATAAAGATTTATCAACAGCATTTACAATACAAAAAATTATTTATCGACAGCATTTAGAAACCGTGTAAAAGCACACAAAAACAAGACAGTAACACAAGAGGAAGTTGTAATGGTTGTTATGCAATTCCTCCTCCCCCCCCCCCAAAAAAAAGATAAAGATGAAAGCACTGTGGATTTTAATGACAAACCAATATGAATAATTTTAGCGTCAATCTTTTTCTTTTAATTTTCTAATTTTTTGCCGAATGACTGTGTTGATTATATTTTAATTAAGTATCCTATCATAATGATGCATACACAAAACACATATTAATACACCCATTGGGAATATACACCACCATGCATAATATTCACCTTGGTCTTTCCCATGTTTTGTTGCATTCAAATGTGAAATTAAATTGGATTTTTATTAAAATTTTTAACATCTGTTTTTCCAACATATATTACTTTTAGAATATGCAAGCCTTTTCTTATTGTGACACATTAATATTTTGAATCAACAGCACACAAATATTTGTTTCAAAGGTTGAGCTTGATGGACTTGAGTCTTTATTTTATTCAACCTAGATTACTAGGTAACTAGGTCACTAATTTAATGAAGCAAAAAAAAAAAAAATGCTGGTTGATTAAGTATTAATCTCCATTGTTTTGTTTGAAATCACTAAAACAGTTTTGGTGCTATCAGTTGCCTTCAGAAGTCACATGATTTGTTGAATGTTGTCCATCTGTGTGCAATTAAAGTATCACATGGTCTCAGAATAAATACACCTGCATCTAGAAGGCCTCAAAGTTTGTTGGAGAGTACATCTAAACAAGTAGTATCACAAAGACTAAAAAGCTGTCAAGGTTGGGATTGCGTTCTGGAGATTTCCAATCTTTGAACATTACCTTGAGTACTACCTGTATTATGTTCATGAGTATAATTAATGGAAATAAAAAACTCTAGGAAAGGTTGTCCACCAAACGTAGTTAGTTTTATATCTTTTTATACAGTTATCAGCCTCAAAAGTATCCTCTGCTGTAGATAGTCAGAAAGTAACAGATCTAAATAATAAAAAATAATGTATTAAAATAGTACCATTTTGATACATTATTTCTTTATCACTGAGATTTCTTACTTTCTGACTATGCACAGCACAGGATCCTCTTTTGAGATTGATAACTGTTTAAAAAGATTAATAAAATATGCAAATCATGACACAGCAAACTATACATTTGACATTCTATATTGTAAATAGGAACCTAAGGATTTGTTGTTGAAAAAAATCAGTTTCTGTTTGGAGTTTGACAGTATTCTTGCAGGAAAAACAAACTTGTGGGAAAAAAAAGACATTCTCGAATCTGACGAGGTTTAAAATAAAACTTTTTGTCCTAAAATTTAAGGTTCAAAATGGTTTTATTTCTGGTGTTTAGGAATGCATGTCTTTTCTGGATTTTTCAAAACACCCCACAAGAACTGCCATTTTGGAGATGCTATGACCCAACTGTCTAACCATCACTATTTGGCCTTTGTCAAAGACACTCAGATCTTTTCACTTGTCAATTTTCCTTGCTTCCAACTCATGAAATTCAAGAACTGACCATTCACGTTCAAGAACTGACCATTCACCATTCACGATTCCTTCATAGGTGCCATTGTAACATTACAATCAATGTTATTAACTTCACCTGTCAGTGGTTTTAATGTTGTCATTGATCACTCTTTGGAAATGAATTGAAACTAATTTGCACGTGTAAGGCATGCTATGTAAAATAAATGGTGACAAATCCAGTAATATCTGTTTTAATTTCAGGTTGTGGCACTACAAAATTTGGATATATTAAAGGGGAGGGGGTGTAAATTCTTATGCTAGGCACCATGCCACAGTGTTAGAGAGACTGAAGCAGCAAGTGTATCTGCATAGTGCGCAAAGTCAGCTTTACATTGACTAATTTCATTGTCAGCCAGTCCACACCAGTTTTCTTCCCCTACATCCCTCTTAAGTTTTCATACTTAAGCAAGAGCATGTGAAGAGTAGTAAAAAAAAAAAAAAAAATGACTTATGCCTGGAGCTGCAGCTCCATCAGCCCCTATGTTAATCCGGCCCTGCTAGGCACTGAATATAGCAAAAATGCCTCATTCCAAACTGCATGTTACAGTAAAAATAAAATATTCTGAACATAACATGGATGGTTGACCTTAGTGCATTTTTTTGTATAAGGTTATGGTATTTCTTCTTAAACCACAACAGTAATGTCTTGATAAAAATTACATCTTCCCCATTTCTCTCAAACAGGATATCGGCAATGAAAAGAGAATCTCCATTTCAAGCATGAGGTACTCTTATTTGGGCACATCCTCTCACTGGAAATGAGATGGATCCCCTGCTGGGATTAATATTCAATTGCAGAGTCAATCCTTTTCATCAACAAAACTCATCAGTTGGATCATTGCCTCAAGATAAGCCAATGAGTGCTGAGGCTCAGGGTGGGGGTGGACAGACTTAATCATGGTCTGCAATAAGAAGTGCGCTCACACTCATATAACTGCTTGAGAAACGGTGTATGACAACTTACTACAAAGATAGCTGCATAATAAATCTTCACAAACTCTATATTTGGCTCTTTGTAGTCAGCGAGTTAAAAAAAAGAGGGATGAACATATAAAATCACTTAAACTAACCACAGAAAAAGAGGATTCATTTTTTTTTTCTGATACAAAATAATAATACGCAGATTTGTTATTTTCATTGGGATTTGTTCACTAAACAGTAGGACAAAGCCGAACTGCAAAATTTAGGCCAAGGTAGCTGATTTGGAAAAATAATAATTGGGCTATTATATCTTTAATTTAGCAAATAGATTGGCAATTCATCACAAATATTTGTTTAGTGAGAACCCCAATGTGTTTTACCAGGAATAATACAATGAGATTTCTTTGACATTCACAAATGTTTTTGTTATTTATGTTGTATGTGTCATGTACATGACTGTTCACAAAAGTGAGACTTGTCAGAATTTCAATTTAATATCAGAGCAGACAAAATGGAAGCATGGATGATTTAGAGAAATTTCCAATTTGGCTATTTTAGCCTATATTTGAAATTCACCTTGAATTCACTTTGAATTTCTGACTTTCGTGAATAGCTATGTACGTGTCACAATAACAACAACATTTGTGAAAATCAAAGAAATCTCAGTGTATTAGGAACTCCAACAATTTTCACTTTAATGAATAATTGTGTTAGGACCATTAAGGTTATGAACACCATGTATTACTGTTCCAGGTACGAGTATTTTTATAAAGTTTTTGTGCCATTATATTATGCATTAAAAAAATACAGATAGAGGGGCAAGTAATTATCAACTGTTATATTAAACATGCAAAAACATGCAAAAACCTCCATAAGCCAACTTGCCAGTTATACTAACCACATTGTTTTATTTCTGGTGTTTAGGAATGCATGTCTTTTCTGGATTTTTCAAAGTTCTTCATATATAGAAATATGAAATGATATTGTGAAACAACAGCGTAACAAGTTAGCAGTTCATGCCAACATTCACAGTGAGGTAGAGTGGACATTATTTGGAATTCAGAACAATGGGATAACTCAGATAACGCTGTCAGGGTTTATCCACTACAGTTAGAATTCAAAGTGAATTTAAAATTTAAGGTGAAAATATCTGAAATGGAAAAATTTAATTTTGCCTTCAATTTGGATACTCTGGTCTCAAATTAGCAAATAATTTAGAATTCTTACTTTAGTGATTAACCCTGTCAGTGTGTCTGTTGGAGTATATGCAGCGTTTAGAGCAAAAACATTAGTGAAAATGTGTACCCAAAAACAAGGTTGCCAGAATAGTGAGGTTAAAAAGAAGTAGTATATAAAGGGGTATATAAAGTGGCACAAGATTGTGAAAGAGAGCCTCTCAACTGGAAAACTAGGAAAATAAAGAACAAAATAATGCAAGAGAAGAGCAAAAAGTATGTGTGAGAACAGTAGTGAATGAGAAAGAAAAACATTGAGCTAAAGCAGCAGAGGAGTAAGGTGACCGTTTCCACTATCCCATGCTTGGACAAGGAGAGGCATGGATAGCGAAGAAAAAAATAAAAGGAAGTGGCTCAGGTGGGTTGTAGTGGCTATGCAGCCTCATAAGCAGCAAACTACAATGCAGTTTGGTGTGTTTCATAAGGAGTGTTCTGATACCTTTATATCATGGCTAGCATTAAGTTTATCAGCAGTTTGAGCTACAGTAACTCTTCCGTGTGATTGGACTAGACGGGCTAGCCTTCACTCCCTACGTGCATCAATGAGCCTTGGGCATCCATGGTCCTGATGCTGATTCGGCGAGTACTAACCTCTGTGTACAAGGAACACCCCACAAGAACTGCCATTTTGGAGATGCTATGACCCAACTGTCTAACCATCACTATTTGGCCTTTGTCAAAGACACTCAGATCTTTTCACTTGTCAATTTTCCTTGCTTCCAACTCATGAAATTCAAGAACTGACCATTCACGTTCAAGAACTGACCATTCACCATTCACGATTCCTTCATAGGTGCCATTGTAACATTACAATCAATGTTATTAACTTCACCTGTCAGTGGTTTTAATGTTGTGATTGATCAGTGCAGATAATAGTTCAGGGGTTTTCCATATTTCTACAATTGCAAACTCAAGTGTCTAAAGCAGTGGTTCCAAAACTTTTTTAGATTCAAGACGCCCTTAATATTTCAGTATTTTTCCAAGGCACCCCAAGTCAAAATTTCTAGTTTGTATATCTGTACAGCGCTGCGGCATTTGCTGGCGCTATAGTGTAATGTACAGTATTGGTGTTTGAAGGGATGCTTGTATACATTTATTGTGTTTTAATATAGGGGTGTGATTGTATGTAATGTTTGCGTTTGATTGCAGGGGTGTGTCTGAATGTAATGTTCACTTTTAAATGTGGATGCACATTTGTGTGAAGTATTTGTGTTTGAGTGAAGGGGTGTGTTTGTATGTAATATTTGTGTTAGATTGCAGGAGTGTGCTTGTATGTTGTGCTGTTGTTTGCCTAATTGGATGTATGCACATACACTACCACATACATACATACTTACACAGATATTCATGCACATTAACACACAGATGCATATAAATACACCAACACATACACACAAATTCATATAGACACAGACACATACACACATATAGATACTCACATACACACACATAGATACACACCGACATGTACACACATGCACCCTGACACACACAAACATTTATACATGCCCACAACATGACACAGATACACACCCTGACACACAGAAGCACATACACAGATGTGTGCGCACACACAGACGCACACTGACATGTATATGTATATATAATTATTATTTTATTATTTATATAGCGCCATTACATTGCGTAGCGCTGAACATTGGGATATACACAGATGCACACCCTGACACACACACTCACAAACACCCTGACACACACACACTCACTCACACACATACACTCATACATACACTCACGCACATACAAACACTCATACACATACACACACTCAAACACACACACACACTCTTGGAAAAATTGTCAAGATATATATGTGTTTTATTCAAAAATTGAGTTACAATAATGTTTTGAATGTATTGCAAAATAATCGGGGGTTGGGGTGGTTGTGGTTAAAATAGCTGCTCGGTTATTTAACTTGACAAGTGGGAATAAACACATTTTACACTGAAAATTTCCAGTATTTGCAGAATGAACATACATACACACACACATGGATCACATACTTGCACGTTACAGGGGCAACATACATACATTTCAATCTTAAAATGTCTTAAAATGTTTAAATGTATCTATAATGCATACACCATAACAAAATACTACACATAAATCAAAGGATCTAATGTTGACACAATGGATGGTCACAATGCAGCATGCCGTTGACTTCATAGCATCTTTATTACTAGAGTCATCTAAGGGCATTGTGTTAGATGTGTAACAGTCAAGTTTCTCAAAGATCCTACTTGAGATGATTGCAGTATTCATAGCCTGTGTCCAAGACTACATATGTTCCCATGTACCACAGAAGAGTGGGGGCACTGCAATAAGAAGTTTATGCTATCCTTGGCGAACCTCATGTCTCAGGTATTCAATTGACTATAAGGAAGACTCAATTGTCACACCCTGAGTTGGCCCCACATCCTCTTAACTAGGGATAATGGCAATGCCATGAATACCCAAATGGTCTGTGATATCAATCTGAAGACTATACATGTCTGGCCATGATTCCTCTAGAAGCTCTGTGTTTTCCAGCTCTGCGGAAGATAATCTAATGGGGTTGGCTGCCTAGTATGTAATGCTCAGTTGCACTACCACTAATTGTGCCCTTAAACATGATTACCAAATGACACACACTCTTCTCTTATAAGACAAACCTGTCAAATTACTTCCATATCATTTAAGTGGCTGCGGCATGAGAACTTAGAGATAAGGGAGAGAATATACAACAATATTTTGTTTGCCTCCTTCATAACACTGTTGTAAATATTTCCTCATCGACAGTAGGGTGCAATTCTACTCTACTAATAAAAAGATGCCACACATGTAACTCACTATAATGAAAACTACTCTACCTATAAAGTTTTTTTTTTTTTTTAGCAAACTACCTTGTTTCTTTTCACATTACAGGTGCACTGAATCTGCTGTTACACCCCATCACCTTAATTCTAATCCTTAACTTAAGATCAACAAAAATGGCAATAGTTAGTAATAGTGTTGCAAAATGTGATTCCATTGTGAGAACAACATGTCAATATCTATCCTATGCATGAATCAAAAGTCATCAAAATGATTGTAGAAGAATTTGAGCAGCCAGCTATCAACTCAACACCTCAAATAAAAAGTACTTATGCAAAGATAAAGAAAATCACCAAGTATATAAACGTTAACCAAAAGGTGTCTAACACCCCAAAACCAAAAAAATAAATTAGTATGATAGTTAATACATATGATAGTTAATACAATGTTAAGCCAGTCAAGCCATAAGATTTTACCTCACTCTTGATTTCATAAAGACCCCCCCAAAAAAAATCAAAGAAAACATATACCTCGCAGTAAGTAACAAAAATGTTGTGGTCTTCCAACTCTTGTTAGCGTACTATAACACGTTAGAAGCATCACTTTCCTTTATTTAAATAGATTGTAACTCAATTTACACATTAGGTTTCTTTGCCAATTCTCATTCTGACTTCTACCAACAGACTAGAGTATGATGTGCTGCTTATCACTGACATGTATGTAACTGAAGAACATACATGTTGAGATTCACAATTAGCAATCTTTCTGCATTGATGCAATCTAAATCAAGCATATCAATTAAACTGTTAATGGCTCCCAACTGATTCATCTCCTGCAACTGTCAGTAAAAAACAAAAAAGAAACAAACCCAACCCCCCCCAAAAAAAACCCCCACACTAAGTCTTCATTGAATACCATTCTACCAATCTACTTCCCTTACCTTTTGTGTCACTTTACCCCACTCCCTCTAGCATGTAATCTCATTGAGCAGGGCCATCAACCCCTCTGTTTCTGTGTGTCAAACTTGTCTGGTTACAAATACATGTTATAGAAACATAGAATGTGACGGCAGATAAGAACCATTCGGCCCATCTAGTCTGCCCAATTTTCTAAAAACTTTCATTAGTCCCTAGCCTTATCTTATAGTTAGGATAGCCTTATGCCTATCCCATGCATGCTTAAACTCCTTTACTGTGTTAACCTCTACCACTTCAGCTGGAAGGCTATTCCATGCATCCACTACCCTCTCAGTAAAGTAATACTTCCTGATATTATTTTTAAACCTTTGTCCCTCTAATTTAAGACTATGTCCTCTTGTTGTGGTAGTTTTTCTTCTTTTAAATATAGTCTCCTCCTTTACTGTGTTGATTCCCTTTATATATTTAAATGTTTCTATCATATCCCCCCTGTCTCGTCTTTCCTCCAAGCTATACATGTTAAGATCCTTTAACCTTTCCTGGTAAGTTTTATCCCGCAATCCATGAACCAGTTTAGTAGCCCTTCTCTGAACCCTCTCTAAGGTATCAATATCCTTCTGAAGATACGGTCTCCAGTACTGTGTACAATACTCCAGGTGAGGTCTCACCAGTGTTCTGTACAATGGCATGAGCACTTCCCTCTTTCTACTGCTAATACCTCTCCCTATACAACCAAGCATTCTGCTAGCATTTCCTGCTGCTCTATTACATTGTCTGCCTACCTTTAAGTCATCAGAAATAATCACCCCTAAATCCCTTTCCTCATATGTTGAGGTTAGAACTCTATCAAATATTCTGTACTCTGCCCTTGGGTTTTTACGTCCAAGATGCATTATCTTGCACTTATCCACATTAAATGTCAGTTGCCACAATTCTGACCATTTTTCTAGTTTACCTAAATCATTTGCCATTTGGCTTATCCCTCCTGGAACATCAACCCTGTTACATATCTTAGTATCATCAGCAAAAAGACATACCTTACCATCAAGACCTTCTGCAATATCACTAATAAAAATATTAAAGAGAATGGGTCCAAGTACAGATCCCTGAGGTACCCCACTGGTGACAAGTCCAAGCTTCGAATATATTCCATTAACTACAACCCTCTGTTGCCTGTCACTCAGCCACTGCCTTACCCATTCAACAATATTGGAATCCAAACTTAAAGATTGCAGTTTATTGATAAGCCTTCTATGTGCAACAGTGTCAAAAGCCTTACTGAAATCTAGGTAAGCAATGTCTACTGCACCACCCTGATCTATAATTTTAGTTACCCAATCAAAAAAATCAATAAGATTAGTTTGGCATGATCTCCCTGAAGTAAACCCATGTTGTCTCTGATCTTGAAATCCATGTGTTTTTAGATGTTCATCAATCCTATCCTTTAACATGGTTTCCATCACTTTCCCCACTACTGAAGTAAGGCTTACTGGCCTATAGTTGCCCGACTCCTCCCTATTACCTTTCTTGTAAATGGGCACAACATTCGCTAACTTCCAATCTTCTGGGACTACACCTGTTAACAATGATTGGTTAAATAAATCTGTTAATGGTTTTGCTAGTACACCACTAAGCTCTTTTAATAGCTTTGGGTGTATTCCATCAGGTCCCATTGACTTATTTGTCTTTACTTTTGACAGTTGAAATAGAACCTCTTCCTCTGTAAACTCACGTGTAATAAATGACTCATTTATCCTTTTTCTCAACTGAGGTCCCTTTCCTTCATTTTCTTCTGTAAATACAGAACAAAAATATTCATTGAGGCAGTCAGCCTGACCTTTATCCTCTTCTACATACCTTCCTTCTTTTGTTTTTAATCTAACTAATCCTTGTTTTACTTTTCTTTTCTCATTTATGTATCTAAAAAATGTTTTATCCCCCTTTTTTACTGTCTGTGCTATTTTCTCTTCTGTGTGTGATTTGGAAGCTCTTATAACTTGCTTAGCCTCTTTCTGCCTAATCTTATAGATCATTTTGTCTCCCTCACTCTGGGTTTTTTTATAATTCCTAAATGCTAACTTTTTGTTTTTAACTATTTTGGCCACATCTGCGGAGTACCACAGTGGTTTCTTGAATTTTTTGCTTTTACTGACAAGCCTAATGCAATTTTCTGTTGCCTTCAATAGTGCAACTTTTAAATAATCCCATTTCTCTTGGACTCCATTTAAATTGCTCCAGTCTGATAATGACTCCTCTACCCATATTCTAATTTTAGAAAAGTCTGTTTTTCTAAAGTCTAAAACTTTTGTTTTTGTGTGGTGTGACTCAGTCACTGTTCTTATATTAAACCACACTGACTCATGATCACTGGATCCTAAACTTTCACCTACAGTAACATCTGATACTAAATCTCCATTTGTTAACACTAAATCTAGTATGGCCTCTTTACGAGTTGGCTCCTCAACAACTTGTTTTAGAGACAAACCCAGTAGGGAGTTTAGAATATGTGTGCTCCTGGCACAAGTAGCTAATTTTGTTTTCCAATTTACATCAGGAAGATTAAAGTCACCCATGATGATAACTTCCCCTTCATTGTCATTTTAGCTATTTCCTCAACTAGTAGATTATCTAACTCTTCAATTTGTCCTGGGGGCCTATAAATCACACCTACACGAGTTACTGTGTGATTACCAAATTCTAACGTAGCCCAAACGGACTCTATGTTTGCCTCACTAACTTTTATTAGGCTAGATTTTATGCTATCCTTCACATACAAGGCCACCCCTCCCCCTTTCTTGCCTTCCCTATCTTTCCTATATAAAGAGTACCCTGGTATTGCTATGTCCCAGTCATTTTTCTCATTGCACCATGTCTCAGTAACAGCGACTAAATCTACACTATCAGTTGCCATTATTGCCACAAGTTCATGGATCTTATTCCCTAAACTGCGAGCATTTGTAGACATGACTCTAAGCTTATCATTTTTTAACACACTTGCTACAGGCACCTTCTGTCCTTGTTTTGGGGGACAATTGGATTGATGTTTTATCACCCTTTTGCCCCCCCCCCTCCTAGTTTAAATACATCCTAGCAAAACCTCTGAACTGCTCACTGAGAACATTTGTTCCCTTTTGAGAAAGATGCAAACCATCTTTTTTGTACAGCTTATCTCCATTCCAAACAGAGCTACCATGAGAAATAAAGCCAAATCCTTGCTCCCGACACCATTCACCAAGCCACAAATTATAATTTTAACTGCAATCTTTAAGTTTGGATTCATGTTTGTTAGTCCACCAATTGTAAAGTGCTAAGGAGTTTGTTGGCACTAAATAAATATAATTATAATAATAATAATAAATAGAACGGACTACATGGAACTCAAAAATCTTCATAGTTCAGGAAAATCACATGATACATAGTTTAATCAATTAAAGCTCAAACATGCTATTATTATTATTATTATTATTTTCTTCTGATTATTATTATTGTCATTTATATTGTGACAACTTATTATGCCGTGCTTAATGTAACAACAATTTAACAACAGATTAGACAAACTATTATAAGATATAACAGGAAAAATAGGTTAAGTTGTTTCCAAACCAGTCTTCAAGGCATGCCTACCCGTCCAGGATTTAGGATTACCTAGTTGTGTCAATGTGCTTTTTTTTTCTTCTCTAAAAACACTTTGGACACAACTGGGTAATCCCTAAACCCTGGACTGATAGGCGTGCCTTGAAGACTGGTTTGGAAACCGTTGATCTAGAGCAGGGGTTCACAACCCAGTCCTCAAATACCCCCTACCAGTCCAGGATTTAGGTAGTTCCCTGTTGTGTGTCAAGTATTTTTTTTCTTTCTTTCTAAAAACACCTTAGTCACAACTGGGTAATCCCTAAATCCTGGACTGTTAGGGGGTACTTGAAGATTGGGTTGGGAACCACTGATCTAGAGGATTGAAAAGCAAATAAAAGTAATTTGAAATGCATTTTAGATCAAAAATTCAACTTGACTTCACTAATTTAATAAAATAAGACAAGTTTGGGGACATAACATCTTCAATTTACAATCTCTAGTTAAATAACATATGAATGTACATTCAATGTGCATATTAGGCACACCAATATATTAAAATATATTTTGTTGATTCGATAAATGAAAAGAAGTTAACAATCTTTGAGTGAAAAAAAAACACTTTTCCTTACAGAATACTCTACTAGTTCAGAAATAATCTGAAGCTGTCTCTCATACACTGTGTGTTTGCAATCAATCTGAAGATTTTTAATAATTCAAGTCTGGAGAATGGAAAGACCATACCGAAACTTTAATTATTAATTTCTTTAAGTAGTTTGTGATTGATTTTGAATTGGACCATTGTCTTACTGGAATATCCAACAACGTTTCAGCTTTCAGAATATCTTGATATTTAGTAAAATCATTTCTCCCTTCTATCTATACAAAATGTTCTGTGGAAGCCAAACAACCCCAAAATTTGTGAAATAGCTCTGGAGAAAAATATATATTAATGTGAATAAAAATAATACAATGCTTGCACCACTGGTCTTTGTGTTATATTTCTTGTGTCCACTTTCTTATTTAATATACTTGAACATTGATGTGTTTTTATGTTTTAGTTTTAGGATATGCTGAAATATAAATAAACAAACAAGGTGCTATCTAACATACACCAACATGCAAAAGTGAAAATAAGAAAAAAGTGGAGCATGTAAAGAAGATTTTGTGCTATATCTTTAAAAAAATTTTACTTTGATCTTATACCATATGTAGCGAGTTAATTTGACATAAGACCTATAAAACAAATAGAAATTGCATAACATTGCATAGTCAGCAAATTCAATGTGGCAAAAGTGATAATACAGAATTTATAATGGTGTTGGCACTCAACCTCTAAGCTATATACAAACAAAAAATCAAAATAATACCGCACTCAAATAAATCCAAGAAATAATTTAATAAAAAAAAATATATATATTGCCATTATATAGAAGAAGGCAGAAACAGGTACTATAGCATTTCATACAAAGCAAGGTACCTGCCACAAAATATGTAGAAAAATAAATATATATAATAAAATCACATTTCATAGTATATACAAGTCAAATAAGGCATAAGTTGAACAATTGCACAAAATGGAGAAGTTTACAATAATAGTCAATAATCTGGTGGATCTAATAGTTTATAAATGATAATATCACTATAGCCCACAATTAAAAAAAGGAGATATAGGTGTTCTTTGAAAATACTTGTATGGATCAAAAAATAAACAAATAGAATATGTACTAAAAATTAAAATAAAAAAAAAATAAAGAAAAATAAAAAAAGAGGCAAAAAGTCGTACAAATAAAAATAACAAGTCCAGTATACAAAAAATTGTGTACAAGCCACTGAATGCTTCTGGAAAAGTAAACAAAAATATTCTAAAAATAATGGTTGGATCTGACCAAATTGAAGGTAGTCTGTCCTGGAAAAAGAGTCTCTATTAGCTTGTGTATCATCCATTAGGCAATGATCCATATGTTGTTAGAGCAAGGAGGATGAACAAGGATTGCATGAGATCTCTCAGTCACTTATAGGTGCTTCAGGAAAGTTTTATAGGTGCTTCCTGAGATTCTCTTGCTGTGGAGATATGCAGTTTTATCGTATCTGTTTGTAAGTGCATTTGTCCATTAAATTGTTTTATACTGTAGAGTATTGCACATCTTCTTCTCCTTTACACCTATAGAATATAGTGAAGATTTTTTTGGATCAAGATTTTTGCTAGAGATTTACCTCTATGGAGCGATGTGCCTATAACTGAGATCTCACAGTCACTTATAGGTGCTTCAGGAAAGACAGTTTGATGTCTTTTCTATTATTATGTTTTTTTTATTTTTATTATTTTACTTTTTTTTTTTAAATATGTGTGTATTTATATATCAAAAAACAATACAATGCCTGCGGTAAGCCAACCCAATATATTGAACAAAAACCAAAATGTCAGCGCACTCTCAGGGCTTTCAAAACATGTAAAACTATTGTAGTGCACTGTGGAATATTTTGGTGCTTATATATAAAACAAGAAAAAAATAGTAGTAAAAAATGGATTTATTTAATAATGACAGGTCACACGATAATCCACATTTCTGGCCCCTCCTAGACTTTTAGAAAGATCCAATCTTGCTAATGTTCAAGAAGGATCTGAAACGTAGATTATTGTGGGAATTGTCACTTGTGTGAAATAAATCAGTTTTCTACAATTTGAAAGTTCTGAAAATGCACATACATTGTTATATATAAAATGTTGCATTTGGTATTTAATTTATAAAAATATGTATGTTTACTCACTGGGGTTCTGAAAGACACACTTAACAGCAGGGCTTACTGATCTACTTTTATGTCTTCTTGAATGTAATCTCATTATCACTGTAGCACTTTTGTTATCAGTTTAACACTCACAGTTAGGTGATTTGTGATGTTTATTGCTATCCAAATCACTTGTTTGATGTAGGGGGTATGTTAAAAGGTATGAGTGGAGGTCAGGACAAGTAAACCTTGGCAGTGTTTTGGTATTTTGAGTATTTGATGTCTCATACTGTTAGAGTAGGAAAAAGACAAATTTGGTATGGTACTTTTATTTATAGAGGAACAATGCAAATGTTCATATAATCTTTATCAAAAATAAATTATAATGTGAGAAACTCATACATTTTATATTTGTTTTATGTTGCTTTAGTATTCAATATTGCAGAAGTGTAGGCAGGAACCGCACTCAATACCTAAGCAGCCATGCGGTGCTCCGGAGCAAGACCAGCAATCCCACAACAGCAAAGCAAGTGCCTGGAGATATTTCTTCTATTTGCTTTAGTAGTCAAATTACATTTGCCTCTTTAAAAATTATAAAAGAAAATTAATATATCATACACACAAAAAAAGAACTATTTGAAGATATGAGACCTTGCGAGGAGCATTCGTACCAGGGAATGGATTCACGAGTGTTCGTGTGAGAACCCCCGAAAGATAACTAGTAGTTGCCTTTTTTTCTCTGGAATTGTTTTGGGGCATCACCTCATGGCCAACCAGTCAAAACTTCATTCAAATGGGGTTCCCGAATCACCAAAGGGATCTGAGTGATATTTTAGCAAAGTGTGTTCTTAGATCCAAGCTGTTCGGTGATATGATTTTTGTGGGGTTCAAAAGTTATTAAAATGGATTTTTGGATGTTTTATATATTTTAGATTTTTCTGTACCTGAAAGATAATTAAGTTATAGTTTTTTTCCTCACGTAATTATTTCTCAGGCACAGAGGATTTTGGGAAGAAAAGCCTTGTAATTGTGACTAAGAAACCCCATACTAGGGGCAATGTTTAAAAGCCGTGTGTGGCAGGAATAAAAGTATTTGTACTCCCAGAACTGTGTGTCATCCAGTTTCTGGGGAGGAGGTGGGATATTTCTTTGGAATTTTTCCTGTTCCTGATTGTACTTTTATGGATCCAGCGGAGAAGAGGCCCTGTTAGGACTAAGGCTCCGCTACCCACTCTCCCTTTTAAAACCTGAAGAAAAAAAATTTTTTTTTTCTGAAATCCTTCACAGGCAATGCTCCCAGCAAAGGTAACCCCAATAAGTACCTCCAACTTTAATATACACGAGTGATCACAACTCCCATAACACTCTGACAGCTGTAATAAAATTGGAGAAATAACTGCACAAAATGATGGAACCTTCAAACATAACAAAGGCTTTGTAGCATTTAGCAGATTGAAGCACTTAATGTGAAGGTAAAGAAATGATTAAAGACAGGGAGTCCAGTCTCATAAAAAGTAATTTAAATGCCTTAAATATATTTATAATAAGTAATCGTATAGGATAACTTTAAAATATGTAAAGAATATTATTATCTGAGTTTTTGAGTGTTTGTAATGCAGGATTCTTTATGTTTAGGATTTTGTAATAACCTTGTCAGCATTGGCAAATTGCCCATTAGTTTCACTTTACTTTATGTAAATACTTGGTTAACCAATTAGCACTAATTAGCTGATACTGTTCCAATAGTCATTGCTTCTTTTTATGTTAATGTTACCATGACAAGATCAGGAAAACTTTATTATATTATTATACACACAATGTCTTTAGTCAAAATAAAAATAATTTAGCATTGACTATTATTGATATGCTGCAATTCTTATAAACTTTACAAACTTTACTTAATGGGACACTATAGACACCCAGACTATCTTAATAAAATGATCTGGGAGCAGTGACCCTGTCTTTTAAGCCCTGCAATGTAAAACATTACCACTTAGTAGATAGAGCAATGTTTCCATTGCTAAACACATCTCTAGTGTTCATCTTCGTGACAGTTAATTTTATTATTATTATTATTATTATTATCGCCATTTATATAGCACCAACAGATTCCGTAGCACTTTACAATATTATGAGAGGGGGGATTTAACTATAAATATGACAATTACAAGAAAACTTACAGGAACGATAGTTTGAAGACAGCCTTGCTCAAACGAGCTTACAGTCTATCGGAGGTGGGGTATAAAACACATTAGGAAAGGAATTGCTAGAGGTTACTAGAGGTGCTTCTGCTGTGAGAGTGAGTTAGATTTTGCTCTCACAGTAAAAGCCTCAAACTGGAAAAGCATGGTGCTTGCCCCAATTATTATTATTATTATTGCACATTAACTTTTAGTCACCAGTGCTCCCCTATGAGGAACATTGGATTGGACGAGAAGGGGAAGAGTCGGCTCTCCAACATGGGAGGTGGAAATGGTGGCTGCAGGGACTTTTTAATTAGATTAAGATGGGCCCTGAATCTACATGCTGAGGAGAACACTATTAAGAATGTAACACTATAGTGTTCTCTTAAATAGCAGCTTTTGTTCCTTTAATAGAAGTAATGTACAGAAACTTATTTTTCATGACCTTCACTGTACAATTTTCACGGTAGATGCAATTTTCTCCATCAAACTTAAATTTTTCACATTATCTTTTTTCCAAACTGACCCAAGCAGTGGCGCAAATGGTGGAAAATTTGAACCTCACAGCTTACTGCGTGGCGGAGATGATATGGAACCTGCGGTTCTTGCAACCACAAGGAACAACGTTGACCATCTGTTCCACAAGCTCTCCACAGTGAAACTCTCTCTGCAGGGGTGATAGACATAAGTGCTCAGCAGATATATGCTGAAATACAGACACTTGGGCAGAGAATCGCTGACCTGGAGGAAAAGTTGGAGGAGGTCATCCAGCGCCACAATAAAACTGCAGATCCCACCTTTTCTCTGCTGGCATGGGTGAAAAACTTAGAATCTTCACTGGAGGATCTCTCCAAAAGGTCAAGGAGGAACATCGTCCACCTAAGGGGACTACCCAAAGAGGTTCAGCAGACTGACTAGGTGGGGGTACTTACTGTTATGTTTAGGGATACCCTAGTTAGTTTATCTGAAGACATGTTCCTTATAGCACCCATGGCACTAGGAGCAGCGTGTCAGCTGGGGACCTCCCCCCCTTCGAGATGTGATAGTCTACTATTTTCACACTAAGGAGGCACTAATGCAGGGACTTTCAGCACACACATGAAGGAAAACTGGTCCTTATATTTCAAGATCTGGCTCCCTCCACTCTGGCCTGGTGCAAAAAATGGAGACCCTTTACTGACATCCTCTGCAAACATTTCATCTGTTATGCCTGGGGATATCCCTTCTGCCTAATAGTGATCCCCAATGGCAGAAATTATAGCTACAGTTCTCTAGGAAACTCTACGTCCTTCTCTCTATGAAGAGATGGCTTGAGGGAATTTATTATCCATCTCACCATACACCTGGAGAGAACATTCTCCTTATTTTGATACTCCGGTCTTTAGTGCTACCCTTTATCTTTTATTTTTCTTTACGTTTGACGTTCCTTATAATTTTACTTTGGCTATTGCTTTAAGTTTACATTTGCTGATATTGTGGATATGGAGTTCATGGCCCTTTCCTCAGCCCCTGTCCCTTTCCTCAGCCCTGTCCCCCTAGTCAGCCCCTGTCCACTTTCTCAGCCCATGTCCCCCATCCCAAGTCCCCCTCCTCAGCCCCATGCTGCCCCCCCAATGCGCTGAGGGGAGAGAGCCACATAAAGGGGCTGGGGGGTTGAAGAAAGAGACACTTGAAAAGAATGGAGGGGGGGAACACACAAAGGGGCTGGGGAAAGAAAGAGATACACAAGGGAGGTTATAAGAGACACTCAAGAGGGTGTAATACATACTAAATGGGGGATAAAATATACTAAAGAGAGCAAAAAAATCAAAAGGGGGGTTACAAGACACACAGGAGAAGGCACATTTTTTTTTTTAGAGGGTGCAGCAAAATGCATCTTTGTCTGTATAGCCAAAATCCTTGCACCGGCCCTGCCCAACCCCATGCAATAAAATCCTTGGAATAACATGAATAACATGCTGAGCCCTATGCAGAATCCTCTTTAGACTACCTTTGAGGTCATTCTTCATCAAAACATGTAGAACCCTCCCGAGAGGCATCTGGGAATGGAAATTGTATATTGGCACATTTTGGGTTGGCTCTTGGGCTATGGGAAAAAAAATACAACAAAGAAATTATAAAAACAATCAAAGAAATTGCAAACAGCACCAACATTAACTTCATATCACTTCACTAGTTAGTAACAACTGCAGCACCACCAAACTGGACCCAAAATGTCAGTTTTCACCAGAACTGGGGCATGCTACAGTCTCCATTGATCCTCCCATCCTATAAGTAAGGACCTACAACCTATAGCCTTTTGCACTGGAATGGATAGAGCATTCACTATAACTAATGGCCCCTTACGTCTGCATTTAACAATGTAAGCGTGGCCTTGTAATTGTCTGTTCTGCTCCAAGATGACCCCACTGTTTTGAGGTTTCGTAACAGGCATCTCTGCTCTATATGATATTGCTCTTTCCATTCTCCACACCTTTGCATGTGACATGTTATACCTCATCCTTTCTTTACATTTCCCTCCGTTTGAGCGCTCTTTTCATGTCATTGTTTTAAATTTATGGATTTAATGTGGGGGAATGTGGAACGTCCTTCTAGGCCCCCTTTTTTCTCAGTTCTCTGGCAATTTCATTGAGCTGGTTCAGAAGGATGTGGCTCTCCCTTGTTCAAGGCAGCTTCTGCCCTATGTATGCAGCAATAATAGCCATAATGGTTTTCACTTCTTCCTTTCCTAGTCACCTCCTTTCTTGACATCCTGTCTGTTCAACTCTTCCATGTTGGGTCGGAAGTGCCAGTGGTGGGGCCTAGGTGGAGACCACATATCCTTTAAAATGCTTCTCAGTAAATCTTTCCAATGGTCTTCTCAATGCTAAGGGAAATGGAGACTTATGTTTTGAGACCTTAAGCAACTTAAGGCCAATGAAGCTTTTGTATGGAATTTTTGACCCTATGATGGTCTCTACTCAAGGGTTTTGTTTAACAAAAGAAAGGGTCTCTATTCGTATGCATAGAAACTGTCATTTTGTCATTGAGGAAAACATTTCTGATACTCAGGGAGGCTTGATCTTAATTAAGGGTACAATCACCTCTGCTCAATACTCTCTAGGTTGTAAATACACCCCAACAATACTGGATAGGGAATTCTGGGCCACACTATCAGAGATAGTGATTCTGGGCCTTCACAGATGGTATTGTAATTCTGGGATTAGATTTTAGACACACACCTGGGCCCACGCCCTTTGGATTTAGGTGGCAGGTACACATTTTTTGCTTCCTTTGTTCAAGATTCTTATCTGCTGGACATATAGAGAGCTTGATACTGCTCAGTTAGTGACTACTCCTATTTCTCCAACCCTCATCAGTCTTACTTACATGTAGATTATTTTTTAATATCTCCGTGTGGAGCTCCGGATGTCCATTTTATGGATGGACCATGCCCGACTTATAATGGAACTTAACATTTCCATGCTTACCGAGCCATGGTCAAGGAGAGAGTGGGAGTTGAGAATGCATGCCAGATGGATAAAGACAAGTCGTTCTAGCTTTGAGGAGAAAGGGAGCAGAACTGGTATGGTCACTGGAAAGTAAAACGGGTCAAGAGCTTTGTAGGATAGGTAAGACAGTACATGTTTAAGTGTGGCCGTGACAATGACAGAAAAAAGAGAGTATTTAAGAGGCATGTGTATCAGTACATTCTGTATCTTATGTTTTGTTCTATTCTAGGAGTGGAAGTTTCTTACCAGAATGTTTGCTTGTCATTATGCTTGTCTATCTACTGTTGTATTCCACTACTTTGTCAATCTTTATCTTCTTTAAATGAAGAATTAAAAAAGCAAACAAAACAAAACTCCTTTACTGTCTAAAGATAACAGACTTTCCATTCTCATGGAGTGAGAAGGAATTAATTATCTTCATTCCTAATAATATTTCCTCTGTCAATGGAAGACTGCAAACAAGTAACCTTTAGAACTGAAATTGTTATTAAAACACAGTTTTTTTTAGTTGAGGAAGGGACCGTATTAAAGGTCTATTTAGCAATACACCACAAATCAAACCTAAAATAGTCTGACTGGGCATGCTCACAAAAAAACAAATAAACCCTTTCTTTGTATTGGCAAAGAGCAGTACAATGTGCTACTTTCCTTATAGTGTTGAAAGGGCAAAAATATGTAAATCAAATATATATATATATATATATATTTTTTTTTTACATTATAATTGTATTACAGTATTGCGACAAGAGGACCAGGAAGTGCTCTATTGATTGGAATTTTCTAGCCAAGTCATATTATTGGTATCCTCTACTTCACTGGTCATGGATTGGAGGGAGTGGTAGAGAATATTTATTGGTTCTTTCCCTTTGTAGTATTCCCTGTACCACATCACACATAGAATAGAGATAGGCTTTGGAATTTTCCTTGAGTACCAGCATTATCCTTCCCTCCAAGCCTTCTGCACATGGGGTGGAGAAAGAGGCAGCCATTGACAAGGTTCCCTGATCAATCTTTCCATCCTGGGCACCCTGCTTTTTTAATTTTTTTTATTTCGTATGCAGAATGTTAGCAGACATAGAACAGGTTTGAAAAGTGAGTGCACTGGTGCCTACGCAGAGGCATAGTATGTCAAACAAACAAAGGTAAGGCTTATTACACATTTCATAGCAATTCCGACCTAGGTAATGATGTTACATAACATCTGATAGAGAACAGGTTACCCACGCAGGGGTAGTAGTGTATATTTGGTAGATGGCTTGAAATGCAGGGTTGCAACATTAGCCTACGCAGAGGCTTATAATGTATGATCGGTGTGATTATTGAGACCGGCATTTTTATTTTTTATTATACCCTTTTAAATTTTTTAAATTTATTTAGCGCATTGTGTATGTAGTCTCATAGGGCATAGCAGCTGTGGTGATATTGCTTTACGATATATTGCATAGTGGTCACTATTACGTACATTCCATAGGGAATTGGTTAGCAGATGTTAGAGTGCTATATAATGAATCTAGGTCAGTTTTCGTAGAGGTCTATAGCAGTACATCTCTGTTGGTTGCCTTTTAGGAGCATCCATGCTCAGAACCCGTGTCGTGGTGCCCTCGTATTATTTATCTCGGTTCGAGGCTGTCACCGGGTTGGGGTCAGTCAGGCTATCTGTGTGCCTTTGTGTGGTTGTGGGTGTGGGGGGTGTGTTCTTGTGCGTGTGCTGCTGGTGGTATTTGTTTAGTAGTGTGGGGGTTAATGGCTTATGGTCCCGGTGGGTGGGAGACTCGTTTGGCATGCTTCTGTGGGTAGTGTCAGCCCCCCTTTTTCTAATGTGGTGTCCTGGTCCTTGAGTCTGGGAGGGAGGGATGTCTGCTGTGCTCGCTGTGGTATTAGGAGACTATATATCTCTCATTTCTGGACAGAGAATAATGACAACCATATTCCTCCCATAGCCACCAAATCACCTGAAACAAGAACATAGTACATGTAATTTTAACATGTAGTTGAATAATTATTATATTTTAACAAAGAGGTGCAGAATTCAGCAGCCAACTATGAGCCAATGGTCTCCTAGTGGCTAGTTTATTTTTTGTAAAATACATTTTTTGTCCATGTATCCAAGAAGAACCTCCAATTGATCTTAAACCCACATTTTTTTTTTAAATTAGCCACTTCTGCCATGATTTTTCTCCGCATTGTTCTAACCCAACACTTATGCTGCAAAATAGAACACACATTTTTTAATTTAACAAATTTTATTAGCACATGTATTTTTACTGCACCTACTAAATTTACTCCACTGATTATTATGGCAGGAATAAGCCAATTGTCCTATTCAATTTGCCAATTCTTCAGTTTACCTAAAAGGTATTTTTTTTTTTAAATTCCTTTCATTTGACGGTATGTCTTGGAATTTACTACCATGTAAGCTTCCGTTGAATTTATCACCATTTTGTTTTGAATATGTTTATTGTTTCCATAACATAAATTCCATTGCAAACTTTTTTGATGTTAAGCAGTCAATCGCCTGCGCAGAGGCGCTGTTATCGATACATGAATATGTCAAAGTAATCATGTCATGACAAATTTTTAAGGGTACATAAGTTTTGCAGAATTAAGTACATTAGTTTCGTTAAACCGGTTTGGCAATGCTGTGTGTTAGTGTTGTATCAGGCATGTTTGGTGGTGATGTCAATAGGTGGTGTATGGGCTACCATTATGTGTCTGTGAGAATTGATTTTTTGACAGAAGTGTGTGAATGTGTTTATATTGTTGTCTTGTGTTGGCTTGGTCGTACAGTAGTTTGTATCAGCGGGGTTGTGTATTTGCATTGTGTTAGCTGGTGTGTGCTGGTGTTTGTGTTAGTTGGTTTCTGCAGGTGTTGTGTGTTAAATTGTTTTTACTTTTACGTTTGTATTAATTAGGCTAATGTACATTGAATTCAAACTTCTGATTCAAACTTGTGCGTCAACATCGCCTGATCAGAGGCTCTGCCCGTATAACAAAGGTGGCGGGCAATATGTCTGTGCAGATGCTGACTGTTTGTATTGCTCTACTATAGCATGGTAGTCGGTGTGCTGTCTTCACAGTAGCTCAATTATTTTTAAAAACGTTGGCCTGTTCTGGTGTGATGCAGTAGTCGTCCCTTATATCGTCATGTGCGAGCTGGTGTGTGGTGTGTGGTAGGTCTGTGGTGTCCTGTGTGTGTTTCCCCAGGGTCCTTAGGGGTAGGTTGTTTTTTTTTAAATTTTATTTATTTATTTATTTATTTATTTTTTTGTGTTTCCCTCCCCCTTTGTGGGTCTTATATGTTTAATCCCTTTTGGGTGTGATGTGGCTGTCTTGGATATTGCCATTGTTGGGCTCGTAGTTGGTCGGGTGTGTCAGGGCGGTCCAGGTGGTCACTGCTTCGTGGGCCTTGGTGATGCATTCATTAGGTTTGGTTAGTTATGGGTCTGCTAGTGGCTTTTTTCACTGCGCTTTTGATCTTAGCCCTGTCCGTCTTTGTCCATTGCATGGCTAGTCTGTTGCACGGCCCTTTCTATGGGTTCCTGTAGTGGGTGTTGTGTGGTTCTCGGCTCTCGTTCACGTGTGTGTATTCCCTGCGTCCCCCTGTCTTGGTGTCCCCGGGGGGGTGTCTCCCGTTATGGGCCGGGTGTTCCTGTGTGAGTTTGGCCCTCTTGTTGAGGGGTTATGTGTCCCTAGTGTGTTCCCTGTGTTCTTGTGGTTGGGTGGGTTGTCTGGGTTGGGTCTTGTCATTGGTTGGTGACTGGATCTTGTGTGGTTGTATGGGTGGTCGTGGGTCTCTGGGTTATGGGTTGCAGTATTAGTGGTTCATTGAGCGTCTGTGAGTGGTGCGTTTTCCCCCAGCTTTATGTTTGCCTCCCGTTGGAGTGCGACTAGGGCAAAGCCTTGGTGTGTCTGGGTTAGGAAGGTTGTCGTGGTCTCTGTCCTATGTCCAGTGTGGTCATTGAGGTGTGGGAAGGGAGGTCTCGTGAGTTGGTGGGTTCGCACTCCCCGTCACCGCTCCAGGTCCGCCGCCCCCCGGGTGCCCCTGCGTCTCTCGTCTCGCTTTTGCTTATGGTTCGGAGATGTGCTGTAGGAAGTCGTCCGTGTTAATGTTTCAGAGCCAGTGGAACCAGTGTTTTGTGTAGTTGTCTTTTTGTTTTGGGGTGGTTGCTTTCATATCTTCGTATTTTCTCACTTCCTCCACTTCCTCTATCCATCGTCTCATGGGTGGTGTACACGTCTGCTTCCAGAACATGGGGATCGTTGCCTTAGCTGCGTTTAGGAGTCTCGGGATGACGGATCTGGAGTAGGCCGGTGTCGACATGGTGGTGTGGTGGAGGAGAAAGGCGGCTGGTGTCCGTGACAGGGTCTCGTCCGTTATGTCTTGAATTATTTTCCGAATCGTCTCCCAAAAGGGTCTAATGCGTGCACATTCCCACCAGATGTGTTTGAAAGTGCCTATCGCTTCTTCGCATCGCCAGCATGTGTCTGGGATCTGGGGGTCTCGTGCATGGAGGCTGGATGGGGTTATGTACCACCTGGTAAGGATTTTATAGGAGTTTTCTTGGAGTCTCGCCGAACCCGGTGTTTTCTGTACGTGGGTGATGATTTTGTCCCAATCTGCATCTGTTAGGGTCTCGTGTATATCCTCCTCCCAACGTCTAATGCATGGGGGTGCTAGGATGTATCTGTTTACAATTATGGCTGAGTAGATCTGCGATACGGCCTTGGCTGGTTCCCGGTCTTGAGTGCATAGGTATTCGAATTGCGTCTTTTCTCGTATTAGATACGGCTTTTGGGGGATTGATCGGGCGTATTGTACTATTTGTGCTCTAGCTAGGGTATGTGTGAATGTGTGTGGTTGATCCGGGAAGAGTTCTGTCGTCGGGCGGACTGTGAATGGCTTTTGAAGTACGTCTTTGATGCGTAGGGTTGGTATGTGTCTGGTGAGTCCTGGTATTGGGCCCTGATCTCCTGCTGGGAAGTCCGGGTTGCCTCTCAGAGGGAGTAGTGGGCCTGGGTCCGTCGTTAAGTATTGTTTAGTGCCCTGTCTGTGCCAGATCCGCATGGTCGCTGTTACAAATGGGTTCTGTATTTGTTTATGTCTGTACGCGGCTTTCGTAATCCATGGCAAAGTCCTTAGGTCACAGTTTGTGGTGTCGGATTCCAGCTGGATCCATAGTTTCGTGCTGCCTTCCACGGACCAGCTCAGGATCCTGTTGAGGTGCGTTGCTTGATAATATTTTTCGAAGCCTGGGAGCGCCAACCCCCCTCGGAGTTTGGGCAACGTCAATTGAGAGTGTGCTATTCGTGGGGATCTGCCCTTCCATACGAACTTGCGGACCTCCGATTTCAGAGTGGCGAAGAACGAATCTGGGGCCAGTATCGGTACTGTTTGGAATATGAAGAGGAGTTTGGGTAGCAGTGTCATCTTGATCGCGTTCACTCTTCCCAGCCAGGAGATATAGTATGAGTTCCATGAGCGCAATTCTTCAATTGCCTTTTTTAGGATGGGGGTGTAGTTGTGGGTATAGAGATCCGTCGGGTTCGGTGTAAGCTTAACACCTAGGTATCGCATGGATTGGTCGCACCATCGGTAAGGATGTTGTCGTTGGAGTGACCGCCTGAGTGTGTGGTTGATGGAGAGACCCAGGATTTCTGATTTTGAAAAATTGATTTGGAGATTCGAGACATGGCCATACGCCTCGAATTCCGACTGGATGGCTTGCAAGGTCGATTCTGGGGATGTGACTATGAATAGGAGGTCGTCCGCGTAGGCCAGTGTTTTGTGGTGTGTCTGTCCTATTTTCAACCCCTGTATGTTGTTGTTAAGTCTGATGTGGTTTAAAAAGGGTTCTAGCGCCAGTGCAAAGAGTAGGGGTGACAGCGGGCAGCCCTGCCTGGTCCCGTTATAGATCTGGAATGGGTCGGTCAGTGCTCCATTGATCCGAATGCGGGCTGTTGGGCGCGTGTATAGTGCCTTTACCCAGGTGAGGTAGTTCGGTCCGACGCCGAGGTGCTGGAGTGTGCCAAACATAAGATCCCAGTCTACTCTGTCGAACGCTTTTTCAGCGTCTGTGGACAGAAGGAGTGTTGGGGTCCTCAGTGATCTGGCGTGGGCTATGATGTTCAGGGCTCTGATAGTGTTGTCCCGTACCTCTCTCCCCGGGATGAATCCCGTTTGGTCCGGGTGCACTGTCGTGGGCAGCAGTGGTGCTAGGCGCGCCGCCAGGACACTTGCTAAGAGTTTGAGGTCCGTGTTCAACACGGAGATTGGGCGGTAGCTTGGGCAGAGTGTAGGGTCCTTACCGTCCTTAGGTAGGAGGGTGATGTTCGCCACTGTGAACTGGGCTGTTGGGGTGGCTCCCTCCAGAATGGAGTTGAGGGCCGTTTGCAGTTTCGGGAGGAGGTCTGTTGTAAAGGTCTTGTAGTAGGAGAGGGGGAAACCATACGGGCCCGGTGCCTTGCCTGTTTTCGCCTTTTTGATGGTGAGGGCCAGTTCCTCGGTTGAGATGGGGGTTTCCAGGTTTTCTCGGTCGGCGTTTTCTAGTCTGGTTCCCCTTGCTGTATCTAAGTATCTCTGGATCTCCTCTAGTTTGTGGCGGTGTGGTCCCTCTGGTGTGTCTTGACGCAGGTGGTATAGTCCTTGGTAGTAGGTGAGGAACGCGGATGCTATTTGGTCCGGGAGGTGTAAGTGTTGCTGTCGAGGGCCTTTGATTTTCGGGATGTATAGTAGGGACTTGCGCTGTTTTAGTAGGTTCGCCAGTAGCCTCCCGCATTTGTTCCCATGTTCATGAATTATGTGTTTAAAGTGTTGGTATGAGCGCTGTATCGAGCAGTTCAGGAGTGTCGAGAGTTGTTCCCTCTTGACGGTCAGGTCTCTGTATGTCTCTGCATCTAGGGTGCGTTTGTGTTTGGCTTCCAGGGCTGCGATCTCCTTGCTGAGGGCTACCGTTGCCTGCGTTGCTTCTCGTTTGCGGGTGGCGCATGTTGTGATTATCTGTCCCCTGATCACCACTTTATGGGCCTCCCAACATGTCAGGGGTGTCGTGTCTCCTTGCTTGTTGTCTGTGAAGTAATCTTGTATGGACTGCCTGGTCTTTTCTACCACCAGTACGTCCGAGAGGATCGATTCATTCAATCTCCAGGAGGTTTGTCGCGGTCTGTAAAGAGGCGATTTTACTGTTATTCGAACCGGGCATTGATCTGACCATGTCATAGGTAGTATTTCCGCCCTGTTGAGGAGGACGAGGTCGCGGTGTGGCATGAGGAAATAGTCTAGTCTAGAGTATGTCGAGTGCGTTATGGAGTAGAATGTGTAGTCGCGGGTCAATGGGTGTAGTGCGCGCCAGTAGTCCGCAAGTTGATGGTAATGGATGGTGCGCAGCGTTCTGGCGTTTCTGTTGTCCGGTGTGGGCCTGTGTTTGGCTGTTGAGTCTTGCTCTGCGTGCAGTGTCAAGTTGAGGTCCCCGCCGACGATCAGGGTGCCTTCTGTGAATTTCATCAGTGTGTTGAGTGCAGTACGTAGGAAGAGGTGTTGTTTTGTGTTTGGAGAGTAGAGGTTGGCAAAGGTGTACGTCTGATCTAGAATGGTGCCTTTCGTAAAGATGTATCTGCCTTGTTTACATCTGAGTGTGGCTTGCTCTACATACGGGATCCGGCTAGAGAAGAGGATTCCCACTCCCAGTGTGAGTCGGTCCGGGTTGTTACTAAAGTATCCCTGCCGAAAGTAGCGGTCTTTCAGCGCTGGCGCTCGGCCTTCCTGGAAGTGTGTTTCCTGAAGAAACGCTATGGAAGTCTTGTAGTGTTTAAGGTCCCGCAGGAGTCTGGAGTGCTTCTCATGTACGTTGAGGCCGTGGACGTTGTAGGTGACGATTGAGAGGTCTTCCCGGGCGAATCGGTCCATCCCCGGAGTCGGCATCCCCGGTGCGGCCAGGGGGGGTCAAGCGGTGCAGTGATGGGGGGGTGGGGGTGGGTACGTCTGATATGTGGGGGATGGGTGTGCGGTCTATGTGTGGTGGCGGATGTGTCAGAGTGTATGGCCAAGTTGATTGTGGTTTTTACTGTGGCGCTTGAGCTTTATCCGGTGTAGGATAGTGGACAGGTGTCTCAGTGATCAGGTCCCCTTTTCCAGCTGTGTGCAGGGGTCGGGTCTGAGCTGAGATTGAGGTCACACCCTCCGAATGAGGGATCGTCGTGTCCTATTCCTATGGGGGCGGCGGGGTGCCGATCTAGTGTGATGGGCCCTGCCCTGTGTTGTTGTGGTTTTGCCCGTTGTGCTCTGGGCTTGTTGGAGGAGTTTGCCTACTGTTTGGGGTTTGTGGGTGTCTGTCTCCTATGTGGCCTTGGTCTATTTTGTCCGCTTCGCCTTTCATTGTGGTGCGGGTGTGGGGCGTCCGCTGTTAGCGGGTAGTGACTGGTCTGGTTTGGTTCGCGGTTGTCTGCCTTGGCGGGTTCTGTGGTCTGGTCTCCGGGGATTCCCATGTCGGGTTCTGGGGTTTGGGTCTTTGGTCGTATGTGCAGGACGGGTGTTGGGCTCTAGGTCCTCCGTTCGTGTAGTCGGGGTGTGTCCGTTGGGTCCCAAGTGTGGTCTCTGTGGGGGGGGTGGTTGGGCCCGTGGGTGTCGTCGGAGGTGTGGGCTGCTAGCACTGTTGCCTACAGCGGTTCTGCGGTGTGTGCTTGGGTGCAAGGGGCTCTATTTGTTCCTCTGTGTCTTGGCGGCTTTCTTTCTTGCCGTGGGTGTAGTGCGTCTCTAGCGTTTATGAGGTGGGTGCTGCCGTGGGGTCAGGGTTACTACTGGGGCTCTCAGTGCCTATCCCCTCCCTTCCATCCCCCCACTAGGGTCTGTCGCACCTCCCTATAGTAGTGTGGTGTCTGCTCCTGGGTGGTGGCGCTTTTGCCTCTGTGCGGGTGTCTTGCCTGCGTGAGAGTCGGGTACTTAGGTAGCGGTGACGTGGGCAGTTCACCCTTGCCTGTATGGTGTCAATCGTCGCATGTTCGTGACTGTGCCCTTATGTTTGCCTACTGCCAAGTGCTGGTGGTTAGGCATGTCCGTACGTCGGGTGGCTGAGTCTCAGGTGGTGGTGTGTCGCGGAACAAATGTGTTATCTAGGGCTCCCCTCCACTCCCTCCCTTCCCCCTCCCTGTTGTGTACTTATGTACCCTTCCGGGCCGCGTGCGAGGGTTGAGCTACTGTGTTGCGTTGGGCTCTCCAGGCTCTGGGTGCCAGTCCTTTCGTGTGTGTCTCTGAGCATCTGTGAATGTCGCGTTTTGGTTCGGTCTTCGGATCTCACTCGGGTGCGTCTTCTTAGGTGATCCTAGGGAGCGTGCTCTAGTTGCCTTTCCATTCTCTCCTTTCTTACCCTTTCGTGCCCCCTTTCCCCCTCCCCTCCTCTTTTTTTGTTCCCTTCGTGTAAGTCCATGTCATGGTAATGAGCCTTGTGTCCCGTCCCCCACCCAAAAGCCCCCAGAGTTCCTCCCATACGGTTCATGGGGTCTGCTGGTTGATTGTGTGGTCGATCTCTTTGTGTCTGACCAGCATCTTTATGGGAGCAGCCCCCCCTGTCTCCCCTCCCAAAGCCCCATGCGGTATGTTCGAGTTCTGTGTTGTGTCCCCATGTTAAGTACTCACAGTTTGTTGTGTTCGTCTGCTGTTAAGTGGATTCCCTTTCTTGTCTTTTGCCGCCAAGGCAGTGCTGTGCTGTGTAGGGTTTACATCTCGCGTCTAGGTCGGCCAGGGTGTCCATCCCGGTGGCGTTGCGGTTGAGGTCTGTGCTGGTTCGGGTCACGTCCTTGCGGCTGCTGGGGCCTGTTTGGTTGTAGGAGGAATGACCTCGCCAGCCAGTTGGGGACCGTTACTGGTGGGAGTCCCAGGGTGCGCATGAATGCGTGGACGTCGTCGGGTTTCCGTATCGTCAGATAATCCGGGCCGTGTCTGGCGGAGAGGGAGAAGGGGTAGCCCCAGCGGTACTGTATGCCAGCATGTTGCAGGGCAGTGGTGATTGGCCGTAGTGCCCATCTGGCTTGTAGCGTGTAGCGGGAGAGGTCCTGGTAAATTGTTATGGTCTGGTCTTCCATGCGGATGGTGCCTATGCGTCTAGCCGTGCGCAGAATTTCTTCCTTCAATTGGAAGTTATCCAGGCAACAGACTATATCTCTGGGTTGGTCTTCTGGTGTGGGTATAGGACGCAGCGCTCGGCGACCCATCTGTGGTGTTTGTGGGGTGCGAGGTGAGCGGGTAGTGCTTCGCGATCGCGGGTGCCACGAGGAGCTGAGCAGTTATGTGGCCATGTTCTCCGGCTGCCGGACACGCCCCCCCCTTTATCACCATTTTGTCTCTCATACTATATTCCTGTCTGTGAAATTTGTAAAGAAATGCTAATAAGCATATTTACAAAGGGTGGAAATGTAATATGATATACATATGAGCACAGCAAAGTTGGTGTGTATGATACATTTATGTATATGCAATCTATAGTCAGGTGGGGAGCTTGTATACAAGGCTGTGGAAATGTTCCATCTTGTTTGCACAGAAGCTTTCTCTATATTGACTATCCAGCTATTGTCTACAGTTGTATAAAGTTAATAGAAAGAGAATGAATGGAGAATTTATCACACTAGAGGGTGTTATCAAAGTGAGAACTTCTGGGATCCTTTATCTAACCTTTACCTCAGCCCTAGCTCTTGTTGACACAACCCTGCTTTCCTATAGGGTGGTCTAATGTGTGCGCGGCCATTGCCGCGCATGCGCATTAGGTCTCCCCCGCCGGCTGTCGTTGGTGTGGGAGGAGCGTGTGCATAGCTGGATTCAGGTAAGTGGCTGAAGGGGTTTTGACCCCTTCAGCCCCACAGGAGGATGGCCCGAGGGAGGGGGGGACCTATAATCCTATAGTGCCAGGAAAACGACTTTGTTTTCCTGGCACTAAAGGATCCCTTTAACCCCTTAAGGACACATGACATGTGTGACATGTCATGATTCCCTTTTATTCCAGAAGTTTGGTCCTTAAGGGGTTAAGTACAGTGACAATAATCTCAAACTTGACATTGCTTATGAGCAAAACAAACCTGACAATATTTAATGAAAAAAAATTACAATGCTTCCTATATGATGAATAAAAATACATAAAATACAAATAAGCATTGTTGCAATAATGTAACATTGCAAAATTGAGAACAATACAAATACACGTCTGATTTGAACATACTTAAAAGAACACACACACATATCAAGGTCTATTTGTAATTACTGTTATTTAAAAGCAAAACCAGCTAAATACCCAGTTTTTTGTCCAAGCGAATTTCAAATTTAAGGCCAAAATAGTCAAACTTGAAAAATCCACAATACTTTGAGTTCAGCTACTTTGGCCTAAAATCTAAAATTCATTTGAATTGATTTTGAATTCTCATTTTAGTGAATAACCCTGAATTGTGCTCAGCACTGTTATCAAGAGAAAAGATTGACAGAATTTTAATACTGAAACTTTGCTTTATATAAATAAATGATGATAATGGCAAACATAATAAAAATATTGATACGTACCGTTACATACGGAAGCCCAGAGACAACATGTATTTTTTATATTTTACAAACTAATCTTGAGAAAACAACTTGTTTTCTTGAGGTAACAAGTCAGAAAAAATATTAAAAATACATGGCCTTTCTGGGCTTCCGTAATTACATTTTGTAACAGAGACATTTATTAATCAGCTACCAGTTTAGCTACATCTGCTTTGCTAAGTGAACTCCCATAGGGAGAAAGAAAATGACAGAATTTCTGCCATTATTTTTATCACTCAATGGACTATTCATTAAATAGTGAAGATAGTGAGGATTGTATGAATATCCATAATATATCTGCACATTATTGATTGTTGTTTGTACTGTCACTGGTTCATCTAATATTAAATAGGTTTGCCAAGCAATTAAAAAACATATTGGAAAACAGAAAAACATTTTTTGCAGATATTGTAGCCTTCCCCCATAATAAAATAGTTACCACATTTGTTTTTGAAAACTGGAAATGGACAATTATATAGACTTCAATGTAAGATTTTTTTTGATAAGCTATTGATATTTTGTTAAATATGAGATTTGTTAAATCTAGGCCATAATATCTAAAACAGTCCTATCTATACCTAGCCCGTAACTTTATCCTAATTCTAAAATATACGTAGCTCTCATCCTAACCCAAGCCCTGATACTGCAGTTAGACCAAATACATAAGCATCAAATACCTCACTTAAATACTGTATATGTACATAATAAGATGGGTATAATAAGTGGGCTCAGCGTAATTATAGCAGCACTGAATAATACGCTTTAAAACACTATACTTGTTTTTTTCTATAAGATGCATATGCAGATATTTAAGTGACGGATATGACAGCAACTGCAAAAGTTTTCAATAACTGATGTATATTTGGACTTATTATTCTATCAAAGCCTTCTCCATGCTAAACCAACACTGAAGTTTAATCTTTTAACTACTAATATCATATTACACCTGATGTTTCACTTGAGTACTGTCCTCTTCATTTATGTCTTTTATTTTAAATTAGGAGTGCTACCTTCACAAATGATATTGCTTGCTCTTAGTTTACGGAAGAGATTTTTTTTTTTTCCATTTACAAATATTTGCTTTTTGGACATTTATGCCACACACAATTACATCATTATGTATATTGTTTACAAATGTACTTTACTTTTTATTTTTTACACACAACTACATCATGTCATCTTGATCTTTTTTTACAAAGAAATAAATAAAAATAAAATAGATTATTATTATTATGATTATTAGTTTACATTTAGACAGCTATTATGGTTATTTTACTAGGGTGAGAATTAAAAGTAAATTCACAGTAAGTTTCACACTAAAGGCAGAGTAGCCAAATTGAGAGCATTGCTGACTTAGAGAATGTTTACATTTTGGCTATTTTAAGTTTACATTTGAAATTCACTTTGAATTCTCACTTTGGTATATAACTTTTTGTGGTTTACCATTTTATTTTTACTTATCTAGATTGTCTGTTATTTCAACAGTTCAGCCCTACTGTGTTGTTACTGTATTTTTCAGAAATATTGGGGAAGTTTCATCAAAGCTGTCTTGTGTACAAAAAGGGTGAGGTAATCACCATGGAAACCAGTGGAACCAACAGGTCCATTTAATTGGTGACTTCTCTTCCCATTATGCTACTTTTTAGAACAGAACACTTTGATAAATCTCTTCGCCATCAACATTTTTGACAATTTCAGTCATGTGTTACATATTTTGTAAAAATGGTTCAAGAAAAATATTGTTTGATAAAAAAATATAGCATTTTAAAAGTAAACGATAAGGGAGAAATTACCACAAAAAGAGACATTTTATTGTGTAATGCAGTCATCGACCAGATCATGAGGTTTAATTATTCCCTCCTCCAACTTCATTCCTCGGACACTTGCATATTTGTTAAGATGCCTTTGGTGAGTGTTTGAGGCCATAAATGTCATCATTGTTTATTTGGGATAAGACAGATTTACTAAATGTATCACGAAGTTACTGTAAAAGTGAAAAGTCATAAAATAATTAATGGGATAGTCCCCTTGTGTTGTTCTCACCTTGACTGGAAAATTTTCACCCAGCTGTTTGTGTCAAACAGATTATAGAATCAAAGCTCACTGTGGGGATCATTGTATATCACTTGGTTAAAGATCTAGTGAGTACTGACCTCCTGGTCACCTTTCACCCCATGTCTACATTTTGCTGTCAGTTGATGTTGTGAGTAGGTTTTGGTAGCACCCAGGTCCTGAAAGGTTAGGTATTAAAGTTGTGGTATGTCTTTAGAGACCCAACTCATCATCTATGGATGCAAAAATCTAATGTACATATTATGAATATCTGTCTATTTCAAAACACAAATAGAAGCATACCCTCAAAGACTGGCTTCTTTTAAGGATAGGTGAATATTATTATTACTATCATTGCCATTTATATGGCACAAGTATATTGGGAAGCAATTCCCAATTAAACACGAGGGATATATAGACAATAGATATGTATACAATAGATAGATATATAGAAAGATGTAAGCTTGTTTGAGCAGGGCCCTCTTCAATCTATTGTTCCTGTAAGTTTTTGTAATTGTTTCATTTATTTTTAAATCTCCCCCTTTGATAATATTGTAAAGCACTACGGAATATGCTGGCACTATATAAATACCAGTAATAATAATAATAGATAGATAGAACAGCAAGTAACAAGTGACACACAACTAATGATGACAAACTTGGAAATTTATAAATGGAGCTCATTACAACTGATAAACCTGGATGATGATTACTTTCCCCTTCATTATCCCCCACCCATTTTCTCCCTCTTTTCTTTTATTTCTTGTATCTTATTTTTTTGTTTTTATGTTTACCTGCTAAAATTTAAACATGTGGACAAGCATTTATATTTCTTTATTATCTTTGCCATTGGAGGTAACTGATATATTCTTAATGTACTCAATATATAATTATATTTTAAATAAATAATAATAATAATAATAACAGATACAAAAGGCAAAGAGGACACTCCTCTTCCAGCAAAGCTTACATATGAAACTCTTTATTGCTTTATTTTATTGCATGCTCTTTATTGACATACAGAACAGTTATTGCAGTTATAGTCGCCAAAAACATGTTTCCATGTTGCATACAATATAATTAATTTATCCAATATTATTTTACTTGTGGGATTCTTTGGCCAAGCTGGCAATGTTTTTCGTATAATTTTAGAAGGCTCATATTTCAGGTTTTAATTATGTCCTTAGATTTCTAACAAAACATAGACTAGAAAACCAGATATGATTAGATTACAAGTTAACCTTAAACTAGATGATACGAGATTATTTAATATGCCACATCTCTAAGATTAAAAAAGTTTGCATCTGTTCGAGGTAATCATAGAATCTGGTGACAGATAAGAAGCAGCTGTGCCATCTAATCTGCCAATTCATTCTTTTAAAAACTCTTTAGAATCCCCCCCCATTTTCTCCATAATTTTCTACACCTATGGCTTAGGGAAAATTTCTCATCAAATCATATATACATATGGATGTCCACAAATATGCAATGTACCTCATACATGAATTATATTAATATACTTATCTCGCTGTCTTCAAACTCACACAGATGCCTTATCACTAATGTGGATTTACCTGCTTTTTGAAAGGCAATTTGCAGAAATCTGAAGTATTGGTAGAACAAATAGGACTCCCGGGAGGAACCAGATATAATGGTTACTCCTATTCTATTATTTTCCCCTCACCTGTACATGTAGGTGAGAAATAAAATATGATTATGGAGGTACAATGGATCACCTAAAAAAGTAGCCTGACTGGCTCATATGATTCTGATAGATGGGAGCCAGTCACCTGACAAGCAGAATCATGCAGGGAGTGCTAGTCCTACTGCCTTGCTGCACAGCGTGAATGTGTCTAATTATGTAATTATGGTACTAAAGTGGGATGGCTAAAAAGCACCCCAAAATTGGGTCTGTCCCACCAAAAACAGGACAGTTGGGGGGCAAATGCAAGTGTAATGAGGAAAGGGAGAATTATTGCATAGGTTCACCCCATAGATGGAGGAGACCTCTGCACTCAGAAGTGTGTTTATTTTAAGCTTCCATTCTACCATTCAAGGTTTGGTAGAAGGAGCAGACGGTAGCGGCATGTATACGTGCATTTTTGATAACTCTAACATGTGCCACATTAAGGAGGAGAAGGTCCTCCATTTTGGTAAAATTGTATGGCTTTACAACATTAAAGATATATAACTCAATCTCACTGTGTTTAATTGTGCTGGCTATACAGGATTACTTAATAAAAGCAAAAATTGTCACTAATTAAAAGTGAATTCAATCGGAATTTCAAATTTAAGGTCACATTTGCCAAACTGGGACAATAGCTGCCTTGGAGAATATTTCCAGTTTTGCTATTTTGGCCTTACATTTGCAATTCAACTTGAATTCACTTTTAATTCCTAACAATTCTTTCTATAGTGAATAACCCTATATAGTGTGAGGGAATAGCAAGGCCTATAAAATGGGACTCTCCAGATTGTTACAGGGTTCAGAGACCCACATTTGTGTTTTATTTATTTAACTATTTGCCCTCTATCACATAAAGTATTTGTAATCTGGCTCTCCAGGAATGCTCTTGTTTTTGAACATTATTTTTGGAAACCGTTAACTGTTACAGATTTCCCACCAACCCACTATAAGTTTTAAATATCTATATTTTTAACTTTTTTTATTTTTTATTTTTGCAGTGCATGATATAACAATGAACAGCCCATTAGGCTACAACGGTCTCATGGGATTAATGATTGACAGAGGATAACACATAGCTGGTATACATATCTTCATAGTACAGTAACATCATGTGATATCTGCTAATCTTGCACATTTTTGTTTTTTGTAAGTCGCTGAGGTCAAGCGTTAACATGCACCATTTTATAATATAAACATAAACAAGCTAGCGTTAGGCGACATTATAATTGAGCTGTTTGCGTGCTCCAGAAGGGAGAAGCTCAAATGCAGCCCAAGGTTAAGCTCAGAGCAGTAGATAAATGCATATAGGTTATAATAGTACACCACACTTATATTTAGTGGGTGGTATGGTATCATGTGGGGCAATTCTCCTATCATCATTCAATCTCTATATGTCTGACAAAACGTAAACTCCCTTTCTCACCTCAAATGACAGTGACCCTTGCCTTGTTTAACTTTTTAATTGCAGCAAATTGTGGGTAAATAAGTAAAAGCTCCTATGCAGCATGACGGTTAACTATGTGTTGGCCACTGTTAAACTGGTTTTAATTACATTTTTATTTTTTTCTCCCCTTTTTCTCTTTTTCTTCCTTTCCTCCCTTTCCTGCATGTCCTTTCTTTATTTCCTACTGTTGTTCTCTATTAATTCCACTTCATCAGAGGCGCCATCGATGCGTCAGGGACTCGATATGCAGCAAATGGGAGCAGGGTTATGCGCTAGTTTTATTATGTAGATTTGGGTGACCTTTGCTTGTGTAGTGGTGAACTCACCTTAAGTTGTTATTAATCTCTACTGTACACTTGTACCATGCCTGTTTCACTTTGCACACTGTATAAAATTCTTTAATAAAGATTTGCAAAAAAAAAACCAACTGCCCCCAATGTGTTGGCAATTTAAAAACAAACAAGCAAAAAAGATACATATGGATTCCAATATGACCTCCCATATAGCTAAGAGTATTATTATCTTTTACTCCCTTGTGCTCCCATCTGACATGGCAACATTGGGAAGGAGGATGTAAATGAACCTGCACCGGTCCCTCAGACCCGTGCGCAATGGGTGAGAGAGTGTATTAAACTAATAAGGGGAGTGGACATGCTATTTGTTCAAGCCATTACCCCAGACCCATGAACTTGAGGTAGGAGGTGCATTAATCTAATAAAGGGGGTGGACCTGTCTCACTACATTTTCCTTCCCTACCTGATGGTGCCAGAGACCACAACATCATTTCTCCCTACTAAACAGAGAGATATTACCTTTACTGAAGGCTCCTTCTTCCAAACATAAATCAATTCTTTTGAGTGCTCCCAACACCTTATTTACACGTTTTTGGCTCACAGGCACAAAGGGTTTAAGCTTTCAACAAACACAGGTCTGCAGACTCTGACACCATGTCCCCCAAATAACAGACAGGACTCATGTTGAGGAGAGGTGAGTGTACCCCAAAACCAAATTTTTTCACTACAAGGCAAAATTGTATAAAAATATAAAAATACAAGAGAACAAATATACAATTTCAGAATATAATAAAATATATATTAGTAACTGAGAAGCTAAGTCAAGAACACAAAGACATCAAAATGTAAATATGTGTGCCTGTCAATATTTTTGGCCACCTAATAGATTCTATAAGAACATTCAGATGTTTCCTCAGAAGACACTGGGCTGCAAAGAATATTCAAATCTTTATCTTAAAGAGATGGTCTTTCTTTTGAAAGGTTGTTGGTCTTGATTAGCTCACATGTACTGTAATTGCTGTGGGAGTCGATCACAGCGATTGTACATCTTGACTGAAAGCTAGGTCATGCAATCATTGTAATTGTTTCCCGCAGTGATCACAGTATCTTGATGCCTCAGTGCATCATTAGTTAGATAGATATTAGGGTTAGAATTTGGGATGAGCATTGATTGCACTGATAATTATGACATTTGGAGTTAGGATTACAATTAGGATCAAATATGTGAGATTCACAAGAGTTAAGGATAACACTTAGGGCTAGAATAACATTTATGTTTAAGTTAGGGATACAATTATATTTGGGGTTATTATTATTTTCATTTATATAGGGCCAACATAGTCCATAGTGCTTTACAATTATAGAAAGGAAATATGTAGAGGTGAGGAAGACCCTGCTTAATCAAGCTTACAATCTATTAGAATTTGAGGTAGGTGGATATATATCATTTGGTGTTTTTTTTTTTCTAAGGATACTTAGCCGTATATTTATCTCTAACCCTAATTCTAACTATAAATACCTTAATTATCAGTCCCAATCCCTCAGCAACCCAATTTTTGTTAAATAATGTGTCCACCATCCCGACAGAAATAAATGAAGGGTGAATCTAGTGACATATGGGATGTAACATGGATTGAAATGGAATATAGACTTAGGTAAATATTAAAGTACATGGAATGGTTACATGACTGACAAGTACTAGTGTTGGGACAAGTGACAAAAAATTACATTCATATGGGGTTGTTCACTAAAGTCTTAATGGGACCAATTCTGGGCATTGTTCATGCTAACAATGTCTGGATTTTGCAATTCAAGTCCTGAACAGGCTTGTATATGGTCTGGATTTAAGCCTGACCGAATGGTACTGGATAGCTGAAATCCGAACCCAGATATTTCAGATCTAAGCATAGAAGCTTTAAATCTGGGCTCAGATTTGAAAACAATTCCAAACTATTTGCCTGCTACATTAGCCTTAAATGTGAAATTCACTTCAAATTCACTTTGGAATCCCCATAATTTTGACTTAGTATATAAGCCTGTAAGTATTTTTTCATTAAAATATAGTCCTAAATTCAGAATGTTTATTAATTAAATTTGAATAGAAAAATGTAGGCAAAAATAACTGCCCTGCATTAATCTCATTTTGGCTATTTTAGTTTCAACTTTGCTGTTACATATTTTTGGATAAGGTTTTCAAATGATTAAATAATTTTGGTAAGCTGAATTAATATTTAAATATTTTGATATTTCTTATATATTGATATATATTTTTAAAATATATATTTGTTTTATATATATTTTTTTTAAATATTCTTTATTTTTGTTTTTTTGTGCGTTTTGAAATTGCAAAAGCATTACAAAAAAGGATTTGGTATATTTTTTGTGACCAGGAATATACATGAACCATTAGTACGTCTTTTAAATGTTGGTTAACAGAATTTCTAGGAATTGTGTGCTTCTCAGTTTTCCCCTTTGAGCATTTCATCACTTGTGAGCATAGTATTTGATATTCGCCCTTGTTGTTGGGGTTCCAAGTTTCTCCTTTCTTATCTCCCCTGGTTGTTTTGTAGGTATTTTTTGAGAAAGTATAAATGTAGCATCCCTGGTGATTTTTGAGCATGGGGGGCAGGGAGGAGGGTCTGTGTTTGCTATTAAGTCTTAGTTTTAGTAATGTTTGTTGAATTAACCCATTGCCCATTGGTTCTTTATATGTGATTAGTGTCCTCCAAGTCCCTTTAAGAAGAGTGAGAGTAGAGGAAAAAAGCATAGGAGTGACTGTGGGAGGATTTGAGGAGAGTTTGTAGAAATGAGAGTGTGGTGTGGCAGAAAGTCACAAAGGATTCAGGTATGTGGGTAAGGTATGGAATCGAGTCACGACTCCCCCCCGGGATGTGAGAAAGGGGAGAGGCTTAGGGTAATAGGGGGGAGAGCAAAATCACAGTGACTGTGCCATGCGCCCGGAAGGGATGTTATCCGGGTGAGTGTTTTATATTTTAATATTTTGAAAAATTATTTTGAAAATGCATCCATTAAATCCTTTGTACAAACGGATTAAATTCACTAAAATTTGGGGTTTAGTGAGTAACGCAAATAGTGTACACAATAACATATAAACATTTGGTACAACGTGACACTAAACAGTCCAATGAAAGTGTTTTATTTTTTTGCTTAAATGTTTATTAAAAAAATAAAAAATAAAATCAGGAATTCAGATTAACCAACAATATTAAATGTTGAAAAAAAAACTCCTACATAAGCTGAAACCGGCCATCCAAAGGTGTGAAAGGGGAGGCTCTTTCTTTACTACAGCTATATAAATAGAAATTCTCAACAACCAGATCTCACCCAACAAAATAAGAGGGTTGAAAAGAAAAGAAACCCCCTAGAATGTGGCAAGAGAGTGTAAATAGCTAAAAAGAAAATACATGGAACACAAAGATAGGAGAGCACACACCCAAATGTACAAAAACAGGAGAGCCACCTAATGGATTTTGTGCTTAGCATTATACCTGCTCATAGACTCTTGAAGTGTTCTCCTGTTTTTGTGTGACATTTTTCTACTCTTTCCACAGTCTTGCCATGTCATATTTAGTGTTTCTTTGCTTTTCACCTCTCTTTTATTTGTTGGATGGTATATCCCCTGCATTTCTATTTGTATATTATTTATTTAAAGCAAGCTGATTCAATATTATATTATTATTATTATTATTATTATTATTAGTATTTATATAGCACCTTCTCATATTCTACAGTGCTTTACACTTACATAATAATAAATATTTTATACAATTATAGAAAGGCAGCTAAGAAGCACAAAACAAATGTTGATTAGCTAATAACTGAGATGAACAATAACTGAGATACGGCAAAGAAGTGTTCTATGTCAAAATGCTCTGAACTCAATAGAACACAAACCAAAAGAATGGCATCCAAAGGCTCTTTAAACGATAACCACTACCAGGGCCTCCATCAGGGCATGACAACCATGACAGTTGTCATGGGCCTGGCGGTCCTGGGGGGCCCGGACTTCTCAGGATGTCCTGGGCCCCACATGACCTATTTGCACATATATATAGTGATTGCCATTATATATATGTGCATCTTTGGGCCCCCTGGCTACCTGTTACTGCAGGGGCCCTGAACACTCTATCTCCGCTTCCCAGCTGCTCTGCTCTATGTCTCGAGAGTGCCGTGGTCGGCAGAGTGGTGCAACAGGTTACCATGGCAACCCTCCGTGCGGCTCACAAGACTTAGAGCAGAGCATGCTACCGGACCACCAGGGAATGTGATCTCCCCCCTCCCTGTCCACAGGTAAGGCACAAGGTATAAAACAAAATGTATTATAATATATAAAAAAAAATTATAAAACAAAATAATCTAGGCTTTCCCCCCACCTTATGCAGCCCAATGAATTTACACACACTATACACAAAGCTACAACATGTTACACTACATCCTTACACAAATACACACTCTGCAGTCACTACACACACTACATCCTTACATAAACACACACTCACACTTTGCATTCACTACACACACTACATGTTTACACAAACACACACTCTGCAGTCACTAAACACACCATATCTTGCACAAACACACACTCTGCAGTCCCTATACACTACCCCTTACACAAACATACACTCTGCAGTCACTACACACACTACACCCTTACACAAACACACACTCTTCAATCATTATACACACTACACACACTACTTCCTTAAACAAACACACACTCTGTAGTCACTATACACACTGCATCCTTACACAAACACTCTGCATTCACTACACAAACTAAATCTGTACACAAACACACACTCTGCATTCACTACACACACTACATCCTTACACAAACACACACACACTCTGCAGTCAATACACACACTACATCCTTACGCAAACACACACTCTGCAGTCACTATACACACACTACATCCTTACACAAAAACTCTGCAGTCACTACACACACTACATCCTACACAAACACACACTCTGCAGTCACTATACACACACTACATACTTACGCAAACACTCTACATTCACTACACGCACTACATCCTTACACAAACACCCAGTCTGCAGTCACTACATACTACATCCTTACATATACACACACTCTGCAGTCACTATACACACTACATCTTTACACAAACACACATTCTGCAGTCACTATACACACACTACATCCGTACACAAACACTCTGCATTCACTACACACACTACATCCTTACACAAGCACTCTGCAATCATTACACACACTACATCTTTACACAAACACCCACTCTGCAGTCACTACACACACTATCCCCTTACAGAAACATACGCTCTCCATTCACTACACACACTACATCCTTACACAAACACACACTCTGCAGTCACTATACATACACTATATCTATACACAAACACCTGCAGTCACTACCCACACTACATCCTTACACAAATACACACTCTGCAGTCACTGCACACACTACATCTTTACACAAATATCCACTCTGCAGTCACTACACACACTATCCCCTTACAGAAACATACACTCTGCATTCACTACACAATATATCCTTACACAAACACACACTCTGCATTCACTACACACACTACATCCTTACACAAACACACACTCTGCAGTCACTACACACACTATCCCCTTACAGAAACATACACTCTCCATTCACTACACACACTACATCCTTACACAAACACACACTCTGCAGTCACTATACATACACTATATCCTTACACAAACACCTGCAGTCACTACCCACACTACATCCTTACACAAATACACACTCTGCAGTCACTGCACACACTACATCTTTACACAAATATCCACTCTGCAGTCACTACACACACTATCCCCTTACAGAAACATACACTCTGCATTCACTACACACTATATCCTTACACAAACACACACTCTGCATTCACTACACACACTACATCCTTACACAAACACACACTCTGCAGTCACTACACACACTACAGCTTTACACAAACGCCCACTATGCAGTCACTACACACACTATCCCCTTACAGAAACATACACTCTGCAGTCACTACACACACTACATCGTTACACAAGCACACACTCTGCAGTCACTACATACACTACACCTTTACACAAACACACACTCTGCAGTCACTACACACACACTACATCCTTACACAAACACACACTCTGCAGTCACTACACACACTACATCTTTACACAAACACACACTCTTCATTCACTACATGCACTACATCATTACACAAACACACATTCTGCAGTCCCTTGACACACTACATCTTTACACAAACACACACTCTGCAGTCCCTATACATACACTACATCCACTACACAAACACACACTCTTCATTTAATACACACAAACATTACATACATTACATAAATGTACAATCTGCATCCACTATACACATTGTATCCATGACACACATACCTCATCCTCTTTACACACTCTACATTCAATATACACACACAACATTCACTACACACACTTCATCCTTGTGGGTAAACTTTGGGGCAGGCCCTGTGGGTGGACTCAGGCCAGGCCCCAGGGACCCAGGACTTGAGCTTTGTCAGGGGCCACAAAATATCTGATGACAGCCCTAACCACTACACACTCTGTACAAAAGTTTAGAAACATGTATATATTTATTCAGGAGAGAGCTGGCAATGGGAATAGGACTGCAATTCCAAAAATCCCTACATGCTAGTGACTGCTGGGTCACAAGCATGTAGGGATTGTGGGTTTTCTTTATGCACCACCAAGGTTAAGTGCATTAAGCCCAGCTACTCTAAGGTGGTCACTGACCATAAGAACTGTTTTACTGGTGATGCCTTGATGGACATTCCTCTCAGGAGTACACTGTTGTTTCCATGGTCATTGAGGGCACACCCTATTACTTTCTTCCAACTTTTGTCTTCTCTGTAGTTAGCAGGGATCTTTGTGAGGGAATTGTTTTCTTTGCATGGGTTAGTCTCAGGAATAATTTCTGACAGGGGAAGTTTGTTTTATTTGTAACTTTTGGAGGTGGTTTTGTGCAGAGTTAGGAAAGCAGTTTTATTTCTGAACTGATTATCATCTCCAGACTAAATGGTATAATCTGCAACCCTTGGCTGAATTTGCCAGGAAAACAAATGTCATCATTTGCCAGTTATGGGTTCCACCCTATAATCTTGCTTGATTTTAATGTCAACTCACCTCTCATTATTTTAAGAACATATGTCTTTGTACGCACAGATGCACTTTAACATTTTGGAGACAGAAGATTGCCCCATCATAGTCTCCTGTTTAAGTCCTCTCCCAGATCTTGCCCTATCATGGTTCTAACATTACCTTCCGGCTTGTTTTATGGGTGTTTGTTTTTTCTTGATTTTGACTTGGCTTGTTTGTGATAGTTGTCATGATTGAAGTTCTCTGGTGCACCTAGACCTTGCTTTGCTTATAAATATTGTGAATTTTTGGCTTCCACTGATCTAGGAATCCCTTGATTATATTTTACTTTTTTGGAGGATTGGTAATGTGTTACTGTATTTTATTCCCTCTGATTCAGGCATTGATCTATAGACATAGCCTGTAGGATTTCTCTTGTCAATACAGGAGTTTATTAGCATGTAGTGTCAGAATGCAGGGTTCTTGTTTGTGTATAGTGTTTGTATGTGAATATAGGCATGTATTTGTATATAGTGTCTATGTGTTTGTATGCAAGGGTGTTTGTATGGAGTGTGCAGAGGTGTATTTATGAGAAAGGTCAATGTATTTGTAATAAAGGAATGTGTTTGTAGATGCATATGAATGCAAACATATTTTGTAATACAAAAATGACAAAATTGCATTTAGACATTTATATAATTGGTTCATATTCTGAGCCATTTCACAAATAAAGAACTCTCTAGTACAATGTAGACAAAAGCTGTCAACCTCAAAATAGAGGAGACAGGTGAGTACACAGGGTTCAGAAAAACCTGCTCTGCTGTGTAGTGTTCACCGCCCTGTGAACAAACTTTAGCAAGATATCGTGAGCATTGGGTAGGATCAATGAAGAACACATCCATCAGTGCTACAAGATGACTGTTCATAAAGGGAGAATGGGGCGATAGTCAACACATTTATTCAAAATTTTCAATATTCATGATAAAAAAAAATAATTAAATTAAAATTATGCAAGAAAGATCTAATTAACCATTAAAAATATTAATGTTTTCTTACCTTTAAAAACAAAGTAGAAACATGGTTAGATGGCCTATGTTTCTATATTGCATGCACCATTATACACAATATGCATCAAATATCAAGAGATTTAGTCAATTTATTTACTTTGCCATGACAGTTGAGTAGCATGGCAGCACCGTCAGAATAATAACAATCATGCCATTTGAAATTGATTGCCTGACTCAATAATACCAATATTAACTATTACAATACTAAAATATAAGAAATATCAAGAGGTGGCCAGATAACAGCTTTTAGAGACAACCTAGTACAGTTAATTGTTAGGATTTATATAATTATCCTTCAAATTACAAAAGGTTGTGCAACATTTTTGTGAATTGGTCACCTAATTATAAAATTATAGAAAGCAACATGTGGTTTGCACTGTAATATGTTGATTTTATTGCAAACTCATGTCAAATGTCTGAAACAACTAAAAAGGAAGAGAACATATCCAGCAGTGGAAAGTAAAAATAATTGGTGTTACAGAGCTATCAGGTTTGCCTGGTGCCTTGTTCTCTTTACATGAATTTCACATCTTTAATAAAAGTCTCTGCAGAGTACTTTCTGCTCTGAAGAGTGATGTTTAATCAATAAGGTGCCACTGTCGTTGACAATTACAACACAGTGCCTTAATAAAAGAGAGATTTTCACCTACAGTGGTAAAAAATCTGAAGGTTGAAACAGGGAGGACACTGATTTATGTACTTTATTTTCACATAAAAATATATTTAAAATAAAGGTTCAAGTCAGGAGAATAATTCAAATCCAGCTAAAAGAGCACAGTTTAGTGGTATCTCTTTCCACATATTTTAGAATATTTGAATTAGTGCATTTCTTAAAGCTACATATTGTTTTTGAAATTTAATTGTTATTAAAAGGACAGTTTATGCAGCATAAGGTACCATAACAACTTAATCTAAATGCTGACCTTTTCCAAGCCAGTTTTGTGAATAGGGAGTCACGGATTGCCTGAGAGCCTCAGCCAATCAGCAGTCCTCCTGCCCGGTGGCACTCACTGTTTCATGAAAATGGAATTTCAGACTTTGGTTATTGCCTGGGGGAAGTTGAGATTGGTGCTGGAGGCAACCTTGGGGTTAAACTGTTCACAAATGGTTTAAACCCTGAAGGTAAGAGAGCACCAGTGGGCCTCCTGGCATCATTATAACTTAATTTAGGTTAAAAGACCACTCTAGGCACCCAGACCACTTCAGCTTAATGAAGTGGTCTGGGTGCCAGGTCCAGCCAGGGTTAACCCTTTTTTCTATAAGCATAGCAGTTTCAGAGAAACTGCTATGTTTATATTAGGGTTAATCCAGCCTCTAGTGGTTGTCTCATTGACAGCCGCTAGAGGCGCTTGCGTGCTTCTCACTGTGATTTTCACAGTGAGAAGACGCCAGCGTCCATAGGAAAGCATTGTAAATGCTTTCCTATGAGACCGGCTTAATGCGCGCGCGGCTCTTGCCGTGCATTCGCATTCAGCCGAGGAGGAGGAGAGGAGGCAGAGAGGAGGAGGAGAACTCCCCGCCTGGCGCTGGAGAAAGAGGTAAGTTTAACCCCTTCCTCACCCTAGAGCCCGGCGGGAGGGGGACCCTGAGGATGGGGGCACCCTCAGGGCACTATAGTGCCAGGAAAACGAGTATGTTTTCCTGGCACTATAGTGGTCCTTTAAGTTGATATGGTGCCTGGAATACCCCTTTAGTAACAATCACTTCAAGTGACTCATTTTGAAAATAATTAACTTTACAAAAGTATTTAAACAAAGTGACATAATCAACATGAGATAATGGAATTCAAATTAAACATTTAGTATCAGTATAAAGGAAACTAAGAGAGTCTGTATGACCTATAATGAGTAGTATTTGAAGATGTAGTGGTGCAAAATGGTTTTAAGATTTCTGTTTGACATCTGGGTGAGTGCCAAGATTATATATATATTTATATATATCTAAAGCTCCAATCACACGCACTTCAGGGTGCGGTACAAAAAGCCTGGTGCTGCTTCGCAATCAATTTAAATAATCTCTGAATGATAGCACTACAAGCACTTGTTTTTGTGGTTTACAATTAAAATGTAACTTTTATTAAATGCACTTCCAGAGCAGTGGCATTCTCCCTCCATCGACCCTCTCCCAGCACCTAAACCCGCGAGTGTAGCGAGCGTGCTACATCATCGCGCCTCCCCCCATCTGTGTGGACACAAATTAAGGCTTGGATTCTCTAATGTTTAATTAAAACAATGGCAAAATGTTTAAAATTGGTCTGGTATTAAAGTTTTCCGCATATATAAGTAAATATATAATAACACAATATATATAGTAAGCAAAAATACTGTCAATTTGAAAATTATTTGTTATACATTTGTAAGTTTTTGATGTGTGCCCAATATCATTCTGCAAGTCAAAAAATATTTGAAGGAACTCTTTATAAAAATGCTGCATTTTTAATTTCACTCATGTATATGTCAGGATCGTATACTGACAACTATGTTTTATCTTCATTTATTTCTGTTCCTTTAAAAGAAGTTCCAGCTCTCCACCACTAGTGGCCTACCTAGCCACTAGTCACCTCAGTCCTCACCTACCTAGGACTAATTACAGATCCTACAAAAGGCCACACCCTAGAACACCAGTGGCCGTTACATTGAAATTGATGTTCATACTGAAAAGATTTCAGATTCTGGCTCCTGAGAAGCAACCTGTGATTTACCTGGTTTACTACCAACCCTTCTTCATACCAACCTGAATTGCCTGCAATTCTGCTTTATCCTGCCAACCTAGTTTACTACCAACCCTGCTTCATACCAAACTGGATTACCTGTAATGCTGCTTTATCCTGCCAACCTGGTTTACTACCTACCCTGCTCCATAACAATCCTGCTTAACCCCTATCCGGACATTGCTGCTTACATTTATTTATAATGTGTTATTTTCTTACCCTGAAACCTTATTGTTCTTTACTCCTGTCTTATTATTCTTCCTATACTGTTATCTCTAGCTTTCTTATTATTTGCACACCTGTTTATTATCTTTATAGGCCCCACCAGCCTCACCACCCTCCCTATTTCATTCTAGAAGTTAACCTTCAAATAAAGCCCTTTTTTTTTTTTTAGCTCTGGCCAAAGCCTCCTATTTGGCCTGAGCAAGATCATGACAGTATATTTATTTTAGTATGACTGTATATGCAATGTGGTAACAAATATTATTATTATTATTATTATTATTATTATTATTATTTTTTTTTTTTTAATGACAAATCTCCCAAAACCTTTTCATTCAGTATTTGAGCTAGATTTAATAAATATAATTGAATACCAAAACAAATGCAACCTGGGGACTGATTATTAGTGGTTTTCATTTATTGATCCAATATGTTTCTTTTAAAAAAAAATATATATATATATAATTTTTATAATTATTTATTTTTAATCTATTAATTGTATCTCTCCAATGGGCTTTCATATGTTTTTATACCCTCAAAAATCTAAATGTAGCTAAACTAAAAATGAATTTGCAATTTTCTACATATCCATTACATGTAACACAGAATAATGTTATGCATGTCCTCCTCTGCTGTGGGGGAGGCACAGCAGAGGAGAATATACATAACATTTTTTTGGGTTACATGTAATAATAAATTTTTTTTCACATTTTGTTTATACACTTTACAATTATGCTACGATTCAAAAAAAATTTCTCATGGTTTAATTTTCAATGTAGTTTTCTGTAATTTTTTTTTTTTTAAATAGTGCTTATTAGTGACGTCGCGAACATAACATTTTCGGTTCGCGAACGCGAACTTCCGCAAATGTTCGCGAACGGGAGAACCGCCATAGACTTCAATAGGCAGGCGAATTTTAAAACCCACAGGGACTCTTTCTGGCCACAATAGTGATGGAAAAGTTGTTTCAAGGGGACTAACACCTGGACTGTGGCATGCCGGAGGGGGATCCATGGCAAAAGTCCCATGGAAAATTACATAGTTGATGCAGAGTCTGGTTTTAATCCATAAATCACCTAATATTTCTAAATTGTTTGGAATTGTTTGGAATAACGTGCTTTAAAACATCAGGTATGATGTTGTATCGATCAGGTAGTGTAAGGGTTACGCCCGCTTCACAGTGACAGACCAAACTCCCCGTTTAACACACCGCAAACAACCGCAAACAGAGACGGCTCTCTAATTAGGCGGTTTAGGCGGCCGCCTAAGGCCTCGTGCTGGCTGGGGCCTCGCGGCCGTCTAAACCACCTTATGGCAGACTGTGTCAGGTCCTCGGTCAGTGACTGAGGACCTGACACCAGGAGGGGACCCGGCGGCTTGCCTGGTATGCCGCCGCGTGCGAGGCCCCTCCTGGCTGCCCGGCCACCATCGCAGACACAGGTCTGCAGCTCCGCAGTGAGCAGAGCTGCAGACCATGTGTCTCGCGAGAATTGGCCAATCAGAGCGTTGCCGCGGGTTACCACGGCAACGCTCTGATGGTCTCGCGATATTACACGGTCTGCAGCTCTGCGGAGCTGCAGCCTGGAAGAAGTGGCCACTGGACCACCAGGGAAGAGAAGGTAGGCTCACTCACCACCCTCAGTCTCCCCCCACCAGCCTCTCCACCGCCTCACCACCCTCAGCCTCCCCCCCACCAGCCTCACCACCCTCAGCCTCCCCCACCAGCCTCCCCACCCCCCCACCAGCCTCACCACCCTCAGCCTCCCCCCCACCAGCCTCACCACCCTCCCACCAGCCTCCCCACCCTCAGCCTCCCCCACCAGCCTCACCACCCTCAGCCTTCCCACCCCCACCACCTCACCACCCTCAGCCTCCCCCCCTCAGCCTTCCCACCCCCCACCAGCCTCACCACCACCCTCAGCCTTCCCACCCTCTCCCACCAGCCTCACCCCCCACCGCCTCCCTACCCGAAGCTAAGCTGGAGGAGGATGGTGCGTCAAGGTTCCGAGCGGAAGCTGTAGAAGATTGGGTGTCCTGTGTTAGGCAGTCAACTATGTCCTCAGAACTTTTCGAGTTCAGGGTACGTGGCCTCTGAACACTGGGCATTATTCTAGGGCCAAAGGGAATCACAGCACCACAACCACGACGGCCTCTGCGGGGTGGCCTGCCTCTGCATGTCATTTTTTTTCCAATTAGTGGTACTATGCGTGCAAGCTACTGTGACAACAGATATGAAGGAAAACTGACTGCTATTATATTACAGTCCAAAAAGTTTTGTTTTTTTAAATGCAAGCTATTGGGACACCAGTGAGTGAGTGGTGGCACTGAAGTGGCTGAGAGCTAGGGAGTAGTGACTCTGAGTAATGTGAAATTAGTGATACTAGTGAATAATGAAACTCAAATGAGCTTCAGAGATGTGTGTAGTCAATGAAAAATATCAGCTAAGGAGTGGATAATGTGATATAAAATAATGGTTGAAATTTAGTGATACTGAGGGCTAGTGAAAGTAAGAAGGCTGAGGTAGTGGGAGTCATAATGAGCTTGAGGTGTAGGGAGTAGTATTGAGGAGAAGCTGAGGTGTGAGGTAGTGAGCTGTAGAAATTTAGTGTGGGTAGTGTGGAGTGTGAGTAGAAGACAAGGTAGTTGGGGAGTAGTGAGAGCTGAGGTAGTTAGAAATGTGTTACTGGGGAGTGTGGTTGGGGGGGCCAGTGATGCTGAGGGTAGTGGGGGTGTAGTGAGCTGAGGGTGTGGGGGAGTAGTGAGGCTGAGGGTGTGGGGTGTTGAGTGAGGCTGTGGGTGGAAGGGGTGAGGCTGTGGGTGGAAGGGGTGAGGCTGTGGGTGGTAGTGAGTGAGGGTGGTGTGGGTGTGGGTGGTAGTGAGACTGAGGGTGGTGTGGGTGGTAGTGAGACTGAGGGCGGTTGGGGGTGGTGATGCTGAGGGTGGTGGGGGTGATGCTGAGGGTGGTGGGGGGAGGCTGAGGGTGGTGGTGGGGGTAGTGAGGCTGAGGGTGGTGTGGGGGGTAGTGAGGCTGAGGGTGGTGTGGGGGGTAGTGAGGTCAGAGAGATCAGATGAGTCCTTCAGGACTGTAGTGGACACTGAATACACTAGCCTAGCTATCAATTTCCCTATCAAACCAGCAGCAGCTACACTGTCCCTCCTCTCACTAAGAATGCAGCTTCACAATAAATGTAAAATGGATGCTGTCCAGGAGGTGGGAGGGTCTGGGAGGGAGGGTCTGCTGCTGATTGGCTGGAATGTGTCTGCTGACTGTGAGGTACAGGATCAAAGTTTACTCAATGATGACGAATAGGGGGCAGACCGAACAGCGCATATGTATGCCGGCCGTGGCGAACGCGAACAAGAGATGTTCGCCAGGAACTATTCGCCAGTGAACCGTTCGGGACATCACTAGTGCTTATTTAATTTTATTTTTTTTCATTTGCTTTCCTAAAATTAATATAGGGTATGGTAGGTTTTGTTCCTAATATAGGATTCTGAAATGGGTATTTTCAAAGATTTATGTACATTCCTGATTACATGTTTGTTCCATTATACTTTTCTGCACACATACATAATATTTACAATTTTTTTTCTATATAAATAAAAATAAAAATAATAATTAAAAAAAAAAATATATATATATATATGTATATATATATATTTTTTTTTAAAACCTTTTTAGCATTATGCAGAAACGGTAACAATAGGAATGTGAAAGATGCATATTCGAGCCTGCACTAAAAATAGTGTATTTACAACATTTACTAAGCATTACAATATACACCTGATGCAGTGTGGTGACATTTGCATTATTTATCATTTTTAAAGGGATGATAGAGATCATTTGGCATGAGTGAAATATTATAAAAAGGTTAAATACATTTGAAAGTTTTGCTTGTACTAACTTCTACACAACTGAAAAAAACCTTTAAACAAATTAATGTGTTAGTGCAGAGTGTTAAAATGAGCCATATGTGTAGAATTTCTATTAATTTTTGGAAGTTACAAAGACAAATATTGCATGGAGTGAATTACAATGTTATAGCTTAACCTTTTCAAACTGTGATCTTCTGATGCTGCAACTCTAATTATCCAAAACCACTAAAACACATATTTGTAGAGTAAAGGTACACCCCCAGGCCAAAATAAAAACCTTTTTGACTATTTTCATTTAACTATTTTTTTAAAATTACAAACTTCTGCCAAATCTTCTGATTATAGTAATATTTTGTGTTATTCTCACACATTTTTTTTATTAATGGGTAATTTCACATACCTTGTATGTTCCACTACCATAAAACACACAGATTTATATTCTGCTACTGACTCCAAGTATCCTACATATAGGGCCAGAGATCTTTGAAAAATTGTCTGGCCAAATTACAGGCATGCTGATTTCAGTTTTCATTTCAAATTTAAATTTTTTTACCTACTGAGTCCATGTCCAATTTTGGGACAAAATAGAAGCCCCCAGTTTAATTTACGAAGTCAACTTGAAAATTTAGGAAGGCAACTTGAGCTAGTTAAAATGCTATTCTTTTGGTCATTTCAACAGATTTCCATGAAATTTATATATATATATATATATTTTCACACAGATATTAAACTTGCTGAATTTCAAAGGCCAAGTATGTTACTTCAAATACCCCCAATTTGTACCAACAAACTTGCATCTCACACACATGCCAGATGTATGTAGCCTAAAGTAAACCTTTATCGTTCAACTCGCCCTCTGATCTAGAGCCTCTTTTTCCACAGAGGTAGGTGTACAGTTCTGTAACAAAAGTGGAACCATAGCACAGGGCATCTATTAAGCCTCTCTCATTTCTCAATGTGTGCTTTAACGCTGTTCTTTGTTTGTTGTAAGTAAAAGTGGTTATATGCAAATTCTCATAAGTTTAATTATCATGGTCTATTTATTATTGTCTTCTGGTTAATGAATTAGATAATTAACTATGCTTTTAATTTCTTCCGAATGACTGTAGAATTAACAAATTAGCTGTACAAAAATTCTGTGAAAGGCTGTCAAAGAGAATATATATTTGTAATGAGTTGATGTATTCGATTCTTGGACCTTAGTAAATAGACTAAAAATACATTGAATACATTTTTGTAAATTGTGTTACATTGCAGGAAATGCATTGTCCCAAAAGTTTCTACGTTAATTGATGATAAATGTAGAGAACAGATGTCCGGGCACACACAGAATGTCCAAAATGCAGACTTTAGGGCAATGTCAATTATTTTGGTTCACACAAGCGTCTTTCTCATGCCACTGTGTGGCACCACACTGAAGTGTGGATCTTCTAAAGTGTATGGCACCACAGTGAGGATCTTGTAAGGAAAAGGTATGTGCTGTTCCTGTTTTGTATTTTGTTATCTGATAGATCCTAAAGCAATATAAATTAACAAAGTATGTGTTTAAATATCTCATGGGTTATTATTTCATTATTAGCATGACACACATATCCTGCATACCTATTATCCTATTGTCCTTGCTTGGAAACACTTTCCCAAGTAGCAAATATTTCTGGCTTTATTGCTAGTACTTTGCCACCAGGATGGATAACTTCTATCACATTCCTAGAAATAACTATCAAGAAAAAGATGCTAGTGGAAGAATAACAACCACTGTAGTGCATGTGCTGTAGTTGCTACAATGGAATGCAATTTACACCTTATGTAACATGGTTCTTCTACTCTGCTGTCAACGTAGACCTCTACTGAGATAAATAATTGACTGTTGGTGGAGTTAACATATTTTTTTCTCAAGTGTACCTAATTGTCAGTATTTATGATAGTACAATATATAGGCATTTGGTGTTCTTTCTATTGAAGTATCATGCATACCATGGCAAATACAATTAAGAGGCTGTTTTTTATTTTTCATATAACGAGAGTTATGAACAAGATTGGATTTACATGTCAGGTGCCTGTAGGCACATAATTTTGAGGTGCTCCTTGCTTCTCCTCCCCACACCAAAAAAATAAAAAAATAAGTTTGATAAATGTATTATCTGGACATTGCAAGCATTAAAAAAACAATATTATATATATATATATATATATATATTCTTATATGACAATTGCATATGTCTATGGGTGTGCATATTCCTGCTTATAATGTATTGGTGTGTATGCATCTGTGTATAGAGATTTTTCAGGTTTACATTTTGAGTGCTTGGGAATAAGGAATGCATTTGCTTAGGTTTTGTGTGGGGTTCAATTTAGAGATAGGAAAAAGTTTGTTTAGGGCATTTGGAGTTTGAGGGGTAATTTGCAAAGTACTCACCCTCATATGTGTTCTGTAGCCCAGTCAGCTTTCTATGATTGATGGTAGAGCTAGAGGAGCTGTTATACAATGTGCACTACTCAATGCTGTGCCTGCTTTTCCTTCAAGACATTTCCTGTGTGAGAGATTGTTAGTGGTCAGATGGGAAGTAATCCGTTTCACGTCCTGTCCAGCCTCACACACAGACATTGGAGGAGCTGTGACAACATTGTGTTTTATACCCTCTATAACTGTTCCTCCAGCTCTCCTTTATATAATAGGAGTCTGATTGGACTACAGAGGACACTGGCCAAGGCTCCTGGTACTTATCTCCCCCCAACAGCCCATTTTACCTCCAAAATGGACATGGATCTGTAGTAAGGTTCCTACTCTGCTTAATGGGAAAGCCAGTCCTGCTTATAGATAAAGAACAATTACCATGTAAACAAATAAAATGTGTGTGCTCCATATTTAGCAGCATCCCCAAATCCCCACATTTACTTACATCCCCAAATAACATGGCTTTTATTAATGTAATTTAAAGAAATCAGAGTTTGCTAATACTAGGGTACTTGGACAGCGAGGCTAAATATTGTACAGTTTATTATATTATACAGTTATATGCTTAATTCCTTATTTACTTGATTATCTGGGAGTTCTTTTTTTAATTCTTTATTTAAGAGACAGGAAAATTTGCATTGCAAAGTGTCAAGACTCAAAAGCACTTATATAAATTGCCATAATTTGAAAAATGAGAACAGTAAAATAAGGCAATCAAAAATGAAAAGAGATTTTGAAGACATTTTCAAAGGATCCTTAAAAATTTGTATCTAGACAATCACTCATACCGGTACAAACAGCTATATGTAACTGACATCTTTGTTACATTTTATACAACTGTCAACACTGTTACATATTGGTAAAAGCAGAGCCCATCTTGCATTTGAAAGCAGGTGATCCTAGACAAAATATATATTAGTATTTAAGGGAAGAATTGGGGGCGGGGGGCTGGGAGGGAAGGTGCCGTATGGGACCAAATAGAAATCTCGGTCTCTCAGCTTATCCCATGTCAGGGTCACAACTACTCCCATCTGACCTTTTGATAAGTAGTGTCACCACCCCTCACTGTGAGGCGGACCCAGAAATTTATTATTTTCTATCATGGATTTGACTTCGGTGAGCGATTGAACATCCTGTTTAATTCAGTCTGTGTCAAGGCACCATCTACCAGTCAAAGTAATTTTATTCTAAAGTTTCTGCTTATGTGTGGTCAGACACTCCGCTGATCTAAAAAGGAGAAAAGACCATGGGTCCATCTCCATCGGTCTCTGGAACACCTTTTCTAGTAAACCTTTGCTCTGACATCAAAATGTTGGGACATTCCCAACACATGTGAACATAAGAGCTATTGAGTCTACATCCTCTCCAATACAGATCACTGGTGGTTTGACCCATTTTAAATAGTTTGACAGGAGTAGTATATCATTTGTGTAAGATTTTCATAGGTTCCTGTAGAGACACAGAAACTGAAATAGAGATAGTGGCCCCCTACTCATTCCTCTCCAAAGTTTTTCCCAGATCTGCTTCCCACTGTCTAGTATAGATCAGGTCCAGCCACAATAGAGAATTATAACATATATGGCTACATATAACTGAAAAATAACCTTTTTGCTAGCTTCACTGGCAAAAAATAATTGTTTAGTATTATATAAGTTTAATGCAGATTAGATAGATCCATAACTTGTTTTATATAAAGTGTGTTGGACTTCCTCATTCATCTAAATATATCAAGTATTTAAAAACTTTCAGGTTTTTAAATAGAAGATAGCTACTCTGACTATTCAGGTCTTTGAAGCAAACTTCAAGATGCATAATGATAGGAACTAAGGCCTCGGATTAAAACATTTTTTTGCATTAGCTTTTCAAATGATTTAATATTCTGAAAGTAATATTTTGGAATTTCTTGATATATTACTATATTCTTTTATATATACAATATATTTTTGATAGTTTAATATTTTAAAAAAATAAATATTAAAAGCTTACCCAAACATTTTAAATCATTTGAAAAGCTTATCCAAAAATATTACATTAAGGGCCTAACTTAAGCAGATTCTGTCAGGTCTTCATACAAGGAAGTTAACTTGGCTTAGCCCATTGTAGACCTGATTTCAGCCATGTGTTTGTTTGCTGCATTGGTGGTAGAGGTAATATGGAAGAATTCAAAGTATTGCACTTATTGTAAAGAAGAAAGTCTGGTGAGGTAATATTACCTGACTGGTATACAATAATGTGGAAGAGTATAGGCTGTGAAATAAGACCCAACTTTAATGGTATTTTGATCTGGTTCAAGTTGCAAGATATTACAGGGTAAGGTTCTGAAAACTGATGCATCACTAGATGCACGAGGAATCCAATCTACAAGACATAGAAGGATTAAGACCCCACGGGGCTCTAGGCTTATTTCTCCCAACTAAATGCTCATTACCTTATTGTTTTTATGAATGGTTAGGATTAAGGCTACGGCCAAAACTAGGGTTAAGGTATTTTTATGGCAGCATCAGTACTTACATCTCCCATCCTACCTGAGATTGGTGGGAGTTACACTTTTGGGTAGCGCCTGTTATTTGCACATGTTGTCCTTAATTCAGACTCTCTTCCATTAGTGACATGTCAGGAGAGGAAATGGGGCGAAAAATCACACTGTCCTCTCCTGACTTATCAGTAGCAGGAAAGAATCAAATTAATAACAACAGTTTTAAAGAACAGCTGCTTCCAGGGAGTTTAACTCTCTTTAATTTGAGGCAGGTTGTGAGATGTAAGATTAGGAAACCCCATGTTGCAGTCACACCATTATTATTGCACAGTGTGACGTCACTCACAGTGCAGAACAAGAGTTGAAAACATGATATGCCAATATACATCTGAAATATGCATCAGAACAAACAATCTAATATTCTGCTTAAAAAAATGCCATTTGGTTGAAAACACATTAATAATTCAATATTTTATTCACTAAAACACTGTTGTATAAATATTTCTAATTTTTATTAGAAGTTTATATTTCTATAACTATATTAAGATTTAATTTCTTATAAAAAAACAAACAAAAAACTTCAGACTGAATTCAAAAGCTTTTTCTTTCTCTTTCCTGATTAGAACGGATCTGGATTTACAGAATCACCTAAGACTAAATTGCATTATTTATTACATTGATTTCTCTCAAAATGATTTGTGAATCATAGCAGAAAGTAATGGCTTTTCAACCGAGGTGGGTACCTCCTTCATATGTAAGAAAGGTAGGGATATAATTTGAAATAAAAACCTTCTGTGAGGGACTTTAAATTAACAGACTGGACGTGATTCAAATAACAAGAACCATCTGGGGCCAGCTTCTTCCTTGGCAAATTAGTGAGGGTTTAAGTGGAACTGAAAAGGTGTTAAGATGACACACTGACCTAACTAGCCTCTGATTAATTTATGTTGTTATATTACCCAATATTTTTTTTTTTATCATTAAAAGGCATTACATATTTTTTCTTTATCAGGAAAAGATATTCTGTTATATAAAATTATATATAAGACATGATCTTACTAATATAAACATTTTAATAAAAAGTATTTGACCAAAATATATATGACAATCAGATTGAGATTGTCAGCACACAATCTAAATTGAGTGTAAGGAACTTGCCTGGGTGGATCCATGTATATGTAAACTTGGAAAATAATCAAGGTGCACTATGATGACTTTTAAATGGAACAACAATTTAATGTTCGAATGCCGTTTCAACCCCCACAGGGTCTTTCTCAAGATCTTTTTTGACATTAAATTATGATCCATTTAAGAGTCCAGTGAGAGCACCTTGTTTATTTAAAAGGTGTATGCATTATTCTAACACCCTTATTTCACAAATAGTAACATCAACAATTCTCTATAATGCATAGTTTAACTGCCATTTTGCAGTGTGGACCCCTAATCTTGGATCTGTCTTGGTTTGCTCGAATGTACTGGGAGCTCTCTTGGGCTGAATTATTGTTGAGGCTGCAAATACTGCAACTGACACCTAGACATGCACTAACACTATCCCTAACAATAATGCTAATGCTTAGACTAACACTTACACTAACCATAACAACCCACATTTTTTTTATATAAGAGATACATAATAGTAAAGACTGGTTTAGGGAAATGGGAAATGTAACATTCTCTTGGGTTTCGGGACACATTCATTAAGCCGTTTGATAGTTGGTGTTGTGGTTTGTTATGATGACTCCAGAAACCCTTTAGAGAAATAGGCAGTGAAAGTACTAGCAGTGGAAAATCAGTGGTGGTGTGGCAAAAATAGATTTAAAGTGTGTGTCTCTTGAGGGCTCATGTTAGTAGAAAAAAGGAAAATGCAAGAAAGAAGGAGAAAAAGAAAGGGTGGAATCACTCTCTGAAACATGTTAGGAGGAAATGGCATGCAAACATGGCCAAAATGCCTACAGAATTACAGACTGAATTTTAACGTCATATTTATGGTTGGCGACATTAGGCAAAGAAGTGAGTTTTGAAAGTATAATTAAGGCAAAATCAGTAAAGTTGCTTAAAACGGATGTGGCATGTTGACCTGAAAGACAGCAAAAACAACCAATGTATACTGCTGCATTTACATCACAAGAGGCAACACAGAATAAGTAGATAATTGTCTACTCCCCAGCTCCCAAAATAAAATAATCCACTCATGTACATATTATACCTGGGGATTGCAAGCATTGTCCATCTATTAAAGGGACACTTTCACCACGAAAACCACAACATATTGATGCAGCAGCTTTTCTGCATAGATATTTCTTCTTTTCACAGACATTTATCAGACAAATGTAAACATTGTCTGAGAAATAGCAATGTTTACATGTAACTAGAATCACAGCTTCTAAAAGCTTGTCCTCTTCGAAAACCAGAGATCTTTACACTCAGTGTTATCATGTCCAGTCTGATGGTGCCAAATTATGTTAATGCTCCTCTCTATGAAGCATGAGATAAATGCTTCTCTACCGGAACATATGATTATAGTAACAAAGTTAAATTCATTTTTAACCTATCAGTCTTCCTTTAATAGATTCACAGATCTCAGTTTGTATTGAACATAAATGATGAGTTTCATATTGTATGTAGCCTCAAAGCAGATATGTGACATCACAGTCACACAGGTGGGAGAGTCCAGAGGCTATATGGACCAGCAAATGTTTTCCTATGTCAGACATGTAGTCCATGACAACAAATATATAAATTCAACGTTTCTCAGTAGGCCCATGAAATTTTACACCTCCAGGTCTATGTACCCCTAATTCCCCTGATATTCCCTAGAAAGAAGGGAGGTCACGGGGAATGAGAGGGAATTCAGGCAATCGTGGGTGCTAAATCTTAAACTCCCTAAATTCTCCCCTTCCTATACCCGAGACCTTCAGTATGAAAACTTCTGCCCTGACAAAGGTGCTGTTAGAGCACCGAAATGCGCATTGTGCTTTCCTTATTTTTTATTCACTTGCACTATGCACTAATTGGCCATTTTTTCACTCTTAAGTTTTGGGTTATTATTTAAGTGAGGATGGGAAGGGGAGCTAGGTGAGGATATACTTCATGATATCAAGATGATAGGAAGCCACTTTTGAACCTAGAATTTAGGGAGTTGAAGATTTAGCACCCACAAAGGTGCAGGAGGGAGTATCAGAACAAGGAGAACATCAGCTTAAGTGGATAAGTTGATTTACTTGTTTCTAGCCCAGAGAGCTACTGGAGAGCTAGAGATTTCTTGAAAGGACAAGAGCAGACAGATTCCCTTTGATGCAATTTAACTTTATATCAGTGGATATACTCGTTTGTCTTTACTGCTTATTGTGGGAGTATTATTGACATTATGAGGTAAATACCAGAGCCTCTGTAGGTGATCGGCTGTGAAGGTTATATTGATTGTTGTCTGTCTGTGTTTATCACTGCCTACAATCTCTAATATACTTACCGGCTTATAAAATGATTTTCTTCCTATCCTTATAAACCTCCCTAGGATGGTCTTCCTATTATAAGCTCATTCTTGCTTCCTTTCTAAAATCACGCCTTATCCTGTTACTCCCTGCGATAGTCCGCACTATAGCCAATCGACAGTTTAGTAGATCTCTCCCCTTTGAATTTTTCTTTTTATCTCCAATTTGATTTCATCTTACCACTAGCTTATTGACTAGAAATTGAGTAACTATAAAGAGAGATTCTACTGGGGTTTTGGCGTTATTTATTATCTTAGTTCCCTCACGTAATGATTATACTCAGAAAACAGACAAAACTGCTGGTCAAGTGTTTAATTATGTCAAGGAGAAATAAAGCCTAACAAGTCACTGACTAGACAGCCAAGTGTATAATCTGTTGCTAAATTGTATCTATTTTCTCACACACTTTTTACTGTTTAGTATATTCCAAACAGTTACCTTATTTTTGTTCGAATACCATATTAGGGATCTCTCAATAGGGATTTCCCTTACTTTTGATTCATATACTTTGTGTATTAACCACATAGTGACTCAAAAACGAGACCTATATTGGCTAGGCAAACGCCAAACCATTGCATTATTTATGATGGTATATATAAAACTAATCACTTCATGGTTAATTTTAGAGATAATTAACTTTTGGATTACAAGCTATTAGTGTATTGTGTATGTTGCGTAATTAAATAACACTGCTAGAAACTTAATTTAGATTCTAAGCTGAACTCGGGTTATTTAAAGACACATAATTCATACTTTTGATAAATGACGAATAGGTAAAATAGTAATAATAATACATACAGGATGTACAAAGTAACAAAAAATAGTTCAATACCATGGAACTAAATAGAAGTAGAGCTACCTGGACAGATTCAACCCTTCTTAGAATGCTGTCTGGACAATAAATGTTGGGATACGGCATTATTATTTAAAAGGATCAAAACAGGACTTCTGCTTTGTGGTATGAAGGTGGGAATGTAAATGTCACTTTTGACTCCTACAGTTTAACACAAATGCTCAGTGATGTTCAGGTCTTGGATTGCTATTGAATGTATTTGACATCATCCCACTGGTCATGAACCTCTTTTGACTTGTTTAATATCTTGGCAGTGTGATAATAATATTCCATATTAATTAAGAATGATTCATTGATCACTATTGAGCAAATCAAACTATTATAGATAGTCAAGATGGTGCCAGTACAAAGTACTGAAAATGTTAATAACCACAAAACACTGCACCAGAATGACTCATGCATAAATTCACGAGAATATTATGAGAACTGAGCTAGCGTTTTAGATAGTTATGAGAACAGATATATTAACCAAACAGATCTGGCATAGCATTGTTGTGGGACTGAAAAGCATGGCCAGCTGCAGGTCCCATCCAATGCTTTTGCAAGGTCTTTGCTGAGCTGCACTGATAAGAAGATTTGGTGGAAAAGTACAGACTATTCTTCCCTTTCATTATTAAGTTTCTTATGAAAGACTAGAAAACTCGTTTGGAGTACTACCCACCTGTAATATGGATGTGTAATTCTGGTTCTGCTGATTTCCCGGTAAGAGAGGGTTCCCTTCCAGACTGACTGCTAGAAGTCCTCTCATTCGAGTGCAGCAAGTCTCTCTTATGGTGATGTATACATTGAGCTGTTTCTTTAAGCTGTTTTTATTAAGCTGTTTCTTTCAGCTGTTCCTTTAAGCTGAATTTTAAGCTGAATGATTATTAATCAAGTTTTTGTTTGTCAACAAAGTTTGTACTGATTATTTACAAGTACTTGATGTCAGTGTTTTTCCCTTTCTCAAATACTCAATTCACTCATCCCGAATAGGGTTTTGGTGCCCACCAATATCTTTAAAGGATCATTATAGGGTCAGGAACACAAACATGTATTCCTGACTGTATAGTGTAAAAAACACCATGTAGCCCCCCTGGGCCCCTTGTCTCCATAATAATAGCAAAATCTTACTGTATTCAAGCCTGAAGCTGTAACTCTGCATGCTGTTTGACTCAGAAAAACAAGAGTCGGCTGACATCATCAGATCTAATCACAATGCTTCACCATAGGATTGGCTGAGACTGACAAGGATGGCAGATCAGGGGCAGAGCCAGCATGATTCAAACACAGCCCTGGCCAATAAGCATCTCTTCACAGAGATGAATTGAATCAATGAATCTCTATGAGGAAAGTTCAGTGTCTGCATGCAGAGGGTGGAGACACTGAATGTTTAGATGCATTTTAGGCAGCCATGACCCTGGAAGGATCTCTAACAGCCATCTGAGGAGTGGCCAGTGAAGTTATCACTAGGCTGTAATGTAAACACTGAATTTTCTCTGAAAAGACAGTGTTTACAGCAAAAAGCCTGAAGGTAATAATTCTACTCACCAGAACAAATTCAATAAGTTGTAGTTGTTCTGGTGAATATAGTTTCCATTTAAAAACCTTAGGGTAATTGATTATTGCTTTTTGATATTGGCACTTCATGAATTTAATGATTAGGCACAACAGGCATGGTTGGTACTGCTTCTGCAGCAAATGGTCCTTTAAAACATCTTTATCTGTGGCTGTTATATAACCAAACACAGTAACCGTCACAGAAGATGACTACCTATACTTATTTTCCATCATGTTCATCCACCTGCAGAATACTTGGTGGTTTCATCCTCTAACTTTCTCCAAATTTAAACCTAACCAGAAATACAAAATAGGGTAAAAACTCCAAAAACTTTAGACAATATATGTTTTCCAATTGCTCAAATACTAAGCAGTTTCCAAATAGCAGCCCTGTCATACAAACAAGGTTTAATTAATCTTGAGAATTGGGTTAGATTTGATTAGATAGAATTACATAACTTTACACCTATGCCTTGACCTTCCATGTCATCCATGTACGATGCTCCTGTTTTCTGTAGAAATGTTTTTAAAATGGGTGACATTGTGAATAGTTTTGCATGTTTCAGAAATGTGAAAGAATTACATTTGCCATTCCTACTGATTAATGTACTGTACAAAAGAAAACAGTTAAATCAAACCTTACAGCTCATGAGATTAACAATTGTATTACAGTTTAATACTAATCCAATGGATGTCTGCAAAGTTTCATAATTTTTCTTACATTTATCCAACATTTTTGGTCTGTGTGTTAAAAATATCATCGCAATCCCAAAACAATGAGCTGCTTTATGAAAGACTAATTTTATTTATGTTCCACACATATTTCAGTTCAAAATTATGCCTTATTTTAGTCTACATTAATAATCTCATTAGCTCCTACCAACACACAATTCATTATTGTTACTTTCTTCTTATCCAAAAGGCAATTGCAACTAAGTATTTAAGTAAGATTTATACAAATTTGACCCACACATTTAAAACATTTGTAATGCTTATGCTTAATGAAAGTACATTTCTTTTTAAATGTATGTGGTAAATATCAAAATGGAGTATATGAGTGCTTATTTTAATTTTTACATTTGGTACTTCCCCTTAAGGTTCTCTTTCTTGGTAATCCTGGAGATTGGGTGCTCTTCCGTTGCCTTTTAGGCTGATTTTCCGTGTTCCCTGGAGGTCCAGCGATTTCCTAGGACCTGTGTCTGCCTTTTTGTCTCTGTGTTCGCCCCCCGCAAATGCGCAGGCACAAATCAGGCAGTTGCACAGGTTCGCGCGTATGCAGTCCGTATACGCCCATGAATGCACAGGCCCGAACCAGGCATTTAAGGCTTTAAATTTCACGCATGCACTGGGCCTCAGTTTCACACAGGCGCATTTGGCCCTGAATGTAGTGTCATCATTCCTGACTTCAGACGCAGCAGTTTAAATCCGTAAAACTCAAATTTTTCAGGCTATTCTCCAGTTTGTTCACTTGAAATTCTCCTTTCTTCTTTACCTTTGGATTACATTTCATTGAATTTTGGTTTGTGTTCCATTTTAAGGTAGGCTCTTCTCTCTTAAAGAGACATGTGGCGGTACTGCCGCTAAACAGTGCATTGCCTTGATTTCCCTGTTGTGTGTGTACTGTTGAGTTCTCCCTCCCTTTTTGGTATTTTCCCTTTCTTGCCCATGTAGTTTGCTATATGTGTTCGCCTAAAACTGCCTGCTTCCCGTTCGGTAGGTGCCGTCACAAAGGGAATCCATTCACCTCCTGAACGGCGACCACAACGAAACCCCAATTAGAATGTTGTCTTAGAACGTTCAAACCTCGTAACGAGGTATAAAAACCCCAAACTGCAAGGGAAGCCTCTGCGCGTGCCTACCCTGGGTTGCGGCCGTTCGTTAGATGTACACAATCCAGGGGGAGCATTTGTGAATTGCTTCCCACCTCGTTCGGTTCCGGAGTGAGGACCGCCCCAGTACCCCTTGGAATGTTCGCACCAATCAATTAGAACGTTGGCAACTCGCAAGATAAGTGTGAAATCGCAAGGCAAGTAATTAATGGGTGCTTCCCTGGGTGGCTGCCGTTCGGATAGAAGAGCCGCAGCCAGGGGGAGCATTCGTGTCCCGAAAGGCAACACTTCCCTTGTCTGTTATCACCCAGGGACCCCTCGAACGGAGGCTGCTCATGGTGGTTGCCATTCTGGGGGTCCCCGAGATTAGTGGGGACAGTCTTTGGGGACAAAGGCGGTTTGGCGGGTTTTCTGTAACTGGGAGTCCAGGAGGCGGGATGCTTTCCCGCGCTGGGGCTCGCAGGTATAGGAGGCTCATGGGATGAAGACACCCTGGTCACTGGAGGTGGGAAACTCTGAGGATGGGTGGCGGGAACAGGTGACAAAGGGACTGGAGTTCCCTTTTGCGTCATGACACCCCTGAGAGGGGGAGGACCCTCAGAGTGGACACTGAGTGGCGGGAACAGGGGACAAAGGGACTGGGGTTCCGGATCCCTTATACGACCCCTAGGAGGGGACATTGTCTTTGTGTATGATCCACCAATTGCATGGGGAAAAGTATAAAGCCGATTGTGGCCAATAAAGTTGTTGTCGTACCCCTGGAACTGTGTGTTGTCGAGTTACTGTGGGGAAATGTGTCTGTTCATTATTAATAGTGGAGGTAACCAGCCGGGTTACCCAGGGTCCTCAACAAGACATTACCCTTTAAAAAAATAAAATAAAAAAAAATCTTATTCCTTTCTATTTCATTTCTTAAGATGAATAGAGAAAGATCCTACTCTAGGAATTCTGATTCCTCATCTCATCATAAAAGGTCACACTCCAAGACTTATAGGTAAGCAATGTTTATGTCTTTTCTTAATTACAATGTAAGAATATTTCAATAGAAGAGTGCTGTTTATTAATATGTTCCCTGTCATCATAGCTCTGAGGGAAATAGATCATCTAGATTGTGCAAAGAGAAGTTGCCCAAAAGGACACAATGTCTGCCTCTGTGCAAACTGTTTAATGGCAGCAGTAGGATCATCTCAACCAGCCCAAGATATCAGTCGATATATATCAAGCAGGATGTCTCTAAATGAATTAAAGAGACTGGGAAAGGTTGCAAATGACCCAGATATACTGACTCTTCAGATTACTCGCAGGATGAGTCAGAAGAGGAGTTTATGGAATCAGAATCATACAGAGACTTAACTTCTTTTTCTCTGGAAGAGACACAACCAACTCCAGACATTTCCTTGAGCCAGTTGAAATGGATAATTTGATATCCAGGGTGCATAAGGCACTGAGCCTAAAGGAGGCATCAAAAGAGGAACCTTTTTTCTCCAGCTGCGATTTCAGCCCAAGGTAGCCTTCTTTATCCAGTTGGCAATAAGGACTCTGAGACATGGGACTCTGCCCAGAAAGTGTATGCAGGTTCATATAAAACCCGTTGGATAAAACAATGGACTTTAATGTCTCTAGGCAAAGGCATTAAACTAGCAGTAACTCTTACTACGGTGACTTGGACAATATGGAGGAGGACATTAGAGATGACAGAAGCAGATCTTCCATCTTGGACAGCTTAAAAGATATGAGATCTGCTATAGATGTCTCTTCAGAAGAAGCTGTTGATATGGTTAGAGTCTTATGGGTAAAGATAAGATCAGACAATGCCATGGTGGTAGCATACATCACTCATTAGGGAGGAAGCAGAAGTCGCAAGATAATGAAAGTTATGAAGCAGATGATGTCTTGGGCTCAAATACACCTTGCAGGTCTGAGAGCAGGCCATCTTCCGGGAGAATTCAGTAGCAGATTTGCTCAGTAGAGTCAAGGGAGCCAGGAGAATGGCGTTTATCAGGCAGAGTGTTCCAGATAATGTGGAAGAAATGGAGCAATCCTCAAGTGGATCTAATGGTAACAGGAAGGTCCACAAATTTACTTAATCTCCCCATATATTTCCCATCCTGAGGAAATTAAGACAAGAGGCAATTTCCATCATCCTCATAGTTCTATTCTGACCTCGCAGACTATGGTTCCCACTTCTACTGATTCTTTGCAAGGAACCCCTTGCTTTCAAAAGTTTCACATCTCAATCCAGATCCAGCATCTCTCAATCTGATTGTGTGGAGATTTAAAGGGAAGGGCTGAAAGATAAAGGTTTCTCCCAGGCAGTTATTGATACTCTCCTAAAAGGAAGAAAACTTTGACCTCATACTATAGAGTTTGGGATGCATTTTCTTCCTGGGCCATATAAGTAGATATCCAGAAGACCTTTACTAAAGACATATTGGAGTTTCTTCAGTGTGACCTTTAGAAGGGAATAAGTTATACCAGCCCATACTAACCATAAACGGGCATTTGACATGGATGTGGCAAGATTCCTCACTATTGTTTAAATATGAATTCATCTATTAAGCCAATTGCTACTCCTTAGTATTTGCTTCAGATTCAGGGACCCTACAGTCTCATCCATTTGAACTGTTGGACTTGATTTCTCTCCAGTTGCTCACCATCAAGACAGTATTATTGGTGGCTTTAGCATCAGGGAGGAAAGTTTCAAAACTTCATGCACTATCTGCTATAGAACCTTTCACAGTTTTCCACAAGGACAGAGTCATACTAAGCAGTTCTGGAAATTTCAACCAAAGGTTACTTCCTCTTTTCATTAGCAAATACTACCAGCGTTACATCTAGAGGTACAAGATAATGGGGAAGAGATGGATCTCTCCTCCCTGGACTTGGTGAGATGTCTTAGAATTTATTTAGACATAACTGCTTTCTGGTGTTCCTCACAAAGACTTTTGTTTTACCAAGTGGTGTAAGGAGAGGTATTATACGTGTACCTATTTCCAGAAGGACTCAAGGCCCTCTTGACTAAATCCCTTTCTGCCTCCTGGGCTGTGGATGCTAAAGTCTCTTCAGAACTGATTTGCAGAGCAGCCACTTGGTCCTTGCCAATACTTTAATTAGACACTATCAATTGGATGTTAAGGCAAGACATTTTGATCACTTTGGAAAAATATTCTTGCTGCTTCTTACACCTAATTCTCTTAAGTTGTGTGAGTGCCATGCTTCTTGCACTTAATTCTCTTAAGGTGTGTAGTTGTGCTAATCGACTTTGAAGTACATAATTTGTCTGTCATTTTTATTTCTCGCCTTTAGTTATTGCTTGGGTATTACCTGTTATTATGCTGCCATGGATAATAAAGGGAAAAATTATTTGTACTTACCTTAATTTTCTTTTCCTGGTCATACGCCTTGGCAGCACAAGCCTCGCAACCTGGTATTTCCGTTAACAAGACTAAGGAAGAAGGGGGTGGGAGGGGATAGGAAAGCAGATCACCTAACCAACTAAGCTCTTTCTTCTATACTAGTATCTGTTTTGGCTTCATTCCATCTTACTGTACTCACATACAGCTTACAGATTATGCTGTCATCATACATGCAATCCATTTGTACCTGGAACAATATGTGTTCTTCGTTTTCCTGTGGTGTATCTGTACCCAATTATATTTAATTTGTAAACTTGTTTTAAGAAATTCCTGTTGAAATTAAGAAGAGTTGTATTAGCACAAAACTGTATAGCAAGAGAAAAGATGTGAGAAAATACAGACAATCAATACACCTCTCTCCAGCATCACATACACCATAAATTACAGACAGTTAAATGCCATTAACAACCATAAGTTCCCCAACACAAGCAGATTAGGCACTAGCCATCATTACTAGCATTTTCCTTTCTTATGGGGCCTGATTCAAAGCAACTTAATTTATCTGCAAGCATAATTTCTCATAAATGTCTATTGGCAAATGTTTTCCCAAAATTTCAGCAGTTTACTCTGTTGTTTGGCATCTCAATAAATCCTCTCTGGTACAGGTCTCAGTGGCATCTAATGTGATTGGTGTGAATTTACTTTCTCTGTTTTAACCATCTTTGTGCAGTTTTGGTTGTCTTAAATCATTTGAATGTGCTTCTCTAGAAGTTGGTTAAGCAATTGTACTTCCTTGCATGCTTCTGTTGATGTGATATATTTAGCTTTCATAAAAGAGTGTGCCGCTAATTTTTGTTTTTAGTCCAGCTGAAAGGACTAATCCCATATATATAGAACACTTATAGACCTATGATCTGATTTGTCTCCAGTCCAGTCCTACCACCTATGGGATCTCAGACAGCTAATAACTTTAATTCATGAAGAGAAGATTCTTTGGGTCACACTGTGAATAGTTTTGCATGTTTCTGAGATGTGAAAGGTCTACATTACACTTTTGAGTATAATCGGTTCTCTTTGACTGGGAGAGCTCACTTTTCTGTACAATATTCCCACTGCAATTGCAATGTCATGTCTGCAAGTTCTAGATAGATACAAAGGTTTACCCAATACATATCATTGGGTGGTCTTACTTTTATCAGACTCTGTAAGGAAGTTTGAATACATGGGTGTAACTACAACATGGGCTTCTTTGACATCCGTATGTTCAATTACATCTAGAATGTTGTGAATTTGATTGAAGATTACTACCACTGTCATATCTTTCTAGTTGAATTTCAATATAAAAGGCTGTTTCCCATTCTTTTGACTTTTAATTATTTGCCCAATTGTGTAACATTCTCTGTACTGTCCTGTTGTTTTTAATTTCTCAAGATTGTGTCTACATAAACTAGTAGATAACTCAATTTAACCTTTATTTGTCTGGCAAATAGCTTTATGTTGAATGAAGTTTTGCTCTACAAGCATTTCATATAGTTTCTTTCATTTCATCGTTTCTTATTCCATGTGCTTGCATGCAAGACCTTTTTCATGTTTGTAAGGCTTTAAACTCCATCATATGTCGTTCTTTTTTTATGTTTTTTGATGCTGCAATAGATAGTAATGTTCTGATTGTGCTGAACCTGACTATAGGCGCACGGGTTTTGTCATAGTCTTCTGAGTAAGTCCTTTTGCAACTAGTCTAGCTTTGTAATGAGCTACATTTCCCTGTGCATCCATTTTTTCCTTGACTACCCATATGCAACCTAGGGCCTTTTCGCCTTCAGGTAGATGAGTGAGAATCCATTTTTAATTTTTGTTTAAGGTTTCAGTTTCTTCTTTTGATGCTTCCTTACATTTAGTGGCTTCCATAGTAGGCAGTATATCAATATTACTCTGAATTGAGGGTTCATATGTTAGTGCTGATGTTGCAAAGTAGGATCGATGACTAGCTTAAATTTCCTTGTTCTTTCTGGATGAGCGTCTAGGAGTTGGTTCTAAAATGTTATCAGCTTGAACAGCAGTATCTTGCTCAGCAAAATTATTAACTTGCTTTTTTCCACTTTCTGCTTGTGTGCTTTCTTGAGAAAAGTCATCTGGCTATTGCACAAGTTTAAGATCAAAATCACTTATTGCTTGCTTGCCTTCTTTAAAATAAACAACACCTCCTTTGTCTGTTTTCAGGACTTTACATCCTCTCTCGTATCCAATCACGATGCCTATCTCAGTTCTGTTGTCAAGTTTGGGCATTTTATGAAGTGGAACAAATGTATAAACTTTGGATCCAAAAGCTCTGATGGGTTTAATTTTAGGGGTACTCCAAACCAAAGTTCAAATGGAATTATTTGTATTTTTTGTAGGTAGCCTTTTATGTTTAGCCATCATGTCTGCATCAGCCCACTATTTATGTGGCAACTATTTTCATAGGCTTTATTGAGTTTCTTCTCTGTTTTGGAGTACAGGGGCTATTATCATATCATCTGTTGTGATCATTTTGACAAGGTTTTATATCTCTCTATTTTATTTATTTTTTTGCAAAACCTTTACTCTGTAGATCAGAAACTGTCTTGAAGTCTCTATATCCACATTTTTTTTTTGCCACTGATAAATACACTTTGAGCACTTCTTCGATATGTTTTCTTTCTTTTTCTTGTGTGTCTAATACAGATACCTTGTGCATACAAAAGACCACTTTTTGTTACTTTACATTTATTGCAACTGAAGTTCACATTATATTCACGTGTCGTTAATGCTGAAACACTGAGCAATTTATCTGTAAGTTCAGGTAAGTAAATTACATTTTGCACTTTGATGTTTAATATCTCTGCTTTTGCAACACATTTCAAGAATCTGTCTCCTAATCCTTGTATAGACAGCTTGTTGCTGTTAGCAATGCTACCTTTTTTGTAAAATTATAGTTTAATTTTTTTAAAGGAAATTTGAATCTTTCCACATGTGTGATGTTGCACTTGAATCAATAATGAAATGATTTTTGATAACTGTTGCTGACTTTTCTTGAACAATAAAATGATTTTTACTGTGTTTTCTTTTGCCATGCAGAGGCATTCTCTTGTCCTTGGTAGCCTTTTTTGGGTAGTTTTTAGATGAGCTATATCTCCACGAATAAAACATTCTTTATTTTTGCCCTTTTTGTGTGAAAATACCTTTGCTTCTGTCATAAGTTGATTTGTTTCCTACGATATGTTTCACCACTTCTTTACTGACTCTTGTTTAAGATGTACTGTAACATATTTTACAGAAAAATTCTCTGACAGAGTTTGCATTGCCTAGGAAAGCACTCATAAGGGGTTTCCCCTACCTTTTAAGCTCATTCTCAGGTGAGCATCCATGGGGCTCCCATTGAATATTTTTTATTGTGTTGTTTTTTTTATTTCCCCACCAGTTTTCTTTATTTAGCGTAGAAAAAGAAACATGCAAAGGAGCAGGGAGTAATGTAAGAGATACAGAAAGGGGCTAGGGGAAGCAAAAGACACACACAGGGGCTGGGGGGAGAACGAGAAACAGAAAGGGACTTGGGGAATAAGAGTCAGACAAAGGAGTTGGGGGAAGACACACACAAAGGAACTGGGGGATCTGTGAGACAAAAAAGGGGCGGTGAGAAGTGTCAGGACTTCACGGTAACTTCAATTGTGCCCTCGCTGTGAGCGGCTGCTTCCAATGCCCCACGCGCCACTTGCCGTACCTCCGCACTTCTGCTTCCTGCGAGCGGATATGTCAGCTTCCCCCAGTGGCCTTCGGGCCTCACGTGCAGCATGTTTGAATAGGCACTCAGGTCAGTCATCTGACTCGGCGCGCAATAGTGACATCATAGGTCAAAGTGGGAGGTACAAGTACGACGTGTGATAATTAAGTCTGATTGGAAATTAGCCAATCAGAGTTAACCTAAGGTATTTATACCTTAAATACAGTATTTATACTTACCCATGTCTCCTTGCCCTGTTCTGGTCTTTTGATAGCCCAATAGTGCGTATACTCTGGCCGTTTGTCTAATCATCTGGTTACTGAATTTTTGGCTTGTCTCACCGTTTATCCTCTCTGGTCCGAAAGGCTACACTCTTGGCAGTTGAGGCCATAGATGGTAGACCGTTAGATAAGCCTCTGGTGACACAAGAAACCCAGGAGATACTCATGTCGGTAGGAGCATAACACAAGGAAAGGGTAATCTTTCAGATCTTAAATTCTCCTTCAGCACCTACTGTTTTGGCTTTCCCGTGGCTAGTGAAACACAACCCTGTGATTGACTGTGGGCATCTAAACATTATATATGGGGAAAGAACTGTCAGCAAACCTGTCTTGACCAGGTCAGAGGTGAGTTCTTGATCAGAGTTAATCTAAGGGTATTTATACTTACCTTTCCCATGTCTCCTTGCCCTGTTGTGGTCTTTTGGCTTGTCTCACCGTTTATCCTGCTTTCTCTGACCCTCGACCTCGGCTTATCTTATCGATTATTCTGTCTCTCCGGTTTCCTCTGACTTTTGTATCCTGACTTCTCTTTGTGTGCACAGCCCGGCCACTCTAAGGACCAGTACTGCACTTTCTGACTGTGTTCTGTCAGCGTGTCTGATTCTGGAGTTCGTAACAGTAAGATACATATAAAGTGGCAGTGGAGAAGAAAAAGACACACAAATGGGCTGGGGAGAAGAAAGAGACAGACAAAAGGGGTAAGAAACACAAGAGGGGTTTATTAGAGACACACAAGGTGGTATATGACACACAAGGTAATAATTTGAGTCTGGGTACATGTGTTAAGTAAATAAAATCAATTGAACACTGAAAGGCATGATTCAGGGAATGGCAATCAACTTGCATTAAGTGGTGTGTATTCAGATAGAGATTATTACCGATTATAAACTTTTCAGAATTTGAGTCTTTATAGCACTCTCTAAAAAGAAATATAAAAGAAATTGGAGTATTTTTTAAATTGATTCTTCTTTCAGTGAGCTTTGAGAATATGTTAGCATCACATACATGCAATAAGTAATATGTTCTCACTATATGTGGTAATCGCTCTAAATTCTTTGCTTAATTTACTCTCACTTGAGATTATTATGGATCTATTCATACTGTGACATCTCTGTGGCAACATTTTCACTTTCTGCTTTATTACGCCTGGCACCAATTTCCACTGCTACCTTGTTGCCAATTATATGACTTTTTAATTAGACTGTTCCATGTGGGTTTTGTTGGTGTTCAGTCAGGAGGTGGGGTGGCTAGTGAACACTGCTTTCACTTTTTAAAAAAAATATATTTTTCTGGAACTCAGGTACAGTTATAATTTATACAGAACACAACCATCTTGATAATTACTCATTGATTATGCAAGAAACATTAATCCTCTTTAGATAAATTAAATAATCAAATTATTTAAAAATTGCATTTCAATCATGTGTGTGCTTTGACATTTGAGAAGTTAAGAGACCCTGCAAGCACCATAACAACCTATACCCATTGCTTACATTTTAATGCATGGAGGTTCTTTCTCCCTGTCTTTGTGCATACAGTGGCTTCTAACCATTTTTTTTGTCAATCTGTGGTTTATTGAAGTATTGATACAGCACCTTTTACGGCACATTTTAACAAGTATGACCGAGGTATTACAGGACATTAATATGTGGGTTTCCTGATATATGTACAGATAGCACAAGAATAATGCAGATCAAATTATAATACAGCGACACAATGCAGTTATGATGAGATGTTCTTAGACCTACATTGAGTTGTTATTCCTATATTTAAATAAAAAACAAACAAACAGCAACATGAAATAAGTGATACGTATCAGTCTAGATATAACCTATATTATATGTTAATTTTCAATTTAAACTCAAGTGGAATAGGAGTGTAGGGGAAACAACATTGACAAAAAACGTCCGCTAACGACCACGGACGTACCCAGTACGTGTGTGGCAAAAATGACCCCTGGACTTACCTGGACAGGCGATCCATGGCAACCCCAGTCAGGGAGACTGCCCTAGACCCCAGCAGTCCCCCTGCAGCAGCTCTGGCCGCTGCGGCCCTCCAGGGCCATGTGATCACCATGATTACATGGCCACAATATGAGTCTATGGAGCTGCCAGTGGGGGTCTGCCTGAGCTGTCAGGAAGTCCCCCAGGCACCTGAAAAAAAAAACAATGCAAAAAAATTATAAAATAAATATATTATACATATATTATATAATATTTATATAAAGCACATAGAAAGCATATATATGATTGCAACATAAGTGTACTTTGAGATATATACACATATATCAAAATACACTTATAATGTAATCATATATATGCATTATATGTATAATATATTATAAAATGCTTTAACTATGTTATAATATACATATATAGAAAATAAAAGTATGTGTGTGTTAGGTATATATATATATATATATATATATATTTATTTTATACATATATATATATATATATATATATATATATACATACATACATACACACACACACATACACACTTATTTTATACACACGTATTATATGTATATGTGTGTGCGTGTATATATATATATATATATATATATATATATATACACACACACATACATATATATATACAAAAATAGATAACTTGGCACTCACCCTATCTCCAATTAAATGAATGTCTTGATGCCTTGGTGCGATCCCACGTTATAAGTATATAGAGAGGAATAAGAGATGCACTCTCCGGACTTTACAATAAATCAGTTGGTATTTATTAAAACAAAGGTTACATCATCTAACCGACGTTTCGACCCTACAGGGTCTTCCTCAAGATTTTGTTATTGGCAAACCCTTTATTTAACCCTGTAACTTTCCAAAACACTATAAAACCTATACATGGGGGGTACTGTTATACTCGGGAAACTTCACTAAACACAAATATAAGTTTTTCAAAGCAGTAAAACTTATCATGACAATGATATCACCAGTAAAAGTGCAGTGAAAGAGTAAAAAAATTAAAAAGCAAATATGAATGCTATCTTTGGTAAGCGTTTGTGGCTAAGTGGCTACTACAAAAGACTGGACATACCCTGGGTTGTCTACTTTTTTAAATGGTATGTCATGGTGGGGTTCATTTTCATTTTTGGATTGCCATACCGTCTCCAAGGCAACATAGCCAATCTGGCAAATAGCAATTTACAAAAATTGAAATTGGCAAGTTTTATGTTTGACCCTATAACTTTCCAAATCACCATAAAACCTATACTTGAGGCATACTGTTGTACTCGTGAGACATTACTCTACACAAATATGAGCAGTAAAATGTATTATACTAATAATATCATTGGTGAAATGGCAGTTTATGTGTAAACAATGCAAAAAAACAAATATAAATGCTAATTTTGGCCAGGGTTTGTGACTACTAAAAAGTTGACATACCCCATTTTGAATATTGTGGGTTGTCTACTTTAAAAAATATATGGTTTGATGGGGGTAAATTACATTGGCCGGCTTAAAAAATGTCCCATATAGGACATGGGTGCATGATAACCAGCCCGTGAAAATTCCAAGTTGGAAAACTGGAATGCACCTGTCCAAATAAGATCTTTTGTCTTTTGTGCTTTTGGCAGTGTTCCTGCTGGAAAATGAAGTCGGCATCCCCATAAAGCTCATCTGCGGAAGGAAGCATGAAGTGCTCCAAAATCTCCTGGTAGATGGCTGCGTTGACCCTGGATATACTGAAGCACAGTGGAACAACACCAGCAGATGACATGGCTCCCCAAATCAACACAGACTGTGGAAACGTCACACTGGACTTCAGGCATCTTGCAGTGTGTGCCTCTCCATTCTTCCTCCAGACTTTGGGTCCTTGGTTTCCAAATGAGTTGCAAAAGTTGCTCTCATCAGAAAAGAGAACTTTGGACCACTGAGCAACAGACCAGGTCTGTTTTTCTTTAGCCCAGGTAAGACGCTTCTGACGATGTTTGTTGTTCAGGAGCGGTTTGACAAGAGGAATACGACATCTGAAGCCCATGTCCAGGATCCGTCTGTGTGTGGTGGCTCTTAATGCACTGACTCCAGCCTCAGTCCACTCCTTGTGAAAGTCCCCAACACATTTGAAAGGCCTTTCCCTGACAATCCTCTTCAGGTTGCGGTCATCACTGCTACTTGTTCACCTTTTTCTTCCACACTTTTCCCTTCCACATAACTTTCTATTAATGTGCTTTGATACAGCACTTTGGGAACATCCAACTTCCTTCGCAATTACTTTTCGAGGCTTTCCCTCCTTATGGAGGGTGTCAGTGATGGTTTTCTGCACAACTGTCAGGTCAGCAGTCTTTCCCATGATTGTGATACCTACTGAACCAGACTGAGAGACCATTTAAAGGCTCAGAAACCCTTTGCAGGTGTTATGGCTTACTTAGCTGATAAGAGTGGGACACTGTAAGCCTAGAATATTGCACCTTTTCACAATATCCTAATTTACTGAGATTGTGGATTTGGGGTTTTGCATGAGCTGTAAACCATAATCATGGCACTTGTGACAAATCACAGCTTGAACTATCTTGCTTTGCATGTAATGCGTCTATCTCATATATTAGTTTCCCCTTTTATGTTGCATTACTAAAATAAGTGAACTTTTGCATGATATTCAAAATTTTCGAGTATCACCTCTATAATATGTGGGAATGACTACTAGGAGTCTTAAGACCTGCATATTACAACACAAGAGGAGCATTCAGAGAAGGTATATGAAACATGTTTAAGCTAATTTTTCAGTGAAGCATGGGGGAGATCCCTCCCATATATAAAAAAAGAAAAAAAATGAAGGGGCAATGACAACTTTAAAGAAGGGAGTGACGTAGAGAGTAGATGGACATTTGAATTGGGCACTCTGTCACCCAATGGATTACATTTAGATTTTGAATTGATCCATTTTTATAATTGTTAATTTTAATACATAATATATTTTTCATATTTTTTCATATCGTTTTACATGTTTTTTTACAACATTTATTCCTTTATATGTATATATATATATATATATATATATGAAACAAGGGGGGGGTTGGCTGCACTCACCTGAACATGCATAAATGGGGGTGCTGCTGGGGGCCAAATAATACAATACACAAGATCAAGCGCACTCACCTATCCACTAAACAGCAACTTCAATGTTGAAAGATTTTATTTGTTTTTTTAAAAACACCTAATCTAGGCAAAAATAATGGGGGTTTAGTTACATTATATGATCATACATTGCATAAACCTGCCACAACGTCAATGTACCCTATCTTTGGCAGGTCCTACACTAACAGCCTAATGTCTGCTCTTATGAGATTAACCACTTACTTGAGGAAAAAAATTCCATCTGGGGCTCTCTGCAGTACAAGGCTAAATAGGGCCCTGGGATGAGGCACCTGTGACAGGGAGGGGTGCAAAACCAGGGAGTTGGCTAGACTCCCAAATATATATATATGAAACAAGGGGGGGTTGGCTGCACTCACCTGAACATGCATAAATGGGGGTGCTGCTGGGGGCCAAATAATACAAAACACAAGATCCAGCTCACTCACCTATCCACTAAACAGCAACTTCAATGTTGAAAGATTTTATTAGTTTTTTTAAAAACACCTAATCTAGGCAAAAATAATGGGGGTTTAGTTACATTATATGATCATACATTGCATAAGCCTGCCACAACATCAATGTACCCCATCTTTGTCAGGTCCTACACTAACAGCCTAATGTCTGCTCTTATGAGATTAACCACTTACTTGAGGAAAAAAATTCCATCTGGGGCTCTCTGCAGTACAAGGCTAAATAGGGCCCTGGGATGAGGCACCTGTGACAGGGTGGGGTGCAAAACCAAGGAGTTGGCTAGACTCCCAAATATATATATATATGAAACAAGGGGGGGTTGGCTGCACTCACCTGAACATGCATAAATGGGGGTGCTGCTGGGGGCCAAATAATACAAAACACAAGATCCAGCGCACACACCTATCCACTAAACAGCAACTTCAATGTTGAAAGATTTTATTAGTTTTTTTAAAAACACCTAATCTAGGCAAAAATAATGGGGGTTTAGTTACATTATATGATCATACATTGCATAAGCCTGCCACAACGTCAATGTACCCCATCTTTGGCAGGTCCTACACTAACAGGCCCTCCCTGTCACAGGTGCCTCATCCCAGGGCCCTATTTAGCCTTGTACTGCAGAGAACCCCAGATGGAATTTTGTTCCTCAAGTAAGTGGTTAATCTCATAAGAGCAGACATTAGGCTGTTAGTGTAGGATCTACCAAAGATGGGGTACATTGACGTTGTGGCAGGCTTATGCAATGTATGATCATATAATGTAACTAAACCCCCATTATTTTTGCCTAGATTAGGTGTTTTTAAAAAAAAAACTAATAAAATCTTTCAACATTGAAGTTGCTGTTTAGTGGATAGGTGAGTGCGCTGGATCTTGTGTTTTATATATATATATATATATATATATTTTTTTTTAATTTATTTTGTTATGACTGACAGAGGGGTGTCCATTTTGGCAAAATGCCTTTGTCAGGAAGCCCCCCAACGTTTCTATCCTCCCTTGATGAAGGCATTTTGCTGAAATGTTAGGGAGGGGTTTCTGACATGGAATCCTCTTCCTCTCACCAAAAATGTTTTTCTGTTCATTTGTCTTTTGTTTTTGTTTTTTTGTATTTATGTGACATGTTATGTGGAATATTAATAATTACGCCTCTTGCTTTTTTTTGTTGCTTTGTTTATTTTGTCTGTATATATGACCTTTGTATATTTTGGTACTGTCTAAACTCTAAAACTTTTAACCTGTGAGCACATTGTTTTGCATGGGTATTATACATATGTTTACCTTTATTCAATACAGTTCATTATATATTTTTTACGGGTTGTGCAACTCATTCATTCATTAATTACTTGTACTTTTTTACTGCAATAATATTTAGTCCATTTATTTTATATTATTTTATGTATTTTATTGAATAAATATATATTTTAAAAAAAATACCTGTGGATTCTTGTCTTCTTCCATGGATCTAAGGGTGCAAATTACAGAGCATGGTATGGCTCTACAAATTGCCAGTGTTATTCTTTCATCTCTTGTATTGTATATTTATATAGTGTACACTATGTTTGCTGTGTTTTAAAAATTCTAGATTTTTATTCTGCAACCATTAATCTACTAATAAGTGGAGACAATACTATTTCAGTTATACACTAAGTATTTTATTGTGTGTGGTTACATATTGGTGTATTGACTTTGTTGTTTGTAAGCATTACCATTAGCCTTATATTGATAACACTGACTCCATAGGTACCATTTAACAGTGCTGCAGTGCTAGAGGCAGAGGTGTGAAAAGGTCATAACGGAAAAACAAAACAAAAACTGCTCTACATAGCAAAACAGAAAATATACAATAAGTTTGACTGTCGTTATGGAAAAACATAGAGGAAATAAGATAACAGTGATGATGGAGGGTGATAACGTGTTGTGGTGGTGGCACCCATCTTGGAGAGAAAAATAGTCTTGTCAGGCAGCGAGGTAAGCTTATGGAGTGTCCCATCTTTATGTACCAGAATTGCTTTTGGAGTAGGTTAAACTTTTGTTGCGCACCTGCATAGTGACCAGACTCATTGATTTCCTCCACTGCAGGGTAGACTGTGTGAGGTCATTAAGAAAGTTGAGTTGGTGACACTAAAATTTGTATGGGAATTTCCTCTGGACTGCTGACATTAAGCCAAGTTTAACCATTAGTAAAATGAGATGAACTTGATGAAGGGCAATTGCGTATATAGTGAAAATTGTAAAGTGCTGCCAGGTAGACTGAATTGCCTGTTTTAATGACCTTAAGGGCAAAGCCATTTCAGCACAACTTGTTTTGTGCAGTATTCTTGTGAGTGCTTGTCCCTTGTTTTGTTTTAAATATTAATTTGTTTTATTAAATACTACACTATGTGTCTTTGTTTTTCTCTTTCTTCAATTTATATATTTAAATTGTAAGCGGTTATATGAATTATAAGGTTAATATACCACATTTGGATTGGACTTGCACTTTTGTGTGTCAACACTGGTTTTTAATTTGCACATAAAATGTTTTTTTTTTGTGCCAGAGACATTTAAAAAAAATATGTTATCCGAGCGAGTGATCACATCCCTGGGGGTAGCGGCAGGTGCCCCAGGTGATATGTTAATATGATAGGCTCCATCAAGGATTAGGATTTTGGCATGTTTAGCTGGGGGAATGGATGCAACTAATCGTTGAAATGGGGAAGTTATTCTGGCCCCACAGTATCAGATATGCTTCTGATCTTAATATTGTGTCTCCTAGCTCTGTTATCTAAAGAGTCCAACCTAAAAGCTGGTTCCTGATGCTGGGAATGGATTTGGGCAAAATACTCTCATATAGTAACCACATCTTGAAGTAGTGCTATAACATGCTCTTCTGTTGCTTTTTCTCTTGCTTGTGCCTCCACCTTAACTACTGCAATATCTTCATCAATTAACAACGTAATGTCCCAGAGCAGATTTTGAATGTCCCACTTTGTGGCAGGTGCTTTACCATCTGTAGTCACCTGGGTTTCTGCCAAAGCAGAGTTCGTGTAGTCAGGAAACCACCCTTAAGGTGAGGATGGACAGGGCTCTGTTGTAGTGGAAGCAGCCGGTCTATGCACATGGTGACATGCTCATAGAGGGCTATAGAGGCCTTCACAGTCTGGCGCTGTCATTGGACTGCTTTATTTTTATCTTGCTTGGATACAAATATATGTAATAGAATATTGTGTTTTTTTGTTTTGTTTTTTGCAAATTTGTTTGTTTACTCCCTCTGTCCTTTTTTTTTCTCTTGCATTTATTCTCCCTTTCGCAAGGGTATTTGAGGAAAAAGAGAACATACATGATATTCTTATAATTATATAAAGGACAGATAAACTAGTAAAAATTGTATTTATGATACAAACGATAAAGTAGAATTTTAAATACTGAAAGCAGATTACAAATGATGACATCACTGAAATATGCTAGTAATTGTATTCTTGCATGATTCAGTAATGTATGTAATTTAACTGACTACACTCTATTGCATCTTAAATATTAAAGGAGGAATATGTTCAGTGGAGAAATGCATTGTCTGTACCTGAGATTTTTTTTCTCATACATATTTCAAGCTGTAATTAAAATCACTAATAGAGTGCAGTGACATAATCAGTAATTGAATGCAGTGATGTCATGCAGAGCAAATAAGAGATATAGGTCAAAGCCCGAGGCTTTTACGTGAATTTCTAAGCCTTCAATAATACAATTTTTTATGTACAACCAGGATTCTGAAACTTTATCCTCAAGGAATACCTTGCATGCCAGGATTGAAATATATCCCTTCTTGGATATAGATATTTAATTTTAACAAGCCTTTAATGGACTTCTAATTAGCTATTTTGTGTTTGAAGTAGATATATGTTTGAGTCTTGGCCTTTATAAGATGTGCTGATAACTGGTTTCATATTCACGTTTCTCTTAGGTTCATTTTAATTAGTTAATTTCACTAAACTTTGACTTCTTATATATTTATTTCTGTTTCTGTGGAGCAATGTTATACACTTGGAAAAATATTTAAATATAGAAAAATAGATTGCATTATTAAACAAAGTGACTGAACTTATTCAGCATTCACTTGTTTTGGTCACTGGATGAAACTGGAGATCATGCTATGTGAATGCTTAAAGGGACTTTCCAGTGCCAGGCAAACAAACCCCTTCAGCTACTTACTTGAATCCAGCGGCAATGTCCATCAGCGCTGGGTAAGGCTCCGCCCATGCTCCTCCTGCGCATGCGTTAGACCTCCCAATAGGAAAGCATTAATCAATGCTTTCCTATGGGGAAAATCTGATGCTGGAGGTCCGTGAGGATGTCCAGCATCAGATAACGGACTAAACGTCCGTTATGAAACTGGGGGCTGGAACTGCAATGTTTTACATTGCAGCACTAAGTGCAATAGGGGTACAGAACCCAGACTTCTTCAATTAGCTGAAGTGGTCTAGGTGCCTGGAGTGTTCCTTTAACTCAAAAGCAATGGTTTATCTTTTGTGGCTAAAAAAAATACATCTATCTTCATTCAGAAGTAGTTCTGGATCAGACCATATTTTACCATATTACTGCATTCTAGGTTTGTATCAAACTTTGTCCCTTAAAATATGAAAATATAATTTGATTTCACACACATGATCAAAAACCATGATAATCATGAATGTGCAAAAGGTAGATCCTTGGATATTGTGGAGATATTGTATAGATATTTAAAATGGCAAAGTATCATAGACATTCAGTGGTGTATCCTGGTTTTGTGCTGCCCTAGGCAGGACAAAACTCAGGCACCCCTTCCATCCCCCCTGCGCCACCCCCACTCAACCCCTCCCCCCCGCCCTGCCTTCTAAATACACTCACACACATTCACTGACAGATACGCATACACTAGCTAACAGAGATACATACTCGGTAACAGAAACACACACACTCGCTGACAGAAACACACACACAGACACACACTTACTCACTAGCAGACACACACACACTCACAGGCAAACACACTCACACTAACAGACACACACACACAGTCAGACACACACACACTGACACACACACACTAACAGACATACTCACACTAACACACACACTAACAGACACACTCACTAACAGACACACACTCACACACTAACAGACACACACTCACTAACAGACACACACACTCACTAACAGACACACACACTAACAGACACACACACACACTAACAAACATACACTAACTGACATACACACACTAACAGACATACACACACACTCACTCACATTAACAATTTTTTTTTATTTAACCCCCACCAGCCTCCTTACCTTTGGGAATGCTGGGGTGAAGGGGGGTTCTCAGCAGAGTGACATCATATTCCGGTTCCCAGCCTCACTCTGCGGTCGGCGCACGAGGGAGCTGAGCAGACAGCTCAGGGGAAGTGCTCCCTCGCCAGCCACCCGCCCAGCAGCCCGTCTGGCATGTCAGTTAGTTGCAAGGCTAACAAGACATTTGCCCTGGGCATTTGGGGGTGGCTTTTTTTGCCGCCCCCTGGAAAATGCCGCCCAGGGCAAATGCCTTGTTTGCCTCGCTGCTAAAACGTCCCTGTGGACATTATAGATCTAAAACACCTGGGGAGCTACGTGTTGGACACTCCTGCTATACTGCTGACTATTCTGTTAGTTCATTTTTTACTATATGATTCTTGTATTTGTCTACACAATAAAGTATATTTTTTATTTGGAACATCCCTGTTGCTCCTGACCAAGTGGGAGTCCAAGCCTGAACAGGCACCTTGGAGCTAACATTACAGAGGCTGATACAGATCTTTACTTGTGAGTTATAGTCTCTGCATTTTATTCATTAATATTAATGTAGCGGACCTTTAAAACTCCCTGGAGTTGGCCAAACCTGTCTTCAAGTTTCCCGAACTGATGCGTATTTCCCTGTTTGTGGACCAAACTGAATATGTGTGGTCCCCCCTTTTTTTAGTTTGGAACACTGACCACCCCTGGCAGTTAGCCACAATTAAAGAATTACCTCTAATGCTTTGCCTGGGTGGCCGCTACTTGTATAACTGAATGCACATGGTCCAGTGCGTGGCGGCCATTTTGTCTCCTGAACACAGGCAGCGGTATTTGGTCATTTTGGCTACACGATCTCGCGAACCCCGGCAAAGATAGCACTGCTGCCCGTACAATTTTCCGACCAGCTAGATGAACGACATTTGGGAGATAGGAACTACTGACATGGGGAAGCATTCGCTACCTAAAAGCCATTTGGAGCGTTCGTCGGTGTTGCAGAGTGTGGCATTATAAACCGTATACAGTTGGGGGTGGGGCCTAACCGCTGAACTGAGCGGTCGCAGGATAGAGCTACTCCTGCTGTAATAGACAAAGTTGCGGTAAATCAGCCACGAACAGCGCTCAACTGACTCAAAAGTCTCACTAACGGAGAGGTGAAACCAAGGGGCACATGCAGACACCAAATAAGCAGCCCAACTGGCAAAACTTAATGGAGTGACACCTGCGGCCTACAAGCATGGGCGACGTGGGGGAGGCGGCCTCTCCCCAGCAGCCCTCTATGGCTGAAAATGGGTCCATGAGCTTTCGTTCCCTCCCCTATGGACAGGCAGGGGTTATCCTGGTCCCAGGAGTGCTCACCCGGGTCGCAGGACAGCAACCTCAGATGGAACTTGCCAACCCCAAAATGGCGGCGAAAGCCATTAGAATACCTGACACAATAAAGGCACATGACACTCTGGCACAGCTAAATGCCATATTTGCAGCCTTCTGGAGCAAACTTGAAGAACGCCAAGCCATGACACAAGCCCCAAAAGTGTACGCACCACCACCGCCGCTCACACGCTCGTCATCAAGGCACATCCTACAGCAGGAAGTGAGCACAAAAATGGCACCATCGAAAACGACTCTATAAGCCAGCAAGCAAGCTCACACTGAGGCACCCTGATGTGATCATCTCCGCACACAAGTATAAGCTAACCTCAACCAAACACACCTCCCGGCGTCGCACCCATGATGGCTCTGAAAGGAGCCTGCAACCCTTCCAGCACAGTACTGGGACGGCACCAAGGAGCACATGGCAGGCCCCAAAAAGCAGACCATACTGTGGTCAGCCTGCAGAATGCCATCACATGCATGCCCAGCTTGACCTAATACCGAGACACCATCAGAGAACACACTCACGGCTCATCGGAGACAGAACCCTGCTGAGACGCTCTCCATGCCTTTACTTCCAGTGCACCTGGCAAGCCTCCAGAGCCGGCATCATCTGAGCAACGAGGACTGTGTAGGGGACAAGTTCTGACACCGAACATCAGAAGGCAGAGAGCCCAACCATACAGTCGGTAGTCAGACACATATATAAGTACTCGGGACTCTCTTGTTTTATTGCTAGATAACACTAGTGATTGCTAAGATTACCTGTGAATTACAACAGATTAGAATCATAGTGCTATAGCCTGCCCATTAGCCTGAACTAAACAAGACTAACATATCACCTGTAAGACCTAATAAACAGTGCTCCTAACCACTTAACCCACCTACACATGTTAACAAATAACCACAGCATATTACTCTAGTGCTGCTTCAGCCATTATGTTTTTTCTTCTCTGTCCCCTATGGACCACTACTCAAGCTCACTGCTAAAATGCGCTCTGAAATAGCCAACCTGTCTTTTACCATTTGTTTAGCCAGGCATGCGGTATAATGCTATTTTTAATAATTTTTATACATTTTATTATTGCTCGACAAATATTTCACATATTGCATAGTCTATAATCTAATATGCTATACTAGCAAGCTCTAGGGCGATTCTACTTGCTTTGGATGCACAGGCATGTCAGTCTATCTACCCTTAATATCGGTTTGCATAGCTATTGTCCATGCGTACAGTTATTTGCCTACTGAAATATTTCCCTGTGCATGCCTACATCATAAAATGGTGCATGTATTCTCAGTTAGCCAAAATGTTATGTTATACGTGCTGAAAGGCTTGGGGATGGCTGGAGGGGCACTCCATACCTGTTTGTACTCTCTTTTCGGTAATGTTTTACCCAAGTCAAGCCTGATTATTATAAAAATTGTGCAGTTTTAATCTATGCCATATTTCTGTTAACCATGAGTTGCCGGTATCTGTTATTGTGGCATTACCAGCATGTTTGTACTCTTTATGCACACAAAAATAAAGAATAAAAAAAATAAAAAATAAACCTCATAAAGTTGACTCCCAGAGCTGTCTGTTTCGTCCAGTTACTGGGGGAATGGACTATAATCACTAAACAGCGCTTCTTTCAGCACCAGAGGATATTAACAAAGATATTCAATCTCAGGATTGCAGCTGTGCTACAATTGATATACAGAAAACACCTTGTTTGCTCTGTCTTTATCTCTTGTAGATCTGAATAGAATGTGCTCCATGTGAGACTTTATATAAGTATTTACTGTGCGTGCTCACGTGAGGGTGTATTTTTTTTTACTCTGTTTATTGTCTGTATGAATATTTAAGGTGATAGGGGAAGCTAATAACTTTATACGCCTTCACAGTTATTATACATTAGAAGTGCCAACACAATTTTTCCTTTGATTTGTTTTTAAAAACGCAGCATTGTTTGTACATGGGATATAAAGTTATCTTATGTGTACTTATCTTTTTTTTTTATTCTTTATTTATAAGTTCATATATATAGAGTTACATACATTTCGAGAGATCAAGACAATCAATGGGTATAACATGTCCTATTGTTCCGCAAGTGCGGAGGTTTCTAAGAGTTTCACATCGTATAACATACAAGTCCATACGGTAGATAACATTTGTGTCACAGTAGATGAGCTAATAATAAGTGAGCAGGGTTAACATGTATGTACAATTTGGGCACAAAAATATGTAACTTGTAGGCTTGCCTATGAAATTGAGTACATTTGGTCCTGCGGTAGAGCAGTTTGAGGGGTGACATTAAATATAAAAAAATACTCGAACAAACAGGGGGGCCACAATCACTATATAGGTATATAATAATGAGGGGAAAGAGAAATATAAAATATCAAACAAATAGCAGCAATAGTTTATTGATAAAGAATGTGGAATCACAACAAAAGTGCAAGATTATTTAAAAAGCCACAATAGGCAGATACCCATAGAAATAGCAGCTTAACAATACATAATGCTGAACTGGGCAATAAAATAAAGTGCAAGTGTTAAAGTGCAAAATGCCAATACAGAAAAGTGCACCAAGCCAATTTTACATACACATACAGTAAGCCCAAAAAGATAACTTGCATAAGCAATGTAAAAAATCAGCACACATACAAAATAAAGCCGCTGATACCAAAGTGCAGGGTCCCAGATAGTGCTCAACGCGTTTCGTCGTCCGACTTCCTCAGGAGCTTCTTCCTTTCTTCTCAATCTTCTTCTTTTTAAATCTGCCGTGTCCGTATTTATATTTCCCCTTTATATGTAGTATTTTTCCTGTTAGGGGTCAGTTGTGGGGTAGGCAGGCTTTGTACATTCGGTTTGCATACTTTTTGAGCGTTCTTTTTTATGGATAGCTCATAGTGCTGCCGTGTAGATGAACAATAAAGTTTTTCTGCGTTCCAGCGTGGTTGCGCATGCGCATGACGGTCACTCATGCGTCATGACATATGACGGCGTGCGTGACGACGTACGCGCGCATGCGCAATCACGGAAGTTGGCGGACAGACCAGCAGATTTAAAAAGAAGAAGACTGAGAAGAAAGGAAGAAGCTCCTGAGGAAGTCGGACGACGAAACGCGTTGAGCACTATCTGGGACCCTGCACTTTGGTATCAGCGGCTTTATTTTGTATGTGTGCTGATTTTTTACATTGCTTATGCAAGTTATCTTTTTGGGCTTACTGTATGTGTATGTAAAATTGGCTTGGTGCACTTTTCTATATTGGCATTTTGCACTTTAGCACTTGCACTTTATTTTATTGCCCAGTTCAGCATTATGTATTGTTAAGCTGCTATGCCTATGGGTTCCTACCTATTGTGGCTTTTTAAATAATCTGGCACTTTTGTTGTGCTGTGATTCCACATTCTTTATCAATAAACTATTGCTGCTATTTGTTTGATATTTTATATTTCTCTTTCCCCTCATTATTATATACCTATATAGTGATTGTGGCGCCCTGTTTGTTCGAGTATTTTTTTCTTTAATTATTGGATTTGGAGTGTCCTATTTACAGAGGCTTGCCTGCACTTGGTTTTTGTTATTGTTCACCCACCCACCTCCCTATCTCTTTCTTTCTGACATTAAATATTCCTCATTGCTCACTTGTAGTGCCATGCCTCGTTAACTCCATATATAGCCATGAACTTTATTTCTGTTTTTTAAGAGAATGTAAAGTGAGTAGCGGGAGTGGGACAAGAGTAGGTACAGAAGGGAAATCCGGGGGGGGCGTGCACTTATCTTTTAATCCAGATCTCATCATTTTTATAATTCTAGTAAGTAGTCTGTGAGAGCCAATACTGTCAAAGAGATGCACTGAAGGTTTTATGAATGTGAAATGCATTGGTTCAATATGCTGTAAAATTGCAAAGGAACACATGGAAATATATTTCTCAATGGGTCAATAAATTCTTATTAGAAGTGAACATTTTATTATATTATATTTGTACAGAATTGTCAGGAATTCACTAGAGAATTGTAGCTGGAAATAGAGCTAACTTGGAACATTTTGGAAACTGTATCCAAACCCAAAATAATTTCATGAATTCCTGACAAGCCATAGTTTAGTTAATGACCCTGAATAGGTTCTTTACTCACTACCATGATCAGTTCCTAGATGAACTATCTTCTGCAGGATATCCTACATACAAGTCAGAAATCTGGAATCTTTAACCTCTTAAGGACCAAACTTCTGGAATAAAAGGGAATCATGACATGTCACACATGTCATGTGTCCTTAAGGGGTTAAACAACTGAGGATGCATTATACTGTGATTATACTTGGTTTGCATTCGTACATGATCCACTTGGGAGTATGTGTCCATTTTGTTTTCCTATAGCAGTATTTATTAGAACATCTGCTGTTGTGTCTCAAGGGCTACACTGATAGTCAGTATTACCTATTATAGGTGTAAGTTTGGCATCATTCCTGAAGGAAAATGGAAACCCACTTGTGTTTTTGTATAATAGGTTATTTTTGTTTTTAGTCTTTAATACAAATGCACAATTTTTATTTCCTCTTTTGTTGTTCTGTGCATTCTAAATTAAGCCTGAGGGTGAAAAAGCAATTAAGTTTTTGTTTTATTAATTAGCATAATCTTTACATGAATGATCAGAATTTCTGCTTTTTTGTTTAATCTAAATCAATCAAGGCTTAGTTAAACACACAATTGTAATTCTTCCTTGTCCATCCAAAGCTACTAAGACTCTTTGCATTAGGCTGAAAACTGTTCCTTTGATGGTTTGTGTGGTTTACTGTTTTGACACTTTTTGAGATTTTTGTGGATTCTGAGCATTTACTTTTCTTCTTAAATTTATATCAGGTCAGAGTTGGCTTGCTTCATTAGAACTTATAGCTGTATGGCCAACTTCAGCTTGCTCTTTGTAAAAATGTCAGTTTACTTCCTTATATGATTCTTTCATGTCAGTGCAAGAAAAAAATAAATAAGCTTGTTTAAAAAAAATATACACATTGTTTAAAAATAGCCATATGATGACACATAAAAAATTAATAATATGCATTCACAATATCCATCACTAAGATGCAAATTAAACAAGGATGCCTGTGTGTGAAGAGTGTGGTTGTTTCAGGGTTCACGATCTCTAATATTAAAAATAGGAAAGTGTCTTGGAATAAACAAGTATATAACATCTGGGTAGCTACGTGTTGGACACTCCTGCAATAGTGCTGAATATTCTGTTAGTCCATTTTTTACTATATGATTTTTATATGTGTCTACACAATAAAGTATCTTTTTTATTTGGAACATTCCTTTTGTTCCTGACCAAGTGGGAGTCCAAGCCTGAATATATATAAAGCGTAAATATCATGCATAAACAAAAGTAAAAGCAAACTCTGGGTGTGCAGGTGCAGTGACACTTGTTTGTCCTGGTAACTTAACACAACATCGTGTTCTCTATTGACTCTGATTTTCTCTGATGTCTGATTGATGACGCATTTCACCCCATATAAATACCAACTAGCGTAGTGTTACTATGTCTGACCATTTTGTCGAAGAAAAGACCAGCAATGAATAATTTAATTTTCTTTTATCTGTGGATTTTCAGAAATGTTATAAAATATGTCAAAGAATTCTCGGCTGAATTTATAAGTCACTTTCTATGACTTTGCTATTTGAAATGAAATGCTGTTTGTTGCACTGATTTTGAATCACATTCAGGAGGATTGCAAGAAAAAACATGATTACAAACACTTTTATTTCCACTGAGGGCCAGACTCTATTATAAGAGATAAGCATATCTTTAGCTATTGTATAGACATTTCTCCATAGATTTGAATGGGAGAGCTACTATTCAGTTATCTGTGTTACGTCGTTTTATTATAATCCTACTCCGCATCTAGACAACAAAATATATTTCAGTTAGTTTTTATTGCTTCATAATCAAATATAAGAAACTGTTCTTTTTAGCTTTACAGAACTTGCTTACTTTCAAAGAATATTTTTCAAAGAACAGCGAATAGGCTCTGAGCTATATGTGCTAATATAAGGAAATTTAATTTCCACTCATTATACCTTTTGGAAAGGATGTTAAAGTCTCTAACTACTCTAACTAGAGGGTGGGTAGATAAAATTCTTAATGAAAGGTGGTGTTAATTATGAGGAGATCTAATGTTTTTGGAATGTCTTACTGTTTGTCATATGCCCTGTCAGCATTTGACGTCACTGGCTGTTTCTTATATTTATGTATATTTTGTAAATATTTTGGCATTTTATTAACAGAACATATGTTGTCTAGTTATGGTTGACACTTTGCCCTTGAGGCTCCCACCTTGATCCAGGTGTTCTTCAATCATCTTATAATTTGCTTCTGTCTCTGAATTGAAATCATGTGTGTATTTGCTCTAGTTTCCTATAATTTACATCTATGATAAATCTTAAACTCATCCACATTTGCTTATCTAGATTGTACAATTCTCTACTGATGTGTTAGTTGGCGTAGTCCATCCAAAGATGGAGTTCCAATTTCAGTGGTGGTTGGTTTGTCTCTGGTTCAATTCGCTGCCGAGGAACTCAGTCTTTGAAAGTAGTGATCTTTAACAATGCTGGTTATTATAGTGATCTTTAACACCTGGTTATTATTATTACCAGAGGCACTATAAACTGGTCTTAACTTGAGATCCGAAGTTCTGATTGCATAAACTAATCTATAAAATAAAAAATATTTTAATAAACTATGTATAAATCTATAAAATCTATCCTATTATTTTAGAAATCTGTACTTGTCTACCTACATGTACATAGTATGAAAGTTGACAGAATTTGGTAATATCACCATAAAGTTGACCCTTGAGGATGCAGAGACAATAAAAAAAAAAAAAAATCTGAAAAAAGGGATTTTAGGTATTAACACTGTATTTCAACAGGGAAAAAACTTTGTAGTAAGTAATTCAAAATTGGCACTGAGCAGCCTTTGAAATCGTAGCTTCAAGGATTGCTAGTTTAATTGTGGCTTCATTATAATGAAGAGTGGAGTTCATTTCCTGGCCGGTAATATCTTTATAGATTCTATAATAATTTTATACTCCTGCCATTTATCCAGGGAAAAGATGGAAATTCTAATGCTTTTGAGAATATTTATTATTGAAATAACAGAAACTAAAAAAATAAGTTTTTAAATGTAGATGTTATATTCTCAGTTATTTCATAGTTCTATTAAAAAAAGGCTTTTTACAATTTTGCTCAATCGAACAAACAGTTAGATTAATAGATCTTCGGATCATAATTTACATTACAATATACAACATATATGGAAAAATCACTTTTTGAAAATATATAGAAACATATTTTACCAATTTTCTGTTTTAAGGATGCATCTTCATAATAAATCTTGGACAATTAGCAGGTTGATGGAAAGAGGTCCTACCACTCTTTTCCAAATTAATTCCACACTTCAGCCAATGTATTCACTGTAATCTGATTGATTAGTTTAATAAATCAAACCTACCTGCAGATAATCCATTTAGGCTTTTTAATTAAACACAATTATCACAATTTGTTCTGCTGCCTGCCAGCCTGCAAGTAAAATTTAGGCTAATAAAGGAAAGAAATTCAGTCATGTTTATCTTTAAAGCTGAAAATTAGGTAGCGTGTATTAAAAAACATGCTTTGTGAGAAATATTTCATGAAATAAGGAATTAAAGAAAATCCAGCTAACTAAATTCAGGCATTTTCAACCAATGTCAAACAATGTTATGCATATTTTTTTTCCAGCGACAGAAATTAACAATGAAGCTAATAATTTATTCAATAACGTCAATTTAATTCAATAGTTTGAAGGAGAAACAAATAATGATAGAAGCATTTTGTTTTGACTATTTATTATGACTATTTTTTGTATTTTCTTTTAAAAATATACATGCATCTGAGGGTTCAAAAGAACAAAATGATAGGGAAAAAAAGTGTTCTGAGTATTTGGAAGAACTGCCCTTAATCATGGGCAGAGGCCTATGAGTAATATCAACTATGATGAAACATGTAAGGTGTATTTTCTCTCTCAGATTATAGTAAAGCCACTTAGCACAAATACAAGTCTTCATTGGTTGCATAGGACTGGCTTCCAGTCTGTCGGTAAATGCTGGTAGCTACCGTATTTCCCCGAAAATAAGACTTGGTCTTATAATAATTTCCCCCCCAAAAAACACACTAGGGCTTATTTTCAGGGCAGGTCTTATTTTGGGGGAAAATGTTTGCTAGAAAGCAGGTCTATGTTCGGGGGAATTTCCCCAAACATAGATCAGTTCACAAGGGCATGGAATCCTGCAAATCTATGTTCGGGGAAACTTTCCCGAATATAGATTAGTTTACTTGTGAATGGAATCCAGCAAATCTATGAGCCATAAATTAGCAAATGACTAAGCCTTTTTTCGGGGTAGTGCTTATATTAGGAACATCCCCTGAAAATTAGCTAGGGCTTATTTTCGGGTGATGTTTTTTTTTTTTTCAGGGAAACACGGTAGTAGAAGTTACAAATTACTGACTAGTTTTCCAAACTAGCTGCTATTGTTTTCTAACTGACTGCCAAAAAGGTCTGTTTGCAAAGATACCGACCACTTACAGATTAGCTACTTGATGGTAAAACACAGAAACACACACGGTGCAAGCTATCACCAGAGGAACCACACCTTGCTGATAAAAAAAAGACTTACACTGGGCATGTGTACTTCACTGTGTTATTGGCCTTAGCGGATAGCAGCAGTGTATACAATGAAGCTGTGATTTTGTGCTCTGCCAAATGTATATATACATACACCTGTCACATGCAGTTGTAACCAAAAATATTCAACCCCCATTGAAAATCAGGTTTATTATAAGGTACATTTACAGTCTTTCAGTTGTTTGCAATGAACAAATCAAGCAAAAGCAATTGAAATAGCTTAACACATTGAGTGCTTCAAGTGGTTACCCCAAATTCAACCGAAAATTACTTCTCCAGTTTCAAAATTATTCAACCCCCTCAATAAAATCCCTCACAACAGCAAAAATATGCAAAACAGGTGGTCTAAAGCACATATGATGCAACTAATCAAGGGCTTCTTTAGTTGCACCAAGTGTGCTTGAGCTGGAACACTTGACATCCTTAACTGACTAGGGGTTTGCTGAGTGTCACATTTGACTGCATGTTAAAACAAAGTTAATAAAACAAGGAACAGAATACAAAAATATAGCAAAGGCACTGAATGTTCTTAGAGACACCATTGAAAGCATAGTTTGCAAGTTCAAAGTTGAAGGAAAAGTGGTTACACTGCCTGGACAGGCAGAAAAATTAAGCTATCAATAGCTGCAACCAGTAAATGCAAAACACTGAGGTTTTAGTGAGCACAGTGTGCCGCATACTAAATGCAGAAGGTTTCCATGACAGAACTCCTAGATGTTTACCACTATAGACCCAAAAGCACAAGAAAAGTTGGCTCGAGTATGCTCAAAATCATATAAATAAGCCACAGAAGTTTTGGGAATTCTTTTCTGTGAAGTGATGATACAAAACTGGAACTTTTTGGCCTAATGGACCAAGAAAAAAATATACACTAAAAAGAACACTCTGCCAACAGTCAAGCATGGTGGTGACTCGGTGATGCTCTGGGCTGCTTTGCATCCTCTGGCACTGCAAACTTGCAGTGTGTGGAACGCAAGATGGATTATTTTAAGTAACAAGAAATTCTAGGAGAAAAAGTCATGCTGTCTGTGAGTAAGCTGAAGCTTGGGCATCATTGGACCTTCCAACAAGACAATGATCCCAAGGATACCTTCAATTCCACCAAGGCTTGATTGCAGAAGAAATTCTTGAAAATTCTACATAGACAATCACGGTGACCTGACTTGAAACCTATAGAAAATCTCTAGTTGAATTTGAAGAAGGCAGTTGCAGCACACAAACCGAAAAATATTACTGAACTGGAGGTCATTGCTGACAGAAGCTGGTGTCTGACTATGCATCTCATTTGCAGCAGGTCATAACAGCAAAAGGATGCTCTACTATGCACTAAAGATGCTTGCCATGAAGGGGCTAAATAATTTTGAGACTGATGAAGTTGTATTTTCAATTGAATTTGGGGAAACTACTTAAAGCATTCATTGTGTTGAGCTATTCCAATTGCTTTTATTTGATTTGCTCATTGCAAACAGCTGAAACAGTCTGTACATTTTGACAATAAGCCTGATTTTCAATGGGGGTTGAATAATTTTAATTACAACTGTATATAAAGAATAATGTTATATTTATATTATGTAGCTGTTTCTTTAATGTTATTGTTGTTTGATATGGTTTAATATGTTTTGATATGTGCTATAGAGTTTCCATGTAATACCATATTGTTAACATGTATTTTTCCAATTGGAATATATGGGAAGTTAGCTGTTAACTTATATGCACTAGTCAGTGGCACCCACAGAGAATTTCAAAGCTGGGCAGGTTGTGAAAGACTGAAAGTATCACCTGATGCCCTCAGCCTATCACCGGTACCCAAGGGAAAAGCTTGAAAAGCTGGGACTGGAGGAGGAAGCAAGGGGCTGAGCAGACAGATTTGAAGAGAACCTTGTGGTTTAACTATTCACAAATGGTTTAACCCCTTAAGGTACGTTGGTTCCCAGGATCTCCACATGCCATAACAACTTCACAGAGATGGTCCTAAATGGTCCTTTATGTACCTTGGTTTTCTAGACATATTTAATTTGTCTTGGCCATGTTTAATCCCTATTGCTCATAGAATAAATAACCATGCACCTTCTCATGCACTTTACTTATGAGCTAGTATCATCCCTCACCATATATGTTTACCTTTGATTCTGTTTGCCTTTTCCTTGGGGCACATAAATAACAATCAGGAACTTATCTATAAGGCTGACATTCTGCATTAAGGATTTCATTTTGGCCATATCTGCAGTTATAGCTCTGATCTCCTTATATATAATATGTTGTTCTAACTAATGTTTGTTTTATTATTCTATCCACTACTGAGTGGTCCTTGATGTACCAAGGTTTTCTACCCATATTCATTTTGTCTTGGTCATGCTTAAGCCTTATTTCACCAGGTGCTTATGGAATAAATTACTGTCTGTCCTTCTCCTTCTCCTTAACGCTGAACTTGTCTCATTCCTCCAAACATAAATTTGCACTGTTTAACTTTAGATAAGTTTACCTTTGCTTCTATTTAATTTTTCCATGTGAAGCATAAATAATAAACAGGGACTCCCCCTCCACCCCCCGTTTCTTTTGGTTTTAACTAGTGATGTCCCGAACGGTTCACTGGCGAATAGTTCCTGGCGAACATCGCTTGTTCGTGTTCGCCACGGATGGCGAACATATGCGCTGTTCGGTCCGCCCCCTATTCGTCTTCATTGAGTAAACTTTGACCCTGTACCTCACAGTCAGCAGACACTTTACAGCCAATTAGCAGCAGACCCTCCCTCCCAGACCCTCCCACCTACTGGACAGCATCCATTTTACATTCATTGTGAAGCTGCATTCTTAGTGAGAGGAGGGACAGTGTAGCTGCTGCTGATTTGATAGGGAAATTGATAGCTAGGCTAGTGTATTCAGTGTCCACTACAGTCCTGATAGACTCATCTGATCTCTGCTGTAAGGACAGCACCCCAAAAAGCCCTTTTTAGGGCTAGAACATCAGTCTGCTTTTTTTTTTTTCTGTCTAATGTAATTGCAGTTGCCTGCCTGCCAGCCTGTGTGTCAGGCTCACAGCATATACTGTGCCCACTTGCCCAGTGCCACCACTCACTCACTGGTGTCCCAATAGATTGCATTTAAAAAAAAACAAACTTTTTGGACTGTAATATAATAGCAGTCAGTTTCCTTCATGCGTGTGCGTTTCAGGGCCTGCCAGGAGACAGTGTCACACCAGTGCAACTCATATCTGGTGTAATAGTAGTGCACATTTAAAAAAAAAAATACAATTGTATTAGATTGAATAGCAGTTAGTTGTCTGCAAGCGTGTGTGTCAGGCCTACAGCGTCTACTCTGCCAGCTTCTGCCACTGCACAGTGCCACTCATATCTGTTGTCACAGTAGCTTGCACGCATAGTACCACTAATCGAAACAAAAATGACAGGCAGAGGCAGGCCACCCCGCAGGGGCCGTCGTGGTCGTGGTGCTGTGATTCCCTTTGGCCCTAGAATAATGCCCAGTGTTCAGAGGCCACATACCCTGAACTCGAAAAGTTCTGAGGACATACTTGACTGGCTAACACAGGAACCTAATCTTCTACAGCTTCCGCTCGGAACCTTGACGCACCATCCTCCTCCAGCTTAGCTTCGGGCACCTCTCAAGTTACCACTCGCCCGCCTGCCGCCACCAGCAACACTAGCACCACAGCAGCTTCACTTGGTATGTCAGAGGAGTTATTTACACATCAGTTGGAAGAAATGAGTGATGCGCAACCATTATTGCCAGAGGATGTAGATAACAGGGATATGTCTCAGTCAGGCAGCATTACACACATGGACGTATGGTGTGATGATGATGATGTTGTATCCGCTGCTGCTTCCTTTGCTGAGTTGTCAGATACAAGTGAAGAGGTTGATGATGACGATGCGCCCGTGGATGTCACGTGGGTGCCCGCTAGAAGAGAAGAAGAACAGGGGGAAAGTTCAGATGGGGAGACAGAGAGGAGGAGGAGGAAGAGACGAGTTGGAAGCAGGGGGAGGTCGTCGCAAGGAGCTAGTGGCACAGTCAGACAGCATGCATCGGCACCCGGGGTCAGCCAGACAGCACGCCAATCAACGCATGCTGTTGCAACCACCAGAATGCCGTCATTTCAGAGCTCAGCAGTGTGGCATTTTTTGTGTGTGTCTGCCTCTGACAACAGCGATGCCATTTGCACCCTGTGCCAAAAGAAAGTGAGTCGTGGGAAGTCCAACACCCACCTAGGTACAACTGCTTTGCGAAGGCACATGATCGCACATCACAAACGCCTATGGGATCAACACAAGAGTACAAGCAGCACACAAACTCACAGCCGCCATCCTCCTCCTGGTCCAGCATCTTCAGCCACATTAACCACTGCTGTCCTACTTGCCCCCTCTCAACCATCCGCCCCTCCGTCTCTCGCCTTGAGCAGTTCCTGCTCATCTACCCACAGTCAGGTGTCTGTCAAGGACATGTTTGAGCGTAAGAAGCCAATGTCACAAAGTCACCCCCTTGCCCGGCGTCTGACAGCTGGCTTGACTGAACTCTTAGCCCGCCAGCTTTTACCATACAAGCTGGTTGAGTCTGAGGCGTTCAAAAAATTTGTAGCTATTGGGACACCGCAGTGGATGGTACCCGGACAAAATTTCTTTGCACAAAAGGCAATCCCCAACCTGTACTCGATTGTGCAAAAGGAAGTAATGGCATGTCTGGCACACAGTGTTGGGGCAAGGGTCCATCTGATCACTGATACCTGGTCTGCAAAGCATGGTCAGGGCAGGTATATCACCTACACTGCGCATTGGGTAAACCTGCTGACGGCTGCCAAGCATGGAATGCGTGGCTCTGCAGAGGAGTTGGTGACACAGCCACGACTTGCAGGCAGGCCTGCTGCCACCTCCTCTACTCCTCCTACTCCATCCTCTTCCATAACCTCCTCGGCTGAATCCTCTTCTGCTGCTGCGTCTTGCTCCACATCAACGGCAGCCCCCCAGCTCCCCAGGTACTATTCCACATCCCGGATACGGCAGTGTCACGCCTTCTTGGGGTTGACTTGCCTGAAAGCAGAGAGTCACACCAGACCAGCACTCCTGTCTGCCCTGAACGCACAGGTGGATCAGTGGCTGACTCTTCACCAACTGGAGATCGTCAAAGTGGTTTGTGATAACGGAAGAAATTTGTTGGCGGCATTGCATTTGGGCAAGTTGATACATGTGCCGTTCATGGCACATGTGTGTAATCTGATCGTACAACACTTTTTGCATAAGTACCCAGGCTTACAGGACGTCCTGAAGCAGGCCAGGAAGGTGTGTGGCCATTTCAGGCATTCCTACACGGCCATGGCGCACTTTTCAGATATCCAGCGGCGAAAAAACATGCCGGTGAGGCGCTTGATTTGCGACAGACTGACACGTTGGAATTCAACACTCCTAATGTTCGACCGCCTGCTCCAACAAGATTAAAAATTAAAAAATAATTAAAAATAATTAAAAGCCGTTAATGAGTATTTGTATGACCGGGGTACTAGGGCAGCCTCCGCGGAGCTGGGAATTTTTTGCCACGTTACTGGACGCTCATGCGCAATGCCTGTAAGCTCATGCGTCCTTTTGAGGAGGTGACAAACCTAGTCAGTCGCACCGAAGGCACCATCAGTGACATCATACCATTTGTTTTCTTCCTGGAGTGTGCCCTGCGAAGAGTGCTGGATCACGCCGTAGATGAGCGTGAAGAGAAAGAGTTGGGGTCACCATCACCACCAGAAACGGCCTTATCAGCATCGCTTGCTGGACCTGCGGCAACGCTGGAAGAGGATTGTGAGGAAGAGGAGTCAGAGGAGGAATGTGGCTTTGAGGAGGAGGAGGAAGACCAACCACAACAGGCATCCCAGGGTGCTCATTGTCACCTATCTGGTACCCGTGGTGTTGTACGTGGCTGGGGGGGAAGAACATACCTTCAGTGAGATCACTGAGGACGAGGAACAGGACATGAGTAGCTCGGCATCCAACCTTGTGCAAATGGGGTCTTTCATGCTGTCGTGCCTGTTGAGGGACCCTCGTATAAAAAGGCTGAAGGAGAACGACCTGTACTGGGTGTCCACGCTACTAGACCCCCGGTATAAGCAGAAAGTGCCTGAAATGTTACCGAATTACGGCAAGTCGGAAAGGATGCAGCAGTTCCAAAATCAATTAAAAAGTATGCTTTACACAGTGTATAAGGGTGATGTCACAGCACAACGGGAATCTAACAGGGGAAGAGGTGAAAGTAATCCTCCTCCTCCCATGACCACGCCGGCAAGGACAGGACACTTTTCAGACGTGTGGTTGATGGAGGACATGCAGAGCTTTTTAAGTCCTACGCATCGCCACAGCCCTTCTGGATCCACCCTCAGAGAATGACTCGACCGACAGGTAGCAGACTACCTCGCCTTAATTGCAGATATCGACACTCTGAGGAGCGATGAACCCCTTGACTACTGGGTGTGCAGGCTTGACCTGTGGCCTGAGCTATCCCAATTTGCGATAGAACTTCTGGCCTGCCCCGCTTCAAGTGTCCTGTCAGAAAGGACCTTCAGTGCAGCAGGAGGTATTGTCACTAAGAAGAGAAGTCGCCTAGGTCAAAAAAGTCTAGATTACCTCACCTTTATTAAGATGAATGAGGAATGGATCCCGAAGGGACTGACAGTGGGCGATACATTCGACTTAAAAAGGCCTGATGAGGGGGACGTAACAGGGTGTCGCGGCTGCCGGCCCGCTGCGTGATATTTAAATCCCTAGCTCACCCCAGTACCTTGCCCTGTCGTGGTTTCCTGTCCCTGGTTTCCTGAGAGTGCTTTATCATTGTGAATCTGATTTCCTGTTATCCTGATCTTGGCTTTTCCCTGGTTATTCTGAATTCTGGTTTCCCTGACTTGGCTTGTGTAAACGGTATTGTGTATTATCTGGCTTCCTTGACCTTGGCTTTCCCTTTGACCATTCTCTGTCTCTAGCGTATTAGTCCGGCCCTTCTAAGGTCCGGTTTACGCTCTGTCCTTTTACTTTCCTTTTCTTGCCTATGTATATGTTTACATAGTTTCTGCGTGCTGGACCACACTAGTAGTCGTGACATTGGGATTAAACTGGTAAGAATAGTACTACTTAACACACCACTCTTATCTGGTGGCACATTAGATTGCACGCGCAGTGCCCCAAATTTATAGAAGGAGGCGCGACCAAGCATCTTTTTCCATCTCCCAGTTCCTAAAATCGATGCCATATACACGTCCCCTGATAGGGGACGTAACAGGGATTAAACTGATAGGAATAGTACTACTTAACACACCTTATAATAACGCAGAGAGAGGCAACGTAGAGAGAGGAGTCTGAAGAAGAGGAGTCAGAGGAGGAAGGTGGCTTTGAGGAGGTGGAAGACCAAACACAGCAGGCGTCCCAGGGGGCTTGTTGTCACCTTTTGGGGACCCTTGGTGTTGTATGTGGCTGGGTGGAGGAAGAGACCTTCAATGACATCAGTGAAGACAAGGAACGGGACATGGCTAGCTTGGTATCCAACCTTGTGCAAATGGGGAGTTTGCAGTTGTGCAAATGGACTGTTTGCGGTTGTTTGCGGTGCGTTAAACGGGGAGTTTGGTCTGTCACTGTGAAGCGGGCGTAACCCTTACACTACCTGATCGATACAACATCATACCTGATGTTTTAAAGCACGTTATTCCAAACTATTTAGGAATGTTAGGTGATTTATGCCCTTTATGGATTAAAACCAGACTCTGCATCAACTATGTATTTTTCCATGGGAGTTTTGCCATGGATCCCCCTCCGGCATGCTACAGTCCAGATGTTAGTCCCCTTGAAACAACTTTTCCATCACTATTGTGGCCAGAAAGAGTCTTTGTTCCTCTTACATCTATAATGTATAATTCTAACTACTTTTTGATGTATTATTCACTGTACAGCTAAAGTAAACTACCAATAAAACTACCAATAAAAAAATAAATATTATCAAAAACAAACATTTTTTTTTAAAACAAAGAACAGATAACTATGTTTTAAATGTGCATATTACATTATAAAGAAATGGGTAATATAATATGCACCTTAAAATTAACCCATTAGCACCAATGACATTTAATTCTTTCATTACAATCTATTATTTAAGGATCCAATTCCAAACTGGAATGATCCACTCCATCAGGGGCATTGTCAGGGGGGACTGACCTGGGTTAGAGCCCTGAGTGGACACTCAAAAAGCCCTGGGTCTAAATTTTGCTATTTATTGCTATTAGCTCCTAGTCTGCAGAACAAGGGGCTCAGGGCCAACAGTAATGAATGGTAAAATGGGAAAATAAGATACACTGGTCCACTAGGGAAAGGTAAGGAAAAGCTGGGGGCCACAATGTGTGTATATGTGTATCAAATTGTGTATGTATAAGTGTGTATATATGTGCAAGTGTGTATCTGTGAGTGTATATGTGTAATAGTTTGTATATCTGTTAGTATGTGTAACAGTTTGTGTGTAGCTGTGTTTGAGTGTGTATATGTTATAGTGTGTGCATGTATTTATCTGTGAGTATGTGTAACAGTTTGTGTGTATCTTTGAGGGTATGAGTGTGTATGTGTAACACTGTGTAAGTCACAGTTTGTGTATCTGTGAGTGTTTGGCGTGTATATATCTGTGAGTGTGTATACGTGAGAGTATTAGTGTGTATGTGTAACTGTGTGTAAGTCAAAGTTTGTGTATCTGTGAGTGTTTGAGCGTGTATATTGTGTGTATATGTAACAGTGTGCATCTGTAAGTATCTATAACAATTTGTGTGTGTATGTTAGTGTTTGAGAGTGTAATATTGTGTGTGTGTATCTGTGAGAATGTGTAACAATGTGTGTGTGTCTGTTAGTGTTTGAGAGTGTAATATTGTGTGTGTGTGTGTGTGTGTGTATCTGTGAGAATGTGTAGCAGTTTGTGGATGTTTGAGAGTATATATATATATATATATATATATATTGTGATCCTTTTCTGCAGTTAGCACGGCCCTTTTGGGTAGAAACACGCACAGTCTTTAAAGGTAACTTAAGTCCAGGCACTTTATTATTGAGCTTCTCCACAAAGACAGCAGCACACAAAAACAAAAATGTAACAAAACTCTATAAACAAAAACCTAGCTCGGTCTAAGCACTAACTAACATCAAGTTCCCTCTCTCTCAAGGGTTTAATCTATAACAAAACAAGAAGTGGTTTCACCAACCTAGTGTCTTTCTGAATTGCAATTGCAATTGCAATTTTGTATCCTTGCATCATCTTGTGGCAAACACAGGAAGTCAACCATAGATCAACAGTGCATGCACAGAATTTCAAACACAAACACACACCGTTTCATGCAAGACATATACACTGACATACATGTATCTATTATTATGTGAATTAGGTACCTAAACAAAGAGGTCTGGCTAAACAGAGGGAAAAAGTAGGAAGAGTTTAATTTTTTGCAGTGATTAAAAGATGATCAAGATGATCTTCTAAATGTTGGTTTTCTTGGAGCAGAAGAATAACATGACAGATGGAGCTGCTGCAGAACATTTAGCATAATGGGATCCAGCACCTTCATCACTTGTGGAAAGGTAACTCTATTGTAGAAATTTGCAAATTAGCCGAGAAAGGCCATATGACTCCCAGGAACTTCTTCAGATACTTGACTTGATTACGACATGAATAAGGAGGTGAAACAGGTAGTCAGGCAAGAGCTTATTTTCTTTGAAAGATTATGTGATAAGGAGAGCTGCCTAACAGGGGCTTATATTCAATATGTAAAGTTAGATTTTCTCTGACTTCAAGGTTTGGGGTGACCTAATATATGTCCAGCAGTGGGAGGATGACCTGGGACAAATACTAGAAGGAGAAACTGGAGTTGAAGTTGTGACGATCTGGTAGGGGACATATATTCCACTTATGCCTTGACTTAATATTGCATTTCATACAGTTAGATATCATAGCTAAGAAACTGTAGCATCTTGTAGATCCAATCCCAGCTATACATGTGTCTGTCCAACCATTCCTGGTCCATAGGCATCCCTTTTCCTATATAACTGTGCTGTGTGTGTGACATGAATTGGGCACTGATTGAAATTATTTTCTTATCCTTTCACAAATATCTTTGTTGTTTTTGTCGATGTAATGCGTATTACCCCTATAGTCCTGATCTGTCTTCTGTGATGTGTAATCTACTTAAATCAATAAACACAGAATGTTTACAAGAAAAAAGAAGAAGAATTGCGAGAGTGTGGGGGTGGGGGTGGGGGGTGCTGACAGAGCTAATAGTTGCCACATTAACTACTGCTCCTGCTCTAGTTCAGCACAAGTTTGTCATACATTCTGGACTCATATATGACATGGACTGCTCCACTGTAGGTAAAATTTAAAGCCACTACTTAGCACCTACTGTGTAATTTCTGTCAAGCATGTTCTGGTGCCATTTCTCTTATGCCAACCAATAATTTTCCACTAAAGGTTATTTAAGCCCACATCACAAAGTGATCATGGCTTTCGTGTAGTCTCTAATCTAATTGTGCTGTTTTTTTTTGTTTTCTTTTCTCCTGACTTTTGACTTTGAGCCTGAAATTGCTCTTCGCTGTTACTATTTACCTTGTCTTGTCACTTCTGTTGCATGTTATGTTTAAAACAGGGTACAAGAGAATACTGAGAATGTACAACAGCTCAATTAGCGTGCCCTTCGGCGGGTCCCCCACTCAGATCTCAAGCTGCTTTTAGTTCATTTTTTACCATTACAAAGAGAAACATTAAAATTAAGCCTGGAGCTCAAACACACTACTTCTGGGCGGCAGTAATGAGTATAGTATACATCCGCCGCAATCCATACAATAAAAAACAAACAAAAAAGTTACTTGTGCACTATCTCAAATCTGTATACACATTTAAATAACTGGAGTTTTTTTAGTATCACTCCAATAGTCATTTAAAGGACCACTCTAGGCACCCAGACCACTTCAGCTTAATGAAGTGGTCTGGGTGCCAGGTCCAGCTAGGGTTAACCCATTTTTTCATAATTATAGCAGTTTCAGAGAAACTGCTATAATTATGAATGAGTTAAGCCTTCCCCCTAATCCTCTAGTGGCTGTCTCATTGACAGCCACTAGAAGACTACGTCACTCACTGTGATTTTCACAGTGAGCGCATAGCGTCATAAAGCAAATGCTTTCCTGTCGGCAGGCTGAATCTTGGCGCAGCGCGCATAGCGTGCGCATTCAGCGTGAGGCGGAGGAGGAAGGGAGGAGAGCTCCCGCCCAGCGCTGGAAAAAGGTAAGTTTTTAACCCTTTCCCCTTTCCAGAGCCAGGCGGGAGGGGGTCCCTGAGGGTGGGGGCACCCTCAGGGCACTATAGTGCCAGGAAAACGAGTATGTTTTCCTGGCACTATAGTGGTCCTTTAAGTGTAAGCTCACCTGTCACGTCAAGGCAAAACCTCTTAAGTGAGTCCTATACTAACAAATTGTTAGTTTAGGACTGACCTAAGAGGTCTTGCCTTGACGTGGCTGGTGAGCTTACACTTAAATGGCCATTCGAGTGATACTAAAAAAACTCCAGTTAGTTACACATTAAAAAGGGAACTTAGGCCATTTGCACATCAGACTGATCTCATCCAAAAAAGTGGTCCAGGTCCAAAATGCAGGCCGGCTCTCTCTGCAACCCAAGATGATTGTTAGAGCCTTTTTAAGCCTCCTCAGTGAGGTATAGCCAATACCCCTCTAGGAATCGTGAGCAAGGGGTTCCTCACCTGGATAACTCTTAAATTGCAACTGGTGCACTGATGACCATCTATACTCCTTTTCTATTGGACATTTATGTTTTTCCATTATAAGCACCGTGTTAAATCCTGACACTCTATACTATATGCGAAGGATATATTCTGACCTAAATTCAGTATGTCATTTGTATTCCTGACAGAAGCATTTCCCAAACTTTAAAAATGCAACAAAAATGTTCTACATATTAATTAATGTAAGGATGCAGAGAATGTAGACTACAGTGCTAGTTTATTGCTCCTATTTCCCCTAGCATGTGCTCCTCAACTCTGACAAGTAAGAACACATAAGCCATTTGATTTTACTGTGTGGACTGTGGATGGCAAGTAATAGGCAGACACTTCCATGTTGCTTTACATAGATCATTTATATTATATATTAACTGAACAGGCACTGTAACCCTATCCATGCATGTTGTGAGCTGATGACAGTCCCAGAAGAGGAGGCAATCAGCATCTCTCTCTTTTGGGGTGGTTCAACTGTCCAATGGAAACTGTACAAGTGACATTAAATATCCATTCAAGGAGGAAAAAGCATGTCTGAGTTATATACTATGACAGGACAATTTTTACAAACGGCAGCCCTGTTTTCTGAGGCAAGTAGCTGTTGTGCCTGACTAGTAGTGTAGAATTTTTGAGTCTTGATATTTGTACAATCTTTATAAGTGCTAGTGTTTGTCTATGAATTTCAGTAAGTGTGTGTCTATGGCTATTTTTGCTAGCTCATCTATGATGCTTGCTAGTGTGTGTCTGTGTGCGCAAATGTGTGCCTTATTTCTTTTCTTCAGTTGCTTGTATACATTCCTGTAAAATATACAGGATAACTCCATTGGAGCAATACTGATTATCCATTATCAGTCACCACTGCCTTATCTTTTTTTCAAATAGTTTTTATTAGGTATTTACTATTATAATAAAATAAAAATAAAAATAATTAAATAAATGATAATAAAAATTGGAAAGGGGAAACTTGGGGGAAGTATCCATCCGAATTTACAATATTTTTGTGCAATATTGATATGTCTATATTTATCGATGATAATAAAACAATTATAATATATCTATGTAAAATGAATTAAACAAGTTTGTACAAATAATAATTTACAGTTTGAATATTTTGAATATTTTTAAATGATAGAAAACTGTTTTCCCACTCAGTCCAGAAATAATGAAGCTGATTCCATACTAAAGATGGTTGTCTAATAGCCATCTTGTATACTTTTTTTCTAATTCTAACTTTAGTACATTAACTATAGAGGGTATAGCAAGGGATTTCTAACATCTGGGTGAATAGGATGTGGGGTCTATAAGAATATGTCCTATTATTACTCTGTCCACTTTATTAACAGATTCTGGAAATTTTTTAAAGAGCTCGAGTTCCGATGTAAAGGTGGTAATATTTGGGTGAACAGTGTTAACAAGTTTATGAATGTCACTCCAGAATCTAGCGAGTTTAGGGCAATACCATCAAATGTGTGACATAGTACCCACTTCATAACACTCCCTCCAACATCTGTCTGAGATTTTAGGATTAATTTTGTGAAGGCGTCATGGAAACAAGGTACCAACGATAGAGAATTTTCAAATGATTCTCATAATGACTAGCACACTGCTTGATACCTAGCAAGGCAAGAATAAAACGTATCCAATCATCCAGTTCATATTGAATTCCCAAATCTGTTTCCCATGATTCCTTAAAAGATAATTTAGATGTAGTTAATATGACATCTTACAGCATTGAGGGGATGGAGCGATAACGTAGCGGACGTAGCTGCGTCCTCGTGGAAAGCGGCTGAGGGAGAGATTGAGGGAGCCAATAGAGAGTGAGGAGGAAGGTTTGCGGTGCTATACTGGGAGAACAGATGCAGAGGATATCATAGCCAGTTCAAGCAGCAGAGAGAGTTAAGTAAGTGTGCATGCCGGAGCAGTGCCTCGCGGGCAGCCCAGCTACAGCAGTCCGAGTAGTGCCGAATGGAATGAGGAGTAACACAGGGAGTGCAGGAAAACAAATGAGCTACTTGCTGTGGGAATGCTGTGACAACACACCCGGACATGGACCTGGATCAGCCCCTCAATAGCTAAGTGCCTAAAAATCAAATTGCTTAGTTAAAATTAACAAGTGTTGGTGGAGCTTCCAAAGGGTTCTGATAAATAAAGAAAAAAAAAGAAGCAAAAAGGGAAAGGAAATAGAAGAGGAAAAAAGAAAAAAAGGGGAGAATAAAAGGTAAGGGGAAAAAATGAAGGGAAAGAGAAGAAGGAAAAAAGGAAAAAAAAAAGGAGAGGAAGGTAAAATGGGTTATGCTGGCAATATTAAGTGAAGGGTCTAATTCACTTAACTGTGTTTTGCAAGGCAGGGTAAGAGAGGGGTAAGGAGGGAGACAAAGAGGAAGAGAGGGTTTTTAAAAGAGTAATAATATCAAAGGCATCCAAAAGTAGCCCTACATCAAACAAAACATAACCTTCTAGAAAAGATTATCTGAAACAAAATAAAAATGGCCTCTCCTCTCTCACCACATCCTCCAGGCAACAACTCAAACCTGTTGGAATCCCTTTTTTTAGATAACCAACTAGAGGGAGATATCAGTAAACATTAAAGTGAGGAAAATGAAGAACCAAGAAAATGACTATGACAACTTATTCAAACATCTAGACATACAATTCGGGAAAATGAAAGAGATTCAAGTAAATACTTTGGAGATTAAGAAAGAATTATTGACTCTTGGTTCACGAATTCAAGGTGTTGTGGAAAAACTAGACCTGATGGAACAAAGGGAAAAGGTCCTCCAAGAAGAATATATAGTACTAGAAAGCAAAATGATTGATAAGGAGAACAAATTGATAGACCTGGAAGACAGGTCAAGAAGAAATAACCTAAGAAGCAGAGGAATACTGGAACAAATAAACACAGTAAATCTGGAATCATACATAGAAGGTTTTATCAAACATCTGGAGGTTGATTGGGACTCCAAAAATCCTGTGATGGATAGGTGTCAGAGTAAATAAACCAAAAAGGGTCCCAGATCATCTGCCAAGAGATTTAATGATATGCTGCGCCTCTTTTAAACTCAAGATACAATATTAAGAGCTACAAGAGAGGGTAAATGCGCAAAAGTGTATGAAACTTTGAAAATATTTCAGGATCTGTCATGGCAAACCAGACAAAAGAGGAAAACCTTTACAGATAGCATCACTATACTGAGAAACAACGATATGAAATACCGATGGGATTTCCCCACGAAAATCCTTATACTACACAATGGTGGGTCAATTCCCTTCAGTTAAGCAGAAGACCTAAAAGGCTGGATAACAGCAAAGAAAATTGGAAGTGGCACCAAAAATCCATCAACAAACAACAAGGCCGTAGCATATTAAAAGAAGAAAAGATGGAAGGGATAAGGTGAGGAAAAGAAAGAAAGTGAAAGGGGAAATTGGCATCAGCGAGATTAGACTCCTTAAATAGAGAAACCAAATCAGAAAAAGCTGCAGAAACAAAATAAATCAGTATATATATATATATATATATATATATATATACATCCGAGTAAAGTGTCTATTTACTTGAGGTATTGTATGGTGGGGGATTTTTGCCATACAAAGTCTTTGTCTAAGGTTGAGTCCAGTATTCTGCAAACAACCTGTCTTTTTTTTTTTATGTAATTATAAAGAAATTTCATTTTCCGTTGTTTAACAGACCCAGAGTGTTATTAAGAGAGAGAGAGCCCAAAGAATGTTTCTTGATTAATAATCGGATAAAAATTTGTGTGTTGCAAGAAACTAAAAAAAAAACACAATAAGTGTTGGCACTCAATTATGCAAGGTGCAGGTATTCGAGGTTTAACCCCACGACAACCTCCTAATCTAAATCCAAAAACAAATATGAATACCGCACTCAAAAAAGATGATTCTTATGAAATCTAAACTGTATTGAATTGCAAGAATATTTATTATAATAGTAATTCATAGGTTAATCAAGCAAACCTTAGTGAAGTTCATTCCAATCATATATATATATACATCGATTATTTACATATATACACACAAAAAACCTCCCTGTGCTGAATTTCATGAACTATATATCTATATACATAGGTTGTGGATCCAAAAAATACATGAAAATAAAATGTCCAGAAAAATATAATAAAAAAAGGAAAAAAGGCAGAAAAAAAGCAAAAAAGAAAAAAAGAAAAAAGAAAAAAAGAAAAAAGAAAAAAAGAAGAAAAAATGAATGAAAAAATGTATATATTTTCCAGTCCTATTGATAGTCCAAAATATAGTGCACTATATACTTCATATAATTCATAAATTTATAGATGGATCTCACGTGAACTTGATAGTATATTCAGTAAAAGGGTGGTAGATCTTGTAGATGATGTATATTGAATCAAAGTGAAGATGGGTGAAAATGAGTTGTAGCTCAATGAGAAAGTAATCACTCGTCCCTTTTGTAGTATCTGGTCAGTCTAGCAGGTCTTTTCCTGAGTTCGAAATCGTGGGCAGTCCTGTGAATCGGGCTGAAATGGGCGTTGCAAGAAACTCACTGGGTAAAATCTAACAATAATTCAGCAAAATACCCATGATTATAAGTGCTGCTCTGAAAAAAAAAAAGAGGTGTGGCATTCATGTTTGCCAAGAATGTCTCCCTAAATATCAAATATCAAGAAGTAGATCCAGAAGGCCGATGTATTATTTTAGTGTGTGAAATAAATAATAAGTTATTTACACTAGTTAACATTTATGCACCAAACAAATTTACAATAAATTTTATTGCAAAAATGTTTAAGAAAGTAGAGTAAATTCAACAAGGGCTGATATTAATTATGGGGGATTTTAATAGTGTGATTGATCCATTAAAAGATAGAAGGAGTCAGAGTGATACAAAAAAAATCAAATGAGGATAGATTGCAAAATGTACTGAACAACTACAATTTAAGAGATATATGGAGAATATTCCATCCTGATGTAGATTATACATGTTACTCTAAAACATATAATTCTTATTCTAGAATAGATCTCATACTGGGAAATGTGAGCATGCTGTATCTTGTTAAAAGAATAGAAATACAAGATATAACATGGTCAGACCATAGTCCAATTGTGTTAGAATATAGTTACATAGTTACATATTTACATAGCTGAAAAGAGACTTGCATCCATCAAGTTCAGCCTTACTCACATTTGTTTTTTGCTGTTCCAAAAGAAGGCAAAAAAGCCAGTTTTAAGCACTTCCAATTTTGCAAAAAGCTAGGAAAAAAATTCCTTCTTGACCCCAGAATGACAGTCAGATTTATCCTTGGATCAAGCAGTTATTACCTTACATTGAAAGATAATATCCTGTAACTGTTTGAACATCTGTATGGACTCTGATAAAACCACTTCTTCAGGCAGAGAATTCCACATCCTTATTGTTCTTACGGTAAAAAAAAAATTCCTTTGCTTTAGACAAAATCTTCTTTCTTCCAGTCTAAACGCATGACCTCGTGTCCTATGTAAAGTCCGGTTTGTGAATAGATTTCCACACAATGGTTTGTATTGGCCCCGAATATATTTGTATAATGTTATCATATCCCCTCTCAGGCGACGTTTTTCTAAACTAAATAGGTTTAAATTTGTTAACCTTTCTTCATAGCTGATATGTTCCATTCCTTTTATTAATTTTGTAGCCCGCCTCTGCACTTTTTCTAGTGCCATAATATCATTCTTTAGAACAGGTGCCAAAAATTGCCCAGCATATTCAATATGTGGTCTTACCAGTGATTTATAAAGAGGCAAAATGATATTCTCGTCCCGAGAATGAATGCCCTTTTTCATGCATGACAATATCTTCCTGGCCTTGGCCACTGCTGATTCACATTGCACATTGTTGCATAGTTTGTTGTCTATAACAATTTCCAAGTCCTTTTGTGTGTGGTTATCCCTAATTTGCTTACATTAAGGGTATTCGTTGCTTATGTATTCTTTACGCCGAAGTGCATAACTTTGCATTTTTCAACATTAAATTTCATCTGCCATTTGAGTGACCAGTCCCCCAGTCTATCTAAAACCCTCTGCAGCAAAATATTTTGCTCACATTGTATTATTTTACAGAGTTTTGTGTTATCTGCAAACATTGAAACATGACTTTCAATGCTTTCTTCAAGATCATTTATAAACATGTTAAATAGAAGGTGTCACAGAAGAGACCCCTGAGGGACACCACTTGCCACCTCTGTCCAGCTTGAAAATTTACCATTAATGACAACTCTTTGAACTCTGTTTTTAAGCCAATGTTCTACCCAAGAACAAGCATTTTCATCTAGACTGATTTCCCTGAGTTTGAACACTAATCTATTGTGTGGGACTGTATCAAATTTCTTGGCAAAATCCAAATAGATCACATCCACTGCAACACCCTGATCTATACTTCTACTTACTTCTTCGTAGAATGCAATCAAGTTAGTTTGACATGACCTGTGCTTCATAAAACCGTGCAGATTTTTGCTGATAACCATGTTCTTCTCAAGGAATTCTTGAATATTATCCCTGAATAACCTTTCAAATATTTTCCTAGCCACAGAAGTTAAGCTCACAGGTCTATAATTTCCAGGCAAGGATTTTGAACCCTTTTTGAATATAGGAACCACATCTGCCTTCCTCCAATCCTCCGAAACACTTCCTGAAAGAAAAGAATCTTGAAACATTAAAAACAGAGGCTCACATATTTCTACACTTAGTTCCTTAAGTACTCATGGATGGATACCGTCAGGCCCTGGAGCTTTGTTTATATTACATTTCTTTAGTTGCTGCAGCACCTTGTCTTGAGTTAATCAATTACAATTATTCTGCAAGTTTTTAGTAGCAATCATTTGCACATCTATTGCCATGGGTTTTTCCTTAATATATACGGAGGAGAAATAGTTATTTAAAATTCCTGCCTTTTCTTGGTCTTCATTAACTAACACCCCTGTTTCAGTTTTTAGTGTACCTACACTTTCATTTTATAAAGATACCTTTGACATCTTCCGTAAAGATTGGTGTTTGGGAGACCATATATTACATTAAAAAAAAATATGTTTTATTTCAATAAATTGAAAAAGGAAAGGTGCAAAAGAGTAATATATAAAATTAAGGAAAAAGAAACATATGTAATGGCTTCAGAAAAAATAGGAAGTGCATTTGAAAAATTCTACCCAGATTTATATAATTTACCAGAAGAACAATATAGGAGGGAAGAAGAAATCGAGAAATTCTTCAAGGAAATACAAATGCGAAAAATTCTGCCTGACCAACTGAAACTGCTCAATCAACCCATAACAGAAGTAGAGGTTAGTAAAACAATAGAGAAGCTTAAAATAAAGACTGCTCCAGGCACGGACCGCTTCACAAATACATTTTACAAACTAATGAAAGATCAGGTAAAAGGAGAACTTACAAATATTTTTAACTACATAATGGGATCAGGAAGATGTGCTGGGGAGTTACTGAGAGCGAACACAGTTCTAATACCAAAAGAGGAAAAGACCCTGAACTGATTAGCAACTATAGACCTATTTTGCTGATTAACACAGATATCAAGGGGGGGGGGCTGACCGCCATGCTGGCAGGTCGCATGGCACAACAGTTCCAGCAAACTTTGACGTAAACCCTACAATAAGGAACTTTTAGACCTACCTGACAACCTCCAGCGGTCGGCTGGCACATGAGGAGACACTGGACCGAAGGAGAGGCTTGCATCCCATGTTTTAGTCCCCCGGAGAGATACGCATTGCTCCTTCTGGATGAGGCCTACTCAGGCAGTGAGTGAGGCGGACGGCTCACGCCCGTTATCCTGCCCGGTGATATCCAGCCAGACTCCCTCTGCTGAGCAGACCAGGCCCTGTCCCCCCCCCCTTGGGCCGGCCGTGGTGATCTCGGCCCACACCCTGTACGTCCTGCGACTCCTGCTACACCAGAGCTCTTGGGGCCACAGCGGACCATCAAACCGCAAACCAGACAACAAGCCACAACTAAAATGGCAGCGCAGTGCTCCTGCCGGCTCGCACGGTCACCTCCGGCTCCCCAGGGGAAGCTACCCCCATGTAACCAACGCAAGCCCTGCAAACCTGTATGGGGCAGTCCACCACACATTCATATACAGCCTCAGCACCTGCATGACTGATGTTACCAGGCCCCAGAGCCCACACCAGACAAAAAGGCGGGAGCGGCTCCAAGCTGACAATGCCTCCACAACGGCACAACGACACCTAACAGCCAGACAGCATGGGAGGGACATCAAACAGCTGGAGGACAGCGGCTGAGGCTAACCCTTTATCGCAGGGGGATTTACCAGCATTACGTACCCAACCTAAAGACCCCAGGCAGAGGCAACTTGAGGGAACAGCTCTAACCCCACTGAGGGTGCAAAGCCTGCCTAATACCCCTCCAGGGAGTATGAGTACTCAATTGCAACCGGCTAAGGTGTTGGGGTGTCCCCACAGTATAAGCGAGTGCTCTCAGGACTCTTAAGTGTATATTAAATGAAACTCCTGGCAAAAGCAATAGTAAACACAAAATAGCATACCCTAGCAACAGTTAACCCAAGAGTAACTAATCATTTAAAATTGTACAAGTCTCATTAAGTGCCCTCACCCTGTTTATATGCATCATAAGCTCTGCTGGCCTGTTACCTGTTCGTGGGGCATAACTAGCCTGTTTGTAACACTATTGACCTCTTGCAATATATAACCAACTATAGTAATATGATCTTAAGCTAAAATGTTTTAGGCAGCATGTATAGCCTGACTGTTACTCTTATTTTATGACGCCTGTCTTTGCTTACTCTTGAATTTCTCACCAAAAAAAAAGTGCAACACATCTTGAAATAAAATGTCACCAATTATCTACTACTGTAACATCCTTTGGTATTACTGACATTTGTAATTATCAATGCACTTTCAAAAATAAATAAAAAAAAATTTAAAATACAGATATGAAAATACTATCCTCTATTCTTGCTGAAAGACTAAAGACTAATTAATAACGACCAAGTAGGATTTATATCAGGGAGGTCACCAATTAATAACCTAAGGAATAATAAATATACTAGAAGCAACAGAGACAACTGGAACCCCACTCTTGCTTTTATCATTAAATGCAGAAAAAGCATTTGATAGGGTGGCATGGGGTTTCATGTGTCTGACCTGGCATCAATGGTCCAGTACTACAGGCTATATTCACTCTCTATGGCTCTCCATCAGCTAAAGTCATAGGGTCAGGATTTGTGCCACAATACTTTAATAGTAAAAATGGGACAAGACAAGGGTGTCCTCTTTCCCCTTTACTGTATATAATGGTGCTAGAACCTAGCGATTTTAATAAGACAAAATCAGAAAATCAGAGGCTTTAAGGATCAAGTAGAACAATCGAAATTGAATATCTATACAGACGATATTTTATTGACGATAGAAGAACGGGAAACATCTGTCCCAGAATTACTGTAACAGTGACCCCTTCACGCAGATAGTAACCCAGAAAGAGACGTATACCGGACCTTAGGGTGACTGGGCTTAACGTCAGAGAATAGTCAAAGGAATAGCCAAAGGTCAAGGGAGTACAGAAGACGGAATATACAAGAGACAACCAAGCCAAAATTCGGGGAGCCAGAGAGGAGAGTAGTCAGTAAGGAAGCCAAGGGTCAATATACCAGAAAACAGACAAAAATTACCAAGTGCACTAGAGGGAACAAACAAGAATCACACTAGGGCGCTAAGGGAAGGACAGGGGCACCCTTATATAGTGAGGTGTGTTCTGCTTTAAAGCCACGCCCCCAAAAGGTCCGGGAGCGTGGCCACATTTGAATTTTCGCGGCAAAACCCTGATGACGTCGCCGCGTCATAAAAGGGCTTTTGCCGCAAGCGGCTAGCGCTCGACAGCTGCTCCGCCTACCGGAAGCAGCCAGGGAGACCGCCGCGCTGCGCTGGTCCGGAGGAGAAAGTTAAGGTAAATACTCTAAAGTTTCAGGATATAAGATTAATTTAGACAAATCACTTTGTATAGCTAAAAATATGGATAAAACGTCTACTGGTTTTCTTGTATAAAATATTGGTCTCCCGGTAAAAAAAGATATGTTAAAATATTTGAGTATAACTATAACTTCGAATTTAAAAGATCTAATAGAAGCCAACTTTTTACCTTTACTGAAACAAACTAATAAAGGGATTGGAGAGTAATGGGTTTCTCCTGGTCGGGTAGAATCAATATATTAAAAGCATACGTTTTACCCAAAAAACTGGAGGGGAAGAAAACCTTGTACCTAGCACAGTGCCCAGAAGTTATAAATAAATTTGATCATTAAACCAATGACACCTACAGATCCTGTGAGAATGTTTTAAATAATGGCATAATAATGCTTTAAATTACAATCCATTACAACCATGTTGATAACTGATTGATAATGTTTTATGAATTTTGTTTTGAATGGCTCAACATTTTTTAAAAATATCATAATCCAAAATTAACAGATAATTTTACTGCTAGTAATAATGCTGAATCCTAATTTATTTAATCTCACAAAGTCACGATCAGTAGGCTATCACAATATAAAGTTAACTATAAAAAAAAAAAAAAAAAACCTTTGGTGGGCGTTTTAACAACATCAAAGGTTGAAAGTTATAGAGAACCCAGTATATATAGTATAGCCAACAGGTATATATTTAACCCATTATGCTCCATATGGCAAATGCAGTGTGCTGTTCTGTTTCTATAAGGTATTGTTAAAATTGACATTTACGGTATTGTGCACAAGTGTTTTTTACTATGTAAATTTAACTACAGTGCATACATTTTTAATTAGTTGATTTTTTTTGTCAATCTCTATTTTTACCTTTTCAAATGCTATACCTCCAATGATAGGTATCCAGAATGTGCTAAATCATCAATAGCTATTTGGTAAAAGCTAAGCCATAACAGGTGAGGGGATGTTTAAATTACCGTTGGCTGCATGTTTCCTGGCATTTAAAGAAAGGCAGCAAGAAAATAATAAGTAAAGGGAAAATAAAGGGATAAACAAAGAAAATAGGAGTAGGGTGGTGAAAGCAAAGAGGCGGAAGAGGGAGGAAGAAAGATGGGGATAAGAATCCTGTCGACATCTCGGGGCCAGGACCCAGCTCCAGAATAGGCTGTGTTTGAGTTGATTCAATTAATTAAGGGGAATAATGACACCCACTCCAAATAGTAGGGCAGCCACGTCCTCCAGGTTTCCAGGTCCATCTCTGTCCTGCCTAACAAACATGCAGTTTGCTTCTCAACCATTCTAATTTCTTCTGGTAGATGGTTGAGTTACCCCTAGCTAGTGGTTCTGCACGGGATCAGATTTCCTCAAATGGTTTAAATTGCCATTGTAATAGGTGTCTCGTGTTGATAGAGGTATAAAAGTGTTGAAGTTTCCAATAAGGTGAGTTGTCTATTAGTCACCAACTCTAACAGAGTTTCTAACAGAAAGAGTATATTACCTTTAGAGCTAATACTTAATACAAGTAGGTGCATTAGGAGAGTTAAATGTATATTGTTCAAGTCCTACCAGGAATTCAGAGTTATTGGTGATCGGATACAACACATCATGGAGAGAGAGAGATGTTAACAGGCTGAGTACTATATCAACAGGGTTGTTCCTCTAAAGGTGGGTGATATTAATTGCTCTGGGATGTCCTCTTTGTGTATTCAAATCACCTCTGGCAATCTATTATCTGTGAAATCAGCCTCAAGCCCCTACCAAATTTGTGAGTAAGCAGTGTTATGCCTCTCAGACACAGGTTAGGTGAGCTGTCTGATAATATCTGTGAAAGGAAGGAAGGTCCGGAAAGAGAGTGAGCTAGAGTGACTTACAAACTACTGGAGAAATGTGGAAGCTGGCCTCCTGCTGGCCACCGTCTATGGTCCAGGTCGGAGACCTCGTTCGGCAGTTATCCTGCCTAGCTGCCATTAGCAGCTTTTCCTCTGTGCCCCTGGTTTGGCACTCACAAATTGAACTGAACACTAGCTCCCTGACAGCCGTTCGCATGAATAAACCCACGAACGGTCCTCAGCGGTACTTAACCGAGACCACTATGGAACTAATTTCGTCCTGAGGACTTTGTAGTTCCCGGTCACCTCAGCACTACTTAGTAACGAATGTTATAGAACTATTTTCAGAAAGGTGACCTTGCAGTTCCCAGGCAACTTTGTCTGGGGTTTTGAACCATTATGTGACCCCTTGGAGGGAAGGTGCTTGATACTAAGAGGAACAAATGCTCCCTGAGAGCCAAGTGAAGCACCCTGTATTTCGGCTGGAGGAGCTCCTGAAAGTTGACTGGCCAAAGCACACATCGCTCTGGAACTATTTTGGGTATAGGTCCACATGTGCGGCCAGTTAGAACTTTGCCCCAGTGGCGTTTCCCTTACAATGGTTGGATCTGAGCGCCATTTGGACAACTTGGCTGCTCAGATCAGGGGATGTGGGGTAATTGTATGTTTTTATGATATTTTAGGGTACTTTTATGTTTTTATGTTTTTGTATTTGGCTCTCCTGGGAGATAATTAACTAACTAGTCTTTAACTCAATTATCTCACAGACACAGAGATCTCTGAGAGGGGCTTGTATTGTATTGTTTGGAGACCCCCTGCTGAGGTCTGTGCCTAAAAGGCAGCATTTAACTTATTAATATCAGTTATATTTCCAGAACTATATGTCTTCTAGTTACTTGGAGGGGGAAGGGATATTCACTGCTCAGCATCTTCTTCCAGCTCATGGAGGATTCAGCGGGGAAAGCCCTTTTTAAGAACTACAGCTCTCAGGACTGTGTGTTGTCCAGTCCCTGGGAGGAAATAGAGCTAGTCCCCTATCCTGTTCCAAGACGCAGAGGCTCCAGGAGGAACCCAGTCATGCCATGGTGACTGGGGCAGAAGTGCTGAGGTCTCCCCGGTTCCAGCTAGGAAGTGATCCTTGGCAGAGGTACCCAGCCAGGGTACAGGGAGCTCCGTCAGTAGGCTATGTAGCCCAATGTGGAGATAAGTCCCCCTGTCAGAATGGCAAATCCAGCACTCATCCGAATGTATCAAAATAGAGAATTCAATCTAGTAAGGTATCTAGGTATCTAGTGAGAATCATGTATGCTGATTCTTGAAATTTGAAGGCTATAGAGCAGTAGGCTATAACCTGGCAGATTTTTAGACATTCTTTGTCAGATAGAGAGATTGAAAGTTCTGCCACCCATTGCCTGGGTGCGTCGGTCATGATGGCAAAATAAGCTTTCAACAAATGGTGATGTGTGTGTCTATTCATTTCTACTCAAAAAGGGTTAAGGGATGAAAAATAACTTTGTTGGGTTCAAGGGAGTGCACAAAATTAATCAATTTTATGAGTATTGATACTGAGCCGCTGGAGTGACTATTTCTCCATTAGTTTTTGGATTGAGTGAATGGAGTTGGTTAATGAGTATAATTGATGCATAACAGTTCTCGAGGTGTGTCTTGAGAGCAAAAGATACCAGTAAAAACTGAATGGACATTTAGATTGTCAGAAAGCAGTATCATAGGCAGGGCTGGTAGGCAAACTAGGCAGCCACTTGTGTACAGCTGTCTGGGGGGCGCAGTCTCTGGGTGACAAACAGGAGGGTAGCATATAGAGCACACAGCACAGAGCGCACAGTACATTCTCCCCTCCTGCCAGTCACAGCATGTAGAGTGGCAGAGTGAACCAAGTAGAGGATCTTCTATATCCTCTAGCCGGTATGACAGGAAGGGAGCATCAAACTGCTTCAAGTGAGACTGGAGAGAGGAAACAAAAGATCCTCTATTGTGGTGCATGGCTCAGCCATGCTACACAGAAGGGAGGTGGAAAAATATTAAGGGACAAAGGAGTGAGAGTCCATAGGAGGACATAGAGCAGTAAGAGACCATAAAGAGCAGAGGGGGTGAGAGACCATAAAGAGACTAAGGGGTGAGAAACCATAAACAAAAGGACAGGAGGAAAAAAGTGGCACACATAGGGACTGAGGTGGTGCAAATAGACACACAGATGGGCTGGGGGAGAATGAGACACACAGAGGGCTCAGGGGGACAAAGAGATACACACAGAGAGGCTGGGGGATACGAAGAAACACAGAGGGTCTTGGGGGGACAAAGGCACGCAGAGAGGCTGGGAGTACAAAGAGACATACAGAGGGGCTGGGAAATAATTAAGCACATAGAGTGGCTAAGTGGGGTGCAAAGATACACACAGAGGAGTCGGGGGAGAATGAGACACACAGAGGGGCCATGGGGATAAAGAGACACGCAGTGAGGCTGAGGGGGACAAAGAGACACACAGAGGGCTGGAGGAAAAGACAAACAGGGCCTGGGGAGATTTAGAGACCCTTAGAGACTCTATGTCTTTCCATTGCTGGGGGGAGGGAAAGACATAGAGAGGTGCCAGGCAAAGGGGAAAAGAGACACACAAAAGGAGGTTGGGGGAAGAAAGAGACTCACAAACTTGGCAATTTTTGTTATGGGTGGAAAGGGTGCAAGTAGCTGGACTTGCATCGACGTTGATTATAAGAGAAAGGTATGAGGATTAAAAAGGTTGAATCTAAACAATTTCCATACCTTTTATCAACAACAAAAACATGTATAATCCAATATTATAACAACTGACCATAATGATGGCTTTACGGTCCCTTTATTTCTTAACTCATCAAGTACAATCATAGGAACAGCATGCGAATATTTTGTGGGGATTCAGGATACCTTTGCTCATTCACATTCTGTGTAAGGGAAAGAGAAGGAGGGAAGATAAAGAGAGGCATCATAAGAACTGATGATAGACAGAAAGGAAAGAGAAAGAAAAAATATTGTGTCTTTTACCATTTTTTTGAGTTTAGAGCTCTCTTTAAGAAATCCAGATAAAATTGTATTGCTTTTACATTACATATGGTTTAAAAATGCAATAATATTGCCGATTAAATTTCCAAACAGAGCGAAACAGATTAAGAGATCTAAACACAAACCAATTTGTAATGCATACAACATCCACAAGTTCCAACTGCATGCAATCTGATTTTAGTTCTAAAATGTCATTACATAAATTCAGATGATGCACACATTAAAATATGATGAAAGGGTAATAAAATTCTATTATAGTGTCCCTTTAAGAGTAATACATAGCATTGCGTTGTTGTTTTTTGCACAACTTATTAAATTAAAGTTAAAGGAGGCTAGCTGATTTAGAAGGATGACTTGTGTTTTCTTTTGTGTTTTGTTCTGCTTAGTTGCTCAATTGGCAGCTTAAGGATGTATTTATGGATTATAGATATTAAAGTACAAAATACTTGACTGCAAACACCTGACCTGGCCGTTTTTAATTATTAAACATTAGTGAAATACCTCTATAAATGCATGCTTGAAAGAAATATAAATAATATATATGCAGGTATCTGGGGGCTCGTAACTAAAATCATTATTAAATATTACTGCTGAATTACTATTGATCCATTGCCAATATGATTAAAAACCAAGGCAGTGTGTTAAAGATTTTTGAACTATCCTAATGAAAAAACACATTCTAAAAGTTCAATTATATTATTATTATCGTTTCATGTATATATAAAAAAATTAGAAGTAACAAATTTTAAATAACTGTGCCAGGTGCTAGATAGTGGCCTTTAAATACATATATTTTTTACAGATATCAGCAATCACGATCCTATTAGCAGTTTCCTTTATTTCTTCGTATTGAAGTTAAAACGTCCCATTACACAAATGTTGACATTTCAGTCCTCATTTGGGATTTACTTCAGCACAAATAAAAATAAAAATTTTATTTATCTTGAAGAAAGTCCCGAACGAGGAGTTAAATGTTGAAATTAATGTACTGGGATATTTTAGCTTTAATATGAAGAAATAAAGGAACACATTAGCAAGGCTGTGAGTGCTAATATCTGTACAAATATATATATGAGAAATTTCTTATTTTGTAATGATTGTAGTTTTCTCACCTTGACTTCAGATCTTCTGACCTTGAGTTATTTTACAATCCAGGCAAATTTAACAAAGACTTTTTAAAAACGAATATGCCTAATCCTTTGTCCTGCAGGCTAAAACACAGATTTTTAGTTTAGCAAGTAAGATTATTGTATCATGTACTAAAACATAATCATGGACTTAGGCTATTTTTATTCCTAAACATTGATTATGCATTTGAACGCTACTGACTGCATTGTGGTTTTATTTAAAGGACAAAAAAATGCATTATGAAAATCTTTGTATAGTTATTTATTTATTTTTGGCAAGGTATATAAGTACATCTAGTTGCAATATACAAATTCTTCCTGAATTAAAATAACAGTAATGGTATCGAGGGAAATGCGAGTGAAGAGGAGGCGGTAAACAGTTGATGCTAATTAACCCTTGATAAGCCTTCAGAAAGAAAGGTCAGATTTGGGACACAATAAAAAAAAATAAAAAAATAAAAATAAACTGCATATTGCCAGATGTTGACATTTATTATTAAAAACAAAACACATTGATTGTATAACCATATAATGTGATTACATTCTCTTAATATTCGACATGCACATGTTTAATCATATACCAAATAGTGTCTTTCACTTTGTGATATTGCTAATTTTAACTCTGCAGAAAAAATCCATTCCATCCCTCTGCTTCTCTTCATTGCCAATATACAGTTTTGCTAAAAAATTTGCATACCCTGGCAGAAATTGTAACATGTTGGCATTGATTTTAAAAATATGACTGTTCATGCAAAAAATAAAAAATAAAAATGTCTTTTATTGAAGGATAGTGATCATATCAAGCCATTTATTATCACATAGTTGTTTGGCTCCTTTTTAAATCATAACGACAGAAATCATCCATATTGCCCTGATCAATGGTTTACATACCCTTGAATGCTTATCCTTGTTACAGATAAACAAGGTGGCACACACAGGTTAAAATTGCAATTAAAGGTGAATTTCC
>OW240912.1:143948429-144048504 GCA_933207985.1 Pelobates cultripes
AAGGTAATGGAGCTTTAAAAAGATGAAAAAGGATATAAAAAGATATCCAAAGCCTTGAAAATGCCTGTTCAATTACTTATTAAGAAGTGGAAAATTCAGGGATCTCTTGATACAAAGCCAAGGTCAGGTAGACCAAGATTTTAGCCACAAGTGCCATACAATTGATTCAGGATACAAAGAAAAACCCACAGGCAACCTCAGGAGAAATATAGGCTGCTCTGGAAAAAGACAGTGTGCTTGTTTCAAGGAGCACAATACGACGATACTTGAACAAAAATGAGCTGCGTGGTCGAGTTGCCAGAAAGAAGCTTTTACTGCACCAATGCCACAAAAAAGCCCGGTTTCGATATGCCCGACAACACCTTGACATGTGTCACAGCTTCTGGCACATTGTAATATGAAGGGACGAGACCAAAATAGAGCTTTATGGTCACAACCATAAGTGCTATGTTTGGAGAGGGGTCAACAAGGTCTATAGGGAAATTAATACCATCCCCACTGTGAAGCATGATGGTGGCTCACTGGTGTTTTGGGAAGGGTTGAGTTCTAAACACACAGGGAATCTTGTGAAAACTCATGGCAAGATGAATGCAGCATGTTATCAGAAAATACTGGCAGATAATTTGCCTTCTTCTACACGAAAACTGCACATATGGATCCTCTTTGATTTTCCAGCATTACAATGATCCTAAGCACAAGGCCAAGTTGAAGGTTCTGGAGTGGCCATCACAGCCTCCTGACCTTAATATCATCAAACCACTCTGCGGAGATCTCAAACGTGCAGTTCATGCAAGATGACCTAAGACTTTACATTAACAGGAGGCATTTTGCCAAGACGAATGGGCAGCTATACTATCAACAAGAATTAGGGGCCACGTAGATAACTATTACTAAAATTGCACGCTGTTGTTCATGCTAAAGTAGGTAATACACAGTATTAAGAACTAAGGGTATGCAGACTTTTGACCAGGGGTCATTTCATTTTATTCTTTGTTACTAATTTACTTGGTATATAAATGGGAACATAGACCAAAGTCCTTGAGATCCCCCTTGAGGAAGGCAAGACGCCGAAATGGTGGGGTTGTTGTATCTCCTGCTCTGGGTAAGTATGCCTATATTGTTATCGATTTGTGAGATTTATAACTAAGCACTTATCTCTATATTTGATATGCCTTATATAGGTATGTAATTTATTGTCTACATGCCTATACTGCTGTTTGCACTTTTCTTGTACTATTTTTATTAAATAACTGAATAAACAAATCTTTTTATATGCTAAAATAATCTGGTTTGCTTTGGGTTATTTACAATTTTTTTTCTCTGTTGCCATGTTTTGTATTATGATTGTGCCATTCTGTTATAACCTACAGTTGATGTGAATCCCGTAAGAAATAAAAGAAATGTGTTTTGCCTGTTCACTCACATTTTCTTTAAAACTGGTACATATATTACCAATTCTCCAAAGGTATGCAAACTTTTGAGCACAACTGTATATAAGTGTGAAAAATAGGAGTAGGTGACAGCAATCCCTAAAAAACATGGATTTAATCCACTGCTGTCCAGGTGTTAAAGCACTGTTTGCCTTGAGCAGTGCAGTAAAATATATGGTAGCTTCCAACAAAGGAAAACTTAGGTGCAAATTACAATTGCTAGCAAATACAAAAAAGTACAAAAGTTTCTGTATGTAGGATTTTTTCAAAAAGGGTTGTATCCCGAAATGTATGTACTTTTTGGTATTTATTCCTTGATTAAATGTTATGGTAGCACCTATGCACCAATATTTATTTTTTATGCCTACGCTTTCCTTTTTTTGCATGCTAGCATTGCCAATGTATATGGTAGACCTTACTCGAGAGTATACCTAATTTTGTAGTTCAAGCTTCAAGGCTACATTCAACTGGGCAGTCTTTACAGGACCCATATAGCCTGCTGCTATTCTTCAGTTACCTTTAAAAGACTGAAAGACTTTATTTTAAAAATAATTGATTCAATATTTACAGTATAGTTTGTATCATTTATTTTCTTTTAGATAAACCATTTATTAGAAATACATCTAGACTTTTTTCAACATTTTATTTAAATTACTTGTCAATTTAATATGTTACTCCTTAATAATGAATTTTCAAAATGCTTTATTAAAAGGAGAGAAATGATTTAAATTAAGTCCACAAAAAATGGAAATATGTCTAGATTTCATTTGGTATGTTCTGATTTCCTAAGGATCTATGTATTACACTGTAAACTGTAATGAGCAGACAATTGACTTACGCAGCCTGTGTGTGCAAGTGGCTTCTCTGGAAGATTGGAGATCTGGAGAAGCAAATTGCAACACTGAGGGAGATCGACAATCTTGAGAGGGGTCTGCTGCTCACTGGGAAGAGGAAAGGGCCAGCTAGTCCTAGCAGATTTGCCTGTTTGAGTGGAAGTGTTATGGGTAAATATCTGCTTGGGGCAAAAGAAGGGTAATCAGTTATTGTTTTGGATATATTATAAAGGACCTAATGTTAAGATTGATGAGGAACAACAGCTTTTTGAGTAAAATGAGGAAGTTGAAAATCTGGGTAACACGTTAACTATTGGAGATTTTAATTACCCAGACATAAATTGGGACAGAGTAGTTCAGGGAAATTAGGCTTTGAACTTGTGAAATTACACCCTAATGTCACAACTTGTACAAGTAACAACTAGAAAGGACACTTGTCTGGACTTGGTTCTAACAAACAATGTTGTTGTTTTGACCAACAGTCAAGTAGGTGAGCACTTGGGAAATAGTGATCATAACATAGTGTCCTTTGAAATAAACTCAAAAAAGCAAAAGCACAGTAAGCAAAGTATACTAAAACATAATTTTAAAAAGGCCAATTTCAATAAGTTAAGGGCAACCTTACAATATGTTGACTGGCATAAACTCTTAAGTGGAAAAAAACACTAAGGATAAATGGAATATCTAAACAAATATTAAAAAGTCACATTTCTCAGTTTGTATCATTGGGTAATAAATATAAAAGAAACAAATTGAAACCAATGGGGCTTAATGGGAAAGTGAATCAAGCATTTAAAGCCTTTAAATCACCAGAGGCATCCTATAAAAGATATAAGGAAGCCAATAACGCGTGCGATTAGATTCCCTAAACTACAAAATGAGAAAGTGATAGCCAATGAGAACAAAACCAACCCTAAAGCATTTTTTAAGTATACACATTCTAAAAAACTAAAAAATTAAAGTGTAGTTACACTAAAAACTGGGATTGAAGCTACCCTTGTTCCTCCATAGTCCATATCCACCCGCCCCACACCAGCCAAAATACGTTCACTACAAACAATCTATTCACTCAAAATTAAAAGAAAGGGGAATGATTTCTCCCCCCCCAAAAAAATATATATATCAAAGTACAAGGGTAGCTAGTAGGGTATAATGTCTAAAATAAAGATTGCTAAATCGTCCCTATGCAGCCCCCTCCCCCCCGTGTAATAAAGTCCCGACGCGCGTTTCGCCTTACAGGCTCTTCCAGGGGAACAGATCTATTGGTCGGCGGTCATTTAAATATACCGCCCTCTTCAGTGATTGGATAAGGTCCTCTCCAATCAGAAACTGGGGGTGGAGCCTAGTGCCGTTGCCGTACAGCCCGAAATGGCTTGGCAACTGAAACAATAATAGCAAATGTTGCTAATGTTTAATATTGAGACTCAATAATGTCAGTCACTGCAGAATAAACGCAGAGGGTGAAAGGAGGGATTAGGAAAGATTGCGCATACAAGATGTATTGTGTAGCAAATAAAACCAAAAGTAATTCACAATCAGAGTCAAAATTAATATCAATAAATCTTAAAGGTGTAGTTCCATCCCTGTGAGAGTGGAACGTAATAGAATTAATGCTCTGATTCAGAAAAAGTAGAACCCTTAGAAGGTTACAGTTCTTGGTGCTGGGCAGATAGGCTCCAGCTCAACAATATGCGTGGCCCAAACATGCTGAAAAAAAATTGTTATAAAAAATACAACAAGTATCAAATGAAATTGCTGTCTTCAAAATATCAAGATAAATGTATATGAAATGTACTGGGCACTCCAGATGGAGATATGTCAATATAATACGTGGAGGAAGGTAAACTGGATTGGTGTTAGTTTCCCAAAAGTGTTACCATGGAAACTATTACCAACTATGAATGTATAAATGGAGTAAAATTAAACTCCTCATTAAGTCCTTTCGGGTATAGGGTTTGGAACAAGTAAATCCAACGAGATTCTGCCTTTAGTAAAGAGACATTAATGTCACCCTTTCTGTGGTTTTGAAAGATCTTTTCAATTACTTGTAACTTGAGTGCATTGGGTCTAGAGGCGTGATTGGCACATACGTGTCTAGCTATTGGTGTATTGATATGTACATTCAATATAGAGTTAATGTGTTGTAAGACACGTCGGCGTAGTTGTTGATAGGTTTTACCTATATACTGTAAACCGCATTCACAAGTTATAAGGTGTAATGGTATTTATTAATTAATGACTTTACATCATAAAGAAAGCATATTTAGTGTAATGCTTTGGGGGCACCACTAGGGGGAGTGTGTAGGAAGACATGTGCTTCTGGCAGTGACATCACAGGCCAGCCTACTTACACTGAATAAAACCAGATGGAGGAGAAAACTCTGTCTCTTTGCCTCTTTGCCTGTACCTGAAAGATGTAGTAGCAGCTCTGACTTAACCCCAGCCAAAGGGCTGGGGCCTTGTAAGTAAAATGTTGTGTAACATGTAGCAACCTTTTGTAAGTAATATGTTGTAGTTTTGTATTGTATCATAATTGTAGTAAATTGACATTCTGCTAGCATCTGTTTATTTGTTATAGTTATATTAAATATACATTTAATATTACAACGTTTTGTGTATTTTCTATCCACATATTCGACCATAATACCATGAATTATAAAAATATTAATGTTGTTCCGTATTGCTTAATTATTATGTATTAAGAGATTAATATTCATATTTAGGTCACACCACAACATTTGGCGTAGTCGGCAGGATTATGCTTGAATATTGGGGAAAATATAAATGTTATGCATTTTGCTTAAATCATACTGTAAATTGTCTGTCTGTATACAAATGAATAAATGAATGATGATTTGGTTTTAATGGAATGAATGCAGATAGCAGATAGGGCTTATATTTGTTTTTTAAGGTATCTCTTGTTGTAGAACATAGTGATGAATTATTGTGTTGCTTGTTACGTTTTACCAACCTTTGGTCATTTTTATATATAAAACAAAAAACTATTTTACTTTTTGTCTGACCATGTGGATTTTAATCCACCATTGACCACATGGTGTGAATGAGTTGAGGCCTAGTTTCATTGTTTGCTACCATTTGCATAGGAAAAGACTTTTCACTAAACTAGTTCACCAGGTTTTATTGCTAAATTTGACCCTGTTTGTGTACTAATTTACATTTGTTTGGCATTCATGGATTTGTCTAGTAAATTATTAGTTAAGAAAAAGATACGTTTAGTAAAGCAGATTCAGTGAATAATAGATTTATGTGTGCGTATACACAGAATATTAGTATAAATATATATATGATTTTGACTCATGAAGGAGAGACCACCTTTTTAACAGCTGTGTGACCATGCTTTTCAGCTACAGCTGGGGGAGAATTTGTCCTTGTTGGGGGTGGGTAGTCTTGCTGTATGAGAAAAAATAAACTGCATTGTTTTGTAAATGTAATTGCCTAAACTAATCAATTTGTGGAGTGTTTTTCAGCTTTATTATCCAGGACTAAGGAATTACTGGACATATGCAGGAACTGGTAACAAATGAACTGAAAAAATGGTAAAATAATTCCTTTGTCCTATTTAGTCTGAATATTTTAACAAGTTAGCATTTTTAACAAAGTAAGTGTAGGGGCTCAGATTAAGATTTATATTATTTTAGAAGCCATCTATAACTGATTTTAATATTTCCATGCTTTGAATTAGGGTGTATCTGCCTAGCGGGTGAACCTCCATAACGTGGGCTGTGATTTTAGTTACAGTAGCGGGTGGGGAACCTGAGCTAGGGGGTATTTAAACGTGTCCGGATAAGGGGGAGCATACCCAATAGTTGTTGTGCAGTTCTATCCTGTATTATTATTTGAAACCCTGTATTACTTATAAGTAGCGTTTTGTAACTTATTTGTAATTGTTTATATATATATTGCTCTGGGAAAGGGATAGGCAAAATCTCTGAGAGACCAGGAAATATATTTTAAAAAAGGGCGTATTACACTAGTGGTAGGGTGGCCTATCATGACCATAGAGACCCTTGGTGACTAGTTTTTGTTGTATATTGCCCTGGGAAGGGGATACGCTATTTAATAGAAATTCCTGAGAGACCAGGAAATATACAATAAGTGATACGTGAGTGTACTGGTTAAATTGCAGACATATTGGCCCAGAACCTTTAATCGAGCCGGAAAAGAGGCTGCTGTATGTTTGCTCCTCTATAATTTTGCGGGGGCGGTCACCCCCATGCGGAAAGCCACTGCCATCACAGGGTGGTTAGTTGTGCAGGCCCTTAGCCGCGAGGTGCAAGCATGTCCGTGGAAAGGCTAGAAATTAATAGGGAGTCACTCATAGCTGTCAGAAGTGTTGAACTTTGAGACATATTGACCTATATCCTTTCAGAGGCGGAAGAGGTGTTGTGGTTCACTCCTCTATAATTTAACCAAAGGGTGGAGAGTTATTAAACATGTTTAGGTTGGCTAGAAATGTGTTTCCTGAATTGCAGAGAAGATGCAGAAAGCAGCTATTAGCTGATTGTTTATTTTAAGAGCCAAGTAGAAAATTAAGAAAGTTACCTTGTTGAACAAATTGTTTATAAAATGAAAAGTTTAGGGAATGTATTTATATGTGTATATATGTATATATGCTAAGTAAAGGATTTGGCAGTATACGCTATAAGTGACAAGGAAAAGTAATCCTGATCTGTTTTCTTACCTTTTTCAGATATAGCAGAAACCAGGGGTGGACATTGGAACACAGATAGAATATCAGATGGAGACCAGTGTTTAAATGTAGACCTTTGATGAGCTATTGAATGTTTTATTTTATTGTCTATTTAACATGTCTATGCTATGATTTTGTGCATACTATTCTCTTATTTCTAGTGATTGTATTGCAATTGAAACCCTTATGTATTATTATTGTTGTATGTATGCTTGCCTGGGAAAGGGGGGAATTGACCCATAGGGACCAGGGGGTATTTTTGTGTAAACCAAACTGGGGTGGGAGGGCTCTAACGAGGGAACCCCATTGTCCAGTAGGTGTTTGATTTGTGTCTGTGTAAAGTGCATGAGTGGTTGCAGTTAAAAAAAAAAACAAAACAAAAAAAAATAAGAGGGATAAGAGAAAGTAGGCATTTTGGGTTATCTATACATGTTTAAATAGAAGGGTGGTAAATAGGAATGTAATTGTTTTGGTTAATGTTTAGATTAAATTGGTTAAATACAGCAGTGATAACGAGTGTTTAGATTAAATTGGTAAATGCAGCAGTAATAACGAGTGTTTGGGTTAAATTGGTAGATACAGCAGTGATATTGTGTTTATCTGTGAATCAGGAGTGTGCTGGATGTGAAGAGAGGTGTGTAGGTATTTATCCAAACGCCATAGGAAAAAAATATGGTTAAGACACCACAATCAAATGGTACTTGTGATGATTGGCACAGTTATTATTTATGTTTGTGTTCGTCATTGCCTGTGTTTTCATTCAAGAACTTTCAAGCAGAAGAAGAAGCAGCACTGGACACTATGCTCAACTGTCGCTGTAAGGAGAAAAAATATTGCAGCTAAGAGGGGTGAGAGTCGGAACAAATGCATCAGGAGCAGGACACTGTTACGTCAAGGTGGTTAATGGTATAAAGAAAGAAAAAACAAAACAATGTGACCACAAACACACAAAAGTCCTTGATCACATGAACTGTTTCATTCATCCCTGTCTCCATGCGTATGTTCTATGAGACTGTCGAAGAATAGAGTATCCAGTTTCCAGGACTAATGTTTGTGAAAATTCCAGGCACACAGACCAGCCAGAGGCTACAGAAATCGTGTCGGTCTGTGCCATGATTCATAGGTGTTATGAGTTTGTGGTGTCTAATACTATATTAAGCTCCAAAACACATCCTCACATGAACACAATATCATTGGTTAATCTAATAAAACATGGTTTGAGTTGTTCATTATTATAAGGGTGGGTATGTGCCTATTTCCCAACTGGTAATGCATGTGCTCAATGGTGAACATTTATATAAGCAATAAAATGTTAATGGGTAATAATTAATGGGTAAATGGGTATCGTTTTTCAAAAGGTGGGTTTTGTTGTAGGGCAGGTAGTGTTAAAATGGGGAAGATTCACAATTTACTGGTTTTATAAATGCTTGTTTTATGACATAAGTCAAAGGGTGGTTTGTAATGGTATTTATTAATTAATGACTTTACATCATAAAGAAAGCATATTTAGTGTAATGCTTTGGGGGCACCACTAGGGGGAGTGTGTAGGAAGACATGTGCTTCTGGCAGTGACATCACAGGCCAGCCTACTTACACTGAATAAAACCAGATGGAGGAGAAAACTCTGTCTCTTTGTCTCTTTGCCTGTACCTGAAAGATGTAGTAGCAGCTCTGACTTAACCCCAGCCAAAGGGCTGGGGCCTTGTAAGTAAAATGTTGTGTAACATGTAGCAACCTTTTGTAAGTAATATGTTGTAGTTTTGTATTGTATCATAATTGTAGTAAATTGACATTCTGCTAGCATCTGTTTATTTGTTATAGTTATATTAAATATACATTTAATATTACAACGTTTTGTGTATTTTCTATCCACATATTCGACCATAATACCATGAATTATAAAAATATTAATGTTGTTCCGTCACACCACAACATAAGGTAAATCACATTGGTTGATCCACAATTAATAAAGGAATTGACCATGATATTTTTGAATGTAGTTTTGTTCCATACAGTTTTGGAGGGTAAAAGATAATTGCATGCCTTACAATGCCCACATTTCTAAAGGCCCTTAGTCTGAAGCCAAGTAGATGTGGTTTGTATGGGTTTTAAGATGACTTTGAGTTAACAGATCCGCTAGATTTTTTGCTCTATGGTATGTCAAAGATGGTTTCTTGGTAACGGTCTTTTGAAGGCATGTATCATATTGCAATAGCGGCCAATTCCGATTCTAGACCTGTAGGGTCTGGTTCCAGTGTTTGTCTTATGTCCCTATAAGTCGTGTAGATCCCGAAAGGATGCGGGAATCCTTAGATGGTCTATGCAAGCTCTCTGATCTATCTACATTTTGGGTTCTTTGGTAAGCTTTTTTTAGAATTCTGTTTGGATAGCCGAGGCTTTTAAAACGCTGTCTTAAATCTTTCACTTCCTTCTCGTAACCTTCGGAATTGGAACAGTTCCTTTTGGCTCTTAAATATTGACCATATGGTATGTTGGCTTTCACGTGATATGGGTGAAAACTTTGCCAATGGAGCAAGCTGTTTGTTGCCGTGGGTTTCCTAAAAAGTGTTGTAGAGATTTGCCCATCCTCCAAAATACTGATGGTTAGGTCAAGGAACACTAAATGGTTTTCATGTATAACATGAGTGAGCTGAAGGTTGATTTGGTTCTCATTTAGAAGGTCCACCATTTGTTTGAACAGTGTAAATGGACCCAACCAAAAGATTAACACGTCATCAATATAGCGATACCATTTAAATATTGATGAAGTGTATATGGCATTAAAATTAGTAAAGACTATGGTTTCTTCCCACCAACCAAGGAACAAATTGGCATAGCTGGGTGCACAAGATGACCCCATAGCGGTGCCCCGAAGTTGTAAGTAGTATTTGCCGTTAAATGTAAAATAATTATGTGTGAGTACAAATTTTAGTAGAAGTAGAATTAAATCTTGTTCCTGTGGGTTAAAAGTCTTAGCTTTTACAAGAAAATAGGCAACAGCAGCTAGCCCTGTGTCATGTGGAATATTGTTATACAGTGCCACCAAATCCAGACTGGCCAGAGAGGTATATGGGGGCACTGTAAGATTTTCCAAAGCCAAAAGGGTCTGTTTAGTATCCCGTATATGTGACTTGAGACCCAGTTCCAAAGGTTGTAACAATTTATATAGGAATTGACTAGCTCTCTCAGTCAGACAATAATTGCCCGACACAATTGGTCTCCCCGGAGGATTATGGAGATCCTTATGTACTTTGGGGAGACAGTAAAAAGTGGCAATAGTGATATTTGATTGGGAGACAATAAATCTATATTCGTCTTGAGTAATAATATCATTTGATAAAGCTCCCTGTGCCAAGGATTGTAGTTCCATAAGGAACTTTTTCGTAGGGTCTTCTTTTAATACCTGATATGCTGTCGCATCTGTCAAATGTTGCATGCACATGTCAACGTATTGGTCCCTCTGCATCAGGACAATATTCCCTCCTTTGTCTGATGACTTAATTACGACCTCAGGGGCCAGACGTGGCTCATGCAGAGCTTGTTGATCGTCTGTTTTGAGGTTGGATTTAAAAGTCTGTTGGGGAATTTGGCCTTCTAATTCATTTGTACAAATCTGAACAAACAGGTCAATGCAGGGGGATTCTTTTAAATTCGGGGTAAACCAACTCGGTGGTTTAAGACTAGTCAAAGATTCAAAGCCTTCTTGTTCTGAGTGTAAATCTGTAAGAAGTTTGTACATTTCGAGGTCTTCAGGAGAAAGACCTAAATCTTTGAGCTTCTTGAAGTTAATTTTTTCATGCAAAGCATGCAAGGCCAATTTGCGGCCAAAAATATTTACATCTTTGGCCCAATCAAACATATTTCTAGAGGGTGTTGGTACAAAGGGGAGACCTTTTTGTAAGAGCGATGTGTGTCTAGATTTCAAGTTGAAATTGGACAAATTTATTATTTTATTGTCAAATGATTTTGCAACTAATGGTAACTTGGTTTGTGTATCTTGTAGCCCCATTTTTTCCTGTCCCTGAGTCTCTCTCTTTGCGGTTGTGGCCACTCCTGTTCTAAAAAAGCCGATGATGTTTGGGATGGCCCTGGATTGGATTCATATCTAGAACTCGTAAAAGGCACAGAGTCAGATGGGGGGTCAGCAAAGGAAATATTTTTATTGGAATTTCTTAAAATCCCTCTAGTTTGGGGTAAAGGTTGATTGGTTCGCATAGGGAGCTTTCTAGATTGACGAGGTCTAGTTTCTGACTCAGACCATTCGGTTTCCTCTGATGACGAGAAACCTTTTCTATTAGCCCTGATGTTGGTAAACCTCCTTTTGTTTTTATTTTTAAAAATATTGCCTTCCTGAAAGTCTCTATAGTCTCTTTGAAATGTGGAATGCTTCTTTTGTCTAATATTCTTTTTGTAATTTTCTAGATTTTTGTTTAGCTTAGTTTCCATGGCTACAAAATTGGGCTCTTTATCAAAATGTTTTATTTTTTTGATTTCTATATCTAGATCCCCATTCACCTTGTCCAAACTTTCCTGTTCTAGTTTGATAAGAAATTGCAAGATCTTTGCTGAACACGCTAACAAAATTTAATTCCATTCTGCCACCTGTTCTTCTGTTTTCACTTTGTCTGGTAACAGAATGTCAGGACGAAGACCTCTAGGTACCAATTTCTGTTCTATGTAATGTCTCAAACTGGCTAGTTCCCAAAAGCCCCTTAGTTGTGTTTGATATAACTTCTGTATTGAAAAGAAAGCCTGGTCAATGTCGTTGGGGTTTGAGTTTAGGTTTCCTAAAGGTTTGTTAGAAAAAACACTTGCTACATCCTCTGATCTAAAATCTTGATGTACCACCTGTTCCAAAAAGTCCGCAATATTATAATCAATTCTTTTGGGATTTGGTTATTATTTAATACTAATCCCAAATATTGAGTCAGATGTAATAAAATTAATCTTGTTTCGACTCCCTATCCTTAATGATGGTATTGAAACCTAATAAGAAAGTAGTAGAAAAAGGAGGAGAGATAGGGAGAGAGTGTCGGGTTGCTAATAGAAATGGGGGGTAACCCCTAAAACAAATTAGATACAAAAAGAGAGATAAGGATACAAGGGAACCCACCGGGAATAATGTCCCAGTCCCGTCGGTCAACGATGTATCAGGAGCAACCCAAAATAAATGAAGTAATAAAATCTAACTTTTAATAAATATAGTTAAAAAATAATAATATGCAAAATATGTAGGAGAAAAAAAAACGGATATACCGGCCAAAAGTCTGTGTGTATAGGCAAATACACACAGCCTTTTGGCCGGTATATCCGGTGTTTTTCTCCTACATATTTTGCATATTATTATTTTCTAACTATATTTATTAAAAGGTAGATTTTATTACTTCATTTATTTTGGGTTGCTCCTGATACATCGGTGACCCACGGGACTGGGACATTATTCCCGGTGGGTTCCCTTGTATCCTTTTCTCTCTTTTTGTATCTAGTTAATAAGGGCTAATATTCAAGAATTCTTTGAGAAGAATGTGGTTATCAGCAACAATCAGCATGGTGTTACGAAGCATAGGTCATGCCAAACTAACTTAATTGCATTTTATAAAGAAGCAAGTAGAAGTATAGATCAGGGTGTTGCAGTGGATGTGATCTATTTGGATTTTGCCAAGGTGTTTGATACAGTCCCACACAGTAGATTAGAGTTCAAACTCAAAGAAATTAATTTAGATGAAGTTGTCATTAATGGTAAATTTTAAAGCTGGAAAGAGGTGGTAAGTGGTGTCCCTCAGGGTTCTGTTCTGGGACCCATTCTATTTATCATGTTTGTAAATGATATTGAAAAAAGCATTGAAAGTCATGTTTCGGTGTTTGCAGATGACACAAAACTCTGTAAAGTAATACAATGTGAGCAAGATATTACTTTGTTAGAGGGATTTAAATAGACAGGGGGAATGGGCACCCAAATGGCTGATTAAATTTAATGGGGAAAAATGCAAAGTTATGCACTTTGGTGGAAAGAATGCACAAGCAACTTATATCTTAAATGGTAGTCAATTAGGGATAACAAGACACGAGAAGGATTTGGGAATTGTTATAGACAACAAACTAAGCAACAATGTGCAATGTCAGCAATCAGCAGTGGCTAAGGCCAGTAAGGTATTTTCAGGCACAAAAGAGGGCATTCATTCTTGGGATGAGAATATAATTTTGCCTCTTTATAAATCACTGGTAAGACCACATCTTGAATAGGCTGTGCAATTTGGGCACCTGTTCTAAAGAAGGATATTATAGCACTGGAAAGAGTGCAGAGGCGGGCTACAAAATTAATAAAAGGAATGAAACATTATAGCTATGAAGAAAGGTTAACAAATTTAAACCTCTTTAGTTTAGAAAACCATTGCCTATTCCACAAACTATTGTGTGGAAATCTATTCACAAACAGGACTATATGTAGGACACGAGGTCATGTGGTTAGACTGGAAGAAAGAAGATTTAGTCTAAGGCAAAGGAAATGTTTTTTTTACCGTAAGAACAATAAGGATGTGGAATTCTCTACCTGAAGAAGAGTCCATACAGATATTTAAACAGCAACTAGATGCATACTTGCAAAAACAGAATATTCAAGGATATAATTTTTCAACTGTATGATGCAAGATACAAGGATAAATCTGACTGCCATTTTTGGGTCAAGAAGAAATTGTTTTCCTAGTTTGCTGCAAAATTGGAAGTGCTTCAAACTGTTTTTGTTAGCCTTTGTTTGGATCAACAGACAAAAAACAGGCTGAACTTGATGGACACATGAAATGGTTGAATTTCAACGGACTTGATGGACACGTCTGTTTTCAGCCTATGCAACTATGTAACCTACACCAAAAAAACCTAGTTACATATATCTTAACTGATTTGGAAATATATCAGTAACTAAGCTCCTTTGATGTATTATTGTACACCTGTATTATACACACTTCTACATTTAATTACAATTGCAATTCATACGAATATTTGTTGATCGGGGGATCGTCCAAATTCCACAAGTCTAAAGTGCCATGCCAGTTTTGTTTGATTTATGATTTGGAGCTTTGAATGATAAAAAGGATTAATGATGGTTAGGAAAAAAGCCACTAGATGTAAATTTTTGTAAAATTTTTTTACATATTGATTTTGAATTTCATTGTGTTATGAACTGCAATTTATCTGAATTTGGGCCAAATGGGTGATGGCACGAATCATGAACCAAATGATTTGTGTAAAGGCTGAGCGTGTTCATTTTGATTCGTGAGTCAGAATTCAACCTACACTAAAAAATGAGATAGTTGATGGGAGTAAATAAAAAAATGGAAAAAAAATAAATGATTAATGTTTTATTCACAGATCTAGTGTGAAGTGTCCAATAGATGGAAAAAGTGGAGGAGCAGTAAAATCTATATTTATATATTTATATTTGATATATATAGTGAATATTAGTGAATATATATATATATATATATTTACAGCTCATCCTCTTTCATCTATTGATTACCTGTTCTTACTTGATCTGTGATCCAAATGACAGGGAAACGCCCCTTTCAGTGTACTGCAAGGTACATGCATAATATTTATATTTTGTATATATTTTGCAGTACACTGATTGGCCTATTTTCATACACTTTTTTTTTGTCAATGAAATTTGGACCTGCTAACCCACCATATGGCTGAAATGTTGCCATTTCGAAATCTTTTTATTTTCAGATTAAGTGGTCTGGCTGAAACAAATTTTACCATTGTGCCCAAGTCTCATATACACTATATAAGTTATATGATTGATAAACAGAAATAAAGCATGTACATGACTTCATAAGGTACAAATTATGTGATACAGCTAAGTGCGGCAAAAAACATGATCGCCTCCTTGTAAACAGTTATGATTTATTGTTATTTAATAAAATATGCTTAGGAAATGCATCATAAGTAAAGATTTATATCAAAATTCATTTGCTCTCATTTAACCCCTTAAGGACACATGACATGTGTGACATGTCATGATTCCCTTTTATTCCAGATGTTTGGTCCTTAAGGGGTTAAATCAGTATTAAGATACTCCTCAATTAGCACTTGAACCAAGGAGTCTTTATTGATTAAAACAGACAGAAATATACGTAATCGTTTACCTTTTGAGAAGATTACATGTATAGCAACATAGATTCATATGTATCCTGACTACCTGCTAGATACGGTTCTTCCTCTGTATAGTAAACATTGCCGTGGCGATCAATAAATATATTATCAGGAACATTTCCTGTTTTAAAGCCTTAGCACCATAAGCAGTTGTTGCTTTCCTTTATTAAAGAGTCAAAGAAAACATAATGTGAAGGTCAGTTATCTGGCCATAGGTAGCACCTGATGATCTAAGCTCATATATCTGTGTTATATTCCCATGCTGTGAATGCTATTGAATAGTGCTGAGACTGAGAGATAGCCTATCGACTTTCTTCAATCTTTTAAACAATTCAACCATTTCTTGTTTAAAACAATAACCCTATGTTTACGTTGTTGCTATGCCGGCATTGTATGCAGATTGGCTTGCTCTACTGCGCCTTTCTAGGGAAAAGCGCTGCATAAAGGGAGCTGAGAATTCATTCAAACTGTGTACATATCCTGCTGATGTTATAATATTGTACTTTAATACCCTCCTTTCAACGGACTGTAAGCTGTTTGTTTTGGGTTCAATGGCATCTCATTTACACGTGTTAATTGCAGCTAATTGGCACTAATTAGATGAACAGGAAACCCTCTGGGAGCACTCATACCTTTAATTTGTAGTAAATATCATTAATTAACATATGCTAATTAAAGCTAATTAACATTGATTAAGGGTTGCCAGCTACTTGGAAAGTACAAATATGCATATTGTATTAAGTCAGCACCAAATGTAATGCATCCTTTATGTGTAACTGAAATGTACTGCTATAATCTGACCCTTTTGTAAAAACACTGGCTGACAGAGGCTGTGATTGCTTACATGCATAGGATATTAACAGGTGTATCTGAATGTGGCAACTGACACGGACACATTGTCAAACTGGGAAAAATAGACTAAAACAGTCCTTCTAATAATTTATGGAAACAAATAGCAGTTGGATTGCCTTGATATCACAATCTCGGTTAATAAACACTCAGATAATGGGCAAAAAGTCATATGTTCAATTTTCCCACAATACATTGTATAGATGTATAGAAATAAAATTATTTAATTATCATGTAGAAACTTTAACTTAATGAAGCAGTTTTGGTGTATAGATCATGCACATGCAGTCTTACTGCTCAATTCTCTGCTATTTAGGAGTTAAATCACTTAGTTTATGCAGCCCTAGTTATACCTCCCTGCATGTAAATTACACAGTCTTCCTAAACACTTCCTGTAAAGAGTCATGTAAGGTTTATCCTTCTTTTATTGCAAATTCAGTTTTACTTGTAATGTCTTATCTCTGCTAATAGCCTCCTAGACCCTGCAGGAGCCTCCTGTATGTAATTAAAGTTCAATTTACAGAGCAGGAGATAAAAACTTTTAAAGTAAGTTACATCTGGTTGAAAAGAAAACAATTTTTTTCATGCAAGCTGTGTCAGTCAAAACCAGGGGAGGTGTGGCTAGGACTGCATAAACAGAAACAAAATTGATTTAAAAAAAAAAAGTATTTTTTATGTTTTGATTTCTTTAAATGTTGTTTTGAAAATATTCTAATTACTCAAACTTCATCTCTACATTTTACTGAAAACATATAGATATACATAGATTCAATTTATGTTACGACTTTTGTATAAGCTCTTGGGGGTTCCTTGTTTCACTTTTATGTAACACACTTTTTTCTTCCCTAATTTAAAAATTTGCTTTGAGATATACTGTATTCAGACTACTGACTTTATTTCAACACAAAATGTTCAGGATATCCATTATTATAATTGCAAATATTAAAGTTGTGTTAACAGCAATGCGAGCTATGAATTTATTTTGTGGTCCGGTACAAATGTAAACTAATTTGGACAGAAAAGTCCATAGCTCAAAATGATTAGGATTATATAAACAGTGTCCAGAATCTCGAGAGTTTTTCCAGAATATATAATTTTGAAATAAATATATTTTGAGAAGAAACATAGTTACATAGTTACATAGTTACATAGCTGAAAAGAGACTTGCTTCCATCAAGTTCAGCCTTCCTCACATTTGTTTTTTGCTGTTGATCCAAAAGAAGGCAAAAAACCCCAGTTTGAAGCACAATTTTGCAACAAGCTAGGAAAGAAAATTCCTTGGATCAAGCAGTTATTACCCTACATTGAAAGATTATATCCTTGAATATTTTGTTTTTGCAAGTATGCATCTAGTAGCTGTTTGAACATCTGTATGGACTCTGATAAAACCACTTCTTCATGCAAGGAATTCCACATCCGTATTGTTCTTACAGTAAAAAAAAAACTTTCCTTTGCTTTAGACAAAATCTTCTTTCTTTCTTCCAGTCTAAACACATGGCCTCGTGTCCTATGTAAAGTCCGGTTTGTGAATAGATTTCCACACAATGGTTTGTATTGGCCCCGAATATATTTGTATAATGTTATCATATCCCCTCTCAGGCGACGTTTTTCTAAACTAAATAGGTTTAAATTTGTTAACCTTTCTTCATAGCTGATATGTTCCATTCCTTTTATTAATTTTGTAGCCCGCCTCTGCACTTTCTCTAGTGCCATAATATCATTCTTTAGAACAGGTGCCAAAAATTGCATAGCATATTCAATATGTGGTCTTACCAGTGATTTATAAAGAGGCAAAATGATATTCTCGTCCCGAGAATGAATGCCCTTTTTCATGCATGACAATATCTTACTGGCCTTGGCCACTGCTGATTCACATTGCACATCGTTGCATAGTTTGTTGTCTATAACAATTCCCAAGTCCTTTCGTGTGTGGTTATCTCTAATTCGCTTCCATTAAGGGTATACGTTGCTTGTGTATTCTTTACGCCGAAGTGCATAACTTTGCATTTTTCAACATTAAATTTCATCTGCCATTTGAGTGCCCAGTCCCCCAGTCTATCTAAATCCCTGTGTAGCAAAGTAATATCTTGCTCACATTGTATTATTTTACAAAGTTTTGTGTCATCTGCAAACACTGAAACATGACTTTCAATGCTGCCTTCAAGATCATTTATAAACATGTTAAATAGAAGGGGTCCCAGAACAGACCCCTGAGGGACACCACTTGCCACCTCTGTCCAGCTTGAAAATTTACCCTAATGACAACTCTTTGTACTCTGTTTTTAAGCCAATGTTCTACCCAAGAACAAGCATTTTCATCAAGATCAATTTCATTGAGTTTGAACACTAATCTATTGTGTGGAACTGTATCAAATGCCTTGTCAAAATCCAAATAGATCACATCCACTGCAACACCCTGATCTATACTTCTACTTACTTCTTCGTACAATGCAATCAAGTTAGTTTGACATGACCTGTGCTTCATAAAACCGTGCTGATTTTTGCTGATAACCATGTTCTTCTCAAGGAATTCTTGAATATTATCCCTTAATAACCTTTCAAATATTTTCCCAGCCACAGAAGTTAAGCTCACAGGTCTATAATTTCCAGGCAAGGATTTTGAACCCTTTGTATATAGGAACCACATCTGCCTTCCTCCAATCCTCTGGAACACTTCCTGAAAGAAAAGAATCTTGAAAGATTAAAAACAGAGGTTCACTTATTTCTACACTTAGTTCATTAAGTACACGTGGATGGATACCGTCAGGCCCTGGAGCTTTGTTTATATTAATTTTCTTTAGTTGCTGCAGCACCTTGTCTTGAGTTAACCAATTACAACTATTCTGCAAGTTTTTAGTAGCAATCATTTGCACATCTATTGCCATGGGTTCTTCCTTAATATATACGGAGGAGAAATAGTTATTTAAAATTCCTGCCTTTTCCTGGTCTTCATTAACTAACACACCCGTTTCAGTTTTTAGTGTACCTACACTTTCATTTTTGGGTTTTTTAGAATTTATGTACTTAAAAAATGCTTTGGGGTTGGTTTTGCTCTCTTTTGCTATCATTTTTTCATTTTGAAGTTTAATTGCCTTTTTAACACGCATTACTTGCTTCCTTATATCTTTTATAAGATGCCTCTGATTTGTCCGATTTAAATGCTTTAAATGCCCTTTTCTTATTTTTAATCTCTTGTTTTACTTCTAACAATCACACACTAGAACACTTAAAGAACCATTAAAGTCATCCTGACTCACTAAATCAAGGCCAGGTCCGGACTGGCCCACTGGGATACCGGGAAATTTCCCGGTGGGCCATCAGCACCTGGGGCCGGGCAGGCAGCTGTCTCACCTGCGGCCGCAGAGGGAGCTCCCTTGGCGGCCGCAGGGGGAGCTGGCTGTTCTGTCTCTGCTCCCCCTCCCCAGCACGCTAGAAAGAGACTGGGGCCGGAATATGCCCCTCTGTGGCTGCCAGAACAGCCAGCTCCCCCATGCGGCCGCCATCAGAGCTCCCCACAGCCCCAGGTAGACATTGTGTGTGTCATTGTGAGTGTATGTGTGTGTGTGTCTGTGTCATTTGTGTGTGTGTCTGTCTGTGTCATGGTGTGTGTGTCTGTGTCATGGTGTGTGTGTGTGTGTCTGTCTGTGTCATGGTGTGTCTGTCTGTGTCATTATGTGTGTCTATGTCTGTCATGGTGTTTGCGTCTGTGTCATGGTGTGTGCCTGTGTGTCTCTGTCTGTCATGGTGTGTGCATCTGTGTCATGGTGTGTGTTTGTCTGTCTGTGTCATGCAATGTGTGTCTGTGTCATGGTGTGTGTGTCTCTGACTGTCATGGTGTGTGCGTCTGTTTGTGTCACGGTCTGTCTGTGTCATGGTGTGTGTGTGTTTGTCATGGTGTGTGTGTCTGTGTTGTGTGTGTGTCTGTGTCACGGTCTGTGTTATGGTGTGTGTCAAGGTGTGTGTCTGTCTGTGTCATGTAATGTGTGTCTGTGTCACGGTGTGTGTGTGTCTGTGTCACAATCTCTCTGTGTCGTGGTGTGTGTCTGTGTGTCATGGTGTATCTGTCTGTGTCGTGTGTGTGTCTGTGTCATGGTCTGTGTTATGGTGTGTGTCAAGGTGTGTGTGTCTTTTTTAAGGTGTTTCTGTCATGGTATGTGTCTGTCTCTGTCATGGTGTGTGTGTGTGTATGTCTGTGTCATGGTGTGTCTGTCTGTCATGGTGTGTCTGTGTTTCTGTCTGTGTCACGGTGTGTGTCTGTCATGGTATGTGTGTGTGTATGTGTGTTTTTACTCACCTTTTTTTCCCACGTCGTGCTGGTCTCCCCTCGACTGGCCCTGCCTCTACGGCTGAGATCATCAAGCTTGATGATCTCAGCCAATCCGCACTGACACAGGAAGCACCTCTAGTGACCGTCTGAGTGTCTGTCACTAGGAAGCTATGTAAACACTGCCTTTTCTCTAAAAAGTCAGTGTTTACATTGAAAAGCCTGCAGGGATAGGCTATAGACACCAGAGCCACTACATTAAGCTGTATGTGTGTGCGCGCCTGCTAGTGAGTGGGCTTGCTTGTGTGTGTGTGTGTGTGTGTGCCTGCTATTGAGTGAGCTTGTGTTTTTATTTTAATGACCTTATGTATATCAGTGAGATTGTTTGTCTATGAGGCTGTGTATCAATCAGCTTGTGTCAGTGAGATTGTCTGTGTCTGCATGTGAGTATGCTTACTGTATAATTAAAAATTTTACTCTGAACGGACCAATATTTTATATTGGAAAAAGATATATATAATATAAGTTAGCATATATGATTTATATTAAATTTAAAATGGAAAGCTATGCTTGTTATTTGATTTGTGTATTTTTTGTTGTTGCATTTTAATATATATCTTGGATTTGAGTCAGCTGTTAAAGATTGTAAAAAATGTGTTTACATTTAGTTTAATTAATCTTACTTGAAATATACTCCTAGATTATTAATGATTTTTATAATTGTGTTATTTATTATGGGAGTGTACTATCAGTAATTACAAGATGAACATGAGGTATACAGGCCTTTCTTTGATATTTCAAAATGTCGAAGCAGAATACAAAAACATCAAATCCGTTATTCACTAGTAAATCTGCTAACTCTTTTGAAAGTAAGTGGAAGATGTGCTAAAGAGAACTGTCACTGTCACCCAGAATTTATTTTATTAGCTATATTTATCTCTATATTTGTGAGGTGCGAAAAATAAAATTAACATTATTCTACAACTGGGTGCCTCCACCTTAGCTCCCTGTCAGTCATTGTTATAAGGTCTGTCCTTTGCACCTGGGAGTCAGAAAAAAGGAGAAACTGAGAAATTGTAATTTTTTTCCTCATTTGCATTATGTACCCTAATTGAGACCATGAGGAGCCAGGCAGGGCCTAGGCAGTAACAGGGACATGTGAGGAGAGTGTATACAGAGGAATGTGGTCCATGGAAAGTGGAAGGGCAGGGCTGTGATGGATAATTGACGTGCCCATTGAGCCAACTAACCAGCTAGTGGTTAGCATTACGCAATGGTAGGCCCAAGAAAAGGCCTTGTGCTGGTTGGAACAAGGGGGAGGGGGCAGCTGCCCTTAAGTTATGATTGGTTGGAGGTACTCAGTGACGTATCTATTTACTGAGTAATTATGTATATAGTGTTTTATGTTATAAAGTTGAAGTTGAAAGATTTATATATTTATATTTTAATAAAGCTGTGGCCTATTTTAATCCAAAGCAAGTCTGGTGTGTTTTCATTGGAGCAAAGGCTGGGGTTTATCAAGGGGTCAGGTTTATGCCCATACACAGTTACCCTCTACTTACGCACATGCCTGGACTGAATTATATTGTGCTTACATTTGCTAAAATTTAGAAACAAAAGCATATTATGAATAAAGTTAGTGGTGATTTTAAATGTTTTATTCAATGGTCTTCTCTGTATCAACTCTGTATTTTGTTTGTAATTCTGGTACCGCTTATCGAAGCACTCAACACTGCAAGCAAGGATTCAGTATAGATATCAGTCCTTGTATATGGAATTATTTTAGTTATACCAGGCACAGGAAAACACTGACTCACTTCTGTTCACAGAGACAGACTTTTTCTCAGCATAATGCTCAGAACAGATGGTAGAACAAAACTGCAGACTTTCTTCATTTTCAATAGTCAGTAATCGCAAAGCAGGTCATAGTAGTCCATTCGTACACTAACTGCGAGATTATCAAACTGCTTAATGCGTAACTTTCTCATAGCATTATTTTCCCTGGTCGAGCTAAAACGTACATTTTTATTTATTTATATTGTTTATTTGTTTAGTGCAGATATGACAACATTGACAGGTAAAGACGGCGTAAAAACAAAAAGCAAACGGAAAGTAACAACTTTGTTTGCATCTCAACACATCAGGCATAATGCACTAAATTATTTAATAGTACTAGCAACTTCCTAGACTGGTTAGTTTGGTGCATAAGAAAATCTATTGCATGAAAATTCTCTGGTAGCATTGTGAGACGCTCAAATACATACAAAAACAAATAAACTGTAAGTATAAGCAACACAAACACAGGCGGGGTATCAACTGGTACAAACAATACCTAGCAATAGCCACCTGCTTGTCGTGAATATCATATTATATCATATTAGGCTGGGTATAAATTAAAATGAACAATTAGTTAGCACCAGACTCACTAGCTTATGATGATTCATATCCCTAAAGATCAAAAATGAGGGAAGACAATACAATTGTATAGTCTTACAGTGCTTGAAGAGCTTATAAAGACTGCAGATTTAAAGCTTGCTCTTTAAGTCCAGCACACTTTTCTTTGACCTCTGTTGGTCAGAAATTGGAACTCAAATTTGAATATAGATCAGAGGTAAACAATATTTTCTGTATCTTATTAATATTTGTGAGCAATTCACTTTTATATAAGTAGAAACTAAAGCATCTCAGCAAGCACTTTCTGGTATCATACCTGAGGAATGGAGAAAAGCAAATGGATGTGGTATATATATTTCAAAACTCAACCCCGAAATTGCAGACCTGTGAGCTTAACATCTGGGGTTGGGAAATTATTTGGTGGCTGTTAAGAGATAATATTCAATAATTTATTTTGGACAAAAATATAATTAGCAGGAATCAACATGGTTTTATAAAAGACAGGTCATGCCAAACAAACTTTTGTTCTATGAAGATGTTAGTAGAAATATAGATCAGAATGATCAATTAGCTGTCATCATATTTTGCTAAGGCTTTTGATGCATTTCTGAAATCAGTTGGTTTAGAGGAAAATATTACGTTCTTGGATAGAACACTGGCTTAGAGAGTGCAGAAAGTGGTTCTAAATGGAAATTTTAGAATTTTTATAAACAAACACTCTTGAAATGGGCATTAATCCCCTTAAGGACACAGCCAAATGTACATGTTGTGAACGAAACAAAATGTAAACAAAACCTGGCATTTGCGCTACATGTCTGTCCAACTATAATTTTTTGGGGGATTTTTTTAGTTCTACATGACATTTTAACTGTCAATGTCATAATACTGTTTGCTTTTACTGCAATAAAATACACATTTGTATTCAGTAAAGTCTCACGTGTAAAACAGTACCCCCTATGCACAGGTTTTATGGCATTTTGGGAAGTTACAGGGTCAAATATAGCATGTTACATTTGAAATTGAAATTCGCCAGATTGGTTACGTTGCCTTTGGGACTTTATAGTAGCCCAGGAAAGAAATTTACACCCATAATGGCATACCATTTGCAATAGTTGACAACCAAAGGTATTGCAAATGGGATATGTCCAGTCTTTTTTAGTAGCCATTTGGTCACAAACACTGGCCAAAGTTAGTGTTAGTATTTGTTTGTGTGGGAAAAATGCAAAAAACGCCAATTTTGGCTAGTGTTTGTGACTAAGTGGCTACTAAAAAAGACTGAACATACCCCGTTTGCAATACCTTGGGTTTTCTACTATTGCAAATGGTATGCCATCATAGGGGTAATTTTCATTCTTGGGCTACCATTGGGTCTCAAAGGCAACGTAACCAATCTGGCGAATTTTAATGTGAAAAAAATGAAACACAAGCCTTATATTTGACGCTGTAACTTTTGAAAACACCATAAAACCTGTACATGAGTGGTACTGTTGTACTAGGGAGACTCTGCTGAACACAAATATTTGTGCTTCAAAACAGTAAAAAGTATCGCAGCAATAATATCGTCCGTGTAAGTGCTGTTTGTGCGTGAAAAATGCAAAAACGTCACTTTTACTGGCGATATCATCTTTATAATACATTTTACTGTTTTGAAACACTAATATTTGTGTTCAGCGAAGTCTCCCGAGTAGAACAGTACCCCTCATGTACAGGTTTTATGGTGTCTTGGAAAGTTATAGGGTAAAATATACTGCTAGCAAATAGAGCAAATGGGTTGTCAGGCAGGTCCCGCTAATTGTAATTAATTAAGATACCTAATTATCTAAAAATATTACATAAATATATATGTAGAATTAATATATGTATATATATACGTATGTGAATATATATGTATATATATAATTTTTTTAAATATTTTTATTTATATATAGGTATATATTTAGTGATATATACGTATATATTTATATATATATATAGATATATATATTAATTTGTTCTACGTGTATTTTGATATAAATATATATATATTAATATCACAATACAGTTAGAACGAAATAACACACATCTATATATTTTTAAATTATTATTTTTAAATTATTTTTTAAATTTTATTTTTTAACATATTTATATATTTAATTTTTATATATTATATATAAATATATATATAACAATAATTATATATATATATTTAATCAATATCAATCTACGTGTAATTTGATATTAATATATATATAATTATATATATATATTAATAGTAAAATACACCTAGGCAGTGTATGTGTTTGTATGTATATGTGTATATATATATGATCTAAGTATATATATATATATATATATATATTTTTTTTTTTTTTACACTTTTTTACTTTTTAAAATTTTATTTATTTTATTTCCAGCCAGCAGGGGGACCACCTGTCATTACAGGCAGCCCCCCTGCTGGCAATGCAGGAGGCAGCTATCCCGGCCATATGATTGTGAGGTCCTCCTAAGGACCTCTCTCTCACATGGCCGGGGGGGCTACCAGGGGGTCAGATGTGCCGCGGGGTGCTCCTTGGGAGTCCCCCCAAATGCAATCGCTGGCATGGGACTGCCGGCAACCAGGTAAGTAAAGAAAGACCGTAGGGCATACTATTACGCCCGGCGGCGTTTAGAGCCGCCTAAAATAGGGCGTAATAGTACGCCCTCCGGTCTTAAGGGGTTAACAGTCATTGTTAGTGTCAGTGTTTGCAGATGACACAAAACCAGAACTGCACATGACTTAACTTCTCTACGGAGGGATTTGGATAAATTAGGGGACAAGTCAGGCAAGTGATAAGATTCGATTCAGATAAATGCAAAGTCATAGATCTTGGAATAAGAAACCCACAAGTCACTTCTATAGAATGGAGGGTGAGGAGGAGGAAATGCAAAAGATTTGGTAAGGGAACAATTATATAGATTACATAATTATAGATAAACTAGGCAACAGTATAAGATGCCAGTCTGCCATTGCACAGGCTAGTAAGGTGCTGTTATGTATAAAAAAGGTTATTGATTCACATGATCAAAATATAATGTTGTCTTTTTATAAAACAATGGTAAGACCCCACCTTGAATATGCAGTGCAATTTTGAGGCATCAATTTTAAAGAAGGATACTGCAGAACTGGAAAAGATGCAGAGGCAAGCTACAAAATTAATAAGGGGGATTGAAAACATTAATTATGAATAAGAGCTAAAAAAATGACATTTGTATTGTTTGAAAAAAAAAAAAAATCTCAGAGGGGATATGAGACCATTATACATTAAACATATACAGTGACAGTACAAACCGATATGTGCTAACCTGTTTATTAACAGGAATATACAACAGACAAGAAGTCATCCATTGAGCATGAACGAAAGGCGTTTTCACTTACAGCAGGGAAAAGTGTTCTTTACCGTAAGAACAATAAGACTGTAGAATTCTCTTCCTACAGAGGTTGCCTTATCAGATTCTGTAGATATTTTTTGTTAAAAGTTTTTTTAGATGTTTATTTTCAAAAACAGAACATTCAGAGATATAATTAATATGTATGTGAACATGTTGTTGATCCAAAGAGAAATTATCATTATAGAGTCAAAATGTTTTCCCTTTATTTTGGATATCACATTATTAGGGTTTTATTTTTTTTTAGGGTATATATATTGAGAAATAGTCTTGTTGTAGCAATCATTGCATGTTTTAATACATATAAACATTGCATGGTCTCTTTTGACAGAACTAATTAAAGTCTGTGAACCTTTGAAAGGATCCCCTTGCTATATGGATGAACCACATTTTATCAATGTATTCATCATAGACTACCTGATAATATATCATTCTAAATATATTTCCACAAAAACATTTTGAATGTTGATCAATTTTCTTATGCATTATTCCTACTTAACTTTGCTTCATAGTTTATCGGCAGCAGATAAGCATTAAGTAGATTGAAATTAGCCCTTTTAAAGCTAAGTGTCTTGGAGTTCCTTAAGAGGCTATTTTTAATGTAACCATATTCTGATTGCCACTTCACTAATATTTCTTACTTGAATACTGGATACAATCTCTGCATTATTTTATGTTACAGGCCTTTGATATTTTACTGTTGTTAGAAAGATTCATTTAAGTATATGAAGGGATTTATCAAAGATTAAGACAGAAGCATTTATCACACAGAGAACGTTCACTAGAACAAGAGGTCATATATATTTAGAAAGCGTGAAATTCATGTAGGACATTAGAAAATACTTTTTACAGACATTTTAACAGATGAAGGAAATTACTATTTAGCAAAGGTAACAGTAGTAAATACCATAAGAGCATTGTCAAATGCCAATAATACGCAAATGGTTATAGTGAGCTGGTAATATAAGCAAAATTGAGTGAACATTTTGGATAGAGTATTGTTTGATATAATTTTAATTGTTGTTAAATTATTTCTTTCTAATACAAGTGTGAATACCTAAATTCTCTCAGTTTTTTTAATATTCTTTTTTATTTATTTTTGGTGTACGTATATATCATACACAGACATAGCAATGACATTTATGTGTAAAACAGGACAAATAAAATAACAGGCCTATAGCTACAGTTTAAATTGTCATCATAATCTTCACATATTTTGAAAGTGAGAATAAATGGTACATGCTATTTAAACATGTCTAGATGCAGAAAAACACAAAATATGCCATTAATTGGGATTGATCCAAGTCTTGGGTCGGTGTAATGAGCCTGAATTAGGCCTGGATATTCTCCGGACCAAACGTCACCAGATGACTAAAATCCTAATTTTTTAAAATTTGGGCCCTGATGCTTCAAGTCTGGAACTGGCTTTAAAAAACAAACAAAAAAAACCCCTGAAATTTTGCATGCTAGCAGCACAAGCAGTCAACAAACAAAAAGTTAAAAACCCTCAGCGCTATAAAAGTTAACTCTGTGGCAGCTGGCCAGCTCTTGCTGGACAGACTCCAAATAAAAAATAAATAAATAAGCTCATGGTGTACTATAAGACCCCCATATTCAGATAAGGGAGATCTTAAACCTCCTATGAACCTACCTGCAATGAGTATCTACTAATAATGTAAAACTAACGACTCACAGCAAGGGGGTTCTAATTAACCCCCGTAGGCTTTTTTTAAAAATATTTATCTTTTTTTACCTTTTTAATGTGGCAGCTAGTTAGAAAGGGCTGGTCATCTGCCACATTACTACCCTTGCAATGGCAAGGGTTATTTAACTCTTAGCCCTCTGGATGACAGCCCTGTTATCGGGCTAATAGTACTTGAAATTATCATTCACTTTAAAAAAGTAAGTGAACGATAATTTGCGAATGAGCATCCTCCCACGTTCGTTCCTGAATTTTGTTCAAACTGGTGCATTGTGAATATTCTTTGATTGCATTGGTTTAATCCAGACATTGAATGCATTCAGGAAATTGCTGAAAATCCACTGAACAAATTCTGCATGGATTTAGCTTTAGTAAATATGAAAATTGCAATCACAATCAGAATTCCTAAATTTTTCATGCATTTTGTCCATTTGGTGTTTGGTGTAAGCGTCATTTACCTTGTTTAAAGGTAAACCACAACACATTACTTTACATTTTGGAGTGGAAAACATAGACGTGCAAATTATATTTATTTTACTTTTTTTTGTAAATAGTTAGCAAATCCTAACTGCTAAACAACTGCTAAAAGTAAGCATTTTCATTTGACATTTCAACGTATTGTAAAATGAAATCACTTTGTAATAGTTGTTGCCCATTCATGAAAACAAGATGATAATATGACATTTAGAACTCCTTATCCTAAAAACACATCTGTACATTGTAGTTTCATGTAAAAATATTTTATTAACAGATGTTCTTTTACGACAGCATGTGTGTTAGACTAGACTCTTGTTCTTTTGATCATTATGTTTTTCTAATTATTTTTGGCTATTACTATTTGGTCCTATATATTTTATGCTGCTTTCTTAGCCACACGCATAAAGAAAATCACATTGCCTTTGGCTTTCTTTGCATATCATAACTTGATGTTTGAAGTTGAGCTTTAGACGAAGCATAATATGAATTAAACAATCCTATTGCAAAGGTCTAAGATCACCTGTTTTCTCTCCTGGTGCTTCCACACTGCATATATTAATATTCTTTGTACCTTGGATTAACATTTTTTATCTCTTGCTTTGAATAACTGCTTATCATCTTAGACAAAAATGAACGAAACAAAAAACAGTTTAATCTGTGCAAACACCTGCAAGAAAGCAAATTTTGGCTTAAATTTATGGACACGTTTTCACGAATGTGCTCACATTATAATATACGATTAACTGTTTACATTAAAAGAAGGATATAATTGTACTGTATACTGAAAATGAAAACATGTTACATGTACTAAGTTTAACAGCAGAAAAGGCTACTATATGTAAATAAATGTATAATGAAGTACATTTCGTAAGCTTCTTGTGTTTTAAGTACTAAACTGGTGTGCTGATTTTTCTCTTAAAGTGACATCAAAAATTTCAACATAATAATGTAGGTTTGTGCATATTTGCTTTGCATTTTTACTCATTCTTGCATTGCTTATATACATCTTCTAATTAAATATTATATAAAATTATAGTTGTTTTTCAAACTAGCATTATTGAACAAAATGTTGAAATATACTGTTCAATTCACCATAATTCACCATTTAGTATAGAAACATTGTGGTGTCCGTCTTCTAATATTTTTGTTGTGTTCATCTCCAATGTACTTTTTTTCTTTTGGTACCAAGCTCCTATGCAACTTACTTTCCAGCAGCCAAATCTCAGGTCCTTTACTCACAGTGCACAACTCATAAACCCCCTTTACTCTCAAAGAGGGGCAAATGTGGTAAATAGTATAGAAAAGAGAGGGAATTCACCTGAAGTCAAGGAGGTTGGAGATGTGGGGGGTGGTAAGATTGGCAGATATATCATGAAGTAATTAATTACATGTTGCTCAAATTTCAAAAAGCAAATGGTAACTTTTAATGTCTGCTTGCTAATGCAAGAAACTTGTGTAAGAAAATAGGGGAGCTTGAGATATTGGCATACGGAGCAGTATGACATTATTGAGACTTGGTGGAATGAAACTTCATCGGGCTATTAATTTAAATGGATATACATTTTTAGAAAGGATGGAAAAAAGAAAAGGGGTGGGGTATACCTTTATATTAAAACTTATTTGAAGCCAAGTGTTAAAGAAATTGTATGTGATGATACAGATGAGAATGTGGAAGCGTTTGTGTAGAAATATGTAGAGGAGGATCCAAAAATAGCAGGAATATGTTACAACTCCCTAAACATTAATACGAAGAAGAGCAACTGCTATCTCAAATAAATAAGACCGCAGAACTGGGTAATTTGTTAATCATGGGATATTTTAATTATCTAGACATTGATTGGGCCAGAGGGACCAGTAGTACAGTTAAGGGAAACAGGTTTTTGAACCTGATAAATGATCATTTCATGTCTTAATTAGTAAAAGCACCAACTAGAATATGCTTGTTTGGATGTTGGCAGAACTAATGTTGACTTATTTTCAAACATTTAAGTTAGGGTGCACTTGGAAAATAGTGACTAAAAAATGGTATCATTTGATTAACTAAAATAAAATAATTATATGGGCTGTACAAAAACGCTTAATTTTAAAAAGACTGAATTAAATAGGATAAGTGTATCTCTAGAATGAATTGACTGGCAGGAAATTTTTACTGCTTACATTCTACGCAAAAGCACCAAGGATAAATGAAAGTTCTTTAAACAAATTCTACAAAAGTACATTTCGCAATCAATACCATTGGGAAACAGATAAAATAAGCACATTAAAACCAATGGGGCTTTGTATTAGGGTAAGTCAAATGATAAAAGACAAATTTGTCCCAGGCATTTTTTTTTAATTACAGCGGGCCTGTGAGAAAGGGGCGGGGCCATAAAGGGAGGTGTTTAGTAAACACTAAGTGAGCATGTTGGTTCAATGCTCTTCCAGGGAAGACCATGCCCAGAGCCCTGCTGAACAGCTGTTGCAGAGAATGTGTGGCTAGGGCTGCATAGACAATGAGAATTAACTCCTAAACAGCATAGAATTGAACAGTGAGACTGCAGAACCATGAGCTATGCAGTAAAACAGCATCATTAAGCTAAAGTTGCTTTGTTGCTTAGAGCATCCATGTAATGCACAAAAAGAAATAAGCAAATAATTGTTCTTTGCTATAGAAATGTTTTAATGATTTATGCAAAGAGAAAAAAATAACCCTTTTAGCTTAAAAACCACGTAAAATAATGTTAGGTGTGGTGGAAAGCTTAGATTAAAAAATAATCTATGTCATTTAAAATGTTATTAATTCAGCATCCTAGCAACATTTTACAGTGTTTAGAAATGCACCATCTTATTGATATTCAAAATATTTTTCTGTTACTGCAATATTATCGGTAGTCTAAGTATATGTAGACATTTATATATTTTTGTATGTTCCTTTTGTTCTGTGTATTGCACCCACCTATTCCGATATACAAGTGTACTGACCCATGTTGAGTTGCAAGAATACAAGCCTGACCTGTATCATAAGGCTCATAAATAACTGACATTTGTCTTGATATGCTCATGCAACTGGATGGTGTCATATGCAATGCACCGTGCAGTCTTATCACAAGAGAATAGGTTAATCCGGAAGTGAAGCAGCTGAATGGAAATTATTTATCATTTCAAGCAATATCTTGGTCAGGCACAGGTTTTGGAGAACAAACAAGAAAACTGAGATTTGCAGGAAACAATAACTCCAAAGTCAGTATAGTAAAGAGACTAATCTGTGATTTCGAGGTGAGATCACTCATGCGAGAAGTAAAGTGAATTACACCTAATAATCATCACAGTAGTCCTGCATCACTACATGCACTAGAATTGTAGAATCATGACAAGCATGCCAAATTAAGCACAAGATTTAGTGTTACATGCTGAACATCTAAAGCAAACTTTTATAAGCATAATATTCTTATGTTTTTACCTTCTTTTTAGGGAATAGAGGCAAACAATCGTCTTTTTGCTTTAAATATAATTGGGAATTTTGGTAAGTAATGATAGCCCCAATTTAATAGTTTTTGGGTAAACTATTGAATTAATTTAATATTTTTGGATAAACTTAAACAAATTTTTAGTTTTTTCAAAATATTAAAATATATCATATATAAAACATATATATTAATATATAAAAATATATAAATATTAAATCAATTAAAACTGTATCCAAAAATACTAAATAATTATATGAAAACTAATGTATTGTCAGGTTTGTTATCATAATAGGTAAAATTAGAGAGAAGACTTTGCAAAGTAAGCTGTCTCTTTGTAATATCAGCCAAAAGAAATTCCTCTAGTATTATTTTTTTTACTTATTTATTTTTGCTCCCGTGTATGGTAGTTTATAGTTTATCTGTTAACAGTCTCCTAAGAAATATTAACCTCATACATTTTGTTGTTATTTGGCCTATCTAGGCAAATAGTAACATGTGTGGTTTTAGTAATATGTATATCTAATGATTTCTCTCATTTTCTGAGATGGATTCTTGACTGCATGGTGGTGGCATTGCTTCATGCAAGTAATAACATGCTACAGAATACTGATGTAGAATAGTTCACACCGGTGCCACATATCTTGGGTATTAATTGAGTTTTATTTGAAATATAGCATTTTATTTAAGAACTGTATTTGTAGAAAGTACATTTACATAGAAATGTTGTGAGTACAAAGCATTTACATGCATGACTCTAGGTAATTCCATTTTCAATGCATGGAGTAAAATTCTAAAATATAATTTTAGTATTACTACCAGGGACACTTCTTTATCTGGACTTCTTGGGACTCATCCACAGTACAACAATCTTCTTCTTCAACCAAATCTGGTTTTCAACTACATGTACCAGTCAGGCTTACAAGATTCCACAGAGAAATGTGATTGGACTGTATACTCAAGCTGGGATGAAAAGTAGCCAATACCTTTGCAATGCGACAACCATGAAAAATATATATTGAAAGAGACATAAGTAGTGAACGGTCAAAGGTGCAACCATAATCTAGCATCTAAGTAGAACATTTGCAACTGCTTACCTGAGGTGGGAGTCCAGTAGGCAGAGACATATGCTCACCCTTGCAATTAAACATAGGCCAAGGTGGTCAGGTAAGAATTCACCTGGCCTGTGAGTCTGTGCATGGGGGCTGTGCAGGATATTGCTCCAAGTCGCAGTACAGGTAAGGACACAAGCAGGAGAATCATCGAGGGTAAGCCAAAAGTCAGAGGGTGCCAGAAGTCAGGATAAACGATATGAAAGCCAAAGTCAGGAGCCAACTGGAGAACACTGGAATACGAATGCAAACTCAGGAACAGGAGTCAATGAACTGACCTTGCCCTCAGAAAGAGGCAGTGTTTTATACCTGGCTGAATAGGCATACTGTACAGGTGGACCATGATTGACAGGATCAGTCACAGGTTAAGTCCAGCCCCCAGTGCTGGAGACATGGCAGGGATAAGTTTCAGGCCGAACCAAGAACTGAAGTGGCTCAGAGGCAGGAACACAGGCTTAAAACCATAAAAGCACCCAGTTTCAAATCCCTTGTTGGGCACTTCTGGGGCAACCTCATCGTTGAGAACCATGACAACATTGACTTAAAAACAATAAAGTTAGGGAGGAATTGTTATCTTATTACATTGGGCACAATAGTAATTGCCATTATTCCCTAGAGTGGACATTTGAGTGCCACAAGCGTGTTTGGTCTTCCCCTTAGGAAAGCATTGAATCAATGCATTCCTATGGGGTTTTGAAAGACTCATGTACAATGCATTCCTATGGGGATTTGCAAGACTCATGTACAATGTGAGGATGTCCAGTGTTGTTTCACAAAGTTAAACTCAATGAAACTGCAGGAAGCACCTCCGGTGGCTCGCAATCTTTTACATTGCAGGGTTAAGAGGACAGGGACACTGCACCCAGACCCTACTTTCGTAAAAACTGAAAAAGAAGACAAATTCAGTTGTCCACAGATAGAAGCTCTTTTATCTCATATACAATTACTAACATCCACCCCAGGCTCTATTTTACTCCATTGCACAAATCTTAACCATTCAAGCCAAAACTTTCTGGATTAAAACCACTTCCCCAAATACACATTGAATAGCAGTATTCATCTTTTAAAGGGACACTTAAGAAAATTAATGTAAATAAAGACCTGATGGTATTCACCCATGAGTACTTAAGGAGCTAAGTGGGGAAATAATTGAACATCTGTATTTAATTTTTCAAGATTCTTTTGTTTCAGGTATTGCACCGTAGGAAGACAGATGTCGTTCCTATATTTAAAAAGGGTTCAAAATCCTTGCCTGGACATTATAGACCTGTGAGCTTAACTTCTGTGACTGGGAAAATATTTGAAGGGCTATTAAGGGATAATATTCAGGAATTCATTGTGAAGAACTTTGTTATTAGCAATAATCAGCATGGCTTCGTGAAGCGTAGGTCATGTCAAACTACCCTAATTGCATTCTATGAAGAAGTAAGTAAAAGTATAGATCAGAGTGTTGCAGTGGATATGATCTACTTGGATTTTGCCAAGGCATTTGGTATGGTTCCTCACAATAGGTTAGTCTTCAAACTAAAAGAAATTGGTCTAGATGATTATTCTTGTTCTTGGGTAGAACAGTGGCTTAAGGATAGAGTACAACAAGTTGTCATTAATGGTAAATTTTCAGTTTGGACAAAAGTGGTAAGTGGTGTCCCTCAGGGTTGTATTTTGGAACCGCTTCTATTTAACATATTTATAAATGCTCTTGAAATAGGAATTGAAAGCCATGTTTCAGTGTTTGCAGATGACATAAAACCAGAACGGCACATGACTTAACTTCTCTACAGAGGGATTTGGATAAATTGGGGAACAAGACAAGCAAGTGGCAGATAAGATTCAATTCAGATAAATACAAAGTCATAGATCTTGGAATAAGGAACCCACAAGCCACTTCTATAGAATGGGATCACATCAAATGCAAAAGACTTGGTAAGGGAACAATTATATAAATTACATAATTATAGATAAGCTAGGCAACAGTATACAATGCCAGTCTGCCATTGCAAAGGCTAGTAAGGTGCTGTCATGTATTAAAAAGGTTATTGATTCAAATGATCAAAATATAATGTTGTCTCTTTGTAAAACAATGTTAAGACCCCACCTTGAAAATGCAGTGCAATTTTGAGGCATCAATTTTAAAGAAGGATACGGCAGAACTAGAAAAGATGCAGAGCCAAACTACAACATTAATAAGAGGAATTGAAAACATTAATTATGAAAAAGAGCTAAAAACTACATTTGTATAGTTTAGAAAAAAAGTAATAAAATGTGAGCAGGACATTGCTTTGCTGTAAAGGGATTTGGCTAGATTGGGGGACTGGGCACTAAAATGGCAGATTAAATTTAACATAGAGAAATGCAAAGTTATGCACTTCGGGGTCAAGAATGTACATGCGACTTACACCCTAAATTTTAGTGAATTAGGGATAACCACACATGAGAAGGATTTGGGAATTGCTATAGACAACAAATTAGGCAGCAATATGCAATGTCAATCTGCAGTTGCTAAGGCCAATAAGGTTTTGTCATGTATAAATAGGGGCATAAATTCTCGGGATGAAAATATAATTTTGCCTCTTTATAAATCGTTGGTAAGACCACACCTTGAACTGTACTATAACTGTACATTAGAACTGACATCAGCAGAGATATTTCCCAGCTCTGTGAGCACTCTATGTTGCGTAATTGTAGCATTAAAGGAAGATCTTTCTCTTATGCTGTAGGTCCTGTACCTGTTCCTACCAATCACATAGTGATTGTTGATGAATTTCAGGCATGGACCATCGAAGATAATTGTCGGCAAGGGGCCATGAGACCCTAAAGAAGTCTTTTCCATCTTTTGTAGACTGTCTCAGAATCTTCTCTGATTTAGAGATAACTATGGCTAAACGAGATTGTTCAAAAAAACTATATGCAGCACCGATATTGAGTGCCACATACAGCTCATCAGTTGGTCTGAGCAAACTTTGCCATGACAAAGGGTAGCCCTTACATATTAATCAACACACTGCTTGCACCACAACTGAATGATGCTCCATGCCATTTTAATGGCTTTAAATCCAACAATTTTAAGGATGGCATAGAAAGTCACTGTCTTTAAAGGGTTATAAAAATGGGCCGTAATTCTTTTTTTATTGTATATCAAACTGTATTTTGCTAAATTGATAAACAAAATAGCTATAACATTTAATTAACACAATTAGGATCATCCCATGGGCACTGTTTTAATATGGCCCACTTTGGGGTTAAGGGTATTGTAAGTTTAAATTTGATAGGCTTAATGTTTTCTCACACTAATTCTCAATTATATGTTTAGAAGGTGGTTTAATTATCTTAACATAATCATTATTAGAAGCTCAAGGGACAATGATTCAACATTTACAGTAAACAAATGATGTACCTGTTTAGAACATGTTTTTTTAATAGCACATTTTGTGTCACTCCCTGTCCCTAAGGTGTCATTATTGTTACTGATGTGACAAAAAGAACTACCCTATTCCATTCTAGTGGTGACCCTCCTTGGTAATAAGAAGGGAGAGTTAGCTTACATGCCTCCCCCCCCCTTTCTTTTTTTTTTTACAAGTTATGCTAATATGACTGCCTCATTATTGTTGATGAAGAACCTTTGCCACATTCTGCTTGCTGTGGAAACGTTTTGCCCTAATGATTGGCAAGCTTTAGCTGTTTGATTTTGATTGCTAACCCTCACAATTTCATCCATGTCAAAAGACCTAACTTCTTTTTAAACAATGCTTAAAACTTAATTAAGAATTGAAGGAACATTCTAATAAATAACAAATTAAAACAAACCTTCCCCCCCCCCCCTCTCTGTCTCCTGTGTTCCTACTATAATAACTGGGTTACTAGACCCCCTTTTCACCCCACTGCAACCTAGAAGTTATCTAGTTAAGATATCCATTGCCTTTAAAAATAAATAGGATGCATTATTTGTGTAAAATACATGTTACAAATGAAAGAAAATGAGCACACAACCTTTGGAATGAGAACAAATGGTGGTTAATTTCACCCTAGCATGACATGGGAACACACCTTATAAAAATACATCCAATGTGTGAACATAGTATATAGAATTATAATAAACATATTCTAAATACCTCATTATAGAACCAAAATGTGTACAAAATACAGATTAAGGAACAGCACACATGCAAAAAAAATACAGTTTTTAATTTAAATTGTATACTGCTACTTAAAATCATGTAGCTCAGCAAACAAATATAGGGATTCAGTTCCATCATATTGGTACTAAACCACAGCACCAATATGGGTTCTATACTCATTTTAACATGGGAGACAAATAAATAGTGCTAGTGCTAAATGAACTAAAGTATATTCATTTAATCTGTTGTAAAAGTATTGTGAATATATATAATGCAAAGTTAATGCATGGAATCTCAGCAAACAAATATTGGAATTCATTTCAATCATATGGCCATATTGTGTTAAACCCATCACTACTTCACAGTATCCCAATATCGGTGGATTCTGCACTAATTTTAATGTGGGAGACCATTTAAATAAAATTTAGCAGTAGCACTAGACATTTTGTTTCTAGTAAATTCGGATGCATTTCGGGCAATTCGGACATTTGGATGCTTCCGAATGTCCGAAGTGGCGAATTTCGGAAGTGCCGAACCGAATTGCCGAAATGCAGAATTGCCGAAGTGCTGAAGTGCTTTGGATTTCTGAAAAGTGGCAAGACAAGAGAGGGAGGGAAAATTACGTGAATGATGACAGCGGTAGAGTTAGGGAGCCCTACAGATGTTCCTAATTCCGAAGACCGAATTGCCGAAGTTCCGAATTGCCAAAGTTCCGAATTGCCGAAGTGACAATTTTTTTTTCTTACCCGAATATCCGACCAAAACCACATTTTGGCACATGCACATCCCTAACTAGCACTATTTGTTTGGAGCTCTCAACTCCAGTAATGCCAAATTAATTTTAGTATGTGCTTATAGGAAGTGCCTAAATATTTCTTTAATACCTTTATAGGTGCAAATCATCAGGAAGTCTCTAAATATTTAATAACTTTATATGTTCAAATCATGTCATATGTGTCAAACATAAGTTGCTCAGGTAACACGGTTAATCAAAAGAAGCTTCATCATTAACAGTAAGTGAAAGTCTTCTCAGTAATAAATATATGAAAAGTGTATGGAAGTATATTAGACATTAGATCTCACAAAGATCACCTCTAATTTAATGCAACAACCAGGTTATTTCAATTTGTTAATGGTTTTAATTTATGATAAGTGTTGATGATTTTAGAAATCTATAACTGTATTTACTTAGATGGCTTTATTTTTTTTAACTCAATGTTTACCATGGTTTAGGTAGTTACAGGATGCAAGTATAAATAGTTTATTGAAAAACTATGCAGGAAAATCCAACAGTTTAATAGTTTAATGATAAATTGAGTGGGAATAATAATAAAATCAAAAGCAAAAAAGTCATGTTTTTGTAGTGTGAGTACTGTTGTAGCTTAACAAATCTGGGAGGGATACTGAATTAGCAAACATGCAGTTCTAAAGGAGGTGATCAAATTCATTGTCTATGGCTCAGTACAGGAGAAGGCATTCACTTTTGCTTGATTGATAGTAGTAAATCAGATTCATAAACTGGTATTTTCTGATTTTAGATTTTTATAAAACAGGATTCTATCAGTCTGTTTTGTTGTCAGTGAAAAATAATAAAATTCATTGTAAAGTTGGGCATGAGGTTGGACTTTACCTGACTTGGGCAAAGTAATAATATAGGATTCCTGGAATTCAGCTGATGAAGTCATAGTGGAGAAAGTAAGTGCTTAGTCATGAACAGAACTAGTTGTCCACATTAGTGCTCATTGACATGATATTTTAGCTGACATCATAACTTCAATTATCAAAATCATTGTGCAAGCATCAAGCTAAGCACCATGTTAAAGATGTGATGAGAGCAATATGATCTGCTAATTTAAAGGAACACTGTGAGTACCATAACTACTGCAGCTCCAAGTACCTGTGTCTCATCAGCCTCTCACTTTCTCACCATTGGTAACAAAATAATTATCAAGGTAAGTACCTTTCTAATTAATATTTGGGAGTTCATTGACAGACAGAGAGGGTCAGCAAATGCATTAAAGCTTGGACTGGAGGAGGAGGCACCATGACCTGGAGCTCTGGAGAACGTTGGGGTTAATGGTCTAACCCCTTAAAGTAAGATGGTACCCAGGATATTCACGCACCAAAACAAATTTATTGCGAATAAGTTGGTATGGTGACTGTCATGTTCCAGAAAAAAAATATAAAAATATTGTGCCCTATCTACATATAAGTTCAAAGCTATGAAACATTGTGTTACCATGAGCCTCTCAGAACATCATGCAAATTAAGCAAATGAGCACAGACAGTACTGTCACTTTTAATATTTCTAACCCACATTTCCATACACTCCTTTTGTAATGACCTGCTGCTTTATAACACAGTTGCTAATATTCCAGATAGGAACTGAGTAAATCAGTGTCTATTCATGAATAACAATGCTTCTCCCTTTCATAAATTATCTGGCGGCATCAAGCTGGCATTGTTAAAGGGACATGCATCACTTTAGCTGTGAATGAGGCAATTGCCTCTCTCTGCAGGCTGAAAAGGCAGGTAAATATGTTTATTTTTTCAAATTTTTCTTTCTTATGCTTTCTTATGCTTTCCACACCCACTTCAGGGTGGACATTGACCTAAACAATAGGTGTCCTACAGGGCCGGTGCATCCTATAGGCGACTTAGGCAGTCGCCTAGGGTGCACCGGCCTGGGGGGCACATGATTTAAGTCACCCCGCAGGAGGGAAGCACACATCGCTCCCTCCTGCCAGTCACTCAGTGTAGCATGGCCGGGCGGTGCGGACTGCGGTACAGGAGCATCTGTTTTCTGTACCCGGCCGGACTTACAGGAAGTGCTCACTGAGAGAGCCTGGCTACGCTACAAAGAGGTAGGAGGCACACTAGGGAGGGGAGGGGAGATGGCACTAAGGGACACTGGGGGGGGGGAGGAAAGAGGATAGACCACTAAGGAAAAGATGGGGAGGAAGAGCCCTATGGGACAAGGGGGTGCAGGGAAGAGCACTATGGGACAGGGGAGGCAGGGAAGAGCATTATGGGATAGAGGGGGCAAGGGAGAGCACTAAGGGTCAAGGGGATAGCAGTAAGAAGGGACAGGGGGCGGGGGGCAGGGGAGTGTACTAAAGGGCAGGAGAGAGCACTAAGGTACAGGGGGCAGGGGAGAGCACTAAAGGACAGGAAGAAAATGGGAGGGGAGAGCACTAAGGAACAGGGGGCAGGGGACAGCACTAAAGAACAGGGGGCAGGGGACAGCCCTAAGAGACAGGGGGGCAGAGAGATCACTAAGGGACAGGGGGCAGGGGAGAGTACTAAGGGGCAGGGAGGCAGGGGAGAGCACTAAGGGACAGGTGGGGAGTGGAGATCACTAAGGGAAGGGAAAGCACTAAGGGATGGTAGAGCACTAAGGGATAGAAGGGGATAAGAGAGCACTAAGGGACAGGAGGGGAGATCTTTAAGGGACAGGGGACGAAGAGGAGATGAGGCCACTAAGGGACGCGGGGAGTGAAACAGATCATTAAGGGTCTCACACACAGACACACCAAAACATACAATGCATCCTACACTCACACAGAAACACACCATGCTCTCCTTACACACACAGAAACACACAATACATCCATTACACACATACACAGAAGCATATAATGCATCCCTTACATACAAAACCACATACTGCATCCCTTACACGCACACACACACATACATAGACACACACAAACATACACTGCTTCTCTTACACACACAGAAACACAATGCATCTCTTACACACACTCAATGCATTCCCCACTGCACCTGAGAGTAGACTACAGTAAAGTACACAACTTAATTATATTAACTCTCAGGTCCAGGACATACATAACAAAAGCACCCCAAAACATACAGTTAACAATTAGGTACCCCCTCAAGCCCTTTATCCCTGGATAGCCTGGATCTGAGCACCCAACATGTCCTAAAATGGCTCAGATCTCACGAACATAGCTAAATGCCACCGGGGTATATTTTAGCCCAACCGCACATGAGTTGCCAGCCCAAAAGAATTCCATCAATTCAGGCTGAGCGGTTGGCCTCTTTCGGGAGTACGAAATATAACAAAATGATAAAGATAACCGTTCGTATATAAGTCAGTTGTGTGCCCCTCGTTTGAGTATTTGCTGCCACTAAAACGCCGCTTCTCTCAGACAAATAGACAAATATATGTGGAAGTGGAAGTCCAAACGGTGTTCGCGCGGTCGAGTGTCTGATAATAGTTCCATACACTCGACGACCAAACACCGCTGGGTGCGTTCGTAAAACAATATGGCCGCCACCTCATGTTCGTCCATAAGAATGGTGGCCGCCCAGCCGACCACTTAGAATGTTGAAATGATTATGGTTTGCGAAGGTGTTAGTGAGGTCAAGTAGGTTAATGAGCGGCACACGACTGTTCCTCTTTTTCCTACCCACTGACAGATGTCGCAAGTTTTGCAGTTTTGTCGCACATCCCCAGAAACTCCCAGCCAAAAATTCTGGGTTACTCGATGGGATGTGCGATGTACTCCCAGGTGTCCGGCTAGAGGTATATTGTGCCCAATTCAAAGAAGCTCCAACCGGTACTTCCTGGGAACCACCAGTCGTCGCTTCTGAGATGGGGCTGCTCCTGTATTGTGAGTCTCAGTAAACAGGTACAATCTATCCTGTTCCCAAACAAACCTCTCTTCCTCCAGTCCCCCTTGCTCTGTCTCTATATCCTGCTGGGGACCACCCATACAGCACCGGTTTGCCAAACCCGAGGGGGTGGTGGGAGGGAGAAGGGGGAGAATCAGCCCGGCCGGGAAGGAACAGTGAGGGCACACCAAGTCTAGACAGACTAAAACAGCACAACAATAATAGTTTAAGTAAATAGTACATAAACAGCACAAATAATAATAATATAAACAAAAGTACATAAACAGCACAAAAATAATAACATAAATAAATAGTTCATAAACAGCACAAATTATAATAATAAGTAAATAGTACATAACAGCACAAAATAATAATAAAAAACAAAATAATAATATAAATAAACAAATATAGCAAAACTAAAGAAAAAAAGGCACTGAACACACACAGAGCACTGCAAAATACTTAGCTGGTCTGAGGGAGCAGCAAGGAAAGATAGGGATCGTGGGATACACTTGCCTTATATGGACACTATCTCTACACTGTGATTAGTTGCATGTGTTGCTATGCAGTTTCTTCTCAATTTAATATATATATATATATTTCTCTCAATCTTTGCTGCTGAGGGAAATAAAGAAAGAGTTATGCATAATAGGAGCCTCCGTGTCTTTAATAAAATCTGTAGTTCTCAACTGTTATATTTTTTTGTTTTCAATATGCCGTTCCTGTTCTTTGTATTTAGAAATATATTTTAGATAACTATAGGCAATGGGAAATGCACAGTTTGCCCTTATACTAGCAAATAACTGCCAATGATGTTAAGGGCTACCAGTTGGAAGGACCGTGTAATATATCATCACTGTATGCCCTCTATGGGGGATAGCAGAGATCAGTATAACCACACCAACACATGGTAGCAAAATGCAAGCCTTACAATATGCGTCCCCTTTTTTTCCTGACAATCAAATGTAAAGCTGATTGAATTCCTGGGATGTCAATTAAGTAAAAATTATTATTAATAATAATATTAATAAAAAAATATATAAATCGGCTAAAACAGAGAGAGAAATAGAAAAAAAGGAAATAAATTGCATAACAGAACATCAGATTACATAGAAATAGATATCATACTAACTACCACGATAAAGATCACCTAATACAATGAGGAGACTTGTGTTTATATTGGACATAATGCATGTATTCATACATTAACCCCTTCAGGACGGAGTCAATAGTGCACGTTCTGATCAAAACAAAACGTAAACAAAAACTGGAATTTGCGCTATATGTCTGTTCAACCGTAATTCACCGCTGTCATTAAGTGCACCCATACTTATTATATATCATTTTGTTCAGGAGAAACAGGGCTTTAATTTATCATTAACTATTCATATATGGAACATAATTTATTATGAATACAATTTTAAAAAATGTGAGAAAATAAGATTTTTTTTTAAATTTGTATTTCCATCTGACATTTTGGCTGTGAATGTCATAATACTGTTAGGTTTTACTGTAAAAAAATGCACCGTTAACAGGTTTTATGGTGTTTTGGAAAGTTACAGGGTCAAATATAGAATGTTCCATTTTCAAATTGAAATTTGCCAGTTTTGTAATGTTACCTTTGAGACGGTGTGGTAGCCCAGGAATGAGAATTACCCCCATAATGGCATACCATTTGAAAAAGTAGACAACCCAAGGTATTGAAAGTGGGGTATGTTTAGTCTTTTTTAGTAGCCACTTAGTCACAAATACTGGCCAAAGTTAGCGTTCATATTTGTTTTTGTGTGAAAAAAGCAAAAAAGTAATATTTGGCCAGTGTTTGTGACTAAGTGGCTACTAAGAAAGACTGGACATACCCCACTTGCAATACCTTGGATTGTCTTCTTTTGCAAATGGTATGCCATCGTGGGGGTAATTCTTATTCCTGGGCTACCATACGCTCTCAAAGGCAACATAACCAATCTGGCAAATTTCAATGTCAAAAAAATGAAATGCAAGCCTTATATGTGACTCTCTAACTTTCCAAAACACCATAAAACCTGTACATGGGTGGTACTGTTATTCTCGGGAGACTTCACCAAACACAAATATTAGTGTTTTAAAGCAGTAAAACATATTACAACAATAATATAGTCCATAAAAGTGTAGTTCATTTGTAAAAAATGCAAAAATTTTAAATTTTACTTAAAATATCATCGTTGTAATACGATTTACCAGTTTGAAACACTAATATTTGAGTTCAGCGAAGGCTCCTGAGTAAAACAATACCCCCTATGTACAGGTTTTATGGTGTTTTGGAGAGTTACAGGGTCAAATATAGTGCTTGCGAATTAAATTCTCTGCACTTTCTCCCTGTGTTGTCAGGCATGTCAATCAAATTTTAATTAATCAAATCACATAATTATGTTAAAAAGATTACTTAAATATACATGTAGAATTTTAATATATATGCATTTATAGGTATTTAAATTCTACGTGTATACTAATGTAATCTTTTATGTAATTATATGTATTTATCTATATATATATATTTGCGGTTATTTGTATTTTATATATAGATAGATATATATATATATAGAATGTCATTCTAAGTGTATTTTGTTACCAATATATATATATATATATTAATAACAAAATACAGTTAGAATGAAATTACATATGAATATATAATTTATATAAAATTTTGTTTCAATATTTTATTTATTTCTTTTATTATTTCTTTTATTTACTTATTGTAATTATACGTATATATATATAATATATGTGTATATATCTATTACATATATATATATAATATATATATATATATAATATATATATGTAACGTCATTCTAAGTGTATTTTAATACTAATATATATACTTATATTAATATTAAAATACACTTTGTATGAAGTTACATATATATAATATGTATATATATTATATATGAATAATATATATACATATGTTATATATATGAATACATTTCTATTTAAATTTTACACATGTCTAATATATTTTTTTATACTTCCCACCAGCAGGGGGACTGTCTGACATTTTAGACAGTCCCCCTGCTAGCAGATCCACAGCCAGCTATAGGGGGCCATGTGATCGCTCTTTGAGAGCAATCACATGGCCCCCAGGGGCCTCTTTTGCTGTGGGAGGGCTGCCTGGGCTGTCAGGCAGTCCTCCCGAAGCAGAGCGCCGGGAAGGTGAGTATACCGGGCGCTCCAGGGGCTTCAGCCGTTACAGCGTTAAGGGGTTAAGTATAACTTAAAAGCTAGATACTAATAAGTAATAATTAAGCCCTTTTGCTTAGGTTGTCTCCAGCATCATTTACTATGTGTTATTATAAACATTATTGTATTGTACTTGTTCTGTATAAATTTGATGACTTTCAAATGTTGGCTCTACATATTTCTCTGATGGAGGATTACTTCACTCAACGTAAACAGGCTACACTCCCGATAAGAGATGGATGCCCTTGAGAGAATTAAAATGCCAAAACACTGACATTGCTTTCATTCAGGAGACCCTGATCACATTCAAGCTGTGTTGATATATTTTTAGTGTGTTATTCATATGGATTTGTCATCTGACAAAACCACATAAAGTAGTTCTGAAGGCACATGTACATCTGTATAACATTGCTTTGGTAAAGCTCATGTTAAAATGGCCAACCTAATTAAGAGGAGCTGTCTCACCCTTTGTTGAAAAACAATGTTAAAATGTTACAAGTAAACATAAGCTAGCCAACACTACAATTAACTTATTTTTAGAATGTCTAATTCATTTAACTTTGTAGATTAAGTAATTTACAAAATAGCAGAAAATGACTGTATTTATAAAAGGTACAATATAGTGATTAATGAGGTGGAAAAAGATTCTTGGTTTTTTGATGACAGATTAAAACACCTATTGTGAAAACAGATAATAATGTTAAGACTTATCTGATGAAAACATGGTGGAAAGAAGTAAAATGATAATTGACAAAGTTTTTCTTTATATCTTGTATTTTTTTTATATTGGGTAATTGTTATTTTCAAGAATAATGAAAACAATTCAATGTGATCAGTTACTGCTTCTGCAGCATCTGCTAATAGTGATCCTGTTAATGAAGTCCTATTGAGGTTTTATATGAATCACAATGCGACTATGCAGTTGAGCCCTACATCATGTTGTGAAACAAGTGTTTCAGTTGCTAATGGTGATTCTGGCTTGATGAATAATGAAAAACATGTAGTAGCATTGATAGTCATTCTATGTAAGAATGATAAGGATCAACAAGGGGAACCTACAGTTAAACAAATGTGCATGGCTCACCTAGAAATCAAAAGATAAACTACATGCGTTCATCAAAAAAATAAATAAAACTAAAGCAGAAACCTTAAAATGAAATAACAAACCATAATTACAAAGTAACAGAGACTTTTCTCATAGTATATGAGATATGTCAACATTTCAGTCCTACAATTTGATAAAAGCCCAAATTGTAATAGAAACATAGAAACATAGAATGTGATGGCAGATAAGAACCATTCGGCCCATCTAGTCTGCCCAATTTTCTAAATACTTTCATTAGTCCCTAGCCTTATCTTATAGTTAGGATAGCCTTATGCCTATCCCACGCATGCTTAAACTCCTTTACTGTGTTAACAAAATAATCTTATTTCAAGGTATTGCTTTTTTGAGTTTAAGCTGGATTTGACCCCTCAACTAACTGTTTTCTGGTCCCATTTCTGTTCTGTGTTTTGAAGGAGCCTTTCAGATTGAGCTATTGGCAAACTGTCCCAACTAATTCACTTGTCTATATAGAGTAAATACATTTAATCTATAACTACAAGTCTAGTGAATGGCCTCCTTTTATGCAATGTGTGTGTGTGTGTATGTATATATATATTGCAGAAACCAAACAGGTTATGGTGGGGAAAACATTTGGATTGAAAACCCCTTCCACCTGAAGTCTGTGGATAGTTAATACAATTTTAAACAAAAATCTGCACACCAGTCAAGCCATAAGACTTGCTTTTCCAACAGAAATCACCAATCTGCAGTGATGTTACTACCGCAAAGGATTCTGTGTGCGCATATACAAATTAGTTAAACAAAGATTCACATTTTTGCCACATTCAATTTTAAACATGAATTCCTTTGAGTCTGTGTTTGCTGGATACAACAGCTTTGAAACACAACTTAGGAAAAGATGCAAAGCCACTCATGGACAGCTGTTTCATTGTTAATGCAAATCATCAGCATGAGGTTGGTTACTGGTTTGCTTACTGACTTATCCTACTTTGTCACAGCTTATCTGTTTTTTCTGAAAGACATTTCTACCAGATGTGTACAATGGAGCAGTGGTGGGGTCAGTGGTGGGGTCTGTCCAAAGGCTTGCTGTCCCTCAGTCCTAGCAGTTTATTCCACTAACTGTGCTAGTTCACGGGTCCCTGCTTCTCTCTTCTTGCTTTGCTGCCAGCATGCTACCTGCCACAGAACCAAAGAAACAAAAACTACTGGTATAAGGGAGGATTGAGCAGGTAAAAGACTCACATAGGGTTTAACAGTAGCAGAAGGAGAGGGAGCTAAGTAACATGTAAGGAGGTAAGAGGGATGAAAAGACACACAAATAGGTAAGAGAAGGTTAAGGCAAGTAAAGGGGTGGAGGGTAAGAGGGTAAAAAAGCAAGAGTTTAAGAGACAAACATGGTGTTAAAGAGGTAAAGAGACACATACTGAGTCAAGGGGGATTGAGAGACACAAGGAGATAAGGAGGGTTAAGAGACACAAGGGGGGTCAGGTTATGCTCCCAAGGCCGTAAGAGTGGTGAGAATAGGCACAAAGAAGGTAAAGTAAGACAAAAAAATACAGGGTGAGTGTGTACCAAGCAGTGGCAACAGGTGAAGTTTTCAGATGATGGACTGTCAGACTCCTCCCCTAGTATTTGACCCCACCATTTAACTCTCAAGCAATCATCTTCTGACCCGTGGCATCTATCCACCTAACCTTACGTACTCAACACGTAATTGTAACAGGTACAGTGTTACCCATACAATACTCAGAGCTAGTTATAATATTTAAATATCCATACAATATTCAGAGCTAGTTATAATATTTAAATATCCGTACAATACTCAAAGCTAGGAAAAATACAGATATGCGTATACAATAAACAGAACTGAGTACAATACAAAGATACCCATACAATTCAAAGAACTCAGTACTACAAGAAGATAACTCAGTACTATAAGAAGATTAAACACAAAGAGCTGGGTACTACTGGGATACCCATAATACAAGCAGAGCTGAGAAAATACTGAGATAACACACAGAGCTGAACACAATAATTAGATAACATAACTACCCCACACAGTCAGAGTCACTGTGATGGATTACACAGAGGTGCAATACAGAAATCCCCATATAGTGCAATGTCTCTTTATAATGATGCTGACCCTACTGCCCACAAAGGGAGTCCCCTGGAATTCTTCCTTAAAGGAGACTAGGCATGTTAGAAACCTGCTGAAATAGAACAGATTTGAAATCTGTCATATTTTCTAATATCCCTAGTTGCTCTCAAGAAAGTTTCTTTACACACCTATCAACAAGGGGGGAGGGACACAAAGTGACATAGATTGCTTTCCTTATTCTGACACACACATAGGCAAAGGCTGTAGTATGTTTTTTTTTTGTTTTTATAATTCTTTATTTTTGTAGTGCATATGGTATCAAACAAACTCATGTAGACATTTCAGGACAATATTCAAACAAACCATACATATTATTGTAGGCTTCACATGGAATGTCAGAGAAAGACTGCACTCTTTTTTTTTAAGTAAGTAGAAAAAAAAGAAAAACAACAAGAGCACTCTTCCAGGAGGTGAAAGAACTAGTGGGTAACATGAGTTATAGAACACAGCTGAGGAGAGTAGTGACAATAAATTACCACTGGGTAGGTAGGGCAGTCTAATATAGATGCATAGTGCACTGATGACAGGTCAAAAAATCTGAAATCTTGCTGGCCCCTTAGCCAATACTGAGAGATAGTGAGGCATGGGGATGACACTATTATCAGCAGCTCCCAAGAGACTCCTCCAATCGAACCAGGGTGTCAGGCAGTCCGGTTTGCTTCCATCCAGGTGAGCACCTGAAGCTCGATGTCACAGCTCCTCGGCAGTGCGTACCCTGTGAGCAGGTGTGCCGACGAGTGGATTATGCATGCTGTGCTGGGAGTGGAAAGGTTTGTTGCTCCACCATGGGAACGAGTCATGGCAAACATGTAGGCTACAACCATGATTGTAAGATAGCTTCCGCACCATCTGTCTGCGCTGTCTTTTTCACAGTGTCCCTCTGGGGAGATGCTGGTAGCGTTGCGGTAAGTGGCAATGATCAGAAGCATGGTTCCGGGGGGTCTCAACTCAACCAGCAGGATGGGGTAGAGGTATCCTGTCTTGAAGCTTCGCCCAGAACAGTACGCAAGAGCGATCAAATGCCATGAGGAACTGTTCCACGTGTAAAAGAGAGCATAGTAGGTTATCTATAACAGCTGGTCTCAGCAGGATTGCCTGTTAGTTTCTAGGCCTCTGGCTTTCAGATCCCCAGGTAGCTTGAGGTTGCATCTTGCTGACCACTGTGATACACCAGTGGGGACCAGGATATCCCCCACTGGTCCAAAGGGGGGGGGCGCGGAGCTCAGGATTAGTAGACACCAAATCGAGACTGTGGATCGGCCACCTTCGCGCCCTCAATTGTAGTTGTAGACTGCAGAGGAGTCTCACATGGGTTGTGTCTGCAGGAGACAAGCTAAAGTGACACAGATAGGTAGCAGTGTGATTCCCGGTAATAAGAGCAGGATTCTAGCCAAAAATAGAGCAAGATTGCCCAGTTTAAAGGCGTTTTAAGTGGCTTTTCCAGAGGAGCTGCAGCACCACGTGGCTGACTCAGTCTATAGTCAGGGCCCGCCCCCGGCTGGAGTATATTAATCTACATATTCCCTGTTTTTTAGATGACTCCTCTTCCCCCAGAAAAATAACCTAATGCAAATACATTTTCTCACTTGACTATTGGTGGGGCACTGCCCCTATAGATGAGCATCTACTGGTGCCAACACACAATTTAAGCCCAGCTGCCAAATAACCAGATTTGCTCCTGATATGTACTTCACAAAAGCAGCATATACAATACAAGCAGCTCTAGTAGGACATGGATGGGGAAAACTATATAATATATGCAGTTACACGCATCAAGGTGAAATGCATCTATAGAATACCTAAAGTCATACAATTTAGACACCTACATGGTCTATAATCCATAAAGACCACAGTTTGAAATAACAAGGACATTTCATCTTTTAAGTAAAAACAGTTATTTTGAAAAAAATCTCATACTTGCTATTTTTTTTTTAACTTTGTCTATCTTGGACTAAGCTTCTGTACAATTTCCTCTAAATTCTACATTTGGTGAATTTTAACCTTTAAGAGTTAGTTAATGGGTGCATGCTCTGTAAAAGACAAGTATAGACTGACTAAAAAGTGAGCTGTACTTAGTGTTCATAGGCTTGTTCTATGACATCATAAAGACAGTGTGACATCACTGAAGATGTTTGTGGCTAATGGAACACCCCCGATGTCAGCCAGGCACACACAGTGAATATATTAACTGGATTATTCACTAAAGAGTGGCATTAAAGTATTTAAGTTAAAAATGAATCTCATCTCTTCCATTCCAATTTTTATATTATAATCCATTCCCTTTTTATTTGTTTTAATGCACATAAGAATAAACCTTCTTTCTTGCGGGCTTTCTAAAAGTATTGTGAAACACTATGGGCTTTTACTCGTGTTTTGATATTTGTAAATGTTCCAAACTCTGACAATGGAGGCATCTAATAGTCTGTCCAATGTGCAAACGACCACATGGACAATACATATATATATATATATATATGTATATATATATATATATATATATATATATATATATATATATATATATATATATATATATATTACACCTTTAGGAAAACATGTTAATAGATCTCAGATTTTTTTGTTAATATGTTCTTTCAAATATAAACAAAAATAAACAAAAGCTTCATCACAAAAATGTTTTTACTTCAATTAAAAAAGTTAGTTGGCTTTATCCTATTAAAATAGTTTTGTACTAAAAAGTTTCCATACTTTTAGAGCCTCTATAAACTATCTTTAGTATTGGATCTTTGGATATTCCTCTAACCATTCCTTAACATTTTTTGCAATGTAACAGGGTGCATTGTCCTGCTAGAATGTGCCACTGCTATTAGGGAACACTATTGCCAAGAAGGAGTATAAGTGGTCTGCAACAATCTCTAGGTAGGTGGTATATGTCAAAATAACATCCACATGAATTCCAGGACCCAAGGTTTCTCAGCAGAACTTTTCTCAGAGGATAACACTGTCTCTGTCAGCCTGCTTCCCGTAGCGCATCCTGCTGCCATCTCTTCCCCAAATAAATGGAGCGTACACGCACCCGGATATGCACCTGATCTAAAAGAAAATGTGATTCATCAGAACAGGCAACCTTCTTCTATTGCTCCATGGTCCATTTCTGAAGCTCATGTCCCCATTGAAGGCACTTTCAGAGGTGGACAGGGGTCATCATGGGCACTCTTACCATTCAGTGGCTACGCAGCACAATGATATCTGACATCTTTCTATAATGACATCATTATGTGATGGAACCAGAAGGGATATGCTTCGCTCCACACGTGACCCTGAACTGGTTCACCAGTTGTCTTTCCTTATACCACTTCTTGTAGGTTCTAACCACTGCATACCAGGATCATCCCACAACACTTTTTGTTTTGAAGATGATCTGACATAGTTGTCTAGCAATCACTATTTGGTTCTTGTTAAAGTTACTCAGATCTTTTAATTTGCCCATATCTCCTGCTTCCAACACAGGAAATTGAACAACTGACTGTTCACTTGCTGCCTAATATATCCCACCACTTGACAGGTGCCACTGTTACAAAATAATCAATGCTATTCACTTCACCTGTCAGTTGTTTTTATGTTGCGGATCATTAGTGTAAGGAGTTAAGGAGATAATATCAAGGTGATGCTTTATAAAAAATACTTTTTCACTTTTATATTATGCAATCAAATTATAAGCAAATGTGTCTTTGAAAAGTGATTGCACTAGACCAGGGCTGCCCAACAGGTAGAGTGTCAGATGTTGTAGAACTACAACTCCCATGATGCTTTGCATGCCTTTAGAATGCATTTAGAATGACCAAACATCATGGGAGTTGTAGTTCTACAACATCTGGGGATCTACCTGTTGGGCAGCCCTGCACTAGACATTTTAGGGTTTATTCATAAAGCAGTGCATTCTAGTTATCTGAAATTTGAATAGCAACTGTTAGGCTTGACATATTAACTGTCTTGTGCCTAGATGACATCAGTAATGTTCCATTATTTACATATATCTTCAGTGATGTCATGATAATACGCCTGTAAATACCCAGCACAATTAGGTCTTAGCTATTCTATAATTTACAGATCAATAACACACGCAATGCAAAAATTCTAAATAAAGGGGGGCTAAACTCTTAGTGCTGGAGATTGATCACATGTGGAATTTTGAAAAGGTAACTCCTAAATTTAAATAAATGTCCAAAACAGACAATTTTTTAAATTGGAGGTGTCCCTAGGGGGTAATGTAAATACTCTGAAAAGGCAGTGTTTGCATGAAAATGCCTGAAGGGAATGGTTATACTCACCAGAACAAGAACAATAAGCTGTAGTTGTTCTGGTGACTATAGTGTCCATTTAAATGACCCCTATTACTGATAATGCTTCCTTTATTTCAAATCCCTTCCATTGTAGTGGTTTTGACTGGCTGAGTCTTGCTGTTACCTCTGTAAACTAAGTTGGAATAAGCTGATAGGACACAGTGTTTTTTTCTTACATTAAAGGATGGCCATTGATGCTACAGAATGTGTATGTTGGAAAGCTTTGTTCTTGTCAGGGTGGCAGTTCATGGGGAGTGGATGATCAATTGTCCACTGACCTTTTCCTTTATTATTTTGATAAATCATCTTTTTCAACTTAAAATGACTCCTGCTATGAAACCTACAAGATCGCTGCGTACGCGGACGATGTACTTCTCACAATCACGGACCCGCTAAACTCCCTCCCACACCTGTTTAGGGAATTAACGAAATACACAAACATCTCCGGGTACAAATTAAACATGGAGAAAACGGAAGCCCTCCCGATCCGAATAGAACAACCCACCCTCCGCACACTTCGAGCACGCCACCTGTTCACATACCAACCAACTGCCATCAAATACCTGGGAACCATCCTCCCAGCGGATCTCACACAAACTTACAGCCTAAACTACACGCCCCTACTAGAAACTGCCGCACGAGACCTAAACAAATGGAAGGATCTGTCAATCTCATGGATAGGCAGAATGACCTCCATAAAAATGAATCTTCTCCCAAGATTTTTATACCTCTTCCAAACCCTCCCAATCCCGATCACTATCTCCGACTTCAAAAAATTGCAAACCAAAATAGACAAATTTATATGGGCCGGAAAAAGAGCTAGGATCGCCCGACGAACACTATACATACCAAACAGACAGGGAGGACTAGGACTCCCTAATATCACCCAATACTTTCACGCGGCACACATAGCGCAAACAATTCAACTCCATGCAGCTCCCGGCCTTAAACGATGGGTCGACCTGGAACATAACATATTCGGATACGATTTCCCCTCCCTATACGTTTGGCTACCAAAAGAAGCCAGACCATCAGCCCCCTATACCTCCCCAGCAATCCTTACAACGATCAGAATATGGGACAAAATAGTGGCTAAAAATGAGCTTATCTCCCACCCCTCACCACTGATGCCCATTCTCCGGAACACAAAATTCACACCGGGCATGTCCCAGAGGGACTTTACTCACTTCGAGGACAATGACCTAATACGCATTCACCAATTCTACCAGAACCAACGCATCATACCCTTCACAGACCTCCCCCAACAGACCCCTCTCACCACACGAGACTTCTTTCGGTACCTACAAATTCGCAGCTTTATCGACAAACCTGCCATACAAAAAGCAAGCATCACTCCCCTCACCCCGCTAGAAAAGGCATGTAACAACCACCCACTCCACAAAGGACAGATATCCTCTATATATTCCCTACTAAGCAGGGGCATACGGGAAGGCTCAATGCCTTATATGGCAGCCTGGGAGAGGGACCTAGGCCCCATAGGGGACCAAAGCAATTGGGCAAACATATGGGAGGCCACAGCAACAATATCGATATGTGTCAATCACAAAGAACAAGCGTATAAAACTCTCTTACGATGGTACCTCACTCCACTACGTTTGAAACAAATGAGACAAACCGACAACGACCTCTGCTGGAAGGGGTGCGGGAACAGGGGAACCTTCATACACACGTGGTGGGAGTGCCCTCGGGTAGCCACGGTGTGGCAACATATAGCGCAATTAGCATCACAGGCACTACACACCACTATCCCGATGGACCCATGGCTATGGCTCCTTTCCAGGCCCCTCAGAGACACCCCAAGGGCACACAATAAATTGATAGCCAAACTGGCACTAGCCACTAGGCGAGCAATCGCGGAGAAATGGGGAAGCCCAGACACCCCACCCATAGCTCTCATACAACAAAAAATTAACGAAACCATGAAAATGGATAAACTTACCGCCTTGGTACATGATACCACTAGACACTTTGACAAAATATGGGAACCATGGATCTTCGAATTCCCAACACTATAAGGCACTTACCGCCAAGGGATGCACCAGGCGGGGGGTGGTCCCTGGGGAGGAATAACCTCGAAGACCGCCCCGGGCACCACACTTCGCCAACTAGGCTACTTCTTTCCCGGAACCCTTATACCCACAGCAAGAGACACCCAAACCGCTCACCCCAACCACACTAGACAAACACAGTCACACCACTCTACATAAGATCCACCACACACAACCCTCCCTCCCCATCGCACCAAACCGACTGATCCCCATGAACCGCCTCAACTCCGCCAGCACCAGACCATGGACACTAACCACACAAGAATATACGAAACAATCAATCAGCGCGAACAGGAGCTCAACCCGGAGCACCACCAACACAGACCACCATCCAGTCGGGGGCCCTAAACGCACCTACCACAAGCACCACACCACACGAGAAAGACAAGTGGGAACCACTTCCAGACCACCCCCGACAGAAATCACAACCCCGGATACAAAGAGCAAATAACCAATTACGACATAACCAACAGAGGCCACCCACCACACACCACACACAGAACAGGGAACATCTACCATGACCCTGACCAACACACTCTACCCTAGATGTCAGCCCAATTAGAATCAAACAAAAAACCCACGGGAAGGCCCGCAATCGACTTCAGACCAGCAGGGCCCACTCACTAGGGACCCACAAACTAACAGAGGCCACACCAAAAACAAGACATCAGGGAACAACAGGCCTACACACTAGGCAAACAGTCTAAAACCCCCACCAGACCCACTCCCCCTCCTCCCCCCATGTTAACCCTCACTCCCTCCGAAGGGAACCTCATAAACACACCGACCAAACACTGAACCAAACGGCACACTACGCACACAACTATGTAACTTTCGAACCAAAAATGTACGTGTTATAACTGTTGAAATATCAAATACTGCAATACAATGTTATACCTATCTACAAACCAGCTTCAGAACCCTCTCTCGGACTCGAGACCGAAGTCTTACAGCAACAGCGAAGGACAGCACCAGTCACGGAACTAAAACTCTATAACTGCCTTTCCTTTATGACTGTTTTGTAACACATCAATGCAACTCACGGTCTCTATGAAAGTATGCTTGATCCCAAGTTTTCTTTTCTGTACCCTAACCCCCATATGACTGAAAATCCAAAATAAAGAATTTATAAAAAAAAAAAAATGACTCCTGCTATTTATTTTTCATAATACAAGATATAATAAGGAAAAATATGTAATAAATCATCTCATTCATACTTTACATTATCTGTACCTAGATTACATCAGTGGTGTTCCATTAGCCCCACATGTCTACAGTGATGTCATGCTGTTCTTATGATGTCACTGACCAAGCCTAGCACAGCTTAGGTCTAAGACTCCATACTTGATTTTACAGAGCAAAAACGCATACTTGCAGAATCCAAAGTGATTCAGGGATAAACTGTTAATGTTGAAGATTCACTAGCTGTGGAATTTTGGGTAATCAAAATAGGAATCTTAAACCTATGTCCAAAATAGACATAGTAAAAAGTAGCAAATTAGTAGAATTTTGCTAAAATGTGAAAGTTCCTGCTTACTTAAACTAATATTCTTTTTGATCATTAGGGTATAAAAAGATGCCTTATTTCGGTTGTTTTAAATACTATGTTACTGGACTTTTTTTGTATTTTTTTGCCTGCCTATCAGTGTCTTTTTTCAGGTTAGGCTTCTGCTAAACTGTCACAGTCTCTTTCTGTCAGTATGCTGATCTTTTTGATTTATTTTTATAAAGAGCTTTGTAGCGTATAAAAGACTAAACTTACAACATTTATGTCAAAGTGCTCACATTTGGAAACTATCACCAATTTAACAACATTGAACTTTTGGAAAGTTTAGCCTAAATATTATTTGTATTTCACATAACTAAAATGTGCTGTTGTGCTATCAGTTTCCAGTATACATTTCCTTAAAAATTGATAAATTGGGAAAAAAATATTTTGTGTAAAGCATCACTTCGCTCTAAAACATTATCTCCTTAATACCTTATATATTAACTAGATGTGTCTGGATGACAGCGGATATCCAATAGCCATACATATGTAAAGTGATGTATTTTTGATGTCACGGAGGCAGCCTTTAAATATGTGTTATCAATCTTTAAAAGTCAGTATAGAATGGCTGACGTGAGCTGTGCTTGCTATTTATAGACTTGGTAAGTGACATCATAAGAACAGTTACATAGTTACAAGGGCTGAAAAATGACACAAGACCATCAAGTTCAGTCTTTCTCACATCAGTTTTTGCTGTTGATCCAAAAGAAGGTAAACAACTGTTTGAAAAATCCTTCCAGAACCCAAGAAGTGTGACATCACTGAAGATATGTGCGGCTAATGGAGCCCCACTGATATAAGATGTTAAGGAGATATTTTTTTTAAAGTTTATGTTTTATACTGAATATTTTTTGTATATTTTAATTATTAACACAGCATCCAGGCAAACATAAATAATGCATATTTTGACACCCATAGGTGTTCTGACCCAAAAGAACACTTCAGTCAGTTTGAACTTGAACATTTTTCACATTTTAAGCCAGTTGGCATTTTTTGGCATTTTACTATTTTGGTCATATATTTAAAATTCCTGTCTTGTGACTGTTCAACTTGTTTATACCCGAATTACTCTGAATTCTGTGTCTAAGTGTGTTTGCTCTGTAAACTCTTTAATGTGTATTTTTATGCATGGTTCATGACATCATAAGGACAGCATGACATCACCAAACATATGTGTGGCTAATGCATCATCACAATGTCATTCAGACACATCTAGCAAATCAAGCTAGATTTTAACACAAAATCAAATTTTAAACAAATGTATCTTTGAAAACTGATTGCCGTAGACATTTTAGGGTTTATTGATAAAAAAAAAAAAAGAATATTGTTGTGATCTGAAATGTGAATAGCAACATTTAGGGTAAACCTTACAAGGTTTCACTCTATCTGAATACTTTCAAATAGGCACTTTTTACCATTTTTTTTTTTTGTAATTTGGGTCTTGGTTTGCGTGAAAAAAAGAGACTGTAAAATTCTAATAGAAGTATAACCTGAAATAGAGGCATAGATACGTAAACACAATCTTAAGGAAAACATTTTTTAGAGACAGGTGATAATTCACAGACAATATTTTTTACCTTTATGATCAAATTTTAAGTATCCTTGAAAGGTAATTTTTCTAGACATTTTTGTATTTGTTAATGAAACAGGCTTGAATGATGAATGTGGCTAGAGTTGCATGTTGTGGCATCAAATATCATCCATGTGTCCTACACAGTACTTACACAGTATGACAATTCACAGATATCTGAGTATGTCTGAGAGATACAAACTCTGTCTCCCATGACTCTTTTGCCACTCATGACAACCACTGTATTTTCTAAATGTAAAGAGTTCTGTCTCATGCTGAGCTTACTTGCAAACAACTCCAATGACATTGTACATACTCATCATAGACTTGAAGCCTGCTCAATTCCAGATCCTGCAGTCCCCTGGGAAACATCATAGTGGGCCAATCCCAATTTGGAGATTTTGAAATTTAGCAGAGTTTTTTTTTAGCACAGCAACAGTTTGTAGAAGTCACAATGGGTCACGAATATGAAGTTAAGTAATAAATAATCTTTAGCCAGTGGTTTGCTCAAACAAGATTAGACTGATGTACTAAAAACAAACTTTGTTACATCACTTTTATTTTTAAATTCTAATTTTGTATTGACATTTTTTTTAAAAAATCCTTCCTTATTCCATTCCTTTTCCTTTTTCCCCCCCTTTTTTCCCTTTTCCTTTCCTTTTCCCTATTGTTTCCTTTCTATTTTCTAGGGCTATCTAGTTGGGACTTAAAATCACTCACACGGATCAAAACATAAAAGATTTAAATGGAGTAGGTGTTTTTGATAGGTGACGATTTTGATTATTGTCAGGGCAGCAGGAAGTATATATATATATATATATATATATATAACAGGTATTTATTATTTCTCTTTCTCTATACCCTTCTCTTTTCCTCATTTACTTCCTTTTTTTCTCTCCCCCTTTTTTTTTGGCCAAGCGGGCAAGGAAGGGATTTTCCAATTCCTAGCCCTAACTAGCTTGGTGAGATAGCAAACAACAAAGGATGGGGCTGTGCCACAATACAAAAAAGTAAATAAATAAAGTAGTAGCTCGGATAAATCAATGTGAGTACGGAGTCCAGAATTGTGGAACTGAAATCTGGTGCTGGTCTCCGAGGCCGAGGAGTTACGCTTCTTGCAGTTTTCAAATATATAGGAGAAGGCGATAAGAGGTGAGATGGAATAATGGTACAATATGTTCTAAGAAGTGCCAATATACAGGGAATGGTAAAATTCTTACTCACATTCAGTAGAGCTTAAGCCATCTCTGATGTGTATGGCTTACAGCGGTATAATCCCCGCTTATGGGATATGCAGTGAGTGTCCTCTTGTATATAGTAGTATCAGTGACCCAAGAAAGAGATAATAAAAATGGAAACAATAATGATGCAATATGTTCCACAGTGGGTGAAAAATTATAAAATATAGTAATAACACTCACATTTGGTAGAGCTTATAACAGCTCTGGTGTGATAAGCATACAGCGGTACAATCCCCGCCTTTGTGATATATGATGAATGTTCTTAAAGATGGTAATATCAGGAGCGAGAAAGGAAGACAATAAAAATAGCAATAGTGCTCTCAATAAAATTTTAATGGTATATAAAATAGAATAAAGCATACTCACAAAGTATAGAGCAGGCTGACTGCACAGCATAGGTGGTATGATCCCCACCTGGGATTCTTTGGAGTAATGAAGGAAAGTAGTAAATGCCAGGTTGTAGTAAAGAATAAAAAATAAAAGTTCAAATAAAAGATGATGGTACAAAAAAAGTGAAAGGACCAAAATCTGTTTATTAACAATTAAAAAAAATCAGTATAATACATCCAAATGCGTTTCACCATATAGGCTTTATCAATGGAGTAAAAAAAATAAACTAACTAAATAACTAGCTTGGTGGACATGAAAATATAAATTATTAATATTTTACATTCCTGTCTACAGTTTGGAAAATCAATATGAAATAAAAATGTTTTAAAGTGTTTTTTTAATCTCTGTTAATCCCTCGCATTACCACCACATATGATATAATGTGCCTTCTGAATTTGAGCATCTCCATCAATTCTCAGAATAATTGTGTTTGAATTTTCTAATTCGGTCTGGAGTAAGATAACAGCGGTGAATAATTAAAAAAAAGTCTTGTGTAGGCTAAGATTATGAGTATATTTTCTAACTTGACATAGTGCCTTGCCCCATTTTTCAAATGAAAGGGATTTGTTGATATCCCTTTCCCATTTTATTATTTATTAGGGTTTCTCTTATATCATACGGTGTCACGACAGTGACCAAATAGTCAAGAGAAATAGCCAGAGGTCAAGGGAATACGGAAGACGGGCACACGATAATCCAAGCCAAATGACGGGAAACCAGAAAACAGAATAGTCAGAGAGAGTTAGCCAAGGGTCAATTACCAGGAAGGACAATAAGAAAAACTAGCACCAGGGGACTTAAACAAGAACCACACTAGGGCATCTGACAAGTGTCATGATAGCCCTTTTATAGTGTGGGTTCTTTGGCTTTAATTCCGTAGCCACGCCCCCAAAAAGTCCGGGAGCGTGGCCACGTTTGAATTTTGGCGCCATTTTCGGACTGACGTCGGCGCGCAAGCGCCGCGCCATAAATGTAGGCATGTTCCGAGTGGCCGGCGTCAGAATCGCTGAGCCGCCCCCCGGAAGGATCGGAGGAGGACCCGGCGCTGCGCGGGACCGGCGGGGAAAGGTAAGCGCTTGTTACAGTACCCCCCCCTTGAGAACCGCCCCCAGGGCGGGTGGAATCGAACCCACAAGAGCGCCGCCTCTCAAACAGACGAATCAGGCGAGGGGCGTGAACATCTGATGCATTGACCCACGATCGCTCCTCGGGACCGTACCCTTTCCAATCAAGGAGATACTGTAATCTGCCTCTAGAAATCCGGGAATCTAATATAGAATTAACTTTGTATTCGACATGATCCTCCACTGGTGTGGTAGGAGAAGTGGAGACAATCTGCGTATAACGATTACAAATGAACAGTTTGAGAAGGGAAACATGAAAAGTGTTAGGAATTTTCATAGTATTCGGTAATCTCAAACTATAACAGACCTGATTAATGCGTTTGAGTATCTGAAACGGGCCTATGAAACGGGGAGCAAATTTCATCGAGGGTACCTTTAACTTTATGTTACGGGTACTTAACCAAACTCTGTCTCCTGCCACGAACGTAGGAGCAGCCCTACGTCGTCTATCCACATTTTTCTTTTGAATCTGAGTCTTTTGATTTAAGATATGTTTAACCCCTAGCCAAGTGTCTTTCATATTATGAAGAGTGCTGTCAACACTAGATGACTGTAGATTAAAAAGAACTCGGCAAAATTGTAGGATTAAACCCATAATTAATAAAAAAGGGACTATGTTGAGTGGATTCGTGTATTAGATTATTATGGGCGAATTCAGCCCATGGAAGTAGTTCCACCCAATCGTCTTGGTGCTCAGAAATGAAACAGCGGATGTATTGTTCCAGGCATTGATTCATCCTTTCCGTAACCCCATTAGATTGGGGATGATAAGAAGAAGAAAGGTTAAGGACAATACCTAATTGGTCACAAAATGCCCTCCAGAACCGTGAAATGAACTGTGGACCCCTGTCAGATGTAATATCCTGAGGTATGCCATGAAAACGTACTACCTCTTTTATAAATAAAGAGGCCAGTTCAGAAGAGGAGGGTAATTTGATTAGCGGGATGAGATGAGTCATCTTAGAGAATCTGTCGATTATAGTCAATATAACCTTATGGTTCCTGGAAGGGGGCAGATCCACTATAAAATCCATGGCAATACTTGTCCAGGGTTTATCGGGAATGGACAATGGCAAAAGGAGGCCCAAAGGACGAGCTTTGGATGATTTTGTAGAAGCACAGACCCTACAAGCAAGAGTGAACTTGCAAACGTCCTTCTTGTATGAAGGCCACCAAAACTGTTCTTCAAGTAAAGACTCAGTTTTATGAATACCTGGATGTACTGCTAATTTGGAGCTGTGTACAAGGAATAAGACCTTTTTTCTATAAGACAGGGGTACGTATAGTTTTCCCCTGGGAATAGTCACTGAGGTCTGATCCTGAAACCTAGATAACTCTTCCATTAACCCTGAAGAGATTTTGGCACGGACTGTTGCGATTATGTGGTTGGATGAGATTATGGAAGAGAGGTGCATTACTGTAGGTGACAAGTGTTCATATTGACGGGATAAGGCGTCAGCCTTAGTGTTCTTTGATCCTGGTCTGTAAGTTACTATGTAATTGAATCGTGTTAAAAATAAAGACCATCTAATCTGTCTATCTGACATTCTTTTAATTTCTCCAAAGTACGAAAGGTTTTTGTGATCCGTAAGGATGGTGATGGGAATGGTAGACCCTTCTAACAGATGGCGCCACTCCTTGAGGGCAGAGATAATAGCCAATAACTCCCTGTCCCCAATGTCATATCTCTTTTCTGTCTCAGTTAATTTCTTAGAAAAAAATCCACAAGGATGCAATGGTTGATCATCAGATGGACGTTGAGACAGTACGGCTCCAATACCGGTTTCTGATGCATCCACCTCTAATATAAATGGACGAGAGGGATTGGGATGCCTCAATACTGGTGCAGAAGAAAAGGCCAATTTAAGTCTCTCAAAAGCTTCTTTGGCCTCGAGATTCCATTCCATAGAATTTCGCCCCTTTTTGGTCATGGCAGTGATAGGTGCAGTGATAGAGGAGAAACCCTTAATACATTTTCTATAATAATTGGCAAACCCTAGAAAGCGTTGGATGGCTTTGAGTCCAACTGGCAGGGGCCAATTAAGGATAGCTTCTAGTTTTTTCTTATCCATTTGAAATCCAGACCCTGAAATTATATAACCCAGAAAATGCACAGTGTCTATATCAAATTGGCATTTTTCTAATTTACAGTAAAGTCCATTTTCTAAGAGTTTAGAAAGAACCAACCTAACGTGAGTATGGTGGTCTTGAATATTCTTGGAGTAGATTAGAATGTCATCTAAGTAGACAATAACAAACATATGTAAATATTCCCTTAAAACATCATTAATGAAGTCTTGAAAGACTGCTGGGACATTGCATAACCCGAATGGCTTGACCCTATACTCGTAGTGACCATAGCGAGTGTTAAAAGCAGTCTTCCATTCGTGCCCTTTTTTAATCCTCACTAGATTGTATGCCCCCCTGAGATCCAATTTCTTAAAGATAGTCGCCCCTTTTAATCTATCAAAAAGTTCAGTGATTAGAGGAATAGGATAGGCGTTACGTATAGTTATTTTGTTTAAACCTCGATAATCAATACAGGGCCTTAAGTCCCCTTCCTTCTTGGAAACAAAAAAAAACCCCGCGCCAGCAGGAGAGGAAGATTTGACGATAAACCCCTTTCTTAAGTTTTCCTTGATATATTCCTCTAGTACCTTATTCTCGGTTACCGAGAGGGGATAAACTGTACCTCTAGGGGGCATAGTGCCGGGTAATAAGTCAATAGGACAGTCATAGGACCGGTGTGGGTTTTTTTTTTTTTCTCTGCCTCTCTTGGTTCAAAAACTGCTTTTAAATCCCAATATTGTCTGGGTATCAAAGTGGTTAAAGGTTCCATAGTAGGTACATTAAGTAGACCAACGTGTTTAATAGGGGTAATACATTTTTTGCGGCAAGCCTCACTCTATTTTACAATTTCCTTTTTCTCCCAATCTATAGAAGGGTTATGTTTAGAGAGCCAAGGAAAGCCAAGAATAACCGGGAAGATGGGAGAAGTGACTTGTTGCAGGATAATAACCTCCTTATGCAGGGAACCTACGGACAATACCACTGGAAGAGTCTCTTGTGTGATAAACGGGATAGATAATGGTCTACCATCTATGGCCTCAACGGCCAAGGGTGTTGATCTATTCTGAAATGGGAAAGCATGTTCCTGACCGAATCTATGATCAATAAAATTTTCGGCCGCCCCAGAGTCTATTAAGGCAATGGTTGGCACTTTTTTCTTTTCCCACTCGATAACAATGGGTAGAAGAAGCCTATGATCTTTTTTATCATTAAAGGAGGACATACACATTACACCCAAGGCCTGTCCTCCATGAGGGCTTAGGTGCGGGAGTTTTCCGGCCGGTTAGGACAGGTTGAACGAGAATGTCCCTTTCGGCCACAATATAGGCATAGTCCCTCCCTACGGCGGTATTGTCTTTCATCCTCAGACAAACGCGTGACTCCCAGTTGCATTGGTTCTGGAGGAGCGACTGTTGTTGTCTCGGATGAAGGATAGGTTAACGCTAAGCGTTCTGGCACCCGTCGAGGTCTGTCTCTAGTATTCTGCCTGTGTCTAAGACGCTCATCAATGTGGGAAAGGTATGTGATCAATTCCTCTAGCACATTGGGTAGGTCTCTAGTGGCGACTTCATCTAGGAGTTTATCTGAAAGCCCGTTCATGAATACGTCAATAAATGCTTGTTCATTCCATCTAACTTCGGCCGCATGGGTTTTAGAATTCTAAAGCGTAATCAACAAGAGAACGAGAACCCTGTCTCATACGTAGCAAGGTTTTGGCAGCGTTAGTTCTCCTCCCTGGAGGATCAAAAGCCCTCCTAAAAGCTGCGACAAATTCTACATAGTTAAACACTACCGGGTTATCGTTCTCCCACAGAGGATTTGCCCAAGTCAATGCCCTATCGACCAATAAAGTAATGTTATAACCTATCTTTGCCCTATCTGTAGGGTATGCTCTCGAATGGAGCTCAAAATAAATACTGACTTGATTCAAAAAACCTTGGCAGCCTTTAGGATCACCCCCGTAACGGAGAGGGGAGGTAGCATGATTAGGAGTACCCATAGTAACCATTTCCGTGGGCTGTTCCTGAGGTCTGAGTACTGGGGTTTGCTCCTCCGGTTGGAGATGGGCAGTACGAGCAAGCAAGGTTTGTACCGCAATAGCGAACTGGTCCATGCGATGGTCCAGTTCTTCAAACCGGTCATCAGGTGCCGGTCCGAGAGGGTTAACACCTGCAGGGTCCATGGCCCTAGTGTAATGTCACGACAGTGACCAAAGTCACAACAATGACCCCTTCACACAGCGTGAAACCCACAGAAAGACGGTTACCGGACCTTAGAATGGCCGGACTAGCGTCTGAGAATAGTCAAGAGAAATAGCCAGAGGTCAAGGGAATACGGAAGACGGGCACACGATTATCCAAGCCAAGTGACGGGAAACCAGAAAACAGAATAGTCAGAGAGAGTTAGCCAAGGGTCAATTACCAGGAAGGACAATAAGAAAAGATAGCACCAGGGGACTTAAACAAGAACCACACTAGGGCATCTGACAAGTGTCATGATAGCCCTTTTATAGTGTGGGTTCTTTGGCTTTAATTCCGTAGCCACGCCCCCAAAAAGTCCGGGAGCGTGGCCACGTTTGAATTTTGGCGCCATTTTCGGTCTGACGTCGGCGCGCATGCGCCGCGTCATAAATGTGGGCGTGTTCCGAGCGGCCGGCGTCAGAATCGCTGAGCCGCCCCCCGGAAGGATCGGAGGAGGACCCGGCACTGCGCGGGACCGGCGGGGAAAGGTAAGCGCTTGTTACATACGGTTCCTTAATAATGTTTGGTTCTGGAAATAGGTTTATTTTTAAAGTGTTTGTTGATATTATGATCAAATTCCAGGTATTCTTCGATCTTGTTAGTATTATTATATATTTTTTTTTTTAATTCTTTATTTTTGTTGTGCATGTAGGTACAGCAATGCTTGAATTGCCACAACAGCATTCTCAAGCACGTTTTGTGTAAAAACATAGTATAACGTGAATATGGCATGAGTACAACTTGCACATTTTAAGTAATTAGTGGTTCAACATCATAACGGTATACTGTGACAGTAGCGTTCACAAGTGGATCATTCAACATAGAGAAACAAGGCATAAATTGTTATGAACATTGGGTGCTGTTACGTTTCTACATTTAGATTATGCTGCACAGTTTTATATTAAGGTGAAAAACAGGAAATGGTCACGTGTCTAGGTGCATGGCTGCAGTAAGTTACGTTGGGTTCATTATAAGCATTTACATCAATATATGTGTTATAGTCACTTGTCAGGAACGGTGAGGTACAGGGTTAGTTAAAGTGTTGTAGCATAAAATAACATGAGATGAGTGCTAGAGAGTAATGCATTGCTAATTAGGCTTAAGATGTGTTGCTCTGATGCAGGCAAGGTTAGGTGTGCACACTGTGTTGGGCATGTTGTGCAGCATCCCTTATGAGTGACTCGCCGCTGTGCTGAGCGGTTTAACCGATCCCCATCTGTCGCAGCCTCAGTGCCTGGTGCAGTAGCCCGTCGGGGTCCCCCCTCTCGGCGCTCCTCCTTCTCTCAGCCGGGATGAAGTCCGGGTACGGAGCAGCCCCATTCCCCTGTCTTGTGGTGAGCCGGTAATGTGCTTGGTGTCCGTTGTGGGGATTGTGGGGCTTGCGATGGCTGGAGGCTTCTGTCGAGGCATTGTGATGGGTATATGGAAGTCCCCCCTCTCACCCCAGTGTCTGTGAGGAGCCGTATCAGGCTGGGTTGTGCCTGGGGATTGATACCTGTCGTGGTATCATCGCCCAGGAGGGGTAGTGGTCCCCGTGGGGGGACAGGGGATTTGGTCGGGTAGTCCTGGGGTTTGTTGCCATTTGGTAAGTCGTCTCCCCGCTAGTGGCCTGTTACTGTGGAGGCTTGCATCGGGTCTCCCGCCTTCTCCTCCCTGCCTTCCAGACTGTGGTGTGGTCCCCCATGGAGCCGCTGGCAGTAGAGTGGTGACCTGTGGGGATGTTGCTGGTGGGGCCTCCACTGGAGCACTCTTGCGGGGTGAAAGCTTGGCCCAAAAGTCAGCTAGCAGGTGGTCCAGCCGTTCCGAGAGTGATGGCAGTGGAGGATTGTGTTCTGGCTGGCACGTGGCGTCCGCCATGTTGTGCAGCGCCGGGCCTTCAGTGCAGGTACGCCCGGGTTAGTGCTATGGACCTAGGTCGTGAGCAGTGTGCCGGGATGTCCCTCTCCGCCAGGGGGGGGGATGGATTGCGAAGTGGAGACCTCCAACTATGTTGGCTGCTTTCAGCAGAGGGATCGTCAGTTTCCCCCGTGCTGTCTGCATAGGCCGCTTGTAGGCCTCAGGTTGATCCCCGGGATGTCTTCACTGTTTTTGGCTGCGTTCTTGTGTATGCTTTGTCTCCATGGCAAGCCTGCGTCTCGATGGTTGAAAGGCAGGCAATTTTAGTTTAGTTCAAGCTTTTTCAGTGAGGAGCTCTTCTGATGATCGGCCGTTCAGCTTGGCTGCTAGGTTCCGCCCTCCGTTAGTATTTATTAGATGATGGATTCTAACATAATTATAAGTCTCTCCATCGGGTAGTCTAAATTGAGATTTTAATTCGATAAATGACTTAATTTTCCCCTGTGGAGCGATTTGTGATAAGCTATAAATTCTTCCAATTTGATAAATCAATATCATAGGTATAAAATTGGAGTACCTTCAATGGTGTAGAGAGAAATAATTTGTTAGAGATCCCCATTTTATTTTTTTAAAAAATTAATGGACTTAATTATATTTTTAACAATTATATTAGATGGTATTTCACTTTTATATTGTTCAATTCCAAGCCAAATTAAATTAAATAAGGATTTTTTTGAATATGAATCTTCTTCCATTTTCTCCAGCTAGGGTACTTATGTTACTGTCCCATTTCAAGAAATGAGTGAACATAATAATGTCATGTAACTCGATTATATCTGGAACGTTTTTATCAAGGTTTTAACTTTTTCTAGTTAGCAATTTGCATGCAATTCTGGGTGTTTTTCTTCCCCATATAAATTCCATGAATGCTTTTTTAAATTGAGAAAGACTATTTAGAGGTACTCTGAGAGGTACTGAACAAAATAAATTCAGCAATTTTGGTAATACATAAGCAGAGACTGTGTTTAACCATCTTATCCATTAAAACTTTCCAAGCCCTTCCATATCTGGAAACGTTCTTTAAATGAGGCATTTATTACTTTACAATTTTCTTCAATTATATTGTTTAAATTTGATCTAATATTTTATCGAAATATTCTATTAACTGTCTGTCCCAGTCAAGGTCCTAGTTGTATATTTTTCCAGGTAGTCTGTGGTAACATTAAAAATAAGTTTGAGTTTTGTTTCTATTCAACTTATACACAGAAAGTTTGCCAAATCCATAAATCAGTTTTAAAACGTGCGTGATAGATTACAATGGTTTAGCTAAGGTAAGCAGGATGTCATCTGTGTACAATGTAATTTTATGATGTTCTGTTAAAATATTTATACCGCAGATTAATTCATTTTACCTAACTGCGGCAGCCAGTGGCTCTATACTTAGGATGCACAGAAGTTGAGCCAGGAGACAACCCTGCCTAGTGCCATTATTAATATTAAACCATTGGGAAACTATACCAGGGCTGATAACTCAAGCTTGAGAGGTCGTATATAGTACCATGGTGCTATCTTTAAAAAAACCTTTTAGGCCAAAGTTCTCCAGCACCAACTCCAGGAATCTCCATTTCACCATGTCAAAGCTTTCTCTGCATCTAATGCTAAGAAAATGGACTGATCCTTCTTTAGATTCAGGTAGTTTATTATGTTTAAGATCTTACGAATATTGTCTGCTATATCTCTTTGTAACAGAAATCCTGCTTGATCTTTATGAATAAGTTCAGGGATGATTGTCTTCAACCTATCTGCCAGTATTTTAGAAAATATCTTAATGTCTGTGTTAATTAAAGAAATAGGATGATAATTTGAGAGGGTGCCCTGGTGCTTCCTGTGCTTTGGTATTGGGTGAATATTACCCTGTAATAACTCCTATGGAATAGCTCTATTTGTGGCAAACTTGTTAAAAGTTCAGCATGACAAGGGGGAGATTAAGTTCTTAAAGTTCTTATAAAAAATCGTGGAGAAACCGTCAGGTCCAGGGGACTTACCATTTTTCAGCCAACATATAGTGGGAGGTATGACCAGAAGTTCTGTTTTGGACAAGTTGAGCTTAAGGAAGTGGGCAGCTATCCAGTTTTGAAATAGCAGAGAGGCAGTCAAAGACACTAGTCAAGAAGGGCTGGGAGAGATCAGGGGAGGACATATAGATTTACGTGTCATCCGTATAGAAGTGATATTGGAAGCCAAAGGAGCTGATGAGTTTACCAAAGGAAGCAGTATAGATCGAGAACAGTAGGCGACCAAGGACTAAACTTTGGGGGACACTAACAGAGACGGGTTAGGGGGGGAAGAGGCAGAGCCAGAAAAAGAAACACTAAAAGAGCGCTGGGAGAGGTAGGAGGAGCACCAGGAGAGAGCAATATCTTGTAGACCGAGATTATGGAGGATGAGAAGAAGCTGTTGATGATCAACAGTGTCATAAGCAGCAGAAAGGTCAAGGAGAATAAGGATAGAATAGTGACCATGAGATTTTGCGGTTAGTAGATCGTTGGATACTTTGGTCAGAGTCGTTTCCAGAGTGCTGAGTGCGGAAATCAGACTGAAGTGGGTCGAGCAGAGCGTTGGACTCGAGGAAGTCTGTCAATCTCACATACACAAGTCTTTCAAGGTTCTTGGACGCAAAAGGCAGTAGCAAGATAGGGTGGTAGTTGGACAGGGAGTTAGGGTCAAGGTTGAACTTTTTTAGAATTGGGGTTACAGTTGCATGTTTGAAGGGTGATGGAAATATGCCAGAGGTTAGGGAGAGATTAAGAATTTTAGTGAGAGGCAGAGCAAGAGAAGAATACAGAGTATGGATGAGATATGAGGGAATAGATCAAGGGAGCAGGTTGTGGGACGGGAGGACTGGAGCAAAGCAGAAACCTCTTCCGCTGTAGCCGGTGCGAATAAACAATATGTGCAATATGGCGAAGAGAGTTAAAAGTGTGAAAAAGTCATTCGTGGGAGAGTGTGGCTATAAGGGTATGGAAGTAATTTACTTTTGCAGAGGAAAGAGCCAAGCTGTAAGAGCCAGGGCTGGCGTGTGAGCAGTCGCCTAGGGTGCACTGGCCTGGGGAGGGGGGGTGCAAAATTTGAGTGACCTGGCAGGAAGGAAGCGCACAGTTCTCTTTAAGTCAATTTAAGTCAGGAATTTGAGGTAAGTTGGATTCATTAAGATGTTGTTTAATATCCTCTATAGTAGTAGTTGATGGAATATTATACAGTTTACTCAAAAACTGTCAGGATTACAAGTTGATCCAGCACGCAGAACTGTGTCACACCTAGGACTAAGGATAACGTATAACCGGACCTTAGAATGGCCAGACTTAACTTATCCAAGAACAGTCAAAATACTTGCGAGGTCAGGAACACAGAATCAAACACAACGATGAGGGAAAGCCAAAAGTCAAGGATACCAGAATTCAGGGAAGTCAAAATGAAACCAAAGTCAAATACCAGAAAATCAAGATCAGGAACGCAGTCTCGGATTACCATCAGGATGAAACCACGACAGGGCAATGAGCAAAAGGAGAATTGGGTTTAAATACCCCTCCTGTGGATCCGATTGTCTGTAACTGGCCTTTGACCCCAAAAGCAATTACCAGGTTTCCATGTGCATGATTGCTGCTTGGCACAACTTTTCCTGTCTGGACTGTGATGTTGCTCGGCACAACTTTTCCTGTCAGGACGGTAAATGCCATTAACCAAATTTTTATGAATACGTGACATTACCACCCACTTAAAGACCAGGTGGGCAGGACCAGGTTTGAGTGGAAACTTGGCGTGCAAAGAACAAATTTTACGGCCAGCATGGATATCAGAATCCGAAACCCAGGAACGGTCAGTAGGCCCATACACACTCCAATCAACCAAATACTGTAAGGAACCACGAGAAAACCTGGAATCAATGATGGAGGAGACTTCGTACTTCTCCTGTCCAGAAACAACCAAATGGGGAGGGGGAATAAGCAGACTTGTGTACCCATTGCAAACAAGCGGTTTGAGCAAGGACACATGAAAAGTATTGGGTATACATAAGGACATTGGAAGAGCCAGAGAATAAGAAACAGGGTTAATTCTCCTAACCACATGAAAAGGACCAAAGAACCTCGGAGCAAATTTCATGCTGGGAACCTTCAACCTGATGTTGCGTGAGGATAACCAAACCCGATCATCCACCTGGTAAACTGAATTGGCACTCTGCCATTTATCCAAATGAAACTTAAAGAGAGCAGCCGCAGTTTCAAGAGCGGAGTGAACCTTAGTCCAGGTATCATGAATAGAGGTGAGGTGATCATCCAGAGTATAGCTGTATGAGAAAACACAGCAGGGAGAACAGCAGGATGACGACCTGTACAAAAAACTTAATGGACTCATGGCCAGATGAGTCATGGGTAGCGTTATTCCTTGCAAATTCAGCCCAGTTAGACTGTGTAATATTCACGAAGAAATGTAAATACAGCTCAAGTGATTGGTTAGCTCTTTCAGCCGTACCATTAGTTTGGGGATGGTAAGCATAGGAAAATGACAATTCAGTGCCCAACTGTTTATTGAATGCCCTCCAGAACCGTGACACAAATTGGGGACCCCCGTCAGACACAATAATTTGAGGAAAACAATGTAGTCTGACAATATTGCGTATAAATAGGTGCACCAGATCCTGAGACGATCGCAATTTTTTAAGTGGAGTAAAGTGTGCCATTTTGGAAAAACGGTCAACTACCATGAGGATGGTTGTATATCCACTGGAACTAGGCAGTTCAACAATGAACTCCATCGATAAATGAGACCATGAGATACTGGATATAGGAAGTGGCTGTAACAATCCACACTGAAGTTTATGAGGAACCTTTGAAACTGCACAGACAGAGTGACTCCCACCAAAAGGACCTGGAAATGACGGATACAGTTTTATTAATACCCGGATGCTCAGCTGTCACATTGTCATGGAATACCTTTAGCACCTCTTTCCTGTCAGTCAATGCAAGAAACAATTTATATTGAGGATTGTTGCAAGGTGCCTGGGGCTGAGCCGCCATGATAGCACAGAGCAAAGGGAACGATAAAGAAAGGACAGTGGATGCAATAATACACTCAGGAGAAATAATAGGGGATGTCTCTTGTTCAAGATCAGATTCAACATCAAATTGCCTAGACAAGGCGTCAGCTTTAACGTTCTTAGAACCTGGTCTGTAGGTGATAATGAAGTTAAAGCAAGACAAAAATAATGACCATCTAGCTTGTCTAGAAGACAGTCGTTTGGCATCCCCAATATATGCCAGGTTCTTGTAATCAGTAATAATCAGAATGGGATCCTTGGAACCCTCCAAAAGATGTCGCCATTCATTAAGCGCTAGTATGATGGCTAACAGTTCTCTATTACCAATGTCATAGTTACGCTCGGCAGGAGACAACTTTCTGGAGAAGTATCCACATGGATGCAAAGGGGCATCCTGACTCTCTCTCTGAGAAAAAACCTTAGGAGGCATAGCCCTGGGCAACAGATCAGTGGATCAAGCGTATGACCTGTGTGGAGGAAGAACATCAGTCTGGCTTTACTAAATGCCTCCCTAGCCTCCCAATACTGTACTGGAATTTCAGGGGCCAGAGAAGTAGCAGTGGGTAAAGTAACAATGCCCACTTTTTAATGTGAAACATGTAGTTCTCCTGACAATCTTTACCCCATTCCAGTATTTCCTCTTTAGTCCAGTTAATATGAGGGTTATGTTTGATGAGTTAAGGGAAACCTAATACGATGGGACAAGAAGGGGAAGCGATTATCTGGAAGGTAATGTCTTCCTTATGCAAAGCTCCTATCGTAATGCAAATAGGCAAGGTCTCATGGGTAATCAATGGTTGAGATAGGGGTCTCCCATCAATAGGCTCAACCGCTAGAGGTGATCTCTCCTTGACTGGTATAGTGTGTTTCTTAACAAAATATAAATCAATAAAGTTACCAGCCGCACCTGAGCCAACCAGGGCTTTGCATGAAAAGTTCTTCTCATTGCAAAATGCGGAGAAATCTGCTTCGGGAATTGCTTGAGGACATATCCATTACACCTAAGACCTGTCCCCTTACAGTTTTTAGGATCTGAAGTTTTCTGGACATATAGGACAAGCATCTCTCATGTGTCTTTTTTGCCACAATGTTAGCAAAGAACCTCTTTTCTCCTATACTGTTTCTCTGTCTCAAACAGTCCAGTAATCCCTAACTGCATAGGTTCGGGTTCAGACAGTGTCAGAAGGCCAGAGACAACAGGTTTGGAGAATCGAGGTGCTAGTGAAATAGTCAAATGTCTAGTTCTGTTTCTAGCAATTTCCCTGGTCCTGAGTCCATTATCGATCTGCATCACATAAGTAATAAAGTCATTTAACCCCTTAGGTAGGTCTTTGGCAGCAATTTAATCAAGAATATTCTCAGATAATCCTTTTTTAAAAGGATCCTTTATTAGTTCAGTATACCTCAGATCCCAAAGTACGAAATTCTATGGCATAATCTGAGATAGACCGGTTCCCTTGTTTAATATGCCTTAAGGCAGTGGAGGCGTCTTCCTCCCTGCCTAAACGTCAGTTTGAATTCCACAAGGAATTCCTGGTAACAATGAGCGATACTCCTATTACTTCCCCCACAATGGATTAGCCCAAGTTAAGGCCTTTCCTTTAAGTTGGTTCATCAGATACCCTATCTGAAGGAAATGAACCAGGTGAGGCCTCAAAGTGGTACTCAATCTTATTTAGAAATCCCCAACATTCCTGGATATTACCAGAAAAATGCAGAGGAGAAGATTAGGAGATCATAGGTGCCTTATATACATTAGGAAGTACATTAGGCAGCAGTGACATAATCGGAGAAGCCTTAGGTTGTAAATGAGCCATCCTAGTAAGGAGCGTGCAAAATGCCTGGGCAAATTGATCCATACGGTGATCATTCTCCTCTAGCTTTCTCTCGCAAGCTGCTATGTGCTGACACAATTCTGCAGGATCTATGGCCATCTCGTAATGTCAGGATTACAAGTTGATCCAGCATGCAGAACTATTTCACACCTAGGACTAAGGATAACGTATAACCGGACCTTAGAATTGCCGGACTTAACGTATCCAAGAATAGTCAAAATACTTGCGAGGTCAGGAACACAGAATCAGACACAACGATGAGGGAAAGCCAGAATTCAGGGAAGTCAAAACTAAGCCAAAGTCAAATACCAGAAAATCAAGATCAGGAACGCAGTCTCGGATTACCATCAGGATGAAACCACGACAGAGCAATGAGCAAAAGGAGAATTGGGTTTAAATTCCCCTGCTGTGGATTGGCTGTAACCGGCCTTTGACCCCAAAAGCAATTGCCAGGTTTCCATGTGCATGATTGCTGCTCAGCACAAACCCTCCTGTGGATCTGATTGTCCGTAACTGGCCTTTGATCCCAAAAGCAATTACCAGGTTTCCATGTGCATGATTGCTGCTCGTCACAACTTTTCCTGTCAGGGCGGTAATGTTGCTTGGCATAACTTTTCCTGTCAGGATGGTAAATGCCATTAACCACATTTCTATGTGCGGATGAATACGTGACAAAAACTCATTAAATTGTTGACCCTTTTCATTAGGTGTTTTTAATATTCTATCTTTATCTATAAAGTTTTTCTACTTTGTTTATTCTTGAGTTCTTGAGATAGAATTTTATCGGATCTATTGCCCTTAATACTTAAGCGTCAGTCTCTCTACATGTTTAACTGTTCTTTCCATAAGACATTGATTTAATTTTTCTTTTACTGCAATTATTTTATTGGAGTTTTCAACAGTTGGGTTTCGCTTGTTTATTTGGGTTAACTTTCCTAATTCTGTATATTGATCACTTACTTTCAGATTTTTATTTAGTTGAATTTTTTAATTTGATGAGATGTCCTCTAATTACTGCTTTGAAGGCACACCATAGAGTAGTTGGTTCAATATTTTCAGTCATTTTCTCCAAAATATCTATTAATATTTAATTCAATTAATTTTCTGTTCGATTCTGAACTAAGTAAGCTATCGTTTAAGCACCAACTGTATGTTTCATTTATCTTTTTGCTAGTTCCGATTTCACATACCACTCTGTTGGGGTCTGTCCAGGTTATATTTTGAATTTCTATTTTAGTTATCTCTATAAGCATAGGGTTTGTCCAAATCATATCTAATCTTGAATAAGAAAAGTGAATTCTTGAAAAATTTGTATAATCATGTTCATTTGTATCGTAAAAAATTAATTTGTTCTTGATTTTATTTAAAGATTTAGCTTGTTTGACCACCATTTTGTTATTTTTGGCCCCTTTCATTATTTTTTTATCAATTGGGGTCCAAAACTGAATTAAAATCTCTTGCAAGTAGAATTGGGGTTTTTTTGTGTTTCTTTGGGTTTTTTTTTCTTCTGTTTTTTTTTCTGGTTGTTGGCTCTAGTGGCTTAAAATCATTTACAGCAAAATCAGTATAGGTGCAAATACTCATAATCTCTATATGAGAAATAAGTGAGAGAGAGAAGAGAAAGAAGAAAAATCAGAAAAAACATAAAAAGTAGCTACTTTTACACATGACCCTGTTATTAACAGATTTAGCAGTTTAATAGAAAATGTACGAAGATTGTGAGGGAAACCATAAGGAATTTAAAATATATTAACCTTTCTCTCTATGCCTCTGGTGTCTATAGTCTGTCCCTACAGGCTTTTTTAATGTAAGCACACTTCCTTTTCAGAGAAGAGACACTGTGTGCAGCACTGGTGTTGGCTCATATGGCAGATCATATGGGTGGGGCATTGTGATGTCTCATGGTGGGCAGAGCATATGGGGGTGGCCAATTTTATAATTTGTATTTGTACGATTTTGCATCGAAAATACAACTGTTACAGAGTATGTCAGTGAGGCAAACATAGTGCTTTCGCCTCTTCTATAGGTCATAAAATATAACTGATGTTCTCGTCTCATGTGGGTTATGATGTGTTGTTGTATAGCCTGTGTGGTCTTGTGGGGTCCATTCTCTGTGGATGCCAGTAGGTCTATGTTGTCAGTGAGGGATGTCAGGGCTATGTGGTTCTGCGTCTTATAATGTGTCCGGTGTGTCTCAATGTAAAGTTATACCTGTTGCTGGTAGGGTACGCCTTGTGTAGTTTGTAAAACGTACAGCCTAAAATGTGGGGTTAAGGGGGGTTTGTTAAGTAGTGGGTGAGTCCGTGGTGTGGGGCTGCTCTTCCCTCAGGTTCTCCATCGAACCTTGTGGTATGCTCAATGTTAAGTCCCAGTGTTCTTTGGTTCCCTGCCCGGCATGTTCATGGTCTTACAGAATGCCGTGGGGTTTTTGGACGTTCAGCGAACCATCTTTTCCCCAGCGGTATCGGACCTCTGCCTCTCTCAGCTTCTTGGCTACGGGTGCCAGTTTTCTCCTCGACACTAACACCCCGAAGGGGCCTTCTATTCGGAACGTCTGGAGCTCTCTGGATCTGTTGAGGATAGCGGTTGTGATGAAATGCCTTTTGTCACTGGAGTTTTAGGGGACAAGCTGCACTTTGCCCCTGGCTGTTGGAGAAGCCAATTTTAATTTAGTCAAACGCGGTCAGCGGTGTGTGCCCCTGAATCCATGGAACTAAAATCGGCTACACCTTTGCACGAACACCACTGACCCTGACCCTCTCCTCCGCTTCAACGCTTCGGCTGAAGTCGAAGTGCGTTCGACAATTCGAACGCCATGTTACACTGTGCTATTTGCACGAACGGGGTCCGTTCGGCCATTCAAATGGGACTTTTTTCTATGTGAACTGACTTTAACATTGGAAAGAGACCGGCCGCACAGCCAAACTCTGTGGAACTGTTTTGGGCAGGAAATTCTGCGTGTGGTCGGTCAAAAGAGGCTTCCCCAAAACTTTAACCTCATGGCAAATTTACTTTGTTCGTGGGATCTGAGCGCTGTTCACCTATATTGGGCGCTCAAATCCGAGCTATCTGGGGATAGGTTAAATGTGGGGGTTCTGTGTAATATAATAAGAATTATGTATTTTTATGTACTTTTATGTATTTTTGCTGTTAGAGTAAAATGTAGATATTTTCTGTACCTCGAAATAATTGAGTTTACTGCAATGGAGAGGAGGGATTTCATTGTGTATGTGGGAGTGTTATTATGTTAATTAGTGTTCCCATTGGTTTGTGTCCCTTTGAAAACTTGTATATAAGGAGTAATAAACGCTCATTGGAGTCAGATCATCTTGTACCTTCATGAAGTTTCGGCTCATGTTTGGGGGATTGGAGAACTACACTCTGGGGATTGCTATAATCACTATACTCCCCAGGGTATAATCACTAAGCTCTGCTAAGAGCTTGTTCCTGTTCCTGCTCTCTGGAATTTGGAGAGGTTGACCTACTGGAAGCTGGACCCTGGTCTTGGGTCCAGAGTGGGTGGAGACGGCGAGACCCCAAACAAGCTGCGGCGGTTCGTGGGAGTCTACAGTGGTTATGGTGTCTGGCGGAGTGCTTGGAGTCCTCGGGAAGCACTAGGAGCATCCATCAACGGAAGGTACCCAGGCGGGGTGCAAGCGGCTCCGTTACAGTGGTCCTTACCGCAATATCTCTGGTGATGACTATTGTGTCTCTCGGTGCTCCTGGAGGAGCCACTGCCACCTTGCGTACTCTGAACACTGAGATCACCATCCCTTTAGTATCTTTACTCTTTAGGCCCATCGAGGCCACCAGTCTCTGGGTGAAGGGCAACAGGGCTTCTTAACTCACTGTTTCCGGGATTCCTTGCATTGCGTACATTCTTGCGGCTGTGACGGGATTCTATTGCGGTCCAGACCGGTTGAGTTTCTGGACCTGTGTGGCCAGGTCATCTATTTGGTTTTGGGCATCCTGCATCTGGTTTTCCCGGGACTGCTCTTTATGTTCTATTTCTGAGATCCTCTTGCGGAGGTCCCCTATGTCTGCTTGGGCCTCTTTCAGGTCTGATTTCCAGACTTGTCTTATGTCCTGCAGGAGGTGTTTAATGTCTCCTTTAGTCACTGGGGAGGAGTCCTCGTCGGAGGCTGTGTCTGAGTATCCCTCTCTTGGTTCAGGTGAGGTGGATATGTCTCCCTGCTCTTGGGATGCTTCTGAGGCCTCCTCTTCAGCCCGGGAGCCGCGATCACGGCTACAGGCCTCTCAAAGGAGAGCCTGATATCCAGCAATCTCGGGGTCGCCGGTGGCTGTTTTTTTCTATTTTTGCGCCCCTTAGTAGTCTCTATTGGGGGGTGAGTAGGAATGTCGCCTGTGGGGTCTATAAAGTGCGGGTATAAGGCTATATTCTGTCTCGGAGCTCCAGAGGTGAGCGTCCGCTCTGGTGCTCGGCTAGCCACGCCCCCTCAGGGGTGGCCAGTTTTGTTTGCCTAGGGTGGCAAAAATCCTTGCACCAGCCTTAGTAAGAGCGCAGCATGAATTTATAGTGGAGAAAGTCAGATGCAGAGTGTGACTTTCTGCAGCGTTCAGCATTTCTGGAGCATTTTGGAAGGTATCGAGTCAGCTTGGTGTGCCAAGATTGTAGTTGGGGGCGCTTGCTGCGTTTAAGTGTGGGAGATGCCAAGATGTCTATTAGTCCAGTGTGTCTTTTGAACATATGCAACGCACATGAAGCCAAGAAATAAATAATCTTTAGTAAGTGGTTTGTTCAAATAAGATTAGACTGATGTACTAAATGAAAAAACAAACTTTGTTACATCACAAAGGCAAAAATGTCTGCATAGCAAGAGAGAAAATAGAAGTGAGGCAAAACAAGAAATCAATACACATCTTCATCAACACCACAGAGATAGAAGACAGACTGGGAAATGTCACTAGCAACAGTAAGTTCTCCAACAAGTGCAGATTAGTCATTAGCACAAGCTCACATCGTCTGGGTTTGAAAACACATTAAGGTCTGCTGCCTTACTCTTGTAGTGCTCTGTCAATACCATCCCAATGCATTTCCTGCAATATTACTCCGCAGATTAGTATTATGAAGCTGTAGACTCTTTTTGGTGGCATTGACATTCCTGTTCTCCATCCTAACTCTCCCATGAATGGTATTAATGTTGTCTTTTTCTACTCCTTTGACTGAGAAACACACTTGGTTCCAGGCAAGTAATTCCTCTAGATAAATGCGTAAAAAAAAAAACTGTCTCTTTGGAGAAACCCAAGAAAACTGTGCATGGCATTTTTAAATTCCTAGTTCTACATTTTTAAACATAACTTTTTTCACTGCAAAATGTAAACATATGTATTTATTTAATGTAGAGGCTCTTTAAGTTTCTTGGATGTTAACAATTACAATATTTCCTGAACTTTAACACAATATTTGCTATGAAGGAATGCTTGTATAGTTAGAGAAATCAAAATATCTAACAGTCTTTAAAGTGTGTTAAAATATAATTAGAGAGTATTTTCATTAAACACAATCTTGTCATTATATTAATTAATTCTTAACAGTATGAAATGGTGTTCTGTGATACAGCCCAATAAGCAAACAAGAACAATAATCATTTTTCTTTTCACAATCTGATGTGGTACTTAGACAGAGGCAATAGTTTTCCTGATTATGAAAGCAATACCCACTGACATTATCTGCTCTATTAAGCATTTAGTAACACCCAGTTCACATGCAATGATCAGTAAATCAGATGTTTGACTTTATGTTAGTTTTCTATATCTTATTATCCAGTCTTTTTAATCGTTTTATTTGGTGTCTTAGGCAATATCTCATTTCGCTCTTTCTGTTGTGGTACCTCAAGGATCTATTCTCTGACTCTGTCTGTTCTCTCTACAGATTTTTGTTGGCAATCTAAGTGCTTCATTCAGATTTTAGTATTACCTGTATATTTACAATCCCCAGGTGGCTAGCAGGTGTAATACTAGCCCTCTGAAGCTCATGACCCTGCCCGTTCTTGCATTAGGCAGATAAAAATGGAGACAGGCAATCATCAGACTTTTATCCATATCAGTCAAATCAGTGCTTGTGCTTATACAGCAAACTGAGGTCTGTTCAGCAGATAGAAAAATATGTGTATACATTCATGAGGTAACAAAACAAAAGACCAGTAGTTAATGATTACAGAATTTAAAGTAAATTAGTTGCTTAAAGAATCATTTTCATATCCACTCCCCTATCATCCATCAAATTCCAAAACTCTCATGTCTTATTCTCTGAGCAAGTAGTCATAGTTTAGCCTCATATAATGTGTTATGTGAGAGAACATGTAGAGGAAATGGTAACATCCTGTAAATGTGGGATTTCTGGGTGATGATTCTTCCTATTTTTGCACCCCATTGTGCCAGCTGTGGGGTGCTGGTAAGTAGTTGTCTAGTAGATTCTGTTTTCTGTGGCTCTCAACTCTATTTTATGGGGCCCCATCGGAGCTCCACAGAAAGACGTCTGGTGCAATGCTCAGTCAGCCATGCCCACCATGTTTGTATAATTTTGTCACACCTACTGTATGTGAGAAAAAAAAATGTATACTAACATTTCAGACCATGTGTGAAATATTGCAAAAAAAGAACATTGTATTCTATCTAAAGCTTTTTATTTCCCAAAAAGTTTTAGAAATGATGAACGAATAAGTGAATTTTTTTTATATGTTTAATTTTTAAGTTTGTCTGAAAAACAATCTATGCATAAAATTGCTGTGTTATGATATGTTTATATGCTATCTATGCATCCATTGCTTCAGATAAATGCTTTTTTAATAGTTTTTCAGACATAGCGTGCTTTGCAGTGAAGGGGATAACACCCTCCCCTCACCCCCCCCCCCCACTGCATTTATAAAGAATAAATACATTATTAAAATTATTTTTTTTCAAAAATGTGTATACATTTTAATTTTTAGCTATCTCTGAACAAAATGTATATAAAAAACGGCTTTATAGATACTGTATATGTGATGCTCACGCTATGTTTCAAATAAATATTATGCTATTTTTTTAAAAGCTAAAATAGTTTGGTGGTGAAAGGCTTATTTCAGCCTTTTCCATCCATTCCATGTTGCACACCTTCTTTATACAGGTATATTGTTTTACATCACAACAGTTGTCAGACTCATTGACGCAACTCCGTGGTGTACATAGCAAATTTTGAAAACAAGATTACAAGTTTATGCTAAATTTAGCTACATTGTGATTGATTTAGGGTTAACGTGAGAATTCAAAATGAATTAAAATTTAAGGCCAGGGTAGCTGAATGGAAAGCTAAACTTTTATCTTAAATTTATTTTTGTTTTTCTAAAGCAGGACTTTGGCCTTAATTTAATTTTAAGTCTTTTAAATTATTTATTGGTTTTTAATAAATGTTTAAAGTTATTAAATATTTTCAAATTGTTAATAATTAAATGTTTTGCAATATTTTAGATATACAATATTTATTATATTGTTAGAAATAACAATGTATATATTCAATTATTTGATTTTTTTTTTAAAACTATCAAATTGAGGCCTCAATGTCTACATTGTACAATTCAGTGTACATGCCACCACAATTTAGTGTTTAATAAATAAATCCTTTGTGACCCAACTATAAAATACATTACACATTAGTTAATTAATTACATTATCAGTCTTCTCTGATTCTTTTTATTTCTCTCTTTCTTTACATATAAAACTTGACACACTTCTCTTTGTTAACTTAATTTAACATCAATTTGAAATTCATTATGCTCGCTTACTTTTTCAATATGAATTATATCATGACAAACTACACTAATAATCTATGCAAACCTTTGTAAACCGGTTACCTCAGATAGCAAACCTGAGGTTAAACCAGGATCTAGTAGTTACTAGTCATATGTAATAAAATCTTTAAATGCAATAATTAAAAGTCAATAGTAAATAAATAAACATACAGGCTGAATTCAGCAAAAAGTCCAAGTTTGTAAAGCTCAATCAAACTAGATTTCTAGTTCCTTCAGTTTGAATAAAAATTCTTACACATACAAATGTGTTCATAAAACAATTTGTGTTAATATATCCACATGTAAGTAAACCAATGTTCACAAAATGTGCGTAAGGCACTTCTTTGGACAGGAGATCCAGATCAAGTTGGACGCAGGGCAGCGGCAGACAATGGACAATGGAGCCCCAGATGAGAGACGGTAGACTTACAACAGAGACAAACAACGAACTTCCTCTAAGTATACACCTGCCAGCTCTTTGAATTGGGGCAGCTGAGTTGAAGGTTAAGTTCTCCCATATGCAGTCTTGATTGGAAATATTTTGTGAATGTTTTTAATATCTTTTTTTCTAATAAATTCAGTTTTACAGAGAGCACTATGATTCTCTCTCTTTAGTATTTTTAGATGCATTGCAACTTTCTATCACTTTCCCTAAGTTTGTATGCACCGCAGATGTAACCTTTTTTGAAGATTTTTGTTTGGATGCATGTACTGTGATAAGTGAGTTTTTCATTATTGGAAATACTATAATATATAGCAATCCCTGTGAATACTTCTTAGCTGACATGTTTTCATAGTTATAGCTTCTCTCGCAAATTGCCACATTTTAACTTACACACTGGTACATGTGGCTACTTTTACACAAATTGCTTTATGGACACATCTGTATATGTAAAAAAATTTATTCAAACTGTGGGACTGAATGGACTAGAATTGCAGTTTGATTGAGCTTTCTAGACTTGGACTTTTTGTTGTATTTAGACTGTATATTTATTTTTTATTGCTTATTGCATTTTAAGATTTTTTTACATAGCAGTACTAACAACTAGCTTCTGGTTTAAACTCAGGTTTGTTATCTGATGTGTACTTTTATTGATGTTTTTATAGATGGTTTTGAAAATATCTGTTTATTTTGACAAAAGGTTTTCCCATCATACTTTTTTAAATTTTTTATCAAGTTTATTGAGGGTTTTGTGTGGTATCCCTGTTTCAGAGCAGAACTTAGTAGAGAACTACCATTCCCCAGCTATATTTGTTCTAGAGGTTTCCTTTTATTTCCATTTTTTCTTTCACACTATGCAAACCTCTGCCCATTTTTATCTTAGTATAAAACATCTCATTCTGAATGTCCATTTCCATTGTCTATACAAAATAAATACTATATATTATCTTCCACTATGAACAGTTTTCATAGTTAAATCCCAATTATGTCTAATAATATAAATTCTTAATTTTTTTTTCATTTGTTCACCCTTCTAAACATGATTACAATAATGCAGTTATTTTATTTAATATTTCAAAGTCTTTATTTGTCTCATACCACTTGAGCGTACAGAACATTCAAGTAAACAACACAGCAGAACGTCAGTGTCATCGTGGTAGTCAAATGCCTCAATAATGCTGTTATTTTTGTGCGTCTTGGTGTACATATAATTAGTAAAGCTAAACTCACCTGGACTCTGCCCAATGTAGTGAATTTATTTAGATAGCATTTAGCTATCTCATTTACACAATTCACATTTTGATGTGACACAATCTGATTCACAGACTTTGACATGTTTGCTCACATATGCCTTGTGGACAGTAAAAAAATAAATGTGTTTTTGTTTGTACTAGGACCTCTTTTAAAGTGAACTTGTCAAGACAAATATTGCTAATTGTCACTTTAGGAAATAAAATTTTATTCATTATGCATTTTATGTCATTTGTTTTTCATCTCTACATGTTTTGTTCTGCCATTGATTAAATGAAAAATACTTGATATATGTAATTTGTGGATGAATATACGCGGCGTCTCTATAAACTGAAGAAATGCGGCAACTCACCCACTATGAATTGTTTAATGCTATAAATCTTTCTAAAAATTATACAAACAATATACACAATACATAGTCATATGCAAATAAACATACACAACACATGAATATGCCTAAATATATTTACTTAACTGGAACTTAAAGGGACACTATAGGTACATAGACTACTTCTTCTCAAGGTCTGGGTGCCATGCCCCTGACGTTTTAACTCTGCAACTGAAAAAATTGCTGTTCTGCAGAACAGTGTTACATTAGAGAAAAATACAAACAAATAGTTATTTTTAAAAATCTTGCTGATTTGCAGAACTTATGGAAAGTTTATTATTTGTATTTAATTTTGAAACAGAGTGGGACATGCAATAAGCATAGTTTTAGAAAAGAGAGTCAAGAATCTAAGTCTGAGGAGTCATCTTAATAGCTGGCTGACTTCCAGGTAAATTGAAGGATAGTGTTTGGAATGCATAGGAAGTTATTTGCGTTGTACCTTTTTATACTCTGGACTAACTGAGGTTCTGTTCCTTTCTGTAATTGGTAAAAACTTAATACTAATTATTACTATTTTTTTTTTAAAGTCTATTTTGCTCTACTCAATGCTTCTTGGGAAATTTTGAAAGATCTTTTATAATTATATTGTTTCCTCATCTCTAACTCTTTTTTTTTGACCCTGCAATATTTTAAAGATGTACAAATATTAGTGCAACAATTATTCTGGTTACCAAAAAAAATCTGGACTCATTTGAGAATTGTTGATGTTCAGATGTAAGTGGAAAAACATGTATCTTGAAGGGACACTATAGTCACCAGAACAGCTACAGCTTAATCTAGTTCTTCTGGTGAGTATAATCATTCCCTATGGGAAAGCTTTGTGATTATCTGAGATCATCACTTCTGATTATGTCAGCCAAGTAGGCAGATCATGGGCAGAGCCAGCTGTACCAGACTGGAAGAAAGGCAAGATTTTACTATATTTAGGAGGGGGGTGGGCACAGGGGTTAGATTGTGTTAACACTATAGAATCAGGAATACATGTTTATGTTCCTGACCCTATGGTGTTCCTTTCTTATTTGAAAGATCAAATAATAAAACAGTGCAGTTTACTCCTGACTAGAGTTGAGCTGACAACTGGATGTTCGGGTCTGGCAGGTTTGGCCGAACTTTGAAAAAAAGTCCGGGTTCGGGATCGAGCTTGACTCCGAATTTAACCCCGAACTCAAACCCCATTGAAGTCAATGGGGACCCGAACTTTTGGGCACAAAAATGCCTCTAAAAAGTCCTGGAAAGGGCTAGAGGGCTGCAAAAGGAAGTAAAATGGGGGTAAGAGTAGAGGACAAGTGCCCTTCAAACAAATGTGGATAGGGAAATCACTTAAAATAACATAAAATACATAAAATAAGCAGCTGCTTAGTAGATAACGCCCTAATTCCCACGGTATTAGGGAGCTATCTACCAAAAAGCTGAAAGACCTAAATTTGTCTTTCAGCCAAAGTTACTAATACTAAGTAAAGATTACTTAGCATTAGTTAATTCAGCCCCTACTCGCTATACCGCGAGTAGGGGCGTGTCTAGTAAACAGTGAGCAGTTAGTGGCCAGTGTTTTTTTACACAGGTGGCTCACTGTTCAATAGACATGCCTCTACTCACGGTATAGAGAGTAGGGGCATAATTTAATAATACTAAGTAACCAGCTTATATAGAGGCTGGGTCACATGCTGCACTAGCCAATCACAGCCATGCCATTAGAAGGCATGGCTGTGATGGCTTCTAAAGGCACACGAGTCAAACGCTTGTTGATTGGCTGCTCTGCAGCCTTTCAAAACGCGTCATTAAATCGCCGAACACGAACTCCAACCCGAACATACAGTGATATGTCCGTGTTCGGGTCCGTGGTCCAAAAAACGTAATGTTGAGTACAAACCCGAACTTTTCTGTTCGGGTTCGCTCAACTCTACTCCTGACATTTCATTCTGCATTACTGTATTGTCATATGTTCTCCTGCAAAATGTTTATACTTGCTCACCTGTCATACTACACACTGCAAAAATAAAGAATTAATATATATTTGGAAGCTAGAACATACAAACTTTAGTTTAAATTTGGACTTCTGCATACTTCTTAATTATTGGGATGTATTTTTCTTTTATTAGATAGAAAAATCTAAATTTTGTTAAAATTGTCTCCTGTTAAAAACCCCCAAAACAACAGTGTCAGATTACTTATACTAGGTTAATAATTAGATTTTGCATGTGCTTTTGTTTGGTATATAAAATAGTATATATTATAGTATAGTATATATTATGTCTATACAATTGAGAAATCTAATGCATCATGCATCAATCATGCATCAATCTAATGCATCATGCCACCTTTATTAATGAGAGAGTTTCGCTTTTAATTTCATGTATGGAAACTCTGTTATTCAAAATTTAAAATACAATGGTTTTGCATAGGCGCTGTATTTTCAAACTTAAAAAAGGTAGGTAAGTGACTAATAAGAAAACACATTAACCCCTCAACGATTAAGGCATTCGTAAAAATTTGGAACCAAAGTTATTCTAGAATGTTAACTATGGACTATGGACAAATATCTAATATGCATATAACTCATAAAATAGTTTGCATGAAATCAGGGCTGGATTGGAAAAACAAATTGGGCAAGCATTTAAAAATCAGAGCAGACCTGCAGGAGGAGGCAGGGCAAGAGAGAGAGGGAAAGTTGAGTCATCACCAATGCTCGCAGTCAATGTGCAGCAGTCTGTTGAAGTGCCCTCACAAAATGAAAAGATGTAATTCAGCAATAACCAAACCAACGCACAAAAAAATAGTCTCATAATCAAACTGTAGTCAAGGATATTCCAAATGACTAATCACCTCTTTGGAAGAAATAGCAAGTTTAGAATAATTTAGATCAATTAAAAGGAATACCCCAAACGTCTACAGCGCTTTAGCTTACTGAAAGTGCTTTATGTGTGAGATATATATCTTCTTTTTTTTTCATTTTACAAAAAGTGCTAATTTCTATAGAAATTGCCACTTTTATAAATTAACCTGGTTATATCCCATTGACGGTCAGTCATACAACCAGTCTTTTTAATTCCTGGTGGTTTAGCTCAGTGGAACTAAACTCAAGAGGCATCCATTTGCCAATAGCACTTGCCTCGCAGATGCTTCTCAAAAAGCTGCACTGGAAAATCTGTGATTGGACATTTACAGAATGACTGGGTTTTGGAAGAAGGGGAGGCCTTTCAAAAGAGGACGGTAGCTTTTCAAGGCAATTTTAGATATGCCCCCAGTGAAAAAAATGCATAATTAATGATGATAATAATATATATAAAAAAATGTTTTGGGGTAGTAGAGTATTCCTGTAAAAAGATTTACTATACTTTTCTGAAGCTGAATTTACAATACATTAATACAGTTTTTTTGGAATGTTTTAAGTTAGAGAAGTGACAATTTCTATAGAAATCTGCACTTTTTGCTGATTTGTTTGTCTCATTCCTCTATGTATTAATGTAAAATAACATAATAGTAGGCTATTAGTAGGCATTACTTTATTAAAAATGATCAAATAGTTTCACATACCATGAAACTTCTCCACTGAAATATCCAATTTAAACACTTCATCATACTTAATGTAGTTTTTGGTGGAAGTCTAGTTGTCTACAGCACAAATTCAGTTTATGCCCACAGGGATATTAGAAAGTTAAATATATCTAAATTAGTTCTGACTCTCTTATTATGCCCTAATGGGATAGTGCTCTAGACATTGTAAACATTTTTCAGATTTGACATTTCACTAAAGCTATATCTTGCAAATTGCCAGGCGCATTAGATAATTAGCACGTAAGATTAACATTACCTTCTACATAAAGCAAAAATTGCAGGAAGACTGAAGGTCAAATGCTCATTCACAGAGTCTCTCTAAAGCATATATGTGTGTCAGATGGCTTGGGATACAGATTACATGGGGTTGTGACAAAAAGACAAAAGTGTCATTGAATGCATAGATGTACGTCTGTTAAACAATCTGGGATTTATCTCTTTAAGGCTCATTAGGTTGTGTGCCAAATCTAAGGCACGGTACCAGTTAGAATAAGTACATCTTTGGAATATTTCCTCTGTTTATCGTACAGAAGTCTATAAAAAAATTAAAAAAATATATACACACATATAAATGTAGAAAATTCCTGCACTCCAACTTAACAGAAGGTGATACCTGGTGCTCTGGTAGCCAAATAATAAATCAAAAAAATACCAGCACTCCAAGGATTTACAAATGGATTTCTTCTTTATTCCAAAATCATCATCAACATTTCAGCTCCTTCATGGAGCTTTCATCAGGATGATGAAACAGGATGATGAAAGCTCCATGAAGGAGCTGAAATGTTGATGATGATTTTGGAATAAAGAAGAAATCCATTTGTAAATCCTTGGAGTGCCGGTATTTTTTTGATTTATATACACAGATATATGTATCTATACTGAACAAAATTATAGACACATCACTTTTGTTTTTGACCCCATTTTTCATGAACTGAACTCAAAGTTCTAAGAATTTACATAAAAGGCCTATTTCTCTGAAATATTGTTCACAAATCTGTCTAAAGCCGTGTTAGTGAGCAGTTCACCTTTGCCAAGATAACCCATCTACCTCACAGGTGTGGCATATCAAGATGCTGATTAGACAACATGATTATTGCACAGTTGGCACAATAAAAGTACACTCTAAAATGTGCAGTTTTATAACACAGCATAATGCCACAGATGTCGCAAGTTTTGAGGGAGCGTGCAATTGGCATGCTGGCTGCAGGAATGTCCACTAGAGCTATTCCCCGTGAATTTAATGTTCATTTCTCTACCATAAGCCATCTCCAAAAGACATTTCAGAGAATTTGGCAGTACATCCAACTGGCCTCACAATCGCAGACCACATGTAACCACACCAGCCCAGGGCTTCCACATCCAGCATCTTCACCTCCAAGATTGTCTGAGACCAGCCAACTGGAAAGCTGCTGCAACCATCGGTTTGGATAACCAAAGAATTTCTGCACTAACTGTGAGAAACCATCTCAGGGAAGTTCATCTGCATGTTCGTCATCCTCATCGGGGTCTCGACCTGACTGCAGTTCGTCATCGTATCCGACTTGGGCAAATACTCACATTCAATGGCATCTGGCACTTTGGAGAGGTGTTTTCTTCATGGATGAATCCCGTTTTTCACTGTACAGGGCAGATGGCAGACTGCGTGTATGGTGTCGTGTGGGTGAGCGGTTTGTTGATGTCAATGTTGTGGATCGAGTGGCCCACGGTGGCGGTGGGGTTATGATATGGGCAGACATATGTTATGGACAATGAACACAGGTGTATTTTATTGATGACATTTTGAATGCACAGAGATACCGTGACGAGATCCTGAGGCCCATTGTTGTGCCATTCATCCACGACCATCACTTCATGTTGCAGCATGATAATGCACGGCCCCATGTTGCAAGAATCTGTACATAATTCCTGGAAGCTGAAAACATCCCAGTTCTTGCATGGCCAGCATACTCACCGGACATGTAACCCATTGAGCATGTTTGGGATGATCTAGATCTGCATATACAACAGTGTATTCCAGATCCTGCCAATATCCAGCAACTTCGCATAGCCATTGAAGAGGAGTGGACCAACATTCCACAGGTCACAATTGTGATGTTTTGTACAAATAAGCCAATAATTCCTGTATAACAAAGTACTCACTTTATTAATAAATCATCCTTGAATCTGCATGTAGTTGCAACATGTGTAGCAGCTCCACAGCGATAACATATGTAATGTGAATGTTCCTGTTTTGAAAGTCTCTGTCCCTATGGTATACTCCGCGCTCTAGCATCTAATTTAAAAACGTCTACCTCTGCCTCCTGTGTGTTGTCCAGTCTGCTGTGTAATAGATTAGCATCCCTAGAGGCTTGTTCTATAATGCCTGCCATGTTCATTGCCTTTTTAAATGTTAAATCTTCTTCTGTAAGCAGTCTCCTTAGCACTGCATCACTTGCAATGCCCATTACAAACTGGTCTCGCAGAGCAGTGGGCAGGTAGTCCCCAAAACAACAGGTGCTGGCAAGGTTCTGTAACGCAATGGCATATGCTGAAACTGATTCACCAGGCTCTTGTCTTCTTTTATATAATTTAAATCTCAATGCTATCTCTAGTGGTTTTGATTGGAAATGGCTAGTTAACAGAGTAATCAAACCTGCCAATGGCTTACTGGCAGGTTTCTCTGAGTGTAAGAGGCTCCTTAGCGTACCATATGTTCTGGCTCCTATAACTGTTAGGAAAACAGCGATCTGTTTATTGTCAGGAATTTCATTAGCTGTGAAATATTGTTCAAGCCTTTCAACCCAAGAGGCCCATAAACCCGAGTCAGGATCAAAGTCCTTTATAGTGCCAATAGCTGCCATGTCAGTTTGGGTTCTACAGCCTCGTCGCCACTGTGATGTTTTGTACAAATAAGCCAATAATTCCTGTATAACGAAGTACTCACTTTATTAATACATATATAACAGCATCTTCATATTGCTGCCTTGTTACACAGGGTTTCTGCAGCCGCCATTTCAAATCCCTGGAACATTCCACCAACTGCCAACAGGAACAGGAAGTAAAGAACCAAACAAAAGGAAGTGCATCATTCACAGCCAACAACAGCCCAACTGCCCAATGCCCATACATCACAATACATACACTCATACACTCACACACTCATACACAGCCCAATCGCCCATACATCACAACAATCAACAACCTGATCAACTCTATGTGAAGGAGATGTGTTGCACTGCGTGAGGCAAATGATAGTCACACCAGATACTGACTGGTTTTTGGACCCCCCCGGATCCTCCCAATACAGTAAAATTGCACATTTTAGAATGGCATTTTATTGTGGCCATCCTAAGGCACACCTGTGCAATAATCATGCTGTCTAATCAGCACCTTCATATGCCACACCTGTGAGGTGGATGGATTATCTCGGCAAAGCAGAAGTGCTCACTAACACAAATTTAGACAGATTTGTGAACAATATTTGAGAGAAATAGACCCTTTGTGTACATAGAAAAAGATTTAGCTCTTTGAGTTCAGCTCATAAAAAATTGGGGCTAAAACAAAAGTGTTGCGTTTATAATTTTGTTCACTGTGTTTATATATATATATATATATATATATATATATATATATATATAGTGTTCAGGTAGAGATTGTAGCTGTATTAGTCCAGTGATGTAGATGTCAAAAACAGATAAAATTCGTATCTTGTAATACCTTTTTATTGGACTAACAGAATTTTTTAATGACAAACTTTCAGGAGAACCTCCCTTTCTCAAGTCTGAAGAATTTCTGAGCAAGACGACACAGAATTCAAAGTTGAGTTGTGATACAGGGGTTAAAGCGACATGAGTGCATAGAAGACACAGGTTTGATAGAAAATAGACAACATTCTTGCAGATGGTCATAAATATCTTTTTGAAGATCAGAGTGAGGAGGGAGAGGGAGAAAAAAAACAGACAGAGCAGAAAATGGTACACTTTATACATACACACACATATATATATATATATATATATATATATGCAAACGCATAAACACATGAACACATTTACATATACATACACATAAACACATATACAAACCTGCACATGAACTCATATACTTAAATATAAATGCACAGTCACATTTATAAGCATACATGCATAAGAGTATGGGAAAGCATAGGTCTACTCATAGTATTTTGCATATTGGAATGCGTTTTAAAGTGTTGATACATATGACAGAACAGTAAGATAATGCTGGGGGAGTGTTCATGTAAAGTGTTGGTAGTGGGATAGGAAACCCAAATCAATATTTAGTCCTCTATTCTTGCTGTTAAACAATTTGATCATTCTGGTTTCAAAAGTTTTTCTTTCTTGGGTATTTTAAAACCCCCTTTTCAGTACTTTGATTTTTAGGTCCTTCATTGAGTGGCCAGGCTGGGTAAAATGGTGTCCCACAGGAGTGCAATATGATCCTTCTTTGTGGTGTTTAATGGAGTGTCTGTGCATATTTATTCTGCCATTTAATTGCTGGCTGGTTGACCCAATGTAACATCCTTGGTGGCACTTGGTGCATTATTATTATTATTATTATTATTATGATATTTATAGAGCGCTTTACAATGGGTGGACGAACAGATATGTAGTTGTAACCAGACAAGTTGGACACACAGGAACAGAGGGGTTGAGGGCCCTGCTCAATGAGCTTACATGCTAGAGGAAGTGGGGTGAAATGACAAAAAAAGGTAAGGATAGTATTAGACTAGTGACAGTTGCAGAAGAGGAATCAGTCAGGAGCTATTAACAGTTTAATTGATACGCTTTTATGAAGAAGTGGGTTTTTAACGAGTTTTTGAAGGAGTAGAGACTGGGTGAGCATCTAACGGAGGAGGGAAGCGAGTTCCACAGGAACGGTGCAGCCCTCGAGAAATCTTGAAGGAGAGCATCAGAGGTGTGAGTACGGACAGAAGATAGACGTAAGTCTTCAGCAGATCGTAAGGGCCTAGACGGGACATACTTGTGTATAAGGGAGGATAGATAGGTGGGAGCAGCATTATGTAGAGATTTGAAAGCAAGAACCAGAATTTTAAATTGAGCTCTATATTTTATAGGAAGCCAATGTAGGGACTGACAGAAGGGTGAGGCATGGGAGGTGCGGGCGGACAGGAAGATGCCGCATTCATTATGGACTGTAACGGGGCAAGTTGGGAGCACGTAAGACCACTGAGAAGTGGACTACAGTAGTCAAGACTAGAAAGGACAGTGGAATGGACCAACACCTTAGTCACATCTGGCGTTAAGTAGGGGCGGATGCGCGCAATGTTTTTGAGATGGAAATGACAGGATTTGGCGATAGATTGAACATGAGGCTTGAAGGAGAGGTCGGAGTCAAAGAGAACACCTAGGCAGCGAGCCTGCATGGTGGAGCTGATGGTAGCACCATTGACTTGGAGGGAGACAGACACAGGCGTAACAACACTTGAGGGAGGAAAGACCAGAATTTCAGTTTTGGTCAAGTTTAGTTTAAGGAAGTGGGCAGCCATCCAGTTAGAAACAGCAGAGAGGCAGTCAGAGACACTAGTCAAGAGGGACAGGGAGAGATCAGGAGAGGACAGGTAGATTTGCGTGTCATCTGCATAGAAATGATATTGGAAGCCAAAGGAGCTAATGATTTTACCAAGTGAGGCAGTATAGATGGAGAACAGTAGGAGACCAAAGATTGAACCTTGGGGGAGACCAACAGAGAGGAGTTGGGGAGAAGAAACAGAGCCAGAGAAAGAAACACTGAAAGAGCGCTGGGAGAGGTAGGAGGAGCACCAGGAGAGAGCAATATCTTGTAGACCGATATTGCAGAGGATGAGAAGAAGCTGTTGATGATCAACAGTGTCAAAAGCCGCAGACAGGACAAGGAGAATTAGGATAGAGTAGTGACCACGAGATTTTGCATTGAATCATGTATACCACATTTCTGGATGAGCAGGAGTATGATCCTTTAATGCTGTAGGTTTTATTGTTGTGTGTGGCTGTGTTGTCTGTGCATAAGTGCTGACACAATTTGCAGCAAGGTTTTATGCATTGACTAGTCCCGTTTTCTTTATTCTTCCCATCAGTGGGCAGCTTCCTGTTGAATAATTTTTGTTTGAGTTTTGGTGGTTGTTCCAGTTTTGGATTAGTCAACTTCTTCAATATTAGGACCAGTTGTTCATCAGTATTTGGACTGTGTTCACCAGTACCTGGGAAGCTGCCTAGCGTACTGGGCATACCAGCATACCAGCAGACTTGCCGCTTTGCACCCTGATACAGCTTGTTGATAATATATTGTACACTTTCTCCAGACCCTTCTGCTAATAAAATGATTTAATTTACTACTACATGAAATTGTCTCATTCAAGTAAAAATAAATGTCCAAAATCGAAGCTGAGAAGAGCATATGCCCCTACTGTTGTAGCTATTGATGTTTAAAATTAATAATCTTGTAATTTACCAGTGGAATTATGAAATAAGTAAAACTGATTGATTCTTTAACGAGCTTGAGGGACACATTGTGACTACAAGAGTGTTTGCTATTCAGATTAAGAGACTTCTGTGATCACTTTACCATCGGCCAGATCAATTTCCCTGACACTTTCTGAAGGTTTTTTGTATCAGCTTCATTGACTATGCATATATTATGACTTCCTATGAATAAAGTGCTCTTTTTAATTTTCAAAGTGCATTATGTAAGGATCCATCTTGGACAAAAGAAGGTATGATCCTAGAGATGGTAAGTCTTAATCAGAATGTGCATGTACATTGAAACGGCTGAGATCTAGCTGTATCAAAAGCACTATGACTCAGGCACTAATATTTGGCTGGTAGCTTGGTGGGCTCACGTGCAGAGGGAGTAATATTTGTTAACAAAAAGAAACAAAATTAGTATAAAAATAAAATTACTGGATTGTGTTGTTGAAGACTATGAAGAAAGTCAATATTTATCCAAAGACCTCTTTTCGAGGCTGACTAATGATGCTGCTGAAAGTGGAATTATATCTCCTGTTGCTATAATGCTTTACATTTTTTTTATGGGCAACATTCCAAACTGAAACGTTGCACATACAGACTCCAAGCATTATGACCACTTCGAATTGCTGAAGTGGTCATGATGCTTAACCCCTTAAGGACCAAACTTCTGGAATAAAAGGGAATCATGACATGTCACACATGTCATGTGTCCTTAAGGGGTTAAGGAAAAAGCATTCTGTTTGTAAATTATTAGTATTACCCCCTTGATCATATTACTCTTTTATGTCTATTATATCGCTAATTTAATATTTTAAGGTTTTTCTAAACAAATAAAGCTGATGAAGTTTATAAAACATACCCAAAAGGATATGAAAAGTAATGATGGGTACTGATCTCTCAACGTAATCAAATTTTAACCCTTGGTATTGTTTTGGTCAAACAAGGATTGCTTTTGACATCTGTCTCAGCTTTCAAAGAGATGCAAAGATGACTGACAAAACAGTGTCAGAAGGGATTGTGAAAACATTGGGGTTATTTTATTGTACAGGTCTTCTGTCTTCTATAATTTCAACAAGGTTTTATTTTTGTATTGCACTAATTGACAATTATATATTGTTTTTTTCTATGGACAGTCTGAATACCATTGCTGCAGTTTGTAGTATTAACATTGGCGTGTCTAAATGGAAGAGTATACATTAAATCACGGCAAGACAACATTTTGGTTGAATGTAAGAAACTCAGATTTCAGTGTGGATGGTCCCACTTATATGGAACATACAAGATATATAGATTTGATAGATGAAGAATGCTGGAGTTTCAAGGTGTGCCATCATGTATTCCTGAAACCTTTATCAATATGACTGGCACAGGATGTAAGAACATTCAGGATGTAAGAATATCTGTGCACACAAGGACATAGGCTATGTTTTCTATTGACTCCATTGCCGCTGATAATAGTCAGAATGTATTACGAATGTCAGTCATTTTCTCATGTCACTCTCCTCTAAGCAAACATTCAGTGACATCATACATACTTATTATTGCAAAATAGTCTGGTATGCCTCAAATACAACAGTCCACGGAGATACATCACAGTAAAGACTTGCAGAGCATTAAGCCCTCAAACCATGCACATACCCACGTAGAAAAGGCCATGGGTTACCAAAGACCCTGCACAATTCCTGCTTGCTATTTTTGTTTTGCTGCTTTGTTCTTGTTAATAGACATCTCATCACATCTCTTGGTATTTTGTTTCCCGAATATTTGTTTAAAACTATAGCGTAGGGAAAAAAAAAAATTGCCCACTTCCTCCTCTTGCCACCCTTAATATGCAATCACTTTAGTTTTGGTTTAAAGCTTTAGTTTAAAGCTCAAAATGTTAAATATTATATACAAAATAAATATTCCAGCCTTGGAGATATTTTTCAACTTTTGGTTTGTATATTACATAGTTACATAGTGATATGTGTTGAAAAAGGAACAAGTCCATCATGTTTAATCTTTAACACATCCATGAAATGTGAAATGAAATAGAGACAAATTAATTACTTGCAGTCCTTAATGTCCCTTTAATGATCTTCCCTAATGTATCTACTGTTCTGCTCTTTGCTGTGCCTTTCTGCAATTTGCAAAGCCCAGCAGCACAGCATGAAGTCATTGTAAGAAAACAGAACTTTACCATATAGGAGAAGGGAACAGCACAATGTCAATTGATAAGAAAATTGAAAACTGAACTTCAATATTTATAGATTTTCCTGTAAGTTAAAAAAAAAACATTGTAAAGTGACAGTATATTAATAGTTGAATAGACTTATTATATATATTTTTTTTACTACAATACCAAAACTAAAGCTCGATGGGCTCTACAAAATTAAGCTTTGTCTACAACCACATTTCAAATTTAAGAACATTTACAGAAATAATGAGCACTTAAAGAGTAATTCATGTATCCTTTCAGCAACATGAATTTCAATGTTTTGCCCCAGCTATTTCATGAGCTAAGTGCAATAAAAAGGTGAAAAACAATAAATAAATAAATAATCAAAACATACACTATTTTCTGAGACACCAATAAGCATGCAGTCTAGTGAGTAATTATAGGAAAGGAATAATGAGAAGGTAATATTTTTTTTTAAAGGACCACTATAGTGCCAGGAAAACATACACGTTTTCCTGGCACTATAATGCCCTGAGGGTGCCCCCACCATCAGGGTCCCCCTCCCGCTGGGCTGGATGGAGAGGAAGGGGTTAAACTTACCTCTTTCTCCAGCGCCGGGCGGGAAGCTCTCCTCCTCTTCTCCTCCCTCTTCTCCTCCTCTTTGGCTGAATGCGCATTTGCGGCAGGAACCGCGCGCGCATTCAGCCAGTCCATAGGAAAGCATTCACAATGCTTTCCTATGGACGCTGGCGTCTTCTCACTGTGATTTTCACAGTGAGAAACGCGGAAGCCCTCTAGCGGCTGTCAATGACACGGAAGCCCTCTAGAGGCTGGATTAATGCTAATATAAACATAGCAGTTTCTCTGAAACTGCTATGTTTATAGAAAAAAGGGTGAACCCTAGATGGACCAGGCACCCAGACCACCTCATTAAGCTGAAGTGGTCTGGGTGCCTATAGTGGTCCTTTAAAGTCCTTCATAAAGTTAAAGAAACACTATAGTATTAGAAGTACAAACATGTATTCCTATAGTGCTGGAGTACCCATTGGCTGCCCAGTCCTCCTCAGATTGGCAATACAAGATATTAAAAGCATCTAAATGTACAATAAAATTGCTGTGTTCGTCTGTTTTGCCGTTTGTATGAATTTCCCCATTCGTATGCCTTGTTTAAGGGAATGTCTTTTTTTTGTCGAACGGAACTACCGAACGGACGGCCACCCAGAAGAGAAGTGTGCTGCTGGTTAACCTTTTGATCCCAATTAGAACGTTGCGGTTAACCACAGACACTTCTCAATTAAAACGGAATACAGGGTGGTCGTCGTTTGTATGTCGACCACGAGGAGGCGGCCATTTTAACTATGCGAAAGCCCAGCGGTGTTCGACGGTTATTCCATGGAACTAAAAACGGACACTTTTTCAATCGAACATCGCTGAAGCCGTCGACCTCCCCTTCTCAATCGACAAAAGTATACGAATACCGGCCGTTCGAGAGATTTAAAGGCACGAATGGACTTACCCCAGATAGCCTTACCATGGAGTCAATCGCATACCGAAGAACTGTAATAGACTTTGACTCCATGGCGATTGAACTATGAGTATGGGATCTGAGCGCTATTCGTCAGTAATATGCACTCAGATCCAGGCTATCTGGGGATGTGTTATACGAATGCAATACGTTCGGCAGTTATAAAGTTATGTATTTTAATGTGTTTTGTAACTTTGATTTAAAATGGCGATTTGCCTCTGCTCTGGGAGATAATTGAATTACTTCTCAATTATCTCCCGAGCATAGGGGAGGAAACTGTGATGCATGCTGGGAATATTGTGGGGATGTATGTCTGAAATGTCCCCATGTCCTTCTGTTATTCCAGTCTCCCATTTGGTCCACTAGGGGAGTGTCCACCAAGTGGGAGACCTGCATAAATACGGGCAGGTAGCCCACAGTAAACTCAGTTCGTGTTTTACCCTCAAAGCGGAGCTTGGTCTCGTTATTGGGGAGATTTTATTACCGGCGACTAGAGACTGCTTATTGGGATTTTTTGCCGCTTGGAAACTATTGCCGTTCGGCTGCTATTGGCGATTCGTGCATTTGGAGCTCGTGAAGGGAAGGAGCCGTACAGGTACCGTTCGGGAGTTTGGAGTGTTCCCTGGCTGGCGGTTCGCATGGTTATACTGCATACGCTACCAGACCACATTATTGCGAACGGGGAGCATTCACTAAACGGCGGTTTGTACATTTATTACTGGAGGTACCGTAACAATGAGATATAAAGATAAAGATATAAAGGTCTTACATTCATTAAATTATTGTGTTTCTGATGGCTAATGATCAATGGCTACATTTCTCACAAAAATAGAACTAATGTTAATTATGCAAGTAAATGAGGGAATTTATGTCTACTTTATACAATAATGAACCCTGACAAGATAAAAATAACCCCAACAAAGCAATTTAAATATATATGAATATAACAGATGTATATTAAACCAATCATTGTATTTCACATATGCACAAAAAATAACATAAATATTTATATCTTAGGTCTATGATTTAACCCCTTTAGACCGGAGGGCGTACTATTACGCCCTATTATAGGCGGCTCTAAATGCCGCCGGGTGTAATAGTATGCCCTCCGGTCTTTCGGTACTTACCCGGTCGCCGGCGGTCCCACTCCGGCGATCGCGGTGGGGGGGACTCCCAGGGAGCCCCCCGCGGCACGTCTGTCCTCCACGAAGCCCCCCGGCCGTGTGAGAGTGGGGTCCTTGCGAGGACCCCACAATCACATGGCCGGGGACAGCCCCCCTTCTGTATTGCCAGCAGGGGGGCTGCCTGTAATGACAGGTGGTCCCCCTGCCGGCTGAAAATAAAATTAAAATGAGTTAAAAGTGTAAAAAAATAAATAATATATACTTAGATCATATATATATTATATATATATATATGATCTAAGTATATATATACACATATACATACACACATGTACACCGTCTAGGTGTATTTTACTATTAATATATATATAATTATATATATATTAATATCAAATTACACATAGACTGATACTGATTAAATATATATATAATTATTGTTATATATATATTTATATATAATATAAAAAAAATAAAAATGTAAATATGTTAAAAAATAAAATTAAAAAAATAATTAAAAATAAATAATTAAAAAATATTTAGATGTGTGTTATTTTGTTCTAACTGTATTGTGAAATTAATATATATATATATATATATATATCAAAATACACGTAGAACGAAATAATATATATATCTATATACATAAATATATACGTATATATCACTATATATATACCTATATATAAATAAAAATATTTTTAAAAAATTATATAGATATATACATATATATACATACGTATATATATACATATATTAATTCTACATATATATTTATGTAATATTTTTACATAATTAGGTATCTTAATTAATTACAATTAGCAGGACCTGCCTGACAGCCCATGCCGAAAGTAAAGGGAATTTAATTTGCTAGCACTATATTTAACCCTATAACTTTCCCAGACACCATAAAACCTGTACATGGGGGGTACTGTTCTACTCGAGAGACTTCGCTGAACACAAATATTAGTGTTTCAAAACAGTAAAATGTATTACAACGATGATATCGCCAGTAAAAGTGAAGTTTTTTGCATTTTTCACGCACAAACAGCATTACACGGACAATATTATTGCTGTGATACTTTTTACTGTTTTGAAACACAAATATTTGTGTTCAGCGAAGTCTCCCGAGTACAACAGTACCCCTCATGTACAGGTTTTATGGTGTTTTCAAAAGTTACAGCGTCAAATATAAGGCTTGCGTTTCATTTTTTTCACATTAAAATTCGCCAGATTGGTTACGTTGCCTTTGAGACCCTATGGTAGCCCAAGAATGAAAATTACCCCTATGATGGCATACCATTTGCAATAGTAGACAACCCAAGGTATTGCAAACAGGGTATGTCCAGTCTTTTTTAGTAGCCACTTAGTTACAAACACTGGCCAAAATTGGCGTTTTTTGCATTTTTCACACACAAACAAATACTAACGCTAACTTTGGCCAGTGTTTGTGACCAAATGGCTACTAAAAAAGACTGGACATACCCCATTTGCAATACCTTGGGTTGTCTACTATTGCAAATGGTATGCCATTATGGGTGTAAATTTCATTCCCGGGCTACTATACAGTCTCAAAGGCAACGTAACCAATCTGGCGAATTTCAATTTCAAATGTAACGTGGTATATTTGACCCTGTAACTTCCCAAAACGCCATAAAACCTGTACATAGGGGGTACTGTCTTACACGTGAGACTTTACTAAATACAAATATGTGTATTTTATTGCAGTAAAAGCAAACAGTATTATGACACTGACCTTTTAAAATGTCATTTAGAACTAAAAAAAATAAACAAAATCATATTTTCTCCCATTTTTTTCATATAAAATTATGTTTCATAGCTAAATATTTGATATTAAATGAAAGCCCTGTTTCCCCTGAATAAAATGATATATAATAAGGGTGGGTGCATTTACTATAAAAGAGGTGAATTATGGTTGGACAGACATGTAGCGCAAATGCCAGGTTTTGTTTACATTTTGTTTTGTTCACAACGTGTACATTTGGCTCCGTCCTTAAGGGGTTAAATTATAATTAGTTATAGTATTTTCAAATGGGTAAACATTAATTGACATAACATAAACACAGAGGGATTCAT
>OW240912.1:144048604-144100315 GCA_933207985.1 Pelobates cultripes
GTAAGAAAAAAAGTAGAGTAGTCTTTAGCACTGAAAATGTGCTAAAACATAAAACCTCTTCTAAATGATCTCATAGAAAATGAAATTTAATATTTGGAGAATGATCCACCCAAACAAGAAATATTTTAGGTACTGGACATAATGCACATTTAAAAAAGATACAAAAGCAGAATAAAATGGTTATTGGAAAGTTTACTTACAAAGTTATTTACTAAAGTCAATTTGAAATCCACTTTGGATTCTCACTTTAGTTAAATGAGACTATAGTGGTCTGGGTGCAATGTCCCTGCCCCTATAAGCCAGCAATTTCAGAGACAGAGGCGCTTTCTTGCCTTTCATTGAGTTTAACTCTGTGATACAACATTGAACAGCCTAATGCTTTGCATGAGGACATCCAGCATTTTCAAATCTTCTATAGAAAAGTGTTCAGTCAATGCTTTCCTATGGGAAAGGACTAACAGGGACAGACTCATGGGTTCCCTGGGTAATAGGAGATCATGGGGCCCTCGTGTACCCACCAACTTGCAAGATACACAAATATACATCACGCCCACATACATGTGTTACAGAAAGGGTTGTTATGGGGGCTTCAGTGGGGGACAGAAGTCATAGCACGTGGGACTGGGGCTGTAGTGGGGAGATAAGGGCGATAATGGGCAACAATGGCTCTAATGGGGGAAAGGCACTGTAGAGGGGGTATAGTGTTTTAATTGGGGATAGAGACTGTAGTGTGGGGTTGGTTGATTAGGGACTGTTATGCGGGATAAGTGCTGTAGTAAGGGGATATGATTATTACAGGGGGATTATAACATATGCAAATGGTGTAGAGTGTATGCAGCACTTATTAATCCCTTAAGGACCAAACTTCTGGAATTAAAAAGAATCATGACATGTCACACATGTCATGTGTCCGTAAGGGGTTAAACCAAGACAGGTGGAGAGCTCCTAGACCCAAAGATCAAGACCCAAACACTCAGGATACTTTAGATGCTTAAAATATTCCATCTAGACAGAAACGTGCATAATTGGTGATGAGATAGTATAAGCTCCCACTTCCCTTTTCTCTTGGTTTCCTTCTGCTTCTTTATCCTACTTCTCCCTTTGACTTTTGACTTCATCCCTTTTTTGGCCATACATGCTACTTCTACTCTGATTTGGCCTTGACCTAAACTCCCAGGTATACAGATAAAACAGAATTATCAGAAATATCAAAGGTTATCATGGCAATGTTAGTTAAAATAGACAGCACTCAGTAGCTTTCTCTCAGTATCAATTTATGTTTTTGTGTCTATTTTCATTCTATATTTCTTTGTGTCTCTCTTTCACTCTTTGCTTGTTTCTCTCTATCAGGTCTATTCACTAAAGTCAGAATTCAGAGTGAATTTCAAATGTATGGACACAGTAATCAGACTGGAAGCATTACTGAGATCATTTTTTCCAGTTTGGCTATTTTATTCCTTAAATTTGGAATTCACTTTAACCCCTTAAGGACACAACTTCTGGAATAAAAGGGAATCATGATGGAATATTTCCATCATGTGTTCTTAAGGGGTTAAATTCATCTTGAATTCTCACTATAGTAAACATCCTTTATGTCTTTGTCTCTTTCTAATGAGGGCTAATTCAAAACTGTCATGATTACAGATGTAACAGGAATTAACCTACATTTAAATTGCTTTAAAATGATAAATAGTTAAAACATTTATTTGGAAGAGTATCTACAATAAAATAAAATAACACACAGATTGTGTCTTGACTGCAGGCAATCACTGGGCTCTGATCCTCCACCAGTGACATCTGCTTAAACCAAGAAGTGGCTGAACATGTCACGTGCATGTTTATGTAGTGTCTATAGTATAGGAACGAATGACAGTCACAAGGACTTCAATTCAAGTGAATATAATTAAACAGAAGACACTCGATGCTGCACTGTGTATTGAGAAAATACTGCACATGTGTTTTGAAAGTGTACAGCTATACACATCTTACTAAGTGTCTCACCACTTCATTTTGGAATAGAGAGACAATTGGGTAAAGCAACAGTGCAGAGTATTGTTGCACAAGTGGTGCATCTGTTGTTATCATTTGGAAAAGTAGGAGTAATTATCTCATTGTAGTGCATCAGATGCATATTTGTAGTTGTAGTGCTAGGAGTATCCCTTTACCTTGTTAATAGGACCAAGCCCTTTTTTCTATAATGCTTTACATGGGATACATGGTATACATGGACTGGCAAAAACATTTTGTGTATATGTGTACATTTGACTTTTGCAATTAATCTATAAGTAAGTGTTCTATTATTTCATATTCCACAATCATGTATCACTACATAATGGCTGGCAAAAATGTTGTGATAGTTGTAAACTAGAACCCAAAGACTGATAATAGCAATCAAGTAAACTGTGACACATTTTGAAAAGTACAAATGAAGGATAGGAAGCTGGATATTAGGTAAGTAAATTCAGGACAACCTATTTTGTATGCTGAATGATTAATATTTGGTCCATAGGAGTTCAAACCTTGAGTAGACAGTTGAATTATGGAAGTCATTTCACATTGCTACACAGGGAAGAATTGAGAGAGGCAATCTGTGTCTCTGTTTAATACACATCATGAGACGTCAATTACTTGGTAGAGATTTCTTTAAGGAGGGGCTACTGCACACATTTGTGAATTCAGGTATGTGAAATCATGATGTTGACTTATTTGATGATAAATCTAGGCAAAGTTACTTTTTGACTCCACATTCTATCCTAGTGCTATATTATTATTACTGGCATTTATAAAGGGCCAATATATTCCAACATATATATAATTTCATCCTAACTGTATTTTGATAAGAAGATAAGAATATATATATATATATATATATATATATATATATGTATATACGTTTCAAAATACACTTAGAATGAAATAATATATATAAATAGATCTATTATCTATTATAAATAAATAGATATATAAATATATACATATAATTTAAAAAATATATATAAAAATATAATTGCATAAATAATCACATAAATATACATGTAGAATTTAAATAGCTATATATATATATATTTAAATTCTATGTGTATATTTCTGTAATATTTATACATAATTAAGTGATTTTATTAATTACAATTTGGGGGACCTGCCTGACAACCCAGGCAGAAAGTCCAGAGAATGTATTTTGCAAACACTATATTTAACAAGATTCGAAAACACCATAAAACTTGTACATGGGGGTACTGTTTTACTCTGGAGTCTTCAGTGAACAAAGATTTTAGGTTTTCAAAACAGTAAAATGTATCGCAATGATGATATCATCAGTTAAAGTGGCGTTTTTGTATTGTTCACACAAAAAAGGCACTTTCACTGACGATATCATTGTTGTGATAAGTTTTACTGTTCACAAACCCTAATATTTGTGTTCAGCGAAGTCTCCTGAGTATAACAGTACCCCCCTTGTACAGGTTTTATGATGTTTTAAAAAGTTACAGAGTCAAATATAATGCTTGCATTTCAGTTTTTTGCAAGATTGATTGTTGACCATATAGTAGCCTAGACATGAAAATTACCCGCATGATGGCTTACCATTTGCAAAAGTAGGCAACCCAAGGTATTGCAAATGGGTATGTCCTGTCTTCTTTAGTAGCCACCTAGTCACAAACACTGGCCATAATTAGCATTTAAATTATTTTTTTTGCATTTTTCACACACAAATATGAATGCTAATTTTGGCCATGTTTATAACTAAGTGGCTACTAAAAAGCCTGAACATACCCCATTTTTAATACCTTGGGTTGTTTACTTTTGCAAATGGTATGCTATCATGGGGGTGATTCTCATTCCTGGAGAAATTTGAATGTGTGTAAACTGAAAAATGTAACATGCTATATATAATCCTTTAACTTTCCAAAACACCATAAAACCTGTACATGGGGGGTATTGTTTTACTTGTGGGACATCACTGAATACAAATATGTGTACTTTATTGCAGTAACAGCTAACAGTTTTATGACAGTCACAGTTAAAATTCCATGCAGAACTAAAAAAAGAACATTTCATATTTTTTTAAATATTTTATTCACATTAAATTATGTTCATTAGCTAAATATTTGATGTTAAATGAAAACCCTGTTTTTCCTAAATAAAATTATATATAATAAGTGTCTGTGCACTAAATATGAAAGAGTTGAATTCCGGTTGAACAGACATATAGCGCACATTCCGTGTTTTGTTTACATTTTATTTTGATCCCAACTTGTACAATTGGCTCAGTCCTAAAGGGGTTACAATGCATTAATTATTATTATACTGACGTTGAGAAGGTATTACAATTTATTCGTAATTCTGTTCAGTTAAAATTACCAGTTTGTTCCTCATCTCCTTTTTCCTTGACCTCCGTACTATACTTCTAGCAGTGCCTCAATAGTTTACCATCCAACAACATAGAAGGGTCCATGTCTTTTGTGTATTCTGTCCTTGTGTAATGTTACTCTTCCTTGCTAGCACTTCATTAATTAATTTAAATTTATTTTTAGCATGGGACCTTGGTGTTTATAAGGTTCTTATTACTGTATTCCCTTTTAAGCTGTATAAAAATGTTGCAAAAAGCATCAGTGTTGTCTGGAACTTTCATTAAAATATAACTGCTAGAAACCATTTTTCCCCAGAAAAGAAAATTCTTATGGCCACCTGAATTCGTAAACAAATCATACAAACCAGAAAGGTGCAAAAATAGGCCAATCAATGTACTGTAAAATATGTACACAATGTAATTTTAGGAGCATTTGCCTGCCATTTGGTTCACAGATATAGTGACAAAAAAAATAACATATAGAGGAAAAGCAGGAAGAACAGTCTACATGAACACATTGATATAAAATATATTTATTAAATATATAATATATTAACAAAGATTTTTTTTTTTTACTGCTCTATCATTTTTGCACTCTATTGCTCATATCTCTGTGCATAAAATCAACATTTAGGAACTGTAATAGTAATAGCCATAAATAATCTTTTTTTTCCCTCATGACTCATCTCTTCTTTTGATATAACAAGCAGAATTCAGAATCTAAAGGCAAAACAGTCATGTTTGGTCATCTTGTTTGGGCGCTTGTTTGGTTTGTGATTTGGGTACTTTTTGACGCAAATTCAGACAAGATGATCAATGAAGTGGTGAAGGTGCTTGGAATAACTAATTAATAAACATAAGTTGCATATGTAGACTATTGATAATTAAATGTTTTACATTTCTATGGTTACAATGTTTAAATATACCGACCGAAGGGCAGGCTATTTCAGCTGCTGCCCGTCCTCAGTATTCTTTTGCGACCCATTTTTGACTCTCTCTAAATGTTTAAATATTGTTTACAAAAGGCATCTAAATGATTACATAGAAATGACTCGAAACTGAACTCTAAAACAAATTAAACTATAAATGTAAAATTATACATCTTGCATTAAGCATTTAATTTAAGCAAAAAACAGGTAACATGTTCTTTAATAATGCAGTACAAAGGGCAAAAGAGTGTCAACTGAGATTTGCCAAAAGGACTAATATCTTTTTGTGATATCATATCCTCAGCCTATTCCTAACCTTGAAAACAAATAAGTAATATGTAAGATTAACTTGGAAGCCTGGTTTTATGGTGTGTAAGACAGATAGAGAGACACAATAGAAAAAAAAGACACACTAACTTGCTCAGTTGTAGTTAATTTTTTCAGAAAATTACCCTGTAAGGACAACAGAAAGATTGATATTGCTGCTCTACTATGTACAAACAATTACCTGCCAGGCTACAAGAAAGAGACACACTCACAGAGGTACCGCAACATATGTTTCCACACAGACATACACTAACAGACATGCATTCTTGACACATTTACAGGATACACACACAGATATACAGTCTCACATTCACACTGCCAGACATGCACATACACTACAATACATACTGCTCGACAAACATACTGATATACATTACTGCACACAAATGCTAGACACATACTCTAACACTTTAACATACACTAAAAATACACACAAAATCACATAGATAGACAGCTACATACACATATTCTACAGACTCTACTACACACAAACACTATACTACACACACACATACTGCTATACACATACATTGCTAAACACCCTATATACAAACACATAAAAACTGATTATTTAGCTCACCTTTTTAGTTGCCCGGCTGGCACATGGTAATGAGTCAGAGTATTACCATGGTAACCTGCAGCAATGCTCTGGTCTACCACAGGGGACTCCATATGGCCCTCCCATGAAAATAATCCTCCCTTACAAAGAGCCTTGGCCCCATTAGCAAAGAGTTTCAGGCCCTTGGTCCATGGACCTGAGTATTCTGTTTCAGCAAAGCGAGAGGTACCAGCATGCTCAAGGCCTTATGCAGTCGCCTTACACTGGGGCCACCTCTGAAGAAGTAGAGATGAAAAGATGAATAAAAGTAGAGAAGCAGAAATACTTAAGAATAGACTTTTGGCTTGCACATTTTTTAAATGGAACAACTTTCACTAATAGAATGGATATTGGATGGTACAATATATGATAGATCACAAAACAATAAAAATATGAATGCAGTTATTAGTGAAAAATTCCAATGCTTTCTATATTCCTGGACATCCTGATCATCCTAATTCTCCTTGACCTGTCTGCTGCTTTTGACACTATTGATTATCAACATCTTCTCATCCTCCGCAATATCGGTGTGCAAGATATTGCTCTCTCCTGATGTTCCTCCTACCTCTCCCAGCGCTCTTTCAGTGTTTCTTTCTCTGGCTCTGCTTCTTCTCCCCCACTTCTCTCTGTTGGTGTCCCCCAGGGTTCAGTCCTTGGTCCCCTACTGTTCTCCATCTATACTGCCTCCCTTGGTAAACTCAGCTCCATTGGCTTCCAATATTATTTCTATGCAGTCGACACGCAAATCTACCTGTCCTCTCCTGATCTCTCCCTGTCCCTCTTGACTAGTGTCTCTGACTGCCTCTCTGCTATTTCTAACTGGATGGTTGCCCACTTCCTTAAACTAAACTTGACCAAAACTGAAATTCTGATCTTTCCTCCCTCAAGTGTTGTTACTCCTGTGTCTGTCTCCCTCCAAGTCAACGGTGCTACCATCAGTTCCACCACGCAGGTTCGCTGCCTAGGTGTTCTCCTTGACTCCGACCTCTCCTTCAAGCCTCATGTTCAATCTATCGCCAAATCCTGTCGCTTCCATCTAAAAAACATTGCACCCATCCGACCCTACTTATTGCCAGATGCGACTAAGGTGCTGGTCCATTCCACTGTCCTTTCTTGCCTTGACTACTGTAATCCGCTTCTCAGTGGTCTTACGTGCTCTCAACTTGCGCCGTTACAGTCCATAATGAATGCGGCAGCGAGGCTCATCTTTCTGTCTGCCCGCACCTCCCACGCCTCACCCTTCTGTCAGTCCCTACATTGGCTTCCTGTAAAATATAGGGCTCAATTTAAAATTCTGGTTCTTGCTTTCAAATCTCTACATAATGCTGCTCCCACCTATCTATCCTCCCATATACAGAAGAATGTCCCGTCTAGGCCCTTACGATCTGCTGAAGACTTACGTCTATCTTCTGTCCATACTCCCACCTCTGATGCTCGCCTTCAAGACTTCTCGAGGGCTGCACCGTTCCTGTGTAACTTGCTACCCTCCTCCTTTAGATGCTGACCCAATCTCCACTCCCTTAAAACATCATTAAAAACCACCTTCTTCATAAAAGTGTATCAATCAAACTGTTGATAGCTCCCAGCTGTTTACTCTCTTGCAACTGTCATTAATCTAATACTATCCTTACCTTTCGGGTCACTTTACCCCACTTCCTCTAGCATGTAAACTCATTGAGCAGGGCCCTAAACCACTCTGTTCCTGTGTGTCCAACTTGTCTGGTTACAACTACATGTCCGTTCGTCCACCCATTGTAAAGCTCTGCGGAATTTGATAGCGCTATATAAATAATAACATAATAATAATAATAATAACAATAATAATATATGTGAACAATATAATAATATTTTCTTTTCAAGAAAACCTGTTAGGGCTCTGTATAAAGAGCTAAGTATGCAGAAGAATGCTCTCCCTCATGGTGATGCTATCACTAAAACACAGGCCATGAAATTCAGAAAGAGTAATTGAATTGTAGTTGTGGGTGTAGTTGAACGTTGTAATACTGGTTGATGTGAGCAGTGCTGTTTCATAAAGATAACCAGAGTACAGGAACAATCTAACACCAAGCTATGGCATGGGAGTAACATGTTCTGTAGCCAATTGGAGTTTTATGAATAGGGTAGACTTTCAGGTCTTCACCTTCTGTAGACTTCATTTTGCCATCAGTGTCACCTAAAGACATTTGTATAGTTTAAACTCTAAAGATGCCTCAATAATGAGAGTTTGCATAATAACAATAGATAACGCTATCATAAAGTAACATGTGTTTTCTTATTTTCATATTCAACACTATTGCAACAGTTGTTGCCACCCAAACAAAGATAGTATGAGTGATCCACCTAAATTTGTTAGCATATCAGCAGCCCTCTGTGATAAAGCACAGTAAATAATTTCTCAAACAATATCTATTTATGTTCAAGAAAATTATGTGTACTACTTTGTATGTACATTAAAAATGTTTGGTGTGTACTGGAAGAATTATACTTGCTTCTTGACTACTTTCATTTTGTCTTCTCGATCAGGAGTTCCCAACCCATGGTACACGTTCCTCCAGGGGTACAATTCAGTGCCCCATGTGGTCCGCGAAAATGTTTTGGTAATGGCGGCTGCATGGGCTGGGAACCCATAAATGCCCGGTGGGCCGCGATGGCCATGGGCCGACAGGGAAGATCACAGGATCTACCCTGCCAGCCCTAGCTGGGCCAGACCTATCTGAGCACCGGTCCTGCTGTGTGTGCCTTCATGGGTCGGTGGGAAGATCAAAGATTTTTGCCAAGTTGTCCCAAAGGCACTGACAGGTGGCCTGCAGGAAACGGAGGAAGGAGCCGGGAGGCAGAAGGTTCCTCCCACGAATTGGGCAATTCGGAGTGTTGCTGGGGATTACCAGGAGGACTAGTGCTGCTCATCTCTTCTGGACCACCAGCGCAATGTCCCCCTCCCTCAGGAAAAGGTAAGCAGAGGGGAGAGGGGACATAAAACTCCTATCCCCTAACCCCCCAATATGAAAGCCCACACAGTCACACACAGCACCCCTCATACACATAGACACACACTTCCCTTCACCCATACACTGCACCCATCACAAACACACAGAGAACCCCTCACGCACGCGTGCACGCATGCACACACACACACACAGCACCCTTCACAAACACAATGCACCCCTCACACAGAACTCCCCTCACACATGCAGCACCCCACACGCACATCATCCCTTATGCAGAGCACCCCTCACACACACCACCCTTCACACACAGCACCCCTCACATACCCCCTCACATACAGCACCCCTTAGACACAGGACCCCTCAGACAGTGCACCCCTCACACACACACACCACCCCTCACACACAAACACTGCACCACTCACACACACACAGATCACCCCTCAAAAATACAGAACCCCTCACACACACACACACACACACACAGAGCACCCCTCACACACAGCACTACTCACACATACAGCACAACTCACACACAAACATCACACCTCCCCCCACACACACACCCAGCTGCCTTCACAAACATAGCACCCCTCAAACAGACAGAGCCTCCCTCACACAGACAGAGCACCCCTCTCTGTTTGTATCTCTGTGCATCTGCAAGTCTGTTAGAGTGTGTATCTGTTTGTCAGTGTTTGTATTTGTGTGTCAGGGTTTGTATCTGTATGTGTGTCAGGGTATGTGTCTATATGTGTGTCGGTGTATGTATCTATGTGTCTGTGTATCAGAGTGTGTAGCTGTGTGTCAATGTGTGTATCTGTTTGTCGGGGTATGTATCTGTATGTTTATTGAGGTATGTATCTGTCTGTGTGACAGAGTCTGTATCTATATGTCTTTATCTGCATGTGTCAGTGTCTGTTTCTGTATGTCTGTCAGTGTGGGCATCTGGGTATGTGTGTCAGTGTATGTGCCTGTGTGTCATTGTTTGTGTCTGTGTATCTGCATGTGTGTCAGGGTATGTATCTGTGTGTCAGGGTATGTATCTGTGTGTAAAGGTGTGTATATTTGTCTCAGGGTATGTATCCTTAGGTGTGTCAGTGTATATATATATATGTGTCTGTAAATCTGCATGTGTGTCAGTGTAAGCATCTATTTGCATATGCATGTGTGCATGTGTATCTGCCTGTGTGTCAGTGTGTGTATCTGTGTGTCAGGGTATGTATCTGTGTGTCAAGGTATGTGTCTGTATGTGTGTCAGGGTATGTGTGTCACTGTATGTATCTATGTGTCTGTATATCTGCAATTGTGTCAAGGTGTGAATCTGTGTCATGGTGCATATCTGTGTGTCAGGATGTGTATCATTAAGTGTGTCAGTGTATGTTTCAGCATGTGTGTCAGTGTATGTATCTGTTTTTCACTGTATCTGCATATGTGTCATGGTATGTATATTTGTGTCATGGTATGTATCTGTGTACCTGTATGTGTGTCAGTACGTGTGTCGGTGCATCTGCATGTGTGTCAGTGTTTTATTCTGTCTGTATATGTATGTGTGTCAGTGTTTGTATCTGTTTATCTGTTGTATGTTTTTGTGTGTCTGTGTATGTATGTCAGTGTCTTTATCTGTATGTTTGTGTATCATTGTATCTGTGTGTCTGTCCATCTGTACCCGTATGTATGTATGTCAGTGTGTGTATCTGCATGTGTCAGTGTTTGCATCTGTGTGTGTATCTGCAGGTGTGTGTGTTTATTTGTATCTGTATGTGTGTCAGTGTTTGTTTATGTGTGACAGTTTGTGTGTCTGGGGCAGGGAAGTAGCAGGGAGAGCCTGGGGTGGAGGAGTAGCAGGGAGAGCCTGGGGCGGAGGAGAAGCAGGGAGAGCATAGGGTAGAGAAAAAGAGGAGATGGGACAGAGAAAAACATAAACATTTGAAATAAATGGAAATATATTAATTACAAACATTTTGTTAATAAGAGGGTTACAATTTATGGAAATGGGCTGCCAAGGGATACTCAAGTGAAAAAAGGTTGGGAATAGTGCTTTTTTTTGGTCATCGGTAATTGCTTCATATCCCTAAACAACTCTAGTCCTTAATACATTGGAGTACTTTGTTCGTTAAGATTTTGCTGCCTTTTTTTTTACTCTGTGTGCTATTTACATTTTTTTTAAAGTTGTCTTAATAATCTATTATATTATAATCATATTTCTTCTATATATTCATCTCCTTAAAAGAAATGTTTAATATCACTATTGTTGTCATTATGCGTTTAATAAAAATAGTGAACTTTGGCCTCAATTTAATATTGTTAGGTAATCATTTCAAATGATTTTATATTTTTGGATACATTTTTTAAAATTATTTAATGAAAAATTTAAAAATGTTAATATTTCTGATATATTGACTTTATATATATATATATATATATATATATATATATATATATATATATATTATATTCTTTAATAATTTAATATTTTGAAAAAAAATATTTTTAAAGTTTATCCAAAAATATTAAATAATTTTAAAATATTATCCAACAATATTAAATGGAGGCCTTTTTTGTAAAATTGGAAACTCCCATATGCTTAAGGAACAGCTGGTAGCATTATCAGAGAAATACCCATGATTCTAGAAATGTATTTGTCAGTTAAACAAAATTAATAATATAATGTCAGGGTACCATTCACAAACAAATGGTGATTGGACAAACCAAATTTGCAACAGCATCCATCAAAATGTACCTTATAATTGCAAAGACTCAGAGAATTTTTCCAACTTGGCAAATTTGAAATTCACTTTGAATTCTAACTTTAGTGAATAACCCTGGTAGTGTATATACACATTTAAATGTAGCGCTGACCTTAAATAATTTATCTCTAAAGATGGATCCATCCATTAAGAATATGTATTTTAAAATGCCCATAACACAACATAATGTATCGGGCAAACTTGTGTAGCAGACACAGTGCTCAGAAAGTGATTTATAAGGTGGAAGGGGCATAAAGGAAAAAAGTTTTGTTTGAAAGAACGTCTACATCATATTTTTTTAATCTCAAAAAATGTTTCCTTAAAAAATCTGGATAAAATGTGATATACCTATTGTTTTACAAACAGCTTTCAACATTGTCATAGTGTGAACAGTTGCAACATTTTCACGCATTCGTTTGAAACATTGTGAACTCTCTCCTGCAATTCTTCCTTGACGTTCAGGTCAGTGTAGTACTTAGCTAAATTATATAACTGCAAACAAAGTGTGACAGCTTTATTTGTAATTATACTGCATTTAAAGGAACAAGATGAGCTTAATGAGTTAATAAAGTGGCTGCCTGTCAAAGCTTTGCTGTTTTGCATTCAAGATCTCAGTGCCCCCCTCAGCCCGGCACCCTGGGCTCATGAATATTCAAGAGCCATCAAGGAGGTGAAGCAGACTTGCCATAGCAACCAGACTGCAGGTAGCAGTTTGAGTCCAGCTGCCCCCAGAGGTCCCAGAAGGCTTGTATGAAGTGAAGACTTGTGAGCAGCAAGCATTTTGTCTCGGCACACTTGACAAAACAAAGACAACTCACTCCTCTGGTTTCATGCCACATTTTTTATTCATAAACAAGCTGTTGGCTGTAAAGACATGATAAAGCTGAGGCTCAGAGGAGGCCGACTAACATTTGAATGCAAAGTCTCAGCTGCTACAAATCCTTTCTATTATCCGTACATTTTTTTCCCCTTTCCTATTTTGTCTTATGCTAAACAAGGTAGAATCCCAACTAAAGATATGTGATAAGGTCTGATCTAGCCAAAGAACTAAATTTGCATAAAAAAAAAAAAAGGTTTCCGTGAGAAAGAGAATATAAGGAGAGCATACGAACAAAGACCAACGTATTATTATACTTTATTGTCTTGATTCTTTTATCATTCCAGAGATGGAATGATTGTTTTACTTCCAGATTACATTCCTACATTAAGCTTTATTTTTCTTTCTTGGAATTCAAACCATAAAGGCCGACCTGGGGCTATAATGTTCTTTTGAATAAATGCAATATTTTGGCAGTTATATTTGTGAAATGTAAATGATATATCTGCCTGCTACAAGCCATACAGGTCGGTAGAAAAATGTATGGGAAAAGTCATTTATAAATGTATTCGTAATGTAAGATAAAGAACACTATTTTCACCTGTCTCACACAATGTCAGACATGTACATCACATTTAATTTATTGGAATCACCATATAATATGACATTAAAAAACAACATTGCTACGTATCTTAATGCAGTGGAATTTATATGATTTTTTTTCAGTGTTGAATATCTAAATTTAAAAAATCTGTAAAATGATTATAAAAATATTTGAGTATATATTAAAATCAAACTGATATGCTTGAAACCTTTTGGTATTTAGGTTTAAACGGTCAAAATTTATTTTCACTAATGCAGTAGGGATGTACTGGAAGAAAAAAAATAAAACAATAGATTTTATAAGACCTGGCATAATGCAAGATCTCTGATAAAATCAATGGATAAGTCAAGAGGAAAGACTTACAGTTAATCTGTATTGACTGCATATATCATTGGCTGCCAGTTTAGATCATTGACTTGTCTAAGATATGTTTAAGTTATACATTTACCCAATTACCAAAGTTGCATTTACATGTGTGTATTATTTGTATAGATTTTTTGAAAATATACAAGTATTACAGTTAGATGCACAATATTATTGGAGTTTTCAGTATTAGCAAGAGTTAGACAAAATCCCAGTTGTGCTTATGGTAAAGGTGTTTCAAATGGATGATGAATATACATTCTAATACTGTTTTTTTTTTTAAAAATTGTTAAAATAGTTAAAAAAAAGCTTCTGCCTGCTAGAAACTGTCCCCAGAAAGCACCGAGCAAGCGCTGCATTAGACACATTTATGCAACGCTCAGGGTGCTGAAACAACACTCTCTGCAAAGGCTGCCCTTAGTTGGTCTGCCTGTGTGATTGGCAGACAGCCTGGCATGCATTCATGCCAGGTTGACCTTTCATGAGCTTGGCCAGACTTGTCCACTTTCTCCACCATCTTCACCAGATACACGAAACTTGAGAGCTACGACTGTTTTACTGTTTCTGTCAATAAGATCCTGTATGTAGGTCCATCGTAATTGTCAGCATCAGGCCCAATGTCGTTCTTAATCTGTCCCTGGAGCCCCCAGAAGCATTGACACATACTCATGTCATCAATATCATGAATAGATGTGGTTGTATCTAATATGATTGAAATTCCAATATTCAATGCTTGTGTAGTTTGTCCAGCGGCATAAAGAAAATTTATTATTTCTTAAAAGACTTTGGTATAGATAAAAGAGACCACATATGTATTACGACTGCTCTCTTTATCAGCTTAGTAGATGTTTTTGAAATTAATTCCATAATGATAAATGAAATATCACAAACTAATAAAAATCTATGGTATGCCATTTTCCAATGCATCCTAAAGAAATTAAGCACATTTTAAAGAGCATAGCTTTATATTACTAAAGAGAATAAAATGATAGGTCATTTCTTAATGATTGGTCATTGTTTTGCAGGCTGCAAAAATCTGAAAAAGCAGTGTAGTCATCATTAAAACTGAAATAATGGGTTGTATTATACAAACAATGAATGAATTCCAGATTCATAAGATAATTTTGGAGATGTTTTCCAACTGGACAATTGAAGCTTTAACATGCCATATCTGCAGAGATATTTATTAAAGTGATAATTGTTGAGAATTTAGATAAGATTACTTAGAAAAATAACTAAACTGGAGCTGGAATTATCCAAATCAGCTATAGATGAAATTCAACAATTTTAGTCTAGAATTTGAAATTCGCTTTGAAATCATTTTGACATCCCAACAATCCTCATATAGTGAATAACCCTGGGTTTTGAACTAATCTCATCATTGTTAACATAATGGACTGCACTGAGTTCACTTGTGTGTTTAGAGTTCTACAGAGGTAAGCAGGGCTTGAGTCCTGCAGGAACGCATGGGAACGTTGTTCCTGCACTTTTTCCAAAGCAGGAACGCCGTTCCCGTTACCTGTCTTGCAGGACCGGCCCTGCTACCTGCACAGAGTGGCCATCACAAGCTGTGTTCCCTCTCCAGCTATAACTCTCGCGTTAGAGCTAGAGTTAGAGCTGAAGAGGGAACACAGTGTGCAATGGCCCCTCTGTGCAGCGGCTGGCTCCCTCCACCGGACCACCAGGCGATCTCCCCCCTCCCTGACAAGGTTAGAAGCAGGGAGGGGGGAATAAAATAAAAAATATACATAAAGTAAAAAAATGCTTCCCCCCCCCACACATCATCCAGCACACACTCACACACGCATCATCCAGCACACACTCACACACACCATCCAGCACTCACACACACACACATCATCCAGCACACACACGCACACATCATCCAGCACACACACACACCCATCATCCAGCACTCACACACACATCATCCAGCACACACACACACACCCATCATCCAGCACACACACACCCATCATCCAGCGCACACACACCCATCATCCAGCGCACACACACCCATCATCCAGCGCACACACACCCATCATCCAGCACTCACACACACATCATCCAGCACTCACACACATCATCCAGCACTCACTCACACACACACCCATCATCCAGCACACACACCCATCATCCAGTACTCACACACACATCATCCAGTACTCACACACCCATCATCCAGCACACACACACACACACACACACCATCCAGCACTCACACACACGTCATCCAGCGCACTCACACACATCATCCAGCGCACATGCATTCATTATACACACTCTTCACTCACTACAAACACTCTACATTCACTATACACTCACTACAAACACACTACATTCACTATACACGCTCTGCATTCACTATACACCCTCTGCATTCACTATACACACTCTGCATTCATTGTACACATTCTGCACTCACTACACACTACATTCACTATACACACTCTGCATTCACTACAAACACACTACATACACTGCATTCATTGTACACACTCTGCACTCACTACAAACACACTACATACACTGCATTCATTGTACACACTCTGCACTCACTACAAACACACTAAATTCATTATACACAATTTGCACTTACTACAAAAACACTACATTCACTATACACACTGCACTCACTACAAACACACTACATTTATTATACACACTGCACTCACTACAAATACACTACATTTATTATACACACTGCATTCACTACAAATACACTACATTCATTATAAACACTCTGCACTCACTACAAATACACTACAATTATTATTCATACTCTGCACTCACTACAAACACACTACATTCATTATACACACCCTGCACTGCACTATATGCATAGTTTTTTTAAAGTCTTGGGTGAGTTCCCACACTTTTTTCCCCAGGACTTGACCCCTGGGTTAATCCAATTGCTCTCCGCTGGGAACAAAGATTCAGCATACAAAATCACAGGAACACAGCATAATCCACCTCCCCAAGGACTAGACGACACATAGTCTGGGAGTCAACTGTCAGCTTTATTCACAGGTCTGCTTTTATGCATTTCTCCCATGCAAGGGAGGTAACTTTCATAATTTGTACAGTAACCAATTGTAACCCGGTCACCTCCCCTCCCTCTCCTCCCCTTAGATTAGCACTTAGATTAGTGGGGACAGAGTTTTCCCCACTTTCTGGATGTCCCCTAAATACAGGGGGTACAGGGACAAATAAGGGGTCCCCTGGTAGGTCTGATCTGGGTGAGCAACATACTTGAAATTCACCCAGATCGGACCCAGGGTTCGGGAGTTACAAACCGTTAAAGATTTGACCGACCGCAGGAAGTAGCCGAAAACAGTTCCATGAATTCTGGCCCTGCGATCGGTCTATTTTAGTGAATCACAAGTACCGAACAGTTAGCCATCCATGCGATTGCTACCATTCGTAGGATTCCCCTCGTTTAGGGGAATCTATCTACCGAACGCCGGGGCGTTCGTGTGTTAGATTTGTACTGTCGGAGCATGGGTCTTAGCGGTGCTTGGTTAGTCGAATGCCCGGTTTGAATCCCCCTCTGATGAGCTTCACTGGTGCACGTCAGGGGCTCTGGACACTTACTGACACATTATTGGTGTCGGCACCTAACTCTCTGCTTATCTATTGCTAAATTACCGACATCAAGTTCATTCATGTCCAGCATCTCAGGAGTGCATATTGGAGACTCTTAACACTAATTTTGTGTACTCTGTACATACTTTATTTCTCTTTCTTTTTCCTTTATTATGTTTATGGGGGAGATTGATAAGACCAGGCATTTTACTAAGGGGTGCCCTCGAAGGCACAAGACTCAGGAATCTTTATTCTATATGACTTCCTCTGTCACTGTCTGTATATTTTCTACTACCTAGGCAACCTGTTCAAAACGGTTTGTAAACCCTCTCTATATACTTTGACCTATTATTTAGATGCAGCTAGCACTTAGGGAACTTGTGTGATTTTTAACCGGTTAACTGCTGCCTGTCAGCAGTCCTTCACAGGTGAGCTACTACTTTGTGCTCCGCTGTGGTCAAGCATAAGTTAACATCATTCAGTGCAGGCAGCTGTTGTTACACTAGAATATACTGCTAGGTATCTTGCAGGAAAAAAACGGAGCCAGGTCAGCAACCCCTTATTTTATACTTTACTGCTTGACAGCAAGCTTTAATTTATTATCAAAATGCTGCTATGATCTAGGCAGCTTTTGTGATATTTAACTGGCTAATCGCCGCCTGCCAGAAATCTGTCTCAGCTGAACCATTATCTTTGATCTTTCTGAGGTTAAGTACCATAGAACATTACCAATTATTGTATGTGGAGTTAACCCATGTCGTTAGTTGTACTATCATGTAGGGATTTACTTATCCATATCTTTAACTATTGACAGCACTGCTTTAGCAGTCGTCTTATCTCCCCCCTCTTGTTACAGCTATTAGTGATAAATAATATAGTATCACTTCTATTACTTGGGAATACACTGTTATATTGTAGCTAAACAGTATTGCTTCAGCATTAGTGTTATTATGTATACACTTTTACAGCTTGTATAAGTAGTCACAGAGTTTTACTCGCTGTATAGTCTCCATTTACTCCTGCTGTTAATATTATTTTTCTTTTTTATATTTTTATTTTAGATTTATTTATTAACCCCTTAAGGACGGAGCCAAATGTTCACATTGTGAACGAAACAAAATATAAACAAAACCTGGCATTTGCGCTACATGTCTGTCCAACCGTAATACACCTCTTTCATAGTAAATGCACCCACACTTATTATATATCATTTTATTCAGGGGAAACAGGGCTTTCATTTAATATCAAATATTTAGCTATGAAACATAATTTAATATGAAAAAAATGGGAGAAAATAAGATTTTTTTTATTTTTTTAGTTCTACATGACATTTTAACGGTCATGTCATAATACTGTTTGCTTTTACTGCAATAAAATACACATATTTGTATTTAGTAAAGTCTCACGTGTAAGACAGTACCCCCTATGTACAGGTTTTATGGCGTTTTGGGAAGTTACAGGGTCAAATATAGCACATTACATTTGAAATTGAAATTAGCCAGATTGGTTACGTTGCCTTTGGGACTTTATAGTAGCCCAGGAATGAAATTTACACCCATAATGGCATACCATTTACAATAGTAGACAACCCAAGGTATTGCAAATGGGGTATGTCCAGTCTTTTTAGTAGCCATTTGGTCACAAACACTGGCCAAAGTTAGCGTTAGTATCTGTTTGTGTGAAAAATGCAAAAAAACGCCAATTTTGGCCAGTGTTTGTGACTAAGTGGCTACTAAAAAAGACTGGACATACCCTGTTTGCAATACCTTGGGTTGTCTACTATTGCAAATGGTATGCCATCATAGGGGTAATTGTGACTTTTCATTCTTGGGCTACCATAGGGTCACGAAGGCAACGTAACCAATCTGGCGAATTTTAATGTGAAAAAAATGAAACACAAGCCTTATATTTGACGCTGTAACTTTTGAAAACACCATAAAACCTGTACATGAGGGGTACTGTTGTACTCGGGAGACTTCGCTGAACACAAATATTTGTGTTTCAAAACAGTAAAAAGTATTGCAGCAATAATATCATCCGTGCAAGTGCTGTTTGTGCGTGAAAAATGCAAAAAACTTCACTTTTACTGGCGATATCATTGTTGTAATACATTTTACTGTTTTGAAACACTAATATTTGTGTTCAGCGAAGTCTCCCGAGTAAAACAGTACCCCCAATTTACAGGTTTTATGGTGTCTTGGAAAGTTATAGGGTTAAATATAGTGCTAGCAAATTAAATTCCCTATACTTTCGGCATGGGTTGTCAGGCAGGTCCCGCTAATTGTAATTAATTAGGATACCTAATTATGTAAAAATATTGCATAAATATATGTGTAGAATTAATATATGTATATATATACATATGTGTATATATACATATATATATAATTTTTTTAAATATTTTTATTTATATATAGGTGTATATATATAGTGATATATACGTATATATTTATGTATATAGATATATATATTAGTTCGTTCTACGTGTATTTTGATATAAATATATATATTAATATCACAATACAGTTAGAACGAAATAACAAACATCTATATATTTTTTAATTATTTATTTTTAATTATTTTTTAAATTTATTTTACGTATTTACATTTTTTTATATTATATATAAATATATATATATATATATAACAATAATTATATATATATTTAATTAGTATCAGTCTACGTGTAATTCAATAGTAATATATATATATAGAGATAAATTTACTCATACTTACCGTAATTTTCTTTTCCTGGTCATAGTCCATGGCAGCACAACAATGGGTAGCTCCTCCCCTATCCCTAGTTAGACAGGAACTAATTAAAATAAGGGTACAAATACCCCCTCCTACCTCCTCCTCCCTCAGTCTAGTTAACAGCAATATCCCTTGGTGGGACCTTTGTGCTGCCATGGCCTATGACCAGGAAAAGAAAATTACGGTAAGTATGAGTAAATTTATCTCTTTCCTGGCCATATCCATGGCAGCACAACAATGGGTAATACCCAAGCTAAAACCAAGGGAGGGAAAGAAAAACTCAGACACATTATTAAATAATGCAAGTGTATTGTCACAAACAACTCAATGTGATAAACAAAAAAAAGAATAGTAGATAGTCCTATGAGGCAGAAAGAACTGATCTGCCAAATCCATCGTATTGGCCAGCTCTTACATCTAAACGATAATGTCTAATAAATGTATTAGAAGATGACCAAGTGGCTGCTTTGCAAATCAGTTCTGTAGAAACCTTTGCTGCAGCTGCCCAGGATGAAGAAAGGGAACGTGTAGAGTGAGCCTTCAAACCTTCAGGAACACTAGTTTTGGATGACCTATAAGATTGGATAATGGCCGAAACTATCCATCTGCTGATAGTGGCTTTCGAAGCTTGCAGACCCTTCCTAGGGCCATTAGGAATAACAAAGAGCCTTTCCGAAATTCGCCATTCTGAGGATCTCTGTATATAAATCTTAAGGCATCTTACTAGGTCGATAGCATCATCATCAGCGTTTTCCCTGTTATTAGATTCTTCTGTGCTTAATGCTGGAAGGATTATCTCTTCATTCATATGGAACTCTGAAGTCACCTTTGGGCGGAATTCTGGAACCGTTCTTAGGATGACTCTGTCCTTATGAAATATCGTAAAAGGTTCTCGAGCCGAAAGAGCCTGGAGATCAGAAACCCTTCTACCAGAGGCTAGGGCTACTAGTAGAACTGTCTTGATCGTGAGAAGATGACAGGAAATTGATGTCATAGGTTCAAAAGGATCTGCTTTAAGAGCCTTCAGGACCAGAGGGAGATCCCATGGCGGAGTAATAGACTTAATGGGAGGCTTGATCTTGAGGACTGCAGTTAGAAATCTAGCTATGTCCGGATCCAGTGCCCATCTATGAGTAGTTAAAGCAGAGAGGGCAGAAACATGCACCTTTAGAGTGTTATAACTCAATCCCTTCTCTAGACCTGATTGTAAAAAATCAAGAATGTCAGTAGTCGAAGGGTTCAACATATCAAAGGGCCTTGAACTGGCCCATGAAGAAAATACATCCCATATTCTGTAGTAAGTGGATGAAGTAGACTTCTTCCTTGCTTGAAGAAGTGTCTCGATAACTGATCTTGAAAATCCCTTGTTCTTTAACCCATCCCTTTCAAGTACCATGCCATCAGACGAAGGGATGCTGGGTTTGGATGGTGAATTGGACCCTGATGTAACAGGAATGGGACAACTGGAAGGCGCCATGGATCCTTCTTGCACAGACTTAGTAGGAGCGGAAACCAAGGTCTGCGAGGCCAAAAAGGGGCTATTAGAATCAGTGATGTCTTCTCTTGTCGTAGTCTCCTTAGCAGAGGGAAGATGAGGGGTTTCGGAGGAAAGGCATAAGCCAGGTCGAAGTTCCAACTGCATGTCAATGCGTCTCTTCCTATGGCCTGGGGATCTAGAATTCTCGAAAAGAAGTTCTTGACTTTTCTGTTGTTGCTTGTAGCCATTAGATCTATCTGGGGAAGGCCCCATTTTTCTACGATCTGTAGAAATATGATGTCCGATAGACTCCATTCTCCCGGGTCTAATTTCACCCTGCTGAGAAAGTCTGCCACCGAGTTCTGAGTTCCTGGGAGATGTATTGCAGAGATATTCTCCAAGTTCATTTGAGCCCAGGCCATCAAAGGTTTCATCAGTTTCATCATTCTGCAACTTCTTGTTCCTCCTTGGTGATTTATATATGCCACAACAGTGGCATTGTCTGTCCTGATCTTGACCCATTTGTGAAGTAAAAGCTGCCGGAAGTGTATTAGAGCCTTGAAAACTGCCAGAAGTTCTAGAAGATTCGAAGGGGTGTCGGAGGTTGAAAATGCCCATTTCCCCTGAACATAGTTGTCTTGAAGGTGGGCTCCCCAGCCCCATTGACTGGCATCTGTGGTGATGATGATCCATGGAATGTTTCCTAAGGGATAACCTCTGAAGAGAGACTCTTTGTGGGTCCACCACTTCAGGGATTCTTGTACGTGAGGAGGGATCATTATAGGTTGAGACAGATTGCCCTTGAATTGATAAAGGAAATTCTTTTGGAAAGGCCTCATTCTCCATTGAGCCCATCTTGTAAGTCCTATAGTGGAGGACATTGATCCCAGGAGGCTCATGATTGTCTCTGCTGAGGAAACACTGGATGCCAACATGTTTTTGACCTTTTCCCGAATTTTCATACCCCTTTCTGGGGATAGTTGGACGGACCCCTCTGCAGTGTTGAATGCTGCTCCTAGATATATCATGTTCTGGGATGGTTTTAAGTTGCTTTTGGCGAAATTGATCTTCCATCCGTGTTGTTGAAGATACTGTATACATATCAGGCCGTGATCTTCTAATATTTCTCTGTTTTCTGCCAGAATCAGGATGTCGTCGAGGTAGTGATATACTGCAATGCCTTTCTTCCTGAGTTCTGCGATGAGAACCACCAGAACTTTTGAGAAAGTGCGTGGAGCAGTGCTTAGCCCAAAGGGGAGAGCACGGAACTGAAAATGCCCCTCTTCCACAGCGAATCTGAGGAATCTTTGATGCTGGGGTGCTATGGGAATATGGAAATATGCATCTGCCAGGTCTATTGACATGAGCCATTGATTTGGAAAAACTGCTTTTACAATGGATTGAAGAGACTCCATCTTGAATTTCCTTATGTTTAGGAACTTGTTTAGTCGGCTTAGGTCTAATATAGGTCTCCATCCTCCTGTGGATTTTCTGGTGAGGAAGATATGGGAGTAAAACCCGTATGTTTGTTGAGCTCTTGGAACTTGAACGATGACTCCATCGTCTTGAAGGGATGAGATAAACTTTTTTAGGGAATCTCTTTTTTCTGCATCTCTCGGCCAGATTGTCTTCTGGAAGGAGCGAGGTGGCGGCCTTGTGGAGAATTCTATAAGATATCCTCTTTGTATGATATCCAGCACCCATCTGTCTTGAGTTGAATTTTTCCACATATTCTGGAAAAGTAGTAGACGGGCACCTACTCCTCCAGAATGGTGAGTGGGTTTGTCATAAAGGCTTCTTGTGAAATGAGGAACCTCTAGACTTTCCTCCTCTGTTGGATGAATGTCCGCCTCTCCATGGAATAGACCTTCCATATTCTCTTCCCGGTTTATAAGATCTGGTATCGCGAAAGGAGGGGTACTCAGAGTATCTTCTGGCTCGAAAGGATCCACGGGTTTTCCGGTCTTGTGGAAGAAAGGCTTTTTTACCTTCTGCAGCTCTTTTGATGCACTCGTCTAGGTTTTTACCAAACAACATCTCACCATGAAAAGGAAGGGCGCATAGACTAGACTTTGATGATGAATCTGCGGACCAGGATCTCAACCATAAAGCTCTTCTGGCTGAAATTGAAAGAGCCATATTCCTTGCTAAGGCTTTCACCATGTCTACCGAAGATTCTGACGTAAAGTCAACGGCCAGTTTAATATCATTTAATCTTTCCAGAAGAGAAGATCTGTTTCTCCCATCTCTGATATCCTCTTCCAAGTTTTCGATCCAGATTTTCAAGGCCCTGGACACTGAAGTAAGGGCTATTGCAGGGTGAAAACCAGTCCCTGCTGCAACATAAGCCTTTGAGAGATGCAGATCCATCTTCTTGTCCATTGGGTGTCTAAATGAGCCTGCATCATCTACTGGTAATGTGGTATGTTTTGCAAGTCGAACTACTGCCGCATCCACCTTAGGGGCATTATCCCAATGGTATGAATCAGATTTGTCAAAAGGATAGAGGCGAGAAATTCTGCCTTGTGCTGAAAGCTTCTTATCTGTATTAGACCATTCGTCTTTAATTAATTCCTTAATCGTATCATGCACTGGAAAGGTTGCTCTTTTCTTTCTCAAGTCTGAGAAATAACGATAAGAGGTTGACTGTTCTGCAACTGCCTCTCTTAAGCTCAAAGATTTACGGACTTTGTAAATGAGGTGGTCTATCTGAGCAGGTTCTAGAAAATCTGCAGGGGCCTGAGTTTCTTCTTCGTCTGAAGATAAGAAATTCCCCTGGTATGATTCCATATCCATGGATTCATCTGACGAATCATGATGTTGGTAATCCGAAGGTTCATGTAACCGGGGTCTTTTGTGACTTGCCCCTGCTTCTTTGATACCTTGAGCCACTGCTTGTTTTATGAATTGTACAAATTCCATTGAAGGATTAGATGTTCCAGCTGCTTCAGATAAACATTCTGCACATAACCGTTTGCCCTCCAGCGGTTTTTTATTACAGGCTTCGCATTGATTTTTCTTTGGAGATTTTCCTTTGGATGATCTCACTGTTTTCTTTCCCGTAGAACTATCATGATAGGGAAATATCTCATATTAGCACTCTTTTACTTTATGTATTCCATGTTAAGAAAAATTAATGATATGATATGGCTTACCTATAACTCCTAGAGTGTGACCTATTTTTATATCCAGAAGAATCCGAATCGGAAGACATTGATCTCCTTTTGTCTTTCTCCATTGTGGAGATGATTATGAAATAGTCTAGAAAAGTAATTTAATTAGTATAGAAAGAAAGGAAATGGGAATTGTGAGAAAAAAAAAAAATTATGTGTATATACCTTTAAGAAGTAAAACTTACCTTCAAATATTTCTTGCAAAGGAAATGCTATTCAAAGTAGAAAATGTATGAAAACAGGACTTCTAGAGTCCTAATAAGAACCTCAGGTACACTCTATATACGCTTTTGGCGCTTAAATAGGCGTGTGACGTCATATCTGACGTCACCGCCTATTCGCGCATGCTCAGAACGAGCGAATTCACCGCTCGCCAACTGCGCATGCGCGGCACAAACCCGGAAGCAACCTCCTTGCCGGAGGCACCCTTGCTGCAGCCGGAACCCAAGTGCCGGCTTAGGCGCGCGCAAGGACATAGCGTGCACGCGAAACTGGCGTGCACGCGAAGCTAATGTGCCCGTGAATGAGCGGGCACGCGCGAAAACGGCGCACATGCGCCCCAGGAGTTCCAGGACGCCGGGAAGGCTAGTGTGATACCTTGAGCCACCAAAAAGTTAGAGAAAGAAAGGTAGGGGGGGGGGAACCCCACACATATGTAATTAAAATAATATATGCAGAAAGTATTTGTTTAGATCACTGTTTTCATACATACATGTGGGGTTTTGTACTTCAATGTAGAAATCCATCCAGAATAGGGTCTTCTCGCCACTTCCTGCTACCTCTTGGTCACTGCAGGGAATCAGAATTATTTGGCATTTATTTTCTCTTGCTACCCCTAGGGTCACTGCAAGTAGGACCCCCGGTCACTAAGGGGGTATCTTCAGGGGGACACCTTTGCACAGGGCCGGATACTGAAGCTTCCCAAGGAAGAGAGGCTGAACTTCCTTGGGGGTAGAAGGTAAAAACCCTCAGGTAAGCCATAAAAGAAAAGTGATTATAGTCCTAAAATAGACTAATTTGGTCCTACAGGGATAGGACAGGAACAAAAAGACTGAGGGAGGAGGAGGTAGGAGGGGGTATTTGTACCCTTATTTTAATTGGTTCCTGTCTAACTAGGGATAGGGGAGGAGCTACCCATTGTTGTGCTGCCATGGCCTATGACCAGGAAAAGAAAATTACGGTAAGTATGAGTAAATTTATCTCTCTCTCTCTCTCTCTCTCTCTATATATATATATATATATATATATATATATATATATATATATATATATATATATATATATATATATATATATATATATATATATATAAATAATCAAAGTATATTTTATTTGTAACTGTAACATATTTTATTTTTAACTAATATTTTATTTTTCACAGGAGAGGGGCAGAGACAGTGTCAGCCAGTGATTTCACATCACTGGCTGACACACAGGATCAGTGATCACAGTGACTGGCTGTCACTGTGATCACCTCCTGCAGATTGGGTAATTGGCCACAGGGGGGAGTGCCTGGGTGGTACAAGCACTCCCCCCTTCCAATCTGCAGGGGGATCTTTGTGCCAGTTACATGTGTCAGCCAATAGGCTGACACATGTAACACTGATCACAGTGACAGGCTGTCACTGCGATCAGAGCGCTCTGAGATCGCAGTGACAGCCTGTCACTGCGATCTCAGAAGGTGCAGATCACGGTCACTGACCCCAGGGGGACTGCCTGGGGGGCCAGGTAAGTCCCCCGACCGCGATCTGCACGGGGTAGCCGCTGGCCACGTGTGTCAGCACGTTAAAAACTGATCGCAGTGACAGCCTGTCACTGCGATCAGTGACTGCAGATCGCGGTCACCGGCCACAGGGGGGGTTGCCTAGGGGGCCGGGCATCCCCCCCGACCGCGATCTGCAGCGGGCGACTAGCGCCGGCCACATGGGCGGCCATTAAAGTGAGGGCGTACTATTACGCCCGCCGGCGTTTAGAGCCGGCTCCTGCAGGGCGTAATAGTACGCCCTCCGTCCTTAATTCCCTTCGCAACAATGTATCACTCCGTTAATGGGAAACACATGACCACCCCGGGGTGGTCTCCCGTTCGGTAGTTTCAGACATTCGCATAAAAACAGTACAATAACATAAAAGTCAATTCGTGTGGTTAGTCCAAGTGGCAGGGTTTGCCACACCAGGTATTGCTAAAAATGGCAATATCGTCCAGATATGCACAGGTGTAGTCCTGGAACCCATCTAGGAGTCGGTCCACCATCCGCTGGAAGGTAGCCAGAGCGTTTTTCATCCCAAACGGCATGACTTTAAAGTGGTACAGGCCGAATGGGGTGACAAAGGCTGACTTAGGGAAGGTGTCCGGGGCCAAGGGAATCTGCCAATACCCCTTACACAGAGCAATAGTGGTGAGGTATTGGCCTCTGGCCATCCGGTCTAGCAGTTCGTCTATCCTTGGCATAGTCTGACACTGTCTTTTCGTTCAACCTCCGGTAGTCCATGCAGAAGCGGGTCATACCATCCAGGGGCTGTCTGAGGGTTCAATCACCCCCATTTGGAGCATCTCGTCATTCTCCTTGAGCATATTCTTCCGAACCGCTTCAGGGATGCGGTACGGGCACTGGCGCATGGGGAGTTGTCCAGGGGTTTCCACCCGGTGAGTGGCCAGAGGAGTGTATCCAGGCACATTAGAGAAGGTATCCTGCTTCTCTCTAAGCAGCTGTTGTACCTCGGTACGTTCCTGTGGGCTCAGCCGGTCCCACAGCACAACTTCTCCTAAATCCCCAGACAGCTGACCGTCTCCCAAAAGATATGGGAGGGGAAGGCTGTCAAACTCGTCAGAGTTGGGTGCACAAATAGCGGTCACCTCCTCTGAGCATTCCTGGTAGGGCTTTATCATGTTCACATGGAGCATGCGTCGCCCTCCAGTCCCTGCGCAGGGGCCAATTATATAAGTGGTGTCACATCTCTGTTCCACCACTTTATAAGTGCCCTGCCAGGCGGCCTGTAGCTTATCGTGTTGGACAGGTTTTAGAATTAAAACTTTCTTCCCAACCTGGAAGCTATGGTCCCTGGCGCCTCGATGATACCAGGTGCGTTGGCGCGTCTGAGCCTCCTGAAGATTTTCCTTTACTGTCACAGTTAGCGCTTCTAGGCGGTCTCGGAGCGCCAACACATATGGTACAATGGGGGTACCGATCTCCCTCCCAATGTTCCTTAATAAGGTCTAGGGGCCCTCTTACTCTCCTCCCGAATAACAGTTCGAATGGGGAAAACCCGGGTTGATTCCTGCGGCACCTCCTGGTAAGCGAAGAGGAGGTGGAGCAGGAATCGCTCCCAGTCCCGGTGGGTCTCAGCAAAGGTTCGGAGCATTTGTTTTAATGTACCATTGAACCGTTCGCAGAGCCCATTGGTCTGGGGATGATAGGGGGCACTGATTATAGGTTTAACATCACAGAATTTCCAGAGATGCTGAGTGACCTCTGTGGTGAATTGAGTACCCTGATCCAAGATGATCTCCCTGGGTAACCCCATCCGGGAGAAAATCTGCATCAGGGCATCAGCCACGGTTTCTGCGTGGATATTTATCAGGGCCACCGCCTCTGGGTATTGGGTGGCGTAACCCACCACCGTTAAAATATATTTCTTGCCAGAAGGGCTAGGTTTCCGAAGGGGACCTATGAGATCTACTGCTATTCTGTAAAACGGTTCCTCAATTATAGGTAGCGGATGCAACTTTGTCTTCCGCCGGTCCACCCTCTTCCCTACCCTCCAGCACGTATCGAAGGTGCTGCAATACTTACGGACTTCCTGGCTGATCCTTAGCCAAAAGAAACTCTGGGTCAGTCGGCATCGGGTACGACTGTCCCCCAAATGCCCAGATAGCGGAATATCATGAGCTAACCGGAGCAATTCGGCTGTGGTACTACTAGCTGCCTTAGAACAATCGGGTCTGACCCAGCTACCTGTTTGTCTGACTCTCTGTATAACAACTGCCTATCCCATTCAAATCTTTCCCCTTCTGCCCCAGGTTGGTCAGAGGTGACTTTGTCTCTAGCATCAGTGAGCACCTCTGCCACAAATTCGTTAGGAGGGGTCCAAGGGACACAGTCTAGGGAAGGGGAAGGCTCTCTTACCTGAACCTCCAGCAGTGTGTTGTAGTCCTGGGTGCGGGCCTGTTGCCTGGTGATCACTGGATGTGCTTCCTCAGTGGTTGTGGTTTGGGGGTCAAAATCAAAAGTGAGCTTTCCCAGATCATTTCCCAGTACCACCTCTGCGGGTAATTGTGGCATCAACCCCACCTCCACATTTCCTGACCCCGCACCCCAATGCAAATGGACTCGTGTTGTATTCAGCCGGTATACGTCTCCCCCTGCAACCCTGACGGCTACAGTCCTGCTGGTTTGTGCTTTGTCAGAGACCAAGTGGCTTTTGACCAGGGTTATGGTGGCCCCTGAATCTCGGAGTCCCTGCACAGCTTTTCCCTCCAGGTAGACTGTTTGCCTGTGATGTTGACGATTATTCGCATTTGCTTGTAGCGGGTTGGCTTCATGCAATACTTCCCACTGTTCTATGGTAGTGACGGGAACTGCAGAGCCATAGGCGGCGGGTGTCTCGTCCTGGTAGTGGTGTGCTGCTGCTCTCGGTGGTGGGGGTGGACCTGGTCGGATCCAGGTGGATCGGTCTCGAAGCTGTGAGCAGTCCCGCTTGTAGTGTCACCACCTCTGGCACTGGTGGCATTGTACAGAGGGGGGTTGGCTGAACCTCGGTTGAGTAGCTGTAGGAGCTGGTGGGGGTAGTTGTCTCTGTGGTGCGTTTGTGCCAGTGGGAAAACGGTTTCCTCCTAGGGGTCGCACAGCTGGCTTGACAACCACAAGCTTGTGCTGCCTGCGGGCACCCATATAATCATCGGCCTTTTTAGCCGCTTCTGTGATAGACATGGGGTTGCGGTCTCTCACCCACTCTTGAAGATCTGCGGGTATCCAGTCATAAAACTGTTCTAACAGCAGCATTTGTAATATGTCCTCCATGGACCCTGCCTGGTTCGCCCGTACCCATCCGAGGGCTGCCCTTTGCAATCGGCAAGCCCATTCTGCATGCAAGTCATTTTCCGCTTTTTTCATTTCCCTGAAGCGCCTCCGGTATGCTCCTGGTGTGATGGCATACCGAGCCAGGATAACTTCTTTTACCTGGCTGTAATCCCGAATCTCTGTATCTGGTATAGAATGGTATGCTTCAGCGGCTCTCCCCGTTAACCGTCCTGCTAGGATGGAGACCCAATCTTCCATATTTGTTTTATGTAGCGTGAATAGTCTCTCAAAATCTTGGAGGAATGCGTCTATATCCGCTTCTACATACATTTTAAATGCGTGGTATGGGATCTTCGGCTTACCCTCTTGCGCCATAGACATTGCTGGGCTTCTTTCTGGTGTTTGTGGCCTTCTTTGCCGCATTATAAACTCCTGGACCTCTGTCATCGTCGTGGAGATGATCGCTATCGGTGGATTCTCCCCACAAAAGGACAGTCTGAATTGGAGATGCCTTTGGAACTCTGTTTGCTCCGCATCCCTCTGTTCGGTGACCGAATCGTCCTCAAGTATTAAAAATCCATAAGGCAATAATTCCAGCAGGCAGGACAATCCACTAATATCCCAATATCAATCCCAATGACTGGAAGACACAGCATCAGGAGCAGAACTGAACTTTTAATCACTCAACCTTCTTTTAAAGCTTTCTCCCATGCAAGGGAGGGATTTACAGTAATTACACAATACACCAATCATACATGAGTTGCCACCCACACATCCCCTCCCCTTAGTATGACACATAATCCCATTATGCAGTACACAGTTCCCCTGGTTTTCTTGATGTACCCCTAAACATAGGGTTACTATTACATCCCCCTGGTAGCCCTGATCTGGGTGAGAGACATATTCAAAAATTACCCAGATCGGAAAAGGGGTTAGGGAAATTCCTGGAGGTAATAAAAAGACCGACCGCGCTGGAGTTAACAGTCGAAAGGGGTTCCATACATTTTGGCCCTGCGGTCGGTCACACAAAAAGGGAATAAAATACACAAACTGCTTGGGTTATGGAGACTGGGGAGGATTCGGATAAACCCCCTTGTTCGCGGGGTTCTTTCTACCGAATGGGGAGCCGTTCGGTAGTTCCTACACAAATTGACGGCAGTGTGGAGGTCTGTGGAGGTCTCAGTGGTGTTTGTCTAACCGAGTGTCCGATTTGGGTTCCAGCAGGGCCGTCTTTAACAAGGGGCAAACGGGGCAGCTGCCCCGGGCCCAGTTGCTCCTGGGGGGCCCAAAGCAGCTGCCCTGTGGGCCCCCTGCCCGCAGCCAGGTCTGAACAGCCCACCGGAATACTGAGAAATATCCCGGTGGGCTGCAGCAGGTGATGTAATCAGGGGCCCCGGCCCTTTAAGAGAGCTCCTGACCGAGCCCCTGTCTTCCTGCCTGCTGAGAGGAAGTGTTTTGAGGTCACTTCCTCCCAATTAACAGAGTGCCGCTGGGGAGGAGGAGGCATACATGGAGAGCAGGAGGAGGTACAGACCAAGAAGAAGAAGACTCCCATCAATCTCAGCCATCCAGCTCCCACTGGACCACAGGGAAGCCACACTTCTGTAAAGGTAAGGAGGGTGGCTAAACTATGTGAATTCATATGACTCTGTGTGTGTGTGTGTTTGTGTCAGTGTGTGTGTATATCTGACTGTATGTGTGTATGTGTATCTGGCTGTATGTGTGTGTATCTGACTGTGTGTGTATCTGGCTGTATGTGTGTGTATCTGGCTGTATGTGTGTGTATCTGACTGTGTGTGTATCTGACTGTGTGTGTGTGTATCCGACTGTGTGTGTATATCTCACTGTGTGTGTGTATCCGACTGTGTGTGTGTGTATCTCACTGTGTGTGTGTGTATATCTCACTGTGTGTGTGTGTGTGTGTGTGTATCTGGCTGGCTGTGATTGTATCTGGCTGTGTTTGTGTCTGACTGTGTGTGTGTGTGTGTCTGTATCTGACTGTGTGTGTGTAAGTGTGTATCTGGCTGTTTGTGTCAGTGTGTGTTTATATGGCTGTGTTTGTGTCAGTGTACATGTACCTTTGTGTCAGTGTTTATGTGTATCTGTGTGTATGTATACCTATGTGTCAGTTTGTATGTATACCTGCTTGTCTGTGTATATGTACCTGTGTGTGTATGAGTGTCAGTATGTGTATGTGCGTGTGGCAATGCATACATCCCATCTAACATTGCACACAAATACAACTCTGCATTCCAACATTAACAATGCACACAAATGCACCACTGCATGTGTATCTGTGTTCCTGTGTGTATCACTGTTTGTGTGTGAGTGCATCTGTGTGACAATGCATACATCCCAGCATTCCTACGCCAACACTGCACACAAATACACATGTATTTGTGTATATATCTGTGTCAGTGTGTGTAAGTGTGTATCTGTGTGTGGATGTGCCAGTGTTTTTATCTCTGTGTGTGCACGTGTATTTATGTATGTGGCTGTGTGTGTATACGCCAGTCTGTCAGTGTGTGCATGTGTCCAGATGTGTGCATGTATCAGTGTGCTAATGTGTATGTATATCTGTGAATGTATATCATACATCACGGCAATCAAACACAACATGCAACCACACCCCTGCAAACATTACATACAAACACACCCCTGAATTCAAACTCAAAAAGTATATAGAAACACATCCCTACACTTAAACACCAATACTACACCCTACATGTGATACCGGAGAAACTGACGGAAGCAAAGCACAGAGGGATGGACACAGGTTTCTTCAGGAAGGAAGAGATTCTTTATTGGATCACCGATCGGGACTCAGAGGGACTAATGTCACCAAAAATACAGCAAGTTCTGAGCCCTGAACAATAGTGCAGGCTCCCTATATAGGCACATAACTCCTCCCATATTAAGCTCCACCCGCACATTCTCTTGACCAATCATTACAAATAAGAATTAACTTCCTGCTTGACCGCATGGCTTGTCCAGCACAATGGAGGAGGGGAATACTACATCCTGTATTCTTGCACATGCTCCGTACACTACTGATCGTATCTTGCCTCGTGCAACCAACTGATCGATACGTCAGCATATGCACGTACACATGCCACGTGGTAATCTCGGCCTACTAAATTTATTTTTACCGAGATTCCACCACATTCCCCCCTTTGATGCCTCTTGATATTTTACAATTACTTGAGGCATCACTTAACCTTGGTTTGCATACACCACAAGTTACCTTTGAACCAGACCAGACTTATCCTATGATGTGAATCTTCAACACTCGTCTTCCTGCATTGGTTCTCCCTGATCTAGAGCCTTATATTTATAAATTGCCATTATCTGTGCAGCAGCCTTCCTCTCTGCTATATTTTCTATCAGGCTTTGCACAGACCTAACTACTAAGGGTATAAGACACGGCAGGAGTAGACACAACATTAAAATCAGTAGGACTCCACCTACCACTGCCTTAAGCCCTCCAAACCACTCATACCAGCTACCAAACCAACTACTTGGATTGTACCCTTTCCATACCTGAGTAGGCACATGCGCTAGTTTAACCATATGGCTAGTAAGCTCAGCTATTGCTTGCCCTTCGTCATCTATTTGAAGACAGCAATTGCTCAGGTTAAACTTCCCACATACACCTCCCTCTACTGCCAAAAGATAATCCAAGGCTAATCTATTTTGGTAAACTGCTGTCCTCATCCTGGTATTATGCTTCGCTAGAAGATTGAGCGCTTGTGATGTCTCGTTAGTAATGATCTCAACCACCGCCTGTAACCTTATAATGCGGTTGAGCATATAAATAGGGGTTCTATAACCAAAGGTACCATCCTCTGCCCACGTGGCTGGCCCATAATAATCTATAATACGCTGGGGAGGCCATTCATTATCTTCCCAGGCACCTATCTCTATGGGTCCCCTTTTCTTCCTATGATTCACATCATACACTTTAACACCTAAAGTCTCACCTGTTTCAATAGGCAACAAGAAGAAGGATGGTTTTAACATACCCAACACACATGCCCCTTCCCAGTCCTGTGGTAACTCCGAATAGGCCTTCTTACCACAGATCCAGTACAAATTCGCTGGGGCTCTCCAGTTAGATGTGATGGATAGATCAAACCATACGTCCTTTAAATTGGCATATCTTGCAAACGGGTTAGATGGTTCTGAGACATTTGAAGCCGACCACCAAGTTGTATTCTTTGTATCATCATCATAAGCTTTTTGCCCTAGACAAGTTAATTCTCCTACAGAAGTATTATACATCATTCCTTTCCTCGCTATGCAAACATAACCTATGATGGAGGTCTTCAATCTCCACTCAGATTTACCTCTAACACTCATATGATAGTCGGCTTGTGTAGATATTAATTGGTCAACTGCCTCAGAACCGGACATTACCTCCTTTGCTTCCCAAGGCCATTGGTCTCCCATGTTAGTACCTCCACACACATAGCAGTTGGTAACATTAAGACTACCGGCAATACTCTCGGCTAAATCAATGAACAAGTTTTTAGCATTATGGGGGATCTTATTATCTATGCTCATCTCTTCATAAAAGGAATGGTATACTTGATGAGTTTGGGAGGTTACCGTATCAGTCTCTATCCCTATAAACAATATTGTCCCAGGGTCTAAACCCGTCCCATATATTTGAAACCCAAATAAATTACCATATTTATCTAAGAACTTGTCAGGGTTATTTATAAGTATATGGATTGGATTGCATTCCATAGACTTACAATATGGATTAGTAGGCAACTTAGTCACAATCATGTCCTTGTCTGCTGTCTGTCCCCAAGTCGCCCACCCCACACAAGACCAATATGGGCAGAAGTTATAATCTCTATTTGGGCATCTTGGACTTACATATTTATTTTTACTACTGGGACAAATATATTTATCGTTAGACCCATACGTCCTCTCCCATCTAAGATCCCCACATACATTCCACGGCTTTCTACCACTTGATATTGCTTTACACGCATCAAATAGCAGAGCACCTGAAGAATATACGGATTTTAATACCGTCTTATTAATTAGGGTCCCCTGAGGATCTCCATTTCTGAGAGTCAACCAAATTGTACGGGGTTGATACTCAGGACTGAAGCACTTAGGTTCTCCTACTCCTAAATGACACACACTATATTCTATATTTAAGTATCTACATCTTGATACATCTCCTTTACACTCATATTGCGAATGCCAAATTAGGGTCTGGGATATATGGTTACCTGTTCTTGTAGTCTTAATGCATACCTCACAGCTAGGAGTGTTGGTACCTCTACCTTCCTGAATATAAAAATACACATAAATAAACATTATTAAAAATACATCTTTCGTCGTCATCCTCAGTCTTCGTCCGTGCGAAGGCACCTCAGCTTCCAGGATGTAAGGACTGCAGGGAATGGAGTTCTGCTCGTCTTCACAGGGGTCCCCTCAAGACTTTCCCTGACTTATACACTCGTTGGTGAGTGGACAGGCTTTATTATGGCCTTCTCACTCACTTACCAAGTCTCTGAAACAATAAAATTTGTAATCTACAAGGTTCCTCGTCACTCCGACTGAGTCGTGCGTTTTAACCGGATCTTGCAGGGATTCTCTGGATTTGCTGTAACTTGCCAGGAATCGGCTGCTGCTGGTTTAACCCTGGAGTGATGTATCCACGGAGCCACTTCGGCTACTTTTATCGCTGTAGGGGTAGACAGAAGAACAACATAAGGACCTCTCCACTTGGGCCCTAACGGCACATTATTCCACTCTTTAATCCACACTTGGTCGCCTGGGTGGTAACTATGAATTGGGGGATAAATATTCACAGGTAATCTATCTTGTACCCATTTCTGTACCTCCTCCATAGTCTTACCCAACTCTACAACCTGCTGCCGGGTAATTCCTTCTCCCAACTGACTCAAATCCCCCCTTAAGTTACCAAGCACGGGAGGTGGTCGCCCGTACATGATTTCAAAAGGAGAGAGGCCCATCCTTCTGGTAGGTGTACTACGGATTCGCAATAGAGCTATGGGCAAGAGAACGTTCCACTTAAGTTGGGTTTCCTGACACATTTTAGCCAACTGATTCTTAATAGTTCTATTCATTCTCTCTACCTTACCAGAACTCTGGGGTCTATATGCCGTATGAAGCCTCCACTTTATACCAAGCATATGAGTCAATTGTTGTAGGCACTGATGAACAAAAGCTGGACCATTGTCCGATCCTATAGAGCAGGGTAGTCCATATCGGGGTATTATTTCTCGTAGCAGGAATCTCACGACTTCTCCTGCTTTCTCTGTACGAGTAGGACATGCTTCTACCCAGCCTGAATAGGTGCACACCACTACCAGCAGGTAGCGATGTCCACCCGATTTAGGCATCACTGTATAGTCAATTTGTAAATCGGACATGGGAAGTCCCCCCATAAACTGGACTCCTGGTGGCTTTACTGGTCCTTGTCTTGCATTATTTTTAGCACACGTTACACATCTACGTACAATGGCCTGAGTCAAGTTGGACAATCTTGGTATGTAGAAATGTTTTCTGAGAGATTCTTCTGTACTGTCTCTCCCAGAATGTGTCCCGTTATGATAGTTTTGGACAATTTCTACCGCTAGTGATGCTGGAATAACTATTCTTCCATCTTCTAACTGATACCATTTGTTCTCCAAATACTTTCCAGGTTCAGTCCTTAACCACTCCTCTTCTTGAGCTGTATAAATTGGAGTCCATTGAGACAGTGGAGTTGGTATAAGAGCAGCTATATGCCCCACATATTCCTGTCTTCCTGATTCAGCAGCACGCTTAGCTGCACTATCTGCCATCCGATTCCCTTTGGTTACATCACCATCTCCTCTCAGATGCGCCCGACAATGTATAATACCGACTTCTTTCGGCTCCCACACTGCTTCCAATAGTTGTAGGATCTCAGCTGCGTATTTGATTTCTTTGCCTTCTGAATTCAATAGTCCTCTTTCTTTATACAAAGCTCCGTGGGCATGAGTGGTTAAAAACGCATACTTGGAGTCCGTGTAGATGTTCACTCTTAAACCTTCAGCCAATTGTAACGCTCGTGTCAGTGCTATCAATTCTGCCTTTTGTGCTGATGTTCCTTTTGCCAGTGGCCGAGCTTCTATCACCTTGTCTATCGTTGTTACTGCATATCCTGCATAGCGGATCCCTTCTTTTACATAACTACTGCCGTCGGTGTAATATTGAACATCAGGGTTCTGGATGGGAAAATCACGAAGATCTGGTCTACTTGAAAATACTTCATCCATTACTTCCAAACAATCATGTTGACTTTCAGTAGGTTGTGGCAAAAGGGTAGCTGGATTTAAGGTATTTACAGTCTCTAAATGCACTCTTGGGTTTTCACACAACATTGCTTGATACTTGGTCATACGGCTGTTACTAAACCAATGATTTCCTTTGTAATCCAACAACGTCTGTACTGCATGTGGAACTCGTACATAAAGTTCTTGACCCAGAGTGAGTTTATCGGCTTCAGCTACTAGCAGGGCGGCTGCAGCTACAGCTCTTAGACAAGGTGGAAGTCCGCTGGCCACTGCATCCAGTTGCTTAGACATGTAGGCAACAGGTCTTTGCCATGATCCCAAGTACTGTGTCAATACTCCCACAGCCATTCTTCTTTGCTCATGTACATACAGGTAGAATGGCCGTGTGTGGTCAGGTAGACCTAATGCTGGGGCACTCATCAAAGCCCTCTTCACATCTTCGAATGCCGTTTGCTGTTCTTGAGTCCATAAGAAGGGGTCGTGCTCTGTACCTTTGATAGCTGCATACAGAGGTTTTGCCAGTATCGCGTAGCTGGGAATCCATATCCTACAGAAGCCTGCTGCCCCCAAGAATTCTCGCACTTGTCTTCTATTCCTGGGTATCGGTATTTGGCACACAGCTTCTTTTCTCTCTGGCCCCATAATTCTTTGACCTTCAGAGATATGGAATCCCAGATATTTGACAGTTGGCAAACACAACTGAGCCTTCCTTCTTGACACCTTGTATCCTGCCTTCCAGAGAATGTGTAGTAGATCGTGCGTTGCTTGCTGACATACTTCCTTTGTAACTGCTGCTATCAACAAGTCATCTACATATTGTAATAATACACACTCTCCTGGGATAGACTCGAAATCTAGTAGATCTTGACTTAGAGCTGAACCAAATAGGGTAGGTGAATTTTTAAACCCCTGGGGCAATCTTGTCCAGGTCATTTGGCGTTTCGAGCCCGTTACAGCATTTTCCCATTGGAAAGCGAAGATACATTGGCTTTCTGCGGCAATTCGGAGGCAAAAGAAGGCATCTTTGAGATCTAAGACTGTAAAGTAAGTAGCCCCGCCCGGAATTAAAGCAAGCAGGTTATATGGATTGGGCACGACTGGATGTATACTAACAACCGCATCATTGACTGCTCTCAAGTCCTGCACAGGTCGATACTCATCTGTACCGGGCTTTTGAACAGGCAGCAATGGGGTGTTCCAGGGGGAAGTACAGAATTTTAGGATACCATACCGTATGAACTTATCCAGATAAGATTGGATGTTCTTCTTAGCCTTCTGCGGAATATGATATTGTCTCAGGCTTACTGGATAAACCCCAAGTTTTAGTTCGATTTTAATAGGTGGAATATTGCGGGCCAGTCCTGGTGGGTTGTTCTCTGCCCAAACTCCTGGTATGTTAAATAAGGATTCATCACTCCTCGGGTTTTGGCTAGTCAACACTGTATAAAGTCGCCACTCTTCTTCCTTTGGTACGGACAATGTCATAATACCTGAGGGTCCATTAAACTTTAAGGATGTTGTTCCATTTGGTAGGAACGTAATCTGCGCTTGTAATTTGGATAGCATATCACGTCCCAGCAATTGGACTGGACACTCAGGCATATAAAGGAATTGATGTTTTACTACGTGGCCTCCCAATGTACAGAGTCGACTTTTAAGAACCGGTTTTTCAGCACTTCTTCCAGTTGCTCCTATTACAGTAATAGTTCTTCCAGATGGAGGAGCAACTTGATTAGTCACCACCGAATGTTCAGCACCAGTGTCGATCATAAACGCACTCCTTTTTCCCCCTATTGATACATCGACCATAGGCTCCGCTCGACCAAGGGGGATGGAGCCCGGTCGGTATCAATAGTCCTCCATGACCGTGTCAGCCAATCCCACAAAGTCCCTACCTTCTCTATCGCGGGACCTTTGCGCTGCTGGATAGTACCTATCTTCCCTTACACTTCCTCTGTTCCCATTACTCCCTCTATTACCATTACTCCCTCCGGGGCCTCCTCTACCTCTCGCTCTGCCTCTAAAGTTTCCGTAACCTGCCCTGGGTAAGTCTCTCTCATACTGCTCTCTTTGCGGACACTCGTTCCTCCAATGCCCTTCTTCCTTACAGTACGCGCACTGATTCCTACTCAAAGGCTCCCTATTCCATCTACCATCGCCTCTATCTGGGCCCCGTCTATCTACGCCTGCGATCGCTACCGCTAGCATATCTGCCTTTCTACGCATCTTGCGCTCTTCCTCTTTCTTACTTTCTGTTTCCCTATTCATATATACTTTGTTCGCTACCTCCATTAGTTGGGTGATAGACATACCTGCAAACCCTTCTAATTTCTGTAGCTTGCGCTTAATATCTCCGTAAGCTTGGCTGACAAAGGCGGAGTTTACCATTCGGGAATTATCAGCGTCTTCCGGATTAAAGGGGGTATACAAGCGGTATGCCTCCAATAATCGGTCATAAAAGACACTGGGCGCTTCATCACTTTTCTGAATCACCTCAACTGTCTTCGACATGTTAATAGCTTTCTTCCCTCCGGCTTTCATGCCAGCAATTATAGCATCTCTATAGGCTTTAAGTTGAGCCATATCTGCGCCATTTACATTCCAGTCAGGATCGGTGTTAGGGTAATGTGTTGCGGCCCATGCTGCCGGATTGGCTTGATTTAAAGCACGGGCTCTCTCCTCTAGCGCCTTAATGGCCGCTTGGTTAATCCTTGTCCTTTCCTCATTATTGAACAATGTCATTAATAACTGCTGGCAATCAGCCCATGTCGGGTTATGTGTCTGAACTATCGAGGTGAACAGATCGGTCATAGCTTGTGGTTTCTCAGTGTACGAGGAATTGTGGGTCTTCCAATTCAAGAGATCGGTAGTCGTGAACGGGACATATACGAAGACTGGGTCAGCATGTGCCATTTGACCTGCGGCATCGATATAGGCTGACCCAGGATTCAGACGAAGAGGCATCTGATAATGTTTTAATTGTTGGGTACCGGTCAGTTGTCGGGTTAGTATGGGGCTACGTGGAGGGGCGTCAGTTAAAGGTTCCGGTCGAGAGGTAATAGGGCATGAGGATGTGGGAACTTGATTTTGGGAAAAGTTAGTGAATAGTATACTCCGAGCCGAGCTAGAAGAAGCTTGACCGGAAGTTTGAAGTGGCGCCAAATCAGGATATTCAAATCTAATGGGGGTTGGTCCTGGTTCCGGAAGGGGAGTTTTAATACGAGGGGGGGTGGATTCTGTACTGGAGGAGGAAGCGGAAGTGGATGGGGGCAATAGGGGAAGGGGTGCAGAGCTTCCTGCATTCGCGTCACTTCCTCTTAAAGGAAAGTAAGGAGGCGGCAAAGGGATCTCGGACTCAGGGGGCGTGTCCAAAATGGGCCTAACACCAGTCCTAGTGGACAAACAAGTCCTGGCCACCATGAGGCGACATTGCTCCTCGTGGCATATCCGGATCCATTTTGGCGAGTCGTTTACGGCCTGCCCCAACAATCAATGTATGGAAACTGTCCGTAAAGTTCAGGCCTACCTGATACAGCCACGTGTACACGCTGTACCAGGGTTGGATCCAAACTGCCACGCGGCGGCCATGCCGCAACCAAAATAGGCCACTCCCTAGTGCACAAAGTGACCAAACGTACAGGAGACATTTTAACCCCAAAATCACATGTTTTGAATCCCTTTTTAAAATTCTTTACCATACAACCTAAGGGATCCGAAATCGTTGACTCTGACGCGCCCATACTTATCAATGGAACGTCGTTGACAACGAATACTATGCACGCGTTCTTATTCAACAGTCACACCCGTTTCCTCTGGCAACAGCACCACGTGGTACAGTTACCGAGTGAAACGTACACAATAACACAATAATCACTCAGGGAATTCCCGTACACACACAGCTGTTACACCAGTCACTAAATAATCAATATTATGCCCTTTGGCGAAACTATACAGTCACCCACGCTATAATTCTCTATATATGAATTACCCGTCTATAACACACCCCAGTAACATCGTCTTTTACTAGTATCGGTTACAGTACGGTTAGCATAGGTCAAAGCACAATTTAAGGTCACAATACAATTATTAGTGGTTACGGTGTTAAACATGCAATAGACGACAATGATTAGTACTTATATACAGTGTCAGTAAATATACAGGGTTATGGTACCGTGCACTATGATACAGCAACACACTATTAACACTCTCGCTAGACGGCTGAGCTCGCGCTATCTAACAAGATATACACTTTACTAACAATCTTTAACACATTTACAATCCCAACTAAACTATTGGCCAGTACCTTGAATGGACTACCTAAAACTATATACACCCGTTTTGGTTAGCCACACTGCCCAAACACCACATATAGCGAACTAGAGGGCGAAATTTACAAAATTGCCCTTCTAGTCTATTTACTCTATCAAAAGTCTAGTGGGTTCCAAATTTACACGCCTTCCCACTTAGCCAAGATAGGTTGAGAGCTAGCGAACCGAATTTACACAGGCGCCGCTTAGTCTCCCGGTCCCTCCGACCTAGCGAACGTAATATACACCCTAGAACGCTAGTCTAGACAAGACACCGGTGTCCGGCTAGGGCTATTTACACAGGACCCCGCCTGACTAACCAGATCAAACGGTCTTACTAAAGAGCGTTCGATCGAGCGGTGCGCCTTCGCTCCTTCCCTCCGACAGAGGGGGCAGATTCCATACACAGATTTAAACCCCTTTTGGGCCTACCGCACAATCGGTATACCCCTAGTGGGTCTGCCGTCTAAAACAGCAGTTGTCTTACCTCCTCGTTCCTGAACCTGAGTTCACACTCATCGACGGGGACACCCCAGCACTTCTTACGTAGAGGCCGATGATCTCCTGGACAACAGACCAGTGGCGCCGAGACGAAGGGAGGTCCACGCAGAAGTTCAGGGGTGCAGCCGTAGAGAACGTGGGCAAAGATAGACCGTCTCACGCCTCTGCCTCTCAGCTACCGTTGAACGATGAGCTTCCCGGCCAATGCACCAAATGATACCGGAGAAACTGACGGAAGCAAAGCACAGAGGGATGGACACAGGTTTCTTCAGGAAGGAAGAGATTCTTTATTGGATCACCGATCGGGACTCAGAGGGACTAATGTCACCAAAAATACAGCAAGTTCTGAGCCCTGAACAATAGTGCAGGCTCCCTATATAGGCACATAACTCCTCCCATATTAAGCTCCACCCGCACATTCTCTTGACCAATCATTACAAATAAGAATTAACTTCCTGCTTGACCGCATGGCTTGTCCAGCACAATGGAGGAGGGGAATACTACATCCTGTATTCTTGCACATGCTCCGTACACTACTGATCGTATCTTGCCTCGTGCAACCAACTGATCGATACGTCAGCATATGCACGTACACATGCCACGTGGTAATCTCGGCCTACTAAATTTATTTTTACCGAGATTCCACCACACATGCACACACATACTGTATACAACAACATGCTCACATTCAAATGCACAAACACTGCTCACAAATACAGCCCTGCAAAAATGGACAAATGGTAGATCCCCAGCTGGCATAGCATCGTTGGAATTGTACAACAGATGAGGATCTATCTTTTCTCTGCTCTTGCGCTAGAGGGGAGGCTCAAAACAATGTCTTGCACCAGGGCCCTGTCTACATTAGTTCTGCCACTGTGTTGGGGTGGAGGGCGTGATTGCATGCCAGAGAGTGAAAGTGTGGGGGGAGGGCGAGGGATGGCAGGATCCAGGGGGCCCAAACAAATGCCTGCCCAGTGTCCAATCAATGTTAAAGACGGCCCTGGGTTCCAGACACTCGACGGCAAAACACCGCTTGTAACGGATCGCCTGGCACCCCGACTGGGTACCTCCGTTGAAGGATGCTCCTAGCGCTTCCTGAGGACTCCAAGCACTCTGGCAGACACCACAATCACCGAACCGGAGAAACAAATAAATTCTCCCAAGCATATGAATGCTGTAGACAGTTGAATAGGAACCATACGAATAGGTTTACTCTCCTAGCAGTCAAACTGGAACAGCATACAATAAATCCTTCCCCCAATAATGAGACGACACTTCACTTTGAGGGTTAAAACAGGAACTCAGGTGCTGGCACACCCAGCCTAGTTTTTATTACAGTCTTGCAAATACAGGACCGCCCACAGGGAGGTATAAAACAACCAATCACATCACAGTTACATCCCACATATTCCCTCCCCTTATCCTGAGAGGAAACTCAATTATACAACAGTTAAAACATACTTTCTACCCAACTTTCATAACTCCAAATCCATACATCACATTCACATAAAATTACATATTCTCAATCAATCCATTCAGGGGAACAACATATTCAAAAATGGCACAAATCAGACAAGGGGTTCAAAAGTTAGTAAAAAGTCCTTTGTGACTAAATGAAGCATGGCTTTCTGGCCCAAACCAGTTTCAGAGTCTTCTATCCTGGAGAGTAATTCAATTATCTCCCAGGACAGACACAAGACTCCATTAAGCACATGGTTGCAAAAAGACACAAAACACTTTAAAATACATAAAGTCACCTTTTACCCATAACACACAGACATTTCACATATCCCCAGATAGCTGGGATCTGAGCGCACAAAACTACCGAATAGCGCTCAGATCCTATTCACACAGTTCAATTGCCATGGAGCCAAAGTCTTTAACTACACGAATGGGCTCCATGGCATAGCTATCTGGGTTAACACATTCACATAAAGTCTGGTCCATAGTCCAAAGGCAAGAGGCGGGCAAGCAGCGCCCTCCAAGGACACGTGGCGAGGCCGGTTTCGCCACACCGCTGTTTGGGAGTTTAAGATGGCCGCCGCCACGTGTTCGTCTCCCGAATGGTGGCCACCCAGAGGACAAAGCACACACTGCACTGATTGCCAATTACTAGTGATGTCCCGAACGGTTCGCAGCAGACGGCGAACATATGCGCTGTTTTCAGTAAACTTTGACCCTGTACCTTATAGTCAGCAGACACATTCCAGCCAATCAGCAGCAGACCCTCCCTCCCAGGCCCTCCCACCTCCTGGACAGCTCACTAAGAATGCAGCTTCACAATGAATGTAAAATGGATGCTGTCCAGGAGGTGGGAGGATCTGGGAGGGAGGGTCTGTTGCTGATTGGCTGGAATGTGTCTGCTGACTGTGAGGTACAAGGTCAAAGTTTACTCAAAACAGCGCATATGTTCGCCGTCCGTGGCGAACCGTTCGGGACATCACTACCAATTACCCGTTTGCAACATTGTTGCGAACAGTAATTGGAGGCACACTTATTCCTGGGGTGGTCTGATTGTTCGGTAGTTTCACTCGCATAATAACTGGAGTGATTTTACCGAACAATCAGTCGAATGCTGCATACGCTTTACATACATATGGCAAAAATTAACCGAACACATACGAATACACATTCTGAGGACAGCACCAATGCCATCCGCTACAATATGTGTATATATATATATATATATATATATATATATATATATATTTGTGCTCGGAATTTAATATGTAATGGATAGTGTCTGAGACGAGTTCACTTCACGTATTTCAAGACTCTCCTTGCGTGGTACATCCTGCCCAATAAACATACCAAGTATAGCATAATAGCATTCATTTAACATTCGTGTTGAAATATAAATTAAAAACACTTGTGGTATTGTTGGTAGGTTTTTTAAACCACTTAAAGGAACCATAACAAGGGCAGACTAGATGGGCCGATTGGTTCTTCTGCTGTCACTTTCTACATTTCATCAATATGAAGTTGTTATGGTGCCACTTACCTGAAGGGGTTAATCCATTCTGGAGCCATTTCATTCCAAAGGTTGCTTTTCAGCAGGGATCTCCTTGTCACCAGCAGCATCAGTTTTTATCAATGTATTTTCAGGAAATGTGGAGTGCCGCTAAGCTTAGAGCGATCAGTAGCCCTGATTCATAAAATAGATACATACGTATCAAGTGCAAAGCTCATATCCACCCAGTCTTTCAGATCCCTTAACCAGCTTTCTTCAATATGTGCAAACGTTCACTACATTGGTCTATAGATTTCGGAGCAAGCCACCACAGAGAGCTGGTGATTCAGTGCTCTTTATAGGCAGGCAGGCTTGTATCGCTAGGTGTTATGCCAATTGTCATTTTCATTGCTATTATTGCGATTTTATATTGAGATGGTACATGTGGAATATGTGAAATTAGTCAAAGGACATCTCTAAGGACAGTTGACAGCTTGTTGGATTAGGTTCTGGCGGAGGAAGACATTTATAATTGGAGGTGAGCAGTGTGTTAACCTTTAGGACATCAAATGACAAGACAGGTCAGTTGATAAAATACAAGGGCTCCCATTCTACTACCCAACAGGGCAGAGGAGCACCCAGAAGGAGACATCTTTACCAGAGGGAGTTCTGTAGATCCCAGGCTTAAGATGACAAAGTGGAGCTTCTGCCAACAATTTTTGCCAATTTCCAGAGCATTCTCTAACAGGTCTACGGAGGATCTTGCCATCTCGTGGGATCCTCTACAGCTCTCTAGAATACACAACGGACGTGCGCTTTTGGTGGATGAAATGATGAGAGTTGAAGAAATAAAATAGCAGTGCCGCTAGGGAGAGCATCAGGTAAGTTTTCCCCCAGCAAGCAAAGCAGACATCTCACCTTAGGGATCTTTGCAAGATCTGTATCAATTCTAAGCTATTCTTTACCAGTTTTCATGCTTTAATGGCAGAGCTAAGCACTGAATGTAATCTTACCTGGAAAGGAACCGAAGGGTCCCCCCGTAATTATTGGGGCACACTGCTGTTCTAGAGATAGACTAGCCTAGGTGCTATGACACAATCCAGCCAGAAGCATGGCAGTATTGTAAAAGCTTACTTAGTTATAAATAACACATGGAATAAAGGAAGGGAAAAGAAAAACAATAATGAGAAAATATATTACTCAATATATTTATTTTCTGAAACCCTGACAAACTTTTCCCAGAAAAAAAAAAAATAATAATAATAATAATATGCATCTATGTATGATTTCCCCAACATTGTAGGAGTCTTTAGCCCAAGCCATATGGAGGAGCGTGCATCAAGCCTAATAAAATCCCTCAGTGTTATTGATGAGCCTTTATCCGGAGCCCATCGTTCTCTGAAACTGCTATGTTTACAGCAGAAAGGGTTAACCCTAGATGGACCTGGCACCCAGACCACTTCATTAAGCTGAAGTGGTCTGGGTGCCTATAATGGTCCTTTAAGTACATTCAAAAATGTACTCCAAGAACCATGACAACATCAGTAATTTGCAGTGATCATGGTGCTTGGAGTCAGTATGTGCAAAATGCTATGTACTGCTACACATACAAAGATAGAGAAATGTAATGTCGAAGGAGTAAATCCCCCTACAAAAGCATCATTAGCCAGAATGAGAGATTCGGGCTGGAAAATATCAGTTCTGTGCATAAACTGTATCTGACATCAACATGTACAGCATGCTTGCTACAGGCGACCAATCGCCTCTTTAGGCATGTTTTACAAGAGTAATAGCTGAGGTATATGATCTTTCTGAGGGCCCGCTCTACCCTAATAATGTCTCTTTTGTCTCAAAAAGACAACTGAGACGATTTTAGTAAAAAGACACCAGATTGTGTCCCACCATGAGCAGCCTTGATCAATGTTGGTCACTGCCATTTGATGTTAATATCCAGGCGTTCCTTTCGCACTCTTTCCTGAAGTCTGTGGTGATCTCTGCATGTGACATCTCGGCAGTGGGACAGGTCTACCGTTTTTAGCGTGTTACCTAATCTTAGGAGCAGAGATACACCCCATGGTGTCACATTACTTTGACATAGGGACACAGCCTTTAATCTGGGGAGGGGAGGAGTTGTGGATACTAAAATGGTTTCAAACACCAGATCCAATTTATATGGAACCCCACAAAGAAACAGGGTTTCAAGTTTTAAGCTACCACGCAAGAGATACACCAAGGATCGACCGATGGTGTTCTTAAAGTGGTGGTGCAAAAGATCCCCCTCTTCCAAAAACAGAGTAAAATTCTGCAACTTGGGTAGTGGAATCATATCTTCCCCCACGGGAGGCAGCTCTACATCAGCTTCATTGTCCAGCACAACAGCACAACATCTGGGCATGAAATGAGCCTGGAATGTATGGAGATTTGGACACCTGGTCAGTAAGTCCTGGAGTGACCGTCCATCATTCCACAGCACATTCTGAATGGAAAGGAAATGAAACCTCTCTCCAGAAGTAGTCAGTAAAGGCAGCAATTCTTCTAACGTCCGGCTGGGGTGATCAGAGCTATGCAAAGTAAGGTGGGTGAGGGATGGCCACTGAAGAAGGCTCCATCCCAAATGGGACTGATTTCCAAGTAAGATGGCCATCTCCTCCACTCCTGGACACATACACCCAACTGTAAGCACATCCTCCTCCTGTAAGTCCTCAAGTCTCTTTAACTGTAGGATGAAGCCATCTCCTGTAACTCTCCTTTCAGTCATCCCTTCCCCTGGGTCACTAACTACTTTAAGCTGGTATGGTACATTGGAGAGTCCATTACACTTAGCAGCAGCTCTTCTGGTATTTGCCAGCTCCACCAGTGAAGGGAAGCCACCAGGATTGGTAGCAGCCAAGTTGAAATGGTGGCCATGGATGAGGCGCAAAGCATCAGGGAGCAGCGGGTTAGAAAGCTGCTCAAGATTGGGTAGAGCCAACAGCAGGAAGGTCAGTGCATGCACCCACTTCTCCTGGGAATTATGGGTCTTAAAGTCCTGCACAAGCAGCACCCGCAGAGCTTGGCAGCAGTAAGTGCCAGATTTCGTGCTGTATCCCAGACATAGCAGGGAAGATGGCGTCAGCTTCTTGCAGTGGGAAATGTCCAGTTCACATAGTCTCTGACAGGACATGCTGAGAGAGGATAGAACAGAAGTATCACACTGAGTGTCTGACAGGCAGACTTTCACAAGACGGGGCAATCCTTCCACCAGCTGAGCGAGAAATGGAGGGCACACGCGATGGCAGGAGTGCAGATCCAATGACGTGAGAAACTGTTAAAAACAGGGAGCAGAGTTAGAGCATGGAAAAACAAGGGAAAGGGGAAAGAAGGAGAGCTGTATATAGTGTCAGTGGGGGCAGTGTATGGAAGGAGAGCTGTATATAGTGTCAGTGGGGGCAGTATACGGAAGGAGAGCTGTATATAGTGTCAGTGGGGGGCAGTATACGGAAGGAGAGCTGTATATAGTGTCAGTGGGGGGCAGTATATGGAAGGAGAGCTGTATATAGTGTCAGTATGCGGAAGGAGAGCTGTATATGTCAGTGGGGGCGGTATCAGGAGAGCTGTATATAGTGTCAGTGGGGCAGTATATGAAGGAGATCTGTATATAGTGTCAGTGGGGGCAGTATATGGAAGGAGAGCTGTATATAGTGTCAGTGGGGGCAGTATATGGAAGGAGAGCTGTATATAGTGTCAGTGTGGGCAGTATAAGGAAGGAGAGCTGTATATAGTGTCAGTGGGGGCAGTATACGGAAGGAGAGCTGTATATAGTGTCAGTGGGGGCAGTATATGGAAGGAGAGCTGTATATAGTGTCAGTGGGAACAGTGTATGGAAGGAGAGCTGTATATAGTGTCAGTGGGGGCAGTATACAGAAGGAGAGCTGTATATAGTGTCAGTGGGGGCAGTGTATGGAAGGAGAGCTGTATATAGTGTCAGTGGGGGGCAGTATATGGAAGGAGAGCTGTATATAGTGTCAGTGGGAACAGTGTATGGAAGGAGAGCTGTATATAGTGTCAGTGGGGGGCAGTGTATGGAAGGAGAGCTGTATATAGTGTCAGTGGTGGCAGTGTATGGAAGGAGAGCTGTATATAGTGTCTGTGGGGGCAGTATATGAACTATAATATATCTATAGGTATTGTACTCTTATTGCATTACTCACTACATAGAGTCAGCAGTTGGAGTTATAGAGAGACAGGTTTATATAGAGCAAGCAGGAGTACACACTCACCTTGCAGCGCACACTCACTAGCTGAATGAGGTTGTTATTGATGAGGCCGGCGCAGGGTCGGAGGCTGAGTTGTGTCAGGTGAGGCTGGAGTAGTAGATGCAGGGCTGGTCGGCTCAGTTTGTGAGAGTCTCCTAGTATCTGAATCAGCTCTTGTATCATGTTCCCTGCTGCAAAGACAAGACACAGTGTTACTTGCACCATACTCTATCAGCCACCAGGAGGCAGTAGTATACATTAATTATCAGCCACCTGGTGGCAGTAGTATGCATTGATTATCAGGCACCTGGTGGCAGTAGTATGCATTGATTATCAGCCACCTGGTGGCAGTAGTATGCATTGATTATCAGCCACTAGGTGGCAGTAGTATGCATTGATTATCAGGCACGAGGAGGCAGTAGTATGCATTGATTATCAGCCACCAGGAGGCAGTAGTATGCATTGATTATCAGGCACCAGGAGGCAATAGTATGCATTGATTATCAGCCACCTGGTGGCAGTAGTGTGCATTGAAAGAGAGATATAGTTAACTCTAAAGAAAGTGTTTTGCATTTTTAATTTTAATTTCGTTTTTAGGATTTCCCTTACTGGGCTTTGTTCACGTTTGAATCTAATCAGATTAAATTACATTTGTTAGGGTTAATGTTCTTGATACATGGGATACCTGGTTTGATTTAGGCTATAAAAACGAGACTCCGAGAGGAAGAAAGTCCTGAATGTCGTCTGAAACACGTAGCTTGGCATTACATACAACCAAGGCTTACTGAGACCGGTGGGATCACTGATCGCAGAAGGAAATTCTGTCTGCTCAAGGGAGTAATAAAGAATGTTAATCAGTGTGACGGTAGTCACCATCGCTGGGAGCAGAAGGACACTTTATATAGGTCCCTGAATTGTTCTTGTTGTTGTCACCCTGCGTCCATTGTAGGTGCAGTAGTACATAATATAATTGATTTTGGTTAAATGTTTTGTGCGCTCTCCTGTCCTGCTGATGTTTGGTACCAAAAAGGTGGATTGGCTATGGAGCCTGTGAAGTGCCTCTGTTGGTAGCAACAGCAATATGCACTACCTGAATAGCAAGACTGGTAATTTGCATATTGCTAATTCTGCAGGCAGGAGAGATATTGTATGCTGGTTATTGTCTTCCCCATCACTTTATAAATATGTAATTGTGTTAGAAAAAAGATACAAATAAGGTAAAGGAATCTGCCTAACAAAGGTAGAAACCCTCCTTATTGAAATTACCTCCTAAGCAGAGTCATTCAAAGGTAATGGCAAAACAACAAAAATAATAAAAAGCTTTATTTAAACAAGATCCTAAAATTAAAATACGATAGAGTAAAGTGGAGAAAGGAGAGCAGGAGAAAGTGTCTCATTGTTAATCAACAAGTATAAAGGGTATTGAAAAATTACTCTATAAAACCTAAGTGTGCTGCATGCCCAAAACAATATGTATGGTATAGCCTGAGAACATTGGCCGCTGTAGAAGAGATATATATAGTGTCGGTATGTCTAAAGGACGGTGACTGGGAGGATTATAGCTCATTGGCCGCTGTAGTAGAGATGTATATAGTGTCGGTATGTCTATAGGATGATGACTGGGAGGATTGTAGCTCATTGGCCGCTGTAGAAGAGATATATATAGTGTCGGTATGTCTAAAGGACGGTGACTGGGAGGATTATAGCTCATTGGCCGCGGTAGTAGAGATGTATATAGTGTCGGTATGTCTATAGGACGGTGACTGGGAGGATTGTAGCTCATTGGCCGCTGTAGTAGAGATATATATAGTGTCGGTATGTCTATAGGATGGTAAAAGGGAGGATTATAGCTCATTGGCCACTGTAGTAGAAATATATATAGTGTCGGTATGTCTCTAGGATGGTGATTGGGAGGATTATAGCTCATCGGCCGCTGTAGTAGAGATATATTTAGTGTCGGTATGTCTATAGGACGGTGACTGGGAGGATTGTAGCTCATTGGCCGCTGTAGTAGAGATGTATATAGTGTTGTTATGTCTAAAGGACGGTGACTGGGAGGATTATATCTCTGCGGTCGCTGTAGTAGAGATGTATATGGTGTCTGTATGTCAATAGGACGGTGACTGGGAGGATTGTAGCTCATTGGCCGCTGTAGTAGAGATGTATATAGTGTCGGTATGTCTAAAGGACGGTGACTGGGAGGATTATATCTCTGCGGTCGCTGTAGTAGAGATGTATATAGTGTCGGTATGTCTATAGGATGATGACTGGGAGGATTATAGCTCATTGGCCGCTGTAGTAGAGATGTATATAGTGTCGGTATGTCTAAAGGACGGTGTCTGGGAGGATTATAGCTCATTGGCCGCTGTAGTAGAGATGTATATAGTGTCGGTATGTCTAAAGGACGGTGTCTGGGAGGATTATAGCTCATTGGTCGCGGTAGTAGAGATGTATATAGTGTCGGTATGTCTATAGGACTGTGACTGGGAGGATTATAGCCCATGGGCCACTGTAATAGAGATGTATATAGTGTTGGTATGTCTTTAGGACTATTACTGGGAGGATTATAGCTCATTGGTCGCTGTAGTAGAGATGTATATAGTTTCGGTGTGGTGGAACCAACCTCGCCACTGGCCACTGGAGGAGCCTGGTCGCCCGCCTCCTGCCGCTGGATTATGGCCCCATGTTAAAAAACCTTTTATTTTCCCTATGTGAGCAGTGTTACC